>JAWDJE010000003.1:73317500-74517500 GCA_035047345.1 Bradypodion ventrale
TCAAGTGTATGCTAAAGATATGATTGTGGCTGCATGGGTACCATGAATACTACCAAAGTAACCACAGTCTTTCTACCCTTTCTTCCATACATCATCAGTTGGTTACCTTACACCTGTGATGGTGAACCTTGGCACTCCAGATGTTCAGTCTAGTACAAAAGATTTTGGGCTGGGTGGTGGATAACGGACTGTTAGCTTCTCAAAATGCTGATATTTTTGTGTGTAGCTTTTTGCACTTGTGAATTGGTGACTGGTGGAGTTATGGCTGTGATGGCAACTCCAGATGTTCTTGGACATCAATTCCCAGAAGACCAAGCACCCTGTGAATCCACACAAATGGGATTGCTGCGATTCATCCTGCCCGCGCTGCCCTCATCGCTCCCGGAAGCGGAAGTAAAACATGCCCGTACGGAGGAAGGGTTAACCCAGAAAAGTCTTAACCGTAGGTCGCATTTTACTTCTGCTTCTGTGGGCCGGATGAATCGCAGTAAACCCATTTGTGTGGATTCACAGGGTGCTTGGGCTTCTGGGAATTGAAGTCCAAGAACATCTGGAGTACCAAGGTTCGCCATCATGGCCTTACACCAACCTTCTCTAAGCATACCGTACTAGATAGGGAAGATGGGATTTGTAATAAAAATATCTGGAAGGCATCAGGTTTGGAAAGGCTGATCTGTATAGCTGTTTTGAGCGAGTAGTCTTTACTTGACTTTCTTCAGACTTGCCCTTTTTCTTCATCTCACAGTTTCAGGGTAATTATCCTGAAAACCATGCTTTCCTATCTAATCTGATGTAAGAAAAACAATCAGACAGAGCTTCTATACTTTTCTCAGCCATTCAAAACAGTGTGCTCTCCTCTCCTCTTTTAAAAAAATAAATAAATAAACATATGAGCAATAGAAGTATCAATCTTTTTCTAGTTTGTGTGACGTTTACATGTGTGCATATTTAGATGAGTTGTGTAAAAAGACTTCACAAAAACTTTAGTAAATTCTGTTAAAACAAGGACTTACATTCTTAAATGTTGTTTGAGGGCTGCTTTTTTTTAAACCCTACTTTAATTTATAGGTAAGGACCACCTCAAATGGCCATAAAGTCCCACTGCCACTGTCACCTGTATGCAAATATTTGAAACGCAGCCACAAATATCCTTGACATGGGTCAAATATCTCCCCCCCCACCCTTATTTTTGGAGGGAGAGCATATCATCATCATATCCCTCCCAGAAAGTTTTGATGTTTACAACAGGGGTTCCCAACCTATGGCCCATGGGCCAGACCTGGCCCCCGATGCCATCACCCATCTGGCCAATTGCCGCCTCTGCTACACCTGGAAGTTGAAGCGGGCACATTTACATCAGCTGTAAAACGTCCCCGTGCATGTGCAAATGCACATGTGCGGAAGTGAGCGCGTTTACATCAGCCGCAAACGCTCCTGTTTCTGCTTCTGGAGAAGTGTGGTTCCGGCCTGCTCAGCTGTCTGGGTGTGTGGTCAGGCCCGCAACATTAAAAGGTTGGCCACCACTGGTTTATAAGGTGGAGAAGCTGCTGTTTTTTCTAACCATTTAGAACAGTTATCACCAGTCAATCAAGAGGAACAAAGCTTTCAAAAAGAAGCCCTCTGGCCACCTCATTAGCTCCTGTCACAATCTGTAGAAGAGCAAAATCCAAACAGTAAGCATACTCTGTTTTGCACATTAGTCCAGGAAGTGAGGACTAAGAAGATTATATCAGGAAAATGAATTGCCAAGATTCCTTGAGCATCCCAATGTGTAAGTTATAATTTCATTTATCCTACACCTACTCATCTACATTTTAGCCTATTACCTATCTCTCCATCTTATCCATGTACCATGTGTATTCCCCCAGAGGGTGGGAACATTAAAAAAAATTCCCTTTTTTATTACTGTGAGTTTGCTGTGAGTTACTATTTTGTTAGGTCTTTTACTTTGAACTACTTGCTAATTTTTGTAGTCCAAGAAAAATGCTGATAATTCTGGTACTGATTACTGTTAATTGACCTATTAGTGTGTGTTGTTCTTGTTTAATTTTTTTGAAATACTTAAAATGAATTGTAACAATTGAGTCAATGTTAGAGCTGAAGGCTTGTCAATCATAGTCAACTTATTCTGTATACTGTAGCACATTTTCCAGAACATGCTGTGTTCAAAAAAGTCACCAAATATAAATCGGGTGGTATAGAAGTATTGCAAACAAACAAACAAACAGTTACAGCACTGATAGTTCACTGTGGTTGAAAGTCAGTGCTGTTCCATATACACAAGATTGATGATTTATTTCATTAGACTATTATTTTAAATCACTAACTAAAAGCTTCTGATTCCATACTTTGTCACAGAGGTTCCCAACCTATGGCTCGCAGGCCAAATCCAAGACCATAGCACCATTTCATCTGGCCCATGCTGCCACCGCCGCCACACCCAGAAGTGGAAGCATTTACATCAGTCGTAAAATGCGCCCGCACATGCGTAAACACGCCTGTGGTTGTCGTAAACACTGAAGTGGGTGCATTTATGACAAACGTAAATGCGCCCGCTTCCATTTCTGGGGTGTGTGGTCTGGCCCACTCAGCTGTCCAGGGGGCATGGTCAGCCCTGCAATGTAAAAAGGTTGGGAACCCCTGCTCTATCAGGTCTCAAGACTCCCTGAGGAACCCTCAGGGCCAGAATTGCCAGTGCTAATTTGGGGGATATTAAAGACTTCCTGCCATTCTGAAGCCCCCCTCATCCCCAAGGCTTCTCCAGATTGAAAGGGCATCAGAACCTGGTGGGGAGGGAATTGGAAACCTTCACTTACCAGTAAAAGACAGTTGTAAGGAAAGGATTTACCCATGATGCATTATCATTGTTACGGGGCTGTGGTGGTTAAGATGCTGAACTTGATGACTGGAAGGTCAGCAGGCAGCAGTTTGAGACCCGAGTGCCGTGTGTCAGAGTGTGCTCCCATCATCTGCCCCGGCTCCTGCCTACCTAACAGTTCGAAAGCAAGAAATTGCAATTAGATAAATAAGTACCACTATGCAGGAAAGGTAACAGCATTCAGTGCACTTTGGCATCTAGTCATGTCTGACACATGACCATGGAAACGTCTGCAGATGTAGACAGCACTGGTTCTTTGGCTGCAAACGGAGATGAGCACCGAACCCTAGAGTTGGATATGATTGACTTTTGAACAAGGACAATCTTTACCTTTACTATTATTGTTGTTGTTATTATTATTATTATTATTATTATTATTATTATTATTATTATTATTATTATTATTATTATTATTATTATTATTATTATTATTATATTTAGTCATTGTTATGAACACAACATGTAATGGGAAATGTGACCTACCTGTACCAATAAATTGACTGTGACTGTGAATACTGCAGCAATTGTAGCATTATTTAACAATCCTGTTTGGCCACATCATAAAATTATGCCAAGGGTTCGATAGCTTGGTTCTGGCTGCTGTTCCAGACCTTGAGACTTTTGAAGGTGTCATAACTGAGAAATCAGTGCACATGAACTTTTGCTGGTATGGTTACAAATAGCACACCTGTCTCTATAGTTCTTCATTTCTTTTCTTCTGAGGAGACCCAAATCTCTGCTCCTGAACAGCATGTAAGCCCCATTTGTGTGGATCCACAGAGACTTGGGCTTCTGGGAATTGAAGTTCAAGAACACCTGGAGTGCCGAGGTTTGCCAACACGGCTCTAGGGTCTCAGGCAGACCCACGACCCACCGCTGCCAGGTCCTTTAACTGGACGTGCCATGGATGGCGCCTGTAAAGCATACACTTCCATCCCTGAGCTATGAGGTAACACAGATATAGCTTTGGTCCTTTGCTCCTGCTGTGGCTAAAAGCTCTGATGGTTCATGATGGACGCTTTTTCTCTTTGTGTTCAAGCTGGGAACAAGATAGTTAGCTGTGAGCCCAAAGTTGTTTTTCAATGAAAGCTGGACCCAAGAAGATTGGCTTTTGCACCCAATCCTCCTCTCCCTGGCCCCTTTCTAGTCTCCATCCTCTGGGTGGATTTCAAAACATAAACATGGGTTCTCTCCCATGCTCCCTGGTGGGGCTGCATGAATACGTGAGTTGAGGGGAAGGAGATCTCTTTCCTTCTTGGCTCAGGTGTAGATGTGTTTGTGTTGAGTGGCGGGCCATTGCTCTGAGTCAATCAAAGTCAAGAGATTAAGGGACTTGGTGCCGAAGGGCCTCTTTCTACATTTTCTCTTTTGACATATTTTTCCATGGCAGCCTTTGTGTACCTGCACAAGATTAAAGTGCAGCTGGTAGGGAGCTGAAGGGTGGCGAATGAGTTTTCTTTTCGTGAACTGCCACACGCATCATTAGTGAAAGGGGGTTTAGATACTTCCAGCTGCGTGTGAGACCTGCATGCATTTGCTGAAGGATTAATGTTCCAAGATGCAGACTTGGCTCCAGGGTTCAGAACATCGAAGGGGGGGTCAATGATGAAATTTACTAAATACTCCTTATGTATAGGAAAACTGTTATAGTCTTCTGGCACAGCAGGATGGTCTAATCTTATCTGTATTTTTTTTTAAAAAAAAGCCCCACAGAGAGATGCGAGATTGTGCTTCTTTCACCCAAATTAAAGGGCTAAGCACTGAGATTTTCCCTCTCCATCCCCCCTTCCCCCTACCCCACCCAACACCGGTATCCAATTCATGATCTACAACTCAGGAAGCAGTCAGTGCCTTGACTTGAGAAAACTGTCTGTTCTCCAGAGAACAACCAGGCCTCAAGGAGGATCTGATTTTTCTTCTTCTTCTGAAGGAAATGGTACATAGGCTCTCTCCTCCGTTTCTTTTCCATGCATTTTTCACTTGCATTTTCTAGGGAGGCTCAACACATATCTTGCATTGATAAGCATGAAAATGTTTAACAGGCATGCAGAGGCAATAAGAGGAAACAACCAGGTGGAAGGATCGTAATTATCAATACTGTGATAGACTCCAGTTCTTCTTCTGCCATATCCGAATTTGAATATTGGTGATCCTCATGGCGGTCAACCATGAAGACTGTCCTGAGAATATAATGCAGTGGCCTTTCATCTGCCTTCTGCATCACAGTGTGATACCCATACCACTGATCCAGTTCCACTAGTCACTTTCTGGTCCTGAGCCATTTTGGCACACAAAGTCCTCATCAGCCCCAGGCCAGTATTGATGAAGCTGCTGCCCTCTATCAAGATGGAATCAAGTGGGATTTAATCCACTTGGGGACCATCAACCTTCCTTGTGGACTTCACCACCCAATGTCATTAATCCTCAGGGTTGTCAGGTTAGTTAGCCGTCACCTGGCACTCAGCATTGAGTTGCTGGCAGTTTGGTCTACTCTTGTTACCATAGACTACCAGACTCCAGTTAGACTTCTGCAATGTGGCAAACGTGGGAATGCTGTTGGACTTCTGCAATGTGGCAAACGTGGGAATGCTGTTGGAAATGATTTAGAAAATGCAGCAAATTCAAAGACAGACTTTGAAGGCTACTAAGTAGAACAAGTATCTGCAGATCCTTCACCGCTTTCATGTCCCCATTAACTTGTTAGCATCTCACCATGACCACAAACACTATTATCATTGCTGAGAAACTTAACATTTGTGAATGATCCAAAGATTTTTGGAACAACTCTTTATGTTATGGCACTAGTTGTCCTGTACATTTTGCTGTGTATGTGTTGGAGAGGGGCTAAAGTTGAATTTTAAAAACCTAAAATTTACACTCATTATAGTTCTACCGACACCTTTAGTGTAATTTTATGAGTAACTTGAAACTTGTTACACGCAAAAAAATGTAATGCCATTGTTAGTCTTTGCATTACTCTATTGTGCTCCTTATTACCTCCTTTTTACTTATGGCTTCCAAACTCGGGCAAATACAATAGTGTAATTTTTGTTGTTATCCACATGTGCTGTTGAGATGGGGATCTTGACAACATTTATGGAGTTATAGGGTAATGGTGGGTTGCAGAGGTGAATGGAATCAGATCTTGATGTTATACTTGATGCAGCTCAGAACTGGGGGAAATGGAAAATTTGGAGGAAACAAGAAATGCATTGGCAAGAATCTTATTAGTTATACTCATGTAAGTGCAATGGTGTTGTTCATGGTGGCAAATTGTCACTATTTAACAAGGTCGTTGCTTGTATCTCTTTGTTGTGAAGTAGTTGCACGAGTTGGTGCCTGTGAAGAGACACAAGTGGCAAATCTTTAACTAGTGGCAATTTGCAGATACAGTTTATGCCATTGAACTTAAGCTGATGCATTATTTATAATTTAACAAACAGCCTTGTACTATATGGCAATTTTACCAAAAAAATTGCATTTATATATCTAAATCTGTAGGTTGCATTTTAGTGTGGAAACCTACCATGGCTACTTTACATTATAAAATATGATGCATGGTTACTCTGAAGACCCACTGGATGGGAACTTATTCTCAGGCAAGTTCATACAAGGTTGAAGCCTCAAATGGACATGTAAATCTAAGTATATCTACTTACAAATAAATCCCATTGACTTGAATGGAGCTGACTTCAAGGTAAGTAGTAACAGAATTGCAGTGTTATTTACTGAAATCTGAAAGCAGTCAAAACAAAGCTCACAACTGAAGGTGAAAATAAATCCTCACATTTTCTAATAAGCAAAGCAAACAGAATAACTAAATGGTCTCATTGTGGGCACTATTTTAAGGACTAGCAGCCTATTTGATTTGGGTGTTAAGGTTAGCTTTATAGTAACACTGAAAACACCGAACTCTAGAGTATACTCCGGACTGATCATTCACTCATGCTGTACATGGATTTATCTAGAAATCTTTATTCTATACATTTTCAATGAAAAAACCTTGTAGTGTAGTAAAAGCATTTTCCTTGTTTCAAAAATGTAAAAAAAGAAAAAGAAATAGTGTATACAGTATACTGATAAGACTTCTTGCCATATTTCTCAAAATTTTCACCACCACCCCATACCGTAGTTCAAAAATGTCTTAAGCAAATATGGAGCAAAGGTTTCTCTCTGGAATGTTACATTTGTTACGCCTAGACCAGTGGTTTCCAATGTGGGGCACACGCCCCACAGGGGGACTTCAATTCCCAGAAGCCTAAGTCAGTACATTGGCTAATCAGTGCTTTGGGGAATTGACTTAGGCTTCTGGGAATTGAAGTCCAACAACCAAAGGTTGGGAAATACTGTCCTAGAGTATGACTTTAACTCAGGGGTGGCCAACCTTGGCACTCCAGCTGTTCTTGGACTTCAATTCCCAGAAACCCTGATCAGTAGGTGTACTGACTTGGGCTTCTGGTAATTGAAGTCCAAGAACACTTGGGGTGCCATGGTTGTCCACCCCTGCTTTAATTTTTAAGAAACTAAAACCCGAGGAATTATGTTTTCCACCTTACTAACAAAATGCATCTGTCCATTTCACACACAGACTCTTTGTGAGTTATCATAATGGGTCAATTATGCAGTTAAGGATGTAAACACCAAAGCTGAGATACATTTTCCTTACACATGATTTTATGTGTTGTACTAATTCCTACAGTTGAAAACACAGAAAGCACTGAGATTAGATTTAAAGTTTCCAGTCCAGCAATATATTTTTGGAAACAAAACTCTGGGTTGCAAAGAATAAATACTCTAACAGTTTGGTGTTACAAAGCCACAGTCTAAAATATATTTTGCTTTAAAGAGCCAAGAACACCATAACCAAGCTTCTTTTTCTGGAAGTAATATATTGAATTTTAATCAGAAAATCCTCATGTAGAATCTCTGAATAAATCCTAAAGATCTAATGTAAATGCTGGTTCTTCTGGACTATTTTTAATAGAAACATGTCAAACTTTGTAGGAACAGAAGTCATTATTCTATTCCTAGTCCCAAATAAGAAAAGATTCCTTGAACCAATTGCTGAGTGGTACATCAACACTTCTGCAAATCCCATTGAGACAATGGATTTACTCTCACTGCAACTAGCTGCAGCATACGACCAGAGTTTTTGTGATATATTCCAATTTAATTTTTGTATCTTCTTACACCAAACCATAGTTATGCAGCAAAAAACTCCTCTGGGTATGGGAGATTTCACTGTTAAACTATGAATAATTATTAATACATTTCATGCCTTTTTGTATGTGACAAATGTCTAGTGTGGACCTGAGCAAGCAAAATAACATGATCAAAATGACATCTAGTCTCCACCCCAAAATAAATCTGTTGAACACTAATTATTGGTGGGAATAATAAATAAATAAATATTTTTGCACCAATTCCTGAATTGCTGTATTCTTTTCCACTTAAAATTGTGTGAATATATGTGTCAGTGTATATTTCATGTTTTGGATTTCCTCTGTAAAAATTCCCTGCAACGCAAGGCATTTTAAAGTATTTTAATATGTAACAATTATAGCACTATGACACTTCAGTGTCGAATAATGCAAGTAGATGTATTTCTGTTCATTTATTATTATGCAGTTACACTGTTATGGTATTATAATAGTATAATATTATACTAACTGTTATAGTATTATAACAGTTATAATAAGTTTCTAAAAGGTCTGAAAAGTCATATTTTACCCAGGAGCAATGACTTACATACAACATACCAAAAATACACACACCATAACAAAGGACAGTACACAAAATAAAACTACTAGCTTGGGTTAAAAGGATATGATTGAGAAGACAATGCAGTCTCATGTATCAATATTCTACCGCATATAGAAAAAGAATGATTCACAATGAAGATGTACACTCACCCAGACACCATGTGACCTTATATCGATTCCCCCAAACCTGATTTATTTGATAATTAAGACACACGGAAATGGAGGTGGGGACATATGAATTAACATAGGTTTTAAACTGTCTTTTTCTCTTGACATGAGGAATCTCACTGCTTAATACCTAGAATCCTAAGAACCTTTAGCATTGACTGCATGCCCTTCTGAGACAACCAAATTCCTCCAATGAATCTACAATAGCTACAAGAATTCCACGATGATAGCAAGAGACTTTGTAATTTAGAAACTCAAACAACTCCCCTCTACCCAACTTGAAGATGTTTCTTAGTGTCTAGCACAGCTAATGAAAGGAGAGCAATACAATTAAAATCACTGCAAAAATCAGAGCAAAACAGATCACAGTTGATCAGAATAAAGCATCATAAAAAAATCACATTTGCACATTGAAGTACCAAACAGGTTTTGGCAAACTGAAAGTGCATCATAGCATCATATCTTTCCCCCAGAAAACCATAAGTACAGTACTGCAGTGACAGGTAAACCTCAGTAACACCATTACCAGGAAAATTCTTCAGTGGATTTTCAGCATCTATTCCCCCCCAATTTTGCATTATAGGGCTACCGAATGAACTTTGCTAGAATCCGTTTTGTGAAAATTCTTTTAACTTAAATTTGAATAGCAAGAAGCACATAATTTTTAAAGATTGTTTCACTTCTCTTAGATAATGCATTCCTGATGTGGCCAAGGTGGCATCACACTGCCCCCTCGTGGCCCTATAGAGATTACCAGCCTGACAACACTGATTCCTCAACTTGTACAGTACAGTACTGTATATATTTACCTGGTCTCTTCTGTGTCTGATTCAAGGGTTTGATATTAACACACAATGCCCTTGTATGTAACTGATGGAGCATCTCCTCTGAATAAACTCTGTGTAGGCCACTCGAACATCACAGACTTTGGATCCCCACTCTGAGAAGGGCCCAGAAGACAGGTACAGCACCAGGAACCGGGTCTTCTCCGTGATGGCCCTGATGTTGTTCCAGAGAGCAGTCACAACTGAACTTTATAGAGAAGCCTTTAGATACATCTTCCCATTCTCTCCTTGAAGCTCATGATTTTTTCCTGGCTTGTCATATCTATTTTATACTAGTCTTGTACTGCTATTTATTTAGATGTTTTAGCATTTTTAATGACATTTTATAGTTTATACTTATTTGTTGGGTATTTTGTTATTCACTGCTCTTTGTGGCCTCAAAATGTATAAATAAATACGTAGTTGTCTAATTCAATACTATATAGAAGAAGCCAATTTGCCCAGCTTGGTGGTGAGGAGGAGGGGAAGATGATAAGCAAGCAAGCAAGCAAGCAAGCAAGCAAGCAAGCAAATTAATAAGATAATTTCCAACTTAACAAATCATTTCCAACTTAAAATTACCCTCTGATTGAGTGACTTCCAAAAGGTCCTGTCATTAAGAGCCTGACTTAATTCTCGGAAACTCAAGGCTATGGCTTTCTTTATAGAGTTAACTAGAGCCTTGTAGTTTTTTGTTTTGTTTTGTTCGTCTTCGTGGGGCAATTGTCCCACTCTCTACGACTGGACCCTTGTGGCAATGCTTGCAGGGTTTAAAGGTAAGTGTGGGTGGCTCGGTACGGGATGGTTGTGCCGGGTGTGGCAACATATGCTGGACACGAATGGCCCACACACCTTTTTATAGATAACTAGCAGAGGTTGCCCGGCGTTGCCGGGCTGTTTTAAATTGTGTTGGAAGGTTAAATTGTGTTAATGTTTTTTAAAAATTGCTTAGTCTGTATTTTTAATTTTTTAAATGTTTATTTATGCAAATTTTTTTTGGCTTGGCTGTTATTAACTGTGATCTGCTTTTTTGGGTTTTTTTGAGGATTAATAAAAGAACAAAGTATGATATAATTTTTTCAAATTGTTTTATGTAAGCGAATAATATTTTAGTTTTTTGAATTTTTTAAATTAGTTGTACCGTAGTTAATAATTTTAATAATGTAAAAGTAAATGTTTTTTACATTCAATGTTTTTAAAATGTGTTTAGATGTTTTGAGTTTAAATTTGAGTTAAAACTCAGCACAGGATTTTTAAAAGTTTCTATTTATTTTATTGACATATGTTTGTGATTTGTGTTAAAGTGTGTTTTAGTGTAATTTTTTTGACTTGTTTTTATTGGTGTGACCTTTTGTGTAAAATTGTGAATTTGTGTTATGTTTTTGGTTTGTTTTTATTTGGAGCTGTTGTGTGTTTTTGAATTGTTTTTACTATTGTGGTGAGTAGGTGGTGCTGGTAGGAGTTATTGTATTTTGACTGTTTTTTCTCTCCTGGCCTCTGGGTGGAGCTTCTTCTGGTAAGTAGTCTCTTTCTTTATTCATTTCTTTTCCAGTCCTGGTGGAGGTAGGACATCTTTTGGTAAGTTTGCTTGTTTTCTTTCTTTTGTGTGTGTGCGGGCGGTGGGGTGTGTGTGTTGGAATTTGTATTTTTTGTCTGTTTGTTTTGTTTTTGATTGTGTCTTTGTTTACTTCATATTGTTTTTGGCGTTTTTGTGTATTTTTGGATGTGTTTGACTGTTTTTAGTAATTTTTTAAAAATTATTTATTTGGTGGTGGAGAAGGGACGTGGTCATTGGGGGTTAGGAAGGGTGGGCTAGGTGGTGGGGAGAGGGGCATGGTCATTGGGGGTTAGGAAGGGTGGGTTAGGTGGTGGGGAGGGGGCATGGTCATTGGGGGTTAGGAAGGGTGGGCTAGGTGGTGGGGAGAGGGGCATGGTCATTGGGGGTTAGGAAGGGTGGGCTAGGTGGTAGGGAGGGGGGCATGGTCGTTGGGGGTTAGGAAGGGTGGGCTAGGTGGTGGGGAGGGGGGCATAGTCGTTGGGGGTTAGGAAGGGTGGGTTAGGTGGTGGGGAGGGGGGCATGGTCGTTGGGGGTTAGGAAGGGTGGGCTAGGTGGTGGGGAGGGGGTCGTGGTTGTTGGGGGTTAGGAAGGGTGGGCTAGGTGGTGGGGAGAGGGGCATGGTCATTGGGGGTTAGGAAGGGTGGGTTAGGTGGTGGGGAGGGGGGCATGGCCGTTGGGGGTTAGGAAGGGTGGGCTAGGTGGTGGGGAGGGGGTCGTGGTCATTGGGGGTTAGGAAGGGTGGGCTAGGTGGTAGGGAGGGGGGCTTTATTGTGTTATGGTGCTTTGTTTGTGTGGAGTCGTGAAAGTAGATCGTGGTTTCCCCTTTAATATCAGTGGGTGGGGGATTGCGACCCCCCTCTCCGCTGGCTACCCTAGGGTTGGGAGGTTTGTGGGAACAAAAGAGGTATGTTGCCCCAACCCTTCTGGACCCAGGAGACCAGGGAGAGTGGATCGATTCCCCCTCTCCTTAAAACAACTCTGTTTTTAAAGAGAAGAAAAGACGGAGTTGTTTTAAGGACGGGGGGATCGATCCCCTCTCCCTGGTCTCCTGGGTCCAGAAGGGTTTGGGCAACATACCCCTTTTGTCCCCACAAACCTCCCAACCCTAGGGTAGCCAGCGGAGAGGGGGATCGCAACCCCCCCCCCCCCCACCTACTGATATTAAAGGGGAAACTCCAGTCGGGACCTTCAGGCGCTGTTGGTGAGGGAAAGAAAGCCGGCTGGTGTTTGCTTGGCTGTGAGGCGGTGAGTTGTTTTTAATTTTTCGGGCACCGGTTTCCTCAGTGTTCTGCGCGCTCATGGCGCGCAGGACGCTGGGGCTTGTAGTTATGGGTTGGTGCTTTGTGTTTGTGCTGCATTTTTTAAAAATGCTTTTCTTTTGATTGGCTGCAGCGCGTTTCCGAACGCTGCGCGTGCGAGAGCCTCTCAGCCTGATTGGCTCTGGCGCGGCGCGGCGCAAGGAATGTTGGGAAGTGAAGTTGTTTCCCTTTCTTCGCGTTTGTGGGGCTGTTGCCCCACTGCCGGTTTTCTCAATCCTTCGTTGACCTGCGTACCCAGATCGGCCGTGTGCACGAAGGGTGAGTGCAGGCAAGTAGGGCGAGGCATAGCAACCTATAGCCAGTTCCAACAGTTAACCCTTGGATTTATAGGTTAAGATGAAATGAAATAGATCTATTTCATATCTATTAAATATCTTGCCTGCCTCTATTTCTGCTGCATTCATCCTCTCTCAACATTATTGTCTTTTGCAGTGAATCTGGTCTTCTCGTGATGTACCAAAATCATGATAGCCTCAGTTTGGACATTGATTTATTTCTGAGATCGTACAAGCTTGATTTGACTTGGAATCACCATCTGGGGCGGACAGCCTCCATCAGTTTAAAATAAACTGTAGTCAAGAGTTTTCCCCCTGTGATTCTTCTTGCAAGACTATTCTTTATGGTTCTATTTTTATTTTTTTTAAATAAAATTTCTTGGGCCACTCTTGAAACCACCCTTTCTCCCCCTGAGGTCACCCCACCCTCCCCTTCACATACACCCCATTGAAGTAGACTCATCCTCAAACCCCACACGAGGATCCCTGTCTGAGGGAGTATGACCAGGCTCCCGGCTTAAAAAAGTTGAGAACTCCTGCTTTGGATATTGAAGAATATCTATTCATATTGATCTGCCAACCTAGCAGTTCGAAAGCAAGAAATTGCAAGTAGATAAATAGGGACCACTTCGGTGGGAAGGTAACAGCGTTCTGTGCGCTCCGGTGTCTAGTCATGCCTGCCACATGACTATGGAAACATCTGCAGAAGCAGACAGCGCTGGCTCTTCGGCTTAGAAACAGAGATGAGCACTGCACCCTAGAGTCGGATATGACTGGCTTTCGAGCAAGGGAAACCTTTACCTTTACTATTGACCCCAAAATTCAAGATGAGCCAAGAGTTAATTCACTGCCTCCCTGCCTTTATTTCAATTATTTCTCTTGCAAGCGTCTCCCCTCCCCGGTGGGCTTCTCAGGGTGCTGTTTTGCCTTCGCTGCTTTCAAGCAGGATAATTGAAAGAAAGACAGGGAGGCAGTGAATTAACTCTTTGCAAAAGAGGGTGATCTTGCTTCCTTTGTTCAAATTTAAAAATCGGGAACTTTTACATGTTTTTTCTTGAACCGGCTGGAACAGCTTGAATCTGGGAAAATCCCGGAAAACCGGAAATATGGCAACCCTAGCAGAGTCAGACAGCACTGGCTCTTTTAAGCGTTCAGCTTTTTAAACTTTTTTTAAAAAAAATCCTGCAAGGAAGCAGAGTTTGAAATGATCTGCCTGGAAATTTTGAGTCCACCCACTGAAAACTAATTCCAGAGTCCCTATTCCAACTGTCCCATCATCCTGGCTGACTCAATCCATCTCCTTCTCCCAGACATGTTCTTTGTCTTGCTGAGTAGTTGTTGGAACTGCAGTGGCTTAGTGGTTAAGAAGCTGAACTTGACAATGGGAAGAAATCATGTTTGAGTTTCTAAATTACAAATTGACAAAGGTCGGCAGATCAGCAGTTCAAGACTCAATTGATGCACGGTTGGAGTGAGCGCCCGTCATCTGTCCCAGTTCCTGCCAACCTAGCAGTTTGAAAGCAAGAAATTGCAAGTAGATAAATAGGTACTGCTTTGGCGGGGAAGGTAAAAGTGTTCCATGCGCTGCGGCATCTAGTCATGCCTGTCACGTGGCCACAGAAATGTCTCTAGAGACGGATACGACTTGCTTGTTGAGCAAAGGAGACCTTGAGCCATTTGTTGTTGTTGTTCAGCCGCACAGTCGATTCCGACCCTTTGCGACCCCATGGACCATTTTCCTCCAGGCACCTCTGTCCTCCACCATCCTCCTCAGCCCACCCAGCTCTGTGCCCACTGCGTCCACAATACCATCTATCCATCTCATCTTTGGACGCCCCTTTCTTCTCTTTCCCTTCACCTTTCCCAGCATCAAGGCCTTCTCAAGTGAGTCCTCCCTTCTCATTTGATGTCCAAAGTACTTTAGCTTCATCTTCCCTCCAATGAGCAGTCAGGGTTGATTTCTTCTAATATTGACCTATTTGTTCTCTTTGCTGTCCAAGGGACTCTCAGGACTCTCCTCCAACACCACATCTCAAAGGCATCTATTTTTCTGCGCTCAGCTTTCCTAACGGTCCAGGTCTCACACCCATACATTACCACCGGGAATACCATTGCTTTGACTATGCGATTTTTTGTTTGCAACGTGATGCCTCTACTTTTAACTATGTTCCCCAGGTTTCTCATAGCTTGTTTCCCAAGCAATCACCATCTGCAGCGATCTTTGATCCTAAGAAAGTAAAATCTGCCAGTCGTATCCAACTCTAGGGTGCAGTGCTCATCTCCATTTACAGCCAGAGAGCCAGTGCTGTCTGTGTTTGCAGACATTTTCATGGCCATGTGGCAGGCATGACTAGAGCCCAGCAAGTCACATGGCTATATTTGGCCACGCCCACAGATTTTGCCACGCCCATAGAGGGGTGTGACCAAAATTCCCCTTATTTTCAAATCCAAAACTTGGCTGGTATGGTGTGGTATCGTCTGCATATCTCAATTTGTTGATGTTTCTCCCAGCAGTTTTGGTCCCGTATTGTGATTCCTCCACCCATGCACTGCGCATTATGTGCTCTGTGTATAGACTGAATATAAGCAGGGGGATAAAATGCAGCCTTGTCTTCCTCCTTCCCAGCCTCCCGGCGCCGCCTCTCGTTCCAGTTCTACAACCGCCTTTGTGACTCGCTCATCATCGCTCTACTGAAGTCGGAAGAAGGCCGTCCACGTTCGGCCCGCCTTTACAAGAAGGCGATTGGCTGCGTCTCAGGCCCATCAATCCTCTGCGGCATCCTATTGGCCAAGACGCCCCTCGGGCTCTTCTTACCTCTCCTGTGATTGGCGCGCCTCGCTTCCTGGAGAGCGCGTTGCTCGTTGGTCCAGGCTTGCCCGTCCCTGGAGGCGGGGCGTTGTTGGTCACTGTCTGTGGCTGGCAGTGCAGTGCCCGACCGGCGTGCATTGAGTGAAGGTGAGAGTCTCCTCCGGGCAGTGGTTTCCAGCGCTTTCGGAGCCCCAGCCTCGGCATCGCCTCCCCGCAATGTCTCCCGGAGCAGGATCCATCTTCGCCTCCGTCCCGCAGGCTCAGCCCGTGGCAGTTTTCCAGCTCACGGCAGATTTCCGCGCCGACCAGGACCCTCGCAAGGTCAATCTCGGCGTGGGAGGTGAGAGAGGCTCGGAGGGTGGCTGGGGTGGTGGGAATGGGTCAGTCCTTAGAGGTCAGTCCTTAGAGGTCGATGTCCAGCTGAATTTCGGATCCACGGAAATCCTGGTGAGAGAGAAGAGGTGGGATTTTAAAAAAAACATTATTTTAGTACTGCAGCAGGACGGAATGAGTTCCCGTCTTCGTCCCAGCTCCTGCCAACCTAGCAATTCGAAAGCAAGACATTGCAAGTAGGTAAATAGGGACCACTTCGGCGGGAAGGTAAACAAAGTTCCGTGCGCTCCGGTGTCTAGTCATGCCTGCCACATGACCACGGAAACGTCTGCAGAAGCAGACTGCGCTGGCTCTTCGGCTTGGAAACAGAGATGAGCACTGCACCCTAGAGTCGGATACGACTGGCTTTCGAGCAAGGGAAACCTTTACCTTTACCTAACCACAAAAACAGTAAGGATATCCCCCCCTCCCAACCCTAACCCCACATACAGGTGAGACTCGGAAAAGTAGAATATCATGCAAATGTTCATTCATTTCACTTCAAAGGTGAAACAAATATATGAGATAGACTCACTACATGCAAAGCGAGAGATGTCATGCCTTAATTTGTTATAATTGTGATTATCATGGCGTACAGCGTACATGAGATTTGTGATGATTAGAAAGGTAAAGGTTTCCCTTGCTCGAAAGCCAGTCGTATCTGACTCTAGGGTTCACTGCTCATCTCTGCTTCAAAGCCGAAGAGCCAGCGTTGTCTGCTTCTGCAGATGTTTCCGTGGTCATGTGGCAGGAACGCTGTTACCTTCCCACCAAAGTGGTCCCTATTTATCTACTTGCAATTTCTTGCTTTCAAACTGCTATGTTGGCAGGAGCCAGGACAAAGATGGGAGCTCATTCCGTCCTGCAGTACTCGAAAATTGAACTGCTGACCTTCTGCCTCCCAGTCAGCGTCTTAGCCACTTGAGCCACTGTAGTCCCCTGTGATGATTATGGAGTACATGAGATTGGGGGGTGGGCTTTTCATAAGCTGTAAACCATAAGCATCAATATTATAACAAAGTAAGGCTTGAACTATCTCGCTTTGCATGTAGTGAGTCTATTTCATATATTTGTTTCACCTTTTAAGTTGCATTACTGAACTGAATGCACATTTGCACAATATTCTAATTTTCCAAGTTTCCCCTGTATGCAATGTTGCAATCAGTCAACTAATCCCAAAATCTTTGGCCCCTGCAGATGTTTTGGGCTACAACACCCACGAACCTTCGCTAGTGACTGGGCTTTTGCGAGTTAGGAAGTAAAAAACATCTGGAGATCCAAAAGTTCCCACCCCTGCCCTTGATCAGTATCTCTGAACCTTGTGCTCAGCCAGATGTGCTGGACTGAATGAGTGGTAATCCAACATCTGGAAGGCATCACATTGAGGGAGGCTGCTCTTTATACAGGGTGGCTACCGTCTTTCCTCACAGGGCTACATGGATCTCTTAAGGGCTGTTGTGACCTACTAAAGTCCAACAAGCAATGCCTGAAAGACAGTCATAAAGAGGAGGGGCAGGATCTGTTCTCTGTCATCCCCGAGTGCAGGAAGAATAATAACAGGTTCAAACTAAAGGATGCCAGATATAGACTGAATATCCGGAAAAACATCTTAATGATTAGAGCAGTATGACAGTGGAATCAACTTCCCCGAGAGGTGATATTTATAGATAAGCTAAAATTTGGATGGAGGTTTGTTGTTTTAGTCACAAACTTTATGTCTAGAGCTGTGGTTACCAATGTGGGGCACACATACCACATGGAGGGCAATTTGATTTTTAAGGGGAGCAAATCGAGAATGAGTTAGACCAAGTTAATGATCTTTTAGGATTCCTCCATGTGGATATTCACTTTTTGAATAGTAAGAATTATATGTGTAATTTTTGTGATATGTTGTGAGGCCGCCCTGAGTCTGCCTTGTGCTGAGTAGGGTGGGGTACAAATTAAATCGATTGATTGATTGATTGATGTCAGGGAGGGGGCATTAGGATTTTAGATATCCTTAGGTGGGGCATAGACAAAAAATGGGTTGGGAACCACTAGAGCAGGGGTGCCCAAATTATGGCCCACGGGCTGGCACCCAACACCAATTCATCCAGCCCACAAAGCCCTTGTTGCTCCCGGAAGTGGAAGTAAAATGCGTCTGTATGTGACTGGCTCGCGGTCCAAAATGTTTGGGCACCCCTGGTCTAGAGCATATACAAGCTGTCTATACTTTGCTTGGGGTCGTCTAATGAAGGAAATCCCACTGTCAGTTGGAATAGCAGTTAGCATGGTGACTCCTTAAAAACCGTGGATCATGGCACAAAACAGATTTTAGGAAGGTTATTTTTCCAGGTTTTAGCATGAACTTCCTTAGAACCCACTTTATTCTCCAAATATTGTATCAGTATGCCTATGGGTTGGTTGGTGATCTGTATTGTGTAGAAATGTCAAAATAGTTTTCCATGTTGCAGGTACAGAATGAGGATACAATAATTGCGCTTTTGACACAGGGGTAAGAGACGAATACACATATGGACATAACTTGCCCCTTAATACTTTATTTATTTATTTGACTTATATACTGCCTTCCTTAATACGAGCACTGTTGTGGGTGGTTTGCAGAGTACAATGGAACCCAGAAGACACCACATAGGAACGTAGATTCCTTTAATATAGGGATACACATAAATGCAGTTTAAAAATCAAATTAATAGCATCCAGGAGACTTTTTTGAAAACAGCTTTCACTGTGTTTGCTTCAAGTATGATTATACTGTATCTGGAGCCAACCTGATGGCTGGCAACTTCCTAAAAGGCACCTGTTCAGAAAATGTAAACATTACAGGTAATGGGTTACAAGGATGGGTGCCTAGTGGCATGAAAAGAGGCCCATGGACCACCCCTGAAGATGCTGAAGTAAAATTTGGAGTGTACTAGTGTTAACAGTGATGGCCAACTTTGACACTCCAGGTGTTCTTGGACTTCAATTCCCAGAAGCCCTGATCAGCAGGAGTGCCTGCTTGAGTTTCTGGTAATGGAAGGCCAAGAACACCTGGAGTGCCAAGGTTGGCCATGTTGGTCTATAACATGTAATGACAGGTGCAAAGGAAATGAAAATGAAGAGAAAGAACAAGGGTGGGGTTTAGATTGGCCATGGAGGGAGAAGGACTTATTGCCTTTGCTTTAATTTGCAGCTGTTTGAAGCAATGTAACAGACATGGCACCTTTTACTTAATGGCCAGTATCCTGCCAGAGATGCAATGTGTCCATGTTAATTGCACAACACACTGAGGTGAATTATTATCAACTAGGCAGTGGCTCAAGTGGCTAAGATGCTGACTGGGAGGCGGAAGGTCAGCAGTTCGATTCCCGAGTACTGCGAGACAGAATGAGCTCCCGTCCTCTGTCCCAGCTCCTGCCAACCTAGCAGTTCGAAAGCAAGAAATTGCAAGTAAATAAATTGGGACCACTCCGGTGGGAAGGTAAACAGCGTTCCGTGCACACCAGTGTCCTGTCATGCCTGCCACATCACCACGGAAACGTCTGCAGAAGCAGACAACGCTGGCTCTTCATCATTGAAACAGAGATGAGCACTGCACCCTAGAGTCGGATACGACTGGCTTTCGAACAGGGGAAACCTTTACCTTTAGGGAGGTGCTATTTGTGGGATAGATTTGTGTCTAGTAATGTCATGTTCAGTGGCAATTCATTGCAGAAAGTTATGCAATTTAACTTACCCTCGTATAGATTGTCAACAGGACATGGGCCATCGTGTACATCCCGCAGTCACTTAATCCCTTTCCCTCTTTAATCTGTTTTGCTGCCAGATCTGCATTCTTGGAGCAGAGCAGAGTATCGTTGTGCTTTCTTCTTCAGGCTTTCCGCCCCTTCTTTGGCTCTGACTGTTTGGGCTTCTCTAAACTGTGACGCTGTGTGGAGTTTGTGCCACCTGCTGCTCTTGTGACTGGGGCTGAGCTGTCTCAGCATGTTTTGGCTGATGTTCAGATTCTGCTTGGCCACGTGGGTGACCTTGAGCACTTTGTTCCTCAGAGAACCTGGGAAGGAGACTCTGCCCCTGGCATGAAGAATCAAAATTCAGTCTGGGCATAGAGTTCAGTTACCTGCCAGCCCTGCAGACTTGACTTTTTATGTTTTAAGTCCTTTAGCCTATGGTAGAGCTTGGGAAAAGTCCCCCCCCCCTCTTTTGGACCACAGCTCACAAAATCTCTCAGTCAGCATAACGTCCTGATTCTGGGAACAATTGTTTGTGTGTGTGTGTGTGTGAGTCATTTTTAAAAAGCTCAACCTATACTGTAGCCGTATAGTTCCTCCTGCTCTTCCATTGCATCCTGTGTGAGAACAGCTGAAAACCCAGTCTTTCATTTTTTATTTCATTCAAGTTTTATTTGTATCCCGCCTTTCTCTACCCAACGGGTGACTCAATGCGGCCAACAACAAACAAAATATACAATGAAATACAAAAAGCAATACCAACAGAGCAATATAACAATAAATATGGCATAAATAATACATAATATACAGTGCAAACATAATAAAAATACAGTGCAAGACATAATAAGCATAATATCATATAATATCTAAATACAAAATACACAATACAATAAAAATGTAGTTACAAGGTTACATAATCACAGATCCATACAGCCTCAGCCTCAGTGAGTCTATATGGCCGCAAAAAGTTGGTGCAGGTGCTTCCACACCCCTGACACATCGGGGGGGGGGGGGGAGGAGTTCCGTGCCTCAGCCACAGCTGCAACAGAGACAAAGTCCCCCATTTCCGCTGGGGAACGGTGCAGGTGCTTCCACTCCCCCCGTCAACTTGGGGGAAGAAGTTCCGCGCCTCGACCATGGCAGCGGAGGTGGAGGTGGCAGTCCAGTTGGGCCCGGGGGGGGGGGGGGGCAGCAGCTGCAGAGTGCCGACGAATATCATCACTCCGTCTGGAGGCACCAACTCCAGCCACTGGCGGCTTATCTCCCCTCCTGGACCAAAGAGGGGATTGGACCTGGGAGCGGCAACAGCAGCAGAGCGCTGGTGGTTGGGACTCATACCCCTCCAGCCGGCTGCCGGTCGAGCCCACGCTGGTCTTGGCGGTGGCTGGGAGCGGCTTTTGAGGGCGGTGGAGTGGCCCTCAGGTGCCGCTCATTCCCTCCGGCTGGCCGCCAGCTTAACCCCACTGGTCTCAGCGGTGGTGGGGAGCGGCTTTTGAGGGCAGTGGAGTGGCCCTCAGGTGCAGCTCATTCCCTACGGCCGGCCACCGGTCGAATCCCGCTCTTTGGCTTACATCTTAAAAGTGAGCTTTTCAGTTCTTTTCCTGGGGCGGGGGAAGAAGGAGGGCACTTGTCATTTCAAGGCTGAGTCGAGGTCCACTGGTTTTCATGTTCTTGGCCTAAAGCTCCCATTTAGCTGTTAGGAGCTGTCAAACCTGTTAGATACCATGTCCAGATAGACCTATGGTGGGAGCCTGTTCTAAAGAAACAAAATGCTTGAGTTCTAATGTGTGCAAATGGACTGTAAGGAGTTTACAGCATTGCATATCTTCAGGGTGGGAGCAGGTACCCTAATCAAAAATTTAGCATTTGAAAAAGAATCCTAAATTAGATGGTGTATGGGAGAGATAGCTGACAGCATTAAACTTTGATACCAGCCTGATGTGCATTTGTAGAGTAATCCTATCTCTTCTGTCCCACAGCCTATCGCACAGAAGAGGGGCAGCCATGGGTCCTACCAGTGGTTAGGAAAGTGGAGATGATGATTACCAAAGACACCAGCTTGACCCACGAATACCTTCCCATTCTGGGTTTGCCAGAATTTCGTGCCAACTCCTCACGCATTTCCCTCGGAGACGACAGTCCAGCCATCAAAGAGAGCAGGGTAAGCCTGAAGAGGAAATACCTATCAGAAAAGATTTTGGGCTGGGTGGTGGGTAATGGACTGTTAGCTTCTCCAAATGCCGAGGTTTTTGTGTGTAGCTTTTCGCACTTGTGAATTGGTGACTGGTGGAGCTATGGAATGAATGCTGACAGGTCAGTACTTTCCTGAGTACAAAAACAAAAGGCATTATGACATTGGAACTAGCGGTTTCTACTCAATCAGAGTTAGGGAATGCTAGGCTTTTTACATATTTAGACTACAGCGCCCATCAAATGATGGCTATGGTTTCTGAGAGCCATAGTCCTAAATGCTTGGAGGACCAAAAGTTTACTATAGATTACTGTAATGCACTCTACATGGGGCTGCCCTTGATGACCATCCGGAAGCTGCAGCTGGTTCAGAATGCGGCTGCCCGGGTGGTGATGCGGCACGGACGTTATGCCCGTGCCTTGCCACTGCTACAGGAGCTGCATTGGCTGCCAGTATGCTTCCGGGTGCAATTCAAGGTGCTGGTTTTAACCTTTAAAGCCTTTCATGGTAGTGGACCAGGATACCTAAGAGACCGCATCGCCCCAAGGTTTTCGACCCGTCCTACGAGGGCGGACTGTAGGGGCTCCCTGCTGGTCCCATCAGCTAGGGAGGCACGCCTCACTGGGACCAGGAGGAGCGGTATCCACCCCGGCCCTATGGAACCTCCTGCCACAAGAATTGCACCTCCAGACGGAGTTGCCCCCCTTTAGGAAGGCTTTAAAAACATGGCTTTGCCAGCAGGTGTGGGGTGCTTATTTAGCCCTGCTGGCTTATTTAGCCTGGTCCGGGGTTTTCTTTTCTCCGGTCCAGGTCCACCTCTTTTAAAGGGAATAAGGAGGTTTTATGGTCATTTTAAAGTTTTTAGAAAGTTTTTAGTGTTTGGTTTTATTGTATGGGGATGGGTTTTTTAACCAACATTGTGAGCCGCCTTGGGTCGCCTAGGCGAGGAAGGCGGCCTTACAAATCTAAAAATAAATAAATAAAAATAAGTTTCCCTCCTCCAGCCTGGGTGGAGAGACATTGAAAATGGCTGTGCATGTGATGAGCTTTTGAGGAGTAGAATGTGGAAGTGATACAGCGATTGGCACTGTGGTTCGTAAAGTCAGTTTGACTTTGTGACATTTGGCTAAACAGAGGAATTTTGGGGGTGACTTTGAATCCAAGGGACTAGGGTGGCTTAGTGGTTAAGATGCTGAACTTGATGACTGGAAGGTCGGCAGGTCAGCAGTTCGAGCCCCAACTGCTGCACTATGGAGTGAGCTTCCATCTCTGTCCCAGCTCCTGCCAACCTAGCAGTTCAAAAGCAAGAAATTGCAAGTAGATAAATAGGTACCACTTTGGTGGAAAGGTTGACCCTGTTTCCCGTGTCCACGGAAATGTCTGCAGATGCAGACAGCGCTCTTTGGCTATAGACAGAGGTAAGCACTGAACCCTAGAGTCGGATATGACTGGCTTTCGAGCAAGGGTGAACTTTACCTTTACCTACTAATGACTTCCTTCTCTTTGTTCCAGACGGGGGGTGTCCAGTCCTTAGGGGGCACAGGGGCTCTACGTATCGGAGCAGAGTTCTTGAGACGCTGGTACAATGGAACCAACAACACAGCAACCCCTGTCTACATCTCTTCCCCTACCTGGGGTGAGTGCTGAGACCTGGCTCACACCCATGGCATGGTATGAAGCAGAGGGATGGATAGTTGGGGTGTACTGCACAGTGTGTAAAGCTTCCTGCACTCCAGATCCCAGACTTCTTAACAGCCATGCTGGCTGGATGGGGAGAGGGTGGAGGAGGATCTAGACAGCTGTCAACCAGGGCAGTAATTTCCCCCCAAGCTCTTAGGCTTCATAACCTCACACCTGTCCTCCCTCCCCAACATTTTAGAAGACTTAAAGCGCAAGGCAACTGGCCTTGAGTTTCTTGGAACTTGAATGACAAATGATTCTGCACATTCCACAGAGAACCATACTTCTGTCTTCACGGATGCGGGTTTCAAGGACATCCGATCCTATCGCTATTGGAATCCTGAAAAGAAGGGTCTAGAGATCCAGGGATTTCTGGAGGACTTGGAGGTGGGTCAGTTTGTCATCTAAGGGAGAACAAACTAAGTGGAGTACTAAATATGGCCAGATTGGAGGGGTGTGCCGTAGTTAAGGTAGGTGTGAAAGACAGTGCTCTAGGCCTGTGATGGCGAACCTTGGTACTCCAGGTGTTTGTTTGTTTATTCAATGTATACCCTGCCCATCTTGAATGCGCTCCCACTCTGGGTGGCTCACAATGTTAAAAAGAACAAAACAGACACCATAAAACCATAGAAAAAACCCCACCTGCCCAGTCCAATCAGAACCGAGGATCACTAGCCAGAGTGGCAAAACGATGGGAGGACTTCCTATTTAAACTTCAACAAGCTGCCAATGGCCTCCAAGAAAAGAAAGGTTTTCAGTTGCTTCTTAAAGGTTCCTAAAGTGTCAATCAAACGCAGCACCCCAGGTAGAGCGTTCTAGTTAGCTGGAGCCACTACTGAGAACGTCCTCTGTTGGGTAACAGACTTTCGCGGCGGCTGCTAGAAGAACAGGTGGCGGCTGTGGCCAGGAGGGCTTTCGCCCAACTTCGGATGATTTGCCATTTGTGCCCGCTCCTGGACTGGGACTCCTTGCTCATGGTCACTCACACTCTGGTGACCTCCAGACTAGACTACTGTAATGCACTCTACATGGGCCTGCCCTTGATGACCATTCGGAGGCTGCAGCTGGTCCAGAATGCTGCGGCCCAGGTGGTGATGGGGTATGGGCGTTATGCTCATGCCTCACCACTGCTTCGGGAGTTGCACTGGTTACCAGTTTGCCTCTGGGTGCAATTCAAGGTGCTGGTTTTGACCTTTAAAGCCCTATATGTTAGTGGGCCAGGTTACCTAAGAAACCGCATCGTCCAACCAGAGCGGACCGGAGGGGCTCTCTAGTTGGTCCATCAGCCAGAGGGGCTCGCCTCTCTGACACAAGGAGGAGGGCCTTCTCCATGTCCACACCGACCCTTTGGAACCTCCTGCCAGTAGAATTGCGCCTCCAGACGGAGTTGCTGCCCTTTAGAAAAGAACTAAAAACCTGGCTGGCGGGTCAAGTGTGGGGTGCAGGTGGAGGGGTGGCTTCCGTTGGGTGGTTGGTATAGAGGATTATTCCTTCCCCCACGGTTCCTTTGGTACCTGCACCCTTTTTAGGGGGCAGGTTCTTAATTCTGTTTTATCTGTTTTATCTATGATTGTGAACCGCCCTGAGTTGGCCTTGGTCGGGTGGGCAGTATAGAAATCCAACAATTAAATTAAATTTCTAGCCAGCCTCGGGGTCGTTACTTGGAGTTGGGTTGTCAGAGAAGAGCAAGTGAAGCGGGCCTGATTTCTGAGGGGTAGACACTCTACCAATACTCCAGGTGTTCCTGAACTTCAATTCCCAGAAGCCCAAGTCAAGTCCCCAAAGCACTGAACAGCCAATGTATTGACAGCTTTGGGGGCCGGACGGCCATTTCCCCTTCCTCCACCACATGGCACTTCCTGGTGTGGTGGAGGCAATGGAGGGCTACATAAAATGGTGCTGCAGGCCGCCTCCGGCCCATGGGCCACAGGTTGAGAATCCCTGATCTAAAAGGATCCCTTCTAGTTCTGCAGTTTGATGATGATGATGATGATGATTCCCATACAAGAATGGTTAGTGCCATCTGCTCCAGCATCTATTTCTTTCTTTTTTTCCCTGATCCAGAAAGCTCCAGAGTTCTCCATTTTCATCCTTCATGCTTGTGCTCATAATCCAACTGGCACAGATCCTACACAGGAGCAATGGAAGCAAATTGCTGCTGTTATGAAGGTATGAGCTCTCTTGGTGCACCAAAGTGTAACATGGTTCTGTACGCTTCATGCAGTGAAACATCAGGTTCTGCAACAAGATATTCCTAAATTCTGTGCCCCGAAGCAAAGTTATGATTTGTATCAGATAAGCCAGTGATGGTGAACCTTGTAGAAACCCAAGTGTGCAAACTCAACAGGCTGCTATCTGAGCTGCAGAGGGATGGAGTGAACTCTGTGCTGGGGGGAGGGAGGAAGCGCTCCCATTGGGCTGCTGGGCAGAGGGGTAGGGTGAACTCTCTGCTGGGGCAACCGTGTGTGCGCCCACAGAGAGGGCTCTAGCACTTGTGCCATAGGTTCTCTGCCACTAAGTGAAGCCACCTTTTATTTCTTGCCTAATTGAATGTGATTTCTACCTGTTGAGCCTCTTGGTGGTAAGCTGCCCAGGGTAGGGGACCAAGATATGGGACGTGTTTCTAGGGGGCAAGAAGTCTTCTGTGAAGTTGTGCACTGCAGCCCCAAACTCCCAACTAATTTTGTCTTTCTTACAGCGCCGGTTCCTGTTCCCATTCTTCGACTCGGCCTACCAAGGTTTCGCTTCCGGTTGCCTGGACCGAGACGCCTGGGCTGTACGCTACTTTGTTTCACAGGGTTTTGAATTATTTTGTGCCCAATCCTTCTCAAAAAACTTTGGCCTATACAGTGAGTCCTTGTTTAATTTTCCTGTTAATTGGATTATTGGGTATTATTTCTTTGCTTTTTTACTTGTTTCTTTGGACTAAATCCAGTGTAATGCTAGCATGTGACACCTAGCGTGATGGGTTTCTTTTGTAACTCTTTCCCTCCTTATGATCCATTTTGAAAATCTGCTCCAGAGGATTTCAGGAGTCGCTGGAGCAAGCTTCTATATTACATGATCTTGAAGCTCTAAGCCAGGGGTTTTCAGCCTATGGCCGGCGGCACCATTTCATGTGGCCCACGCCGCCACTGGAAATGGACACATTTACAACAGCTGTAAATGTGCCAGCATTTACAACAACCTCAGATGTATTTTACAGCAGCGCTTACATTGGGGGGAACCACTGGTCCTGGCTGCTCAGCTGCCTGAGGGAGCATGGTCCGGCCCACAGCTTAAAAAAGTTGGGAACCCTTGATCTAAGCATGTGATGGCGAACCTTGGCACTCCAGATGTTCTTGGACTTCAATTCCCAGAAGCCCAAGCCCCTTGTGAATCCACACGAATGGGTTTGCTGCGATTCATCCGGCCTGCACTGCCCTCGTTGCTCTTGGAAGCGGAAGTAAAACGCGCCTGTACGGGAGCTGGACGAATCACAGAAAACCCATTCATTTGGATTCACGGGGGCTAGGGCTTCTGGGAATTGAAGTCCAAGAACATCTGGAGTGCCAAGGCTCGCCATCACGGGTCTAAGCTTTCACTTCAGAGCGTTTTTAACAGCAGGGAGAGGATTTATAAAGAAATACAGCTTTTACTCTTGAGAAATAAAGCAAAGCAATCACACTTCTATACCTCCCCATAGCACTTAGTACACTCTGGCCGGTTCACAAGTTTTATTTATTTTTATTTAATTTATTTATTATATTTATACCCCACCCATCTATGGGATTTTCCTACTCTGGGCGGCTAACAGCAGAAACTCACACATTAAAACAGGAACACATTGAAAAATGCATGCATATAAATGCCAGAATAAAATATGTAAAATAAAATAGCTAGTGTCTGAGGGCACAGAGGATCGTCTAGCTGGCTAATTTATTGCTAGAGGGACCACGCCCTGGAAGACCGCCTTGAATAAAAAAGTTTTTAATTGTTTTTTAAAGCTATCCAGTGATGGGTCCTGGTGCAACGCTCTCAGTAGTGTATTCCACAGTGTTGGTGCTGCCACCGAGAAAGCTCTATTTCTTGTTATAGACTTTCTAGCTATCCTCAGGGTCGGCACCTGGAGCTGCGCCGGCTGTGATGAACGGGTGATGCGGGGAGTTCTGCATGCTTTGTACTCATTTTACTGACCTTGGAAGGATGGAAGGCTGAGTCAGCCTTGATTCCTGATTGAAGTCACAACCTTTTGGTTGCAGTACAAAAGTTTAACCACTGTGCCACCAGGGCTCCTTGGGGCTTGCTTTGTGGGCTGCTGTTCTATGAAGCCTCCTTAGTGGCTTATGGTTTGCACTTCCATTCATCTCTTCAGATGAGCGAGTGGGAAACCTGACTGTTGTGGCAAAGGATGCAGACAATGTACAGCGGGTCCTATCTCAGATGGAGAAGATTGTCCGTACGACTTGGTCTAACCCCCCATCCCAGGGGGCCCGTATTGTGGCGACTACCCTCACTTCCCCAGAGCTTTTTGCTGAATGGTAAGAATCAGTTAGACAAGATTTATCGGGTGCTTCTCTGCTGGGGGTAGGGAGAGATGACAAAGCAGCTCAAATCCATTCTAGGACTGGGGTCAACCTTAATGTTCTTTCCCCTGCTATAGGAAGCAGAATGTGAAGACGATGGCAGATCGCGTTTTGCTGATGCGGGCAGAACTCAGGAAACGGCTTGAAGCTCTGGGCACGCCGGGGACTTGGAATCACATCACGGATCAGATTGGGATGTTTAGCTTTACTGGCCTCAACCGTGAGTATATAGGACCATGATGGCGAACCTTGGCACTCCAGATGTTCTTAGACTTCAATTCCCAGAAGCCCAAGCCCCCATGAATCCACATGAAGGGGTTTACTGCGATTCATCTGGCCCACGCCGCCTGTGCCGCTCCCAGAAGCGGAAGTAAAACATGTCTGTACGTTTTACTTAGATTGTCACCACAATCCAAGAACATCTGGAGTGCCAAGGTTCGCCAACACGGACATGGGTCAGGCAGAAAACTTTATTCATAGAGTATTAATCAAGAAAAAGAAAATATCTTTTTGAGCATAGTTCTGTAATGGATAGTCCCCCTACCCCCAAATTCTAGTCTGGCTGTCTTATATAGCTCCTCACGCATGGTATTTGCACTTAGAAGTAAGTCAGAATTCTTTTTAAATGTTGTCTGATGGAAATACAGATATTTCTGGAACTACATGGCACTAGTGGGAGCAGCTGAGCAAATCACAGACTATCCATCAATGACCTAGATGTCCGAACCCAACAATCTGGTTTATTTATTTCCTAACTAACTAGATAAGTGATCTATAATTATGTTTTTAACCAGGGCAGCCAAAGGACAGTCCTGGGGTTGCATGCATTCCTCCCAATCTTTGCTGTTAAATAGCTTGTGGGGGACTCTGCACCATTTAACCTACTAAAAGACCAATTGGAAGTGAAATTCTATCCCCCTTGCTTCACTTCTTTGCTGTTTGCAATTTTGCACGGTGTGTAGACCCTGGGAAATCCTTTGGCAGAAAATTGGGCCCTGGTGTTGCCCTCTAGGGTTGGATCGTTGGATGTTTTATTTTGTGACTCGCAGAATTCTCCAGTAATTCCCCAGGTAGAATTCTGGAGATACATCCCCCTCCCCCACCCGGATACATCTACAGATGACCACATTTAACTAAGGTGGAGCAGACCCTATCTTCTACACTGTCTGAGATCTTCTTCCTGTACAAAAAAGAATCTTCCCTAATGCATCCTGGGAGGTTTAGATCTTTGTGAGAAGTGTAGTTCTTTGAGGAGACCCTGTAGAGCCGTGGGCTGGGACTGGGCCACAGGCTGTCCTGAACCAGGCCATGGGGATGGGTGGTGCTGGGAGCCCCGATGGCCATAATCTGCTGCGCCAGTTCTGCCTGGCAAGCGGAGCGAGAGCATGGGCTTCAGACACAGCAGATAGGCAGGTGGCCAGGCCCCTCCTCCACATTGCTTAATTATGGTGGACCTCTGCCCCCCCCCCACCTTTGGGCATTGTGATACCTCACTGTCCAAGTCGAACGGAAAAATTGTTTATGCAATTTAACTTACCCTTGTATAGATCATCATGGAATAATTGTTTAGTATTAAACAATGGTGCAAAAAGGGTTAGGGACCCCTGCTATAGAGACCTAATAGACAGCAAGAACTAGGCCTCCTTTTGCATTAAACAAACCAAGGATCGATTATCCATTGAAGTGAGAACAATTGGGCAGAACATTGATATAAGTGATAAATGGCCATTCAACAATTACGTGATCTTCAAGGGAAGGGGTCTGCCATCTGAATTATGGAAAATTACGTGGGGGCGGGGGTTTCAAGTCAAAGATTACGTAGTCAATTTGGAGCTGTTGTCGTTTCGAAACATGGCACCTTTTTAGGTTTAAAAATGATCTCTGGGAATTTGGATCTGATTTGAGATTATTGAATTGCTTGTGCAATCTATTTCTAACCGACATAAATTTGTATATAGTGAACCCCTGACTAATGATGCATTTGAATAGCATCATTTCCGATTAATGATGCTATCAACGCCCCCATGTGATCTCCCGCACAACGACGAAAAACGTCGTTATTCGAATAACAATGGTATTTTTACCGTCGTTGTGCGAATAATGACGTTTTTTTTACGTTCTGCGGGAGATCTCCCATAGCAAACGCAAAACGACATTTTCCGCATAACAATGCTACTTGGGGAACCAAGCAACGTCGTTATGTGTGGGTCTACTGTATCTCATACTTTCACACCGGCTGGCCGGCGATTCTGCAGCTTGGCGCGATGGATGCGAATGTGTTTTTTTACAACACTGAGTGAGGCGTGATGTGGCGCTGTAGAGCCCAGTCACAATACGTTCTGCATTAGGCACCAATAGTGAAAAGCTCTAAAAATTAGTTTCCATACAAAATCTCTGGATTACATAATTTTAAAGCGGGGGGGGGGGGGAATCAAAGTGAAAATTACAGTTGTATTAGATGGGGGGAGGGGGTCAATTTCCCCCCCAAAATGGATCATGTAATTGTTGAATGGCCCCTAAGCCCAGTGGAGAGTTCTAACTTATTTATGCATCTGCTGCTATTTCATTTGTCAGATCCTGATTCAGATTTCTCTCTGCTGCCCACTGAAGGTCTTTCCTCTTAGCAAACTTTTCCATATAGATAAATCTTAGCACAGGCTGCATGGCTGCTGAGATTCTGATAGGTTCTCTTTCTCCTCCAGCTAAGCAAGTCCTGTTCCTGATCAAGGAGAAGCACATCTTTCTGATGGCCAGTGGACGCATCAACATGTGTGGTTTGAATACTAAGAACCTCGACTATGTTGCTAGCTCCATCCACGAAGCTGTCACCACAATCCAGTAAATCTGAAACCAGGTCTCACATGCAGTTGCATCTTAACTTCTCTCTGCTGTTTATGGTTGTTTTTAAAAATCAAGATTGACTATTGATATGTAGAAATGGAAATATAAAAATGCCTGGGTGGGAAAGAATCTACTTAACCCTTTCTCCTCCCTTTCTGCTGCTTTTCTGCTTAAACATTGTCCTGGTTCTTGAAGGCTACCTCTTTCCCCCCCTGCAGGTGCGAAATTAGCTTGATGGGGGCCCAATTGCAAGTAGAAAAGTGGTCAGAGGAAGAAAGATTTGATTAGATCTTTGAATCAATTGCTTGAATTTGAATCCTGCTCAGCATTTTTTTTTGGGGGGGTGAGGGGTTGGCAGAACAGTGGGGGGAAATTATGTGCAACTGCATGCGAATCTAATTTGTTCCTCAGCCACATGAACAATTAACTTCATTCATCTTTTAACATGCAATCTAGCTGGCTGAGCTCACCTCCCTCACTTCTGTGACTCAGTAGGGATTTGGAACAGCAATTACATCACCAAAGTATCTTCCTGCCTCTTCAGTGGCTTTTTGTGTGTGGACATGTCTGCGGGAATAAGACCAGCAATGTTTTTGTTCCTTATGGTTGGGAGTTGTTAATTCTGCCACACCCATAATACTGACATTGCTTCACTTTAGAACCCAAGCACACGGCCTGTCCATTTACCTTGTCTGTACGTCCATTTGCACTTTATGTAACCCTGTGCTCCGGCCTGTGCTTCCTGCAGCCATGTTGGCAGAATGTTGTGCAAGAAATACCAAAATAGTAGGTTTCTGTGTATTGGCTGCATGGGCTATTTCAGGGAGCAAGACCGGTACTGTTTCCAGCCTTGCACAAGTGAAGATTGTAATCTTAATAAACTGTACCCTTTTCTGTCCTTGCAGCAAAATAAAAAATCTCTTCATGCCATTCGTCCTCTTTTTATTCACCAACAGTGGCCGTGGGTAGAGGAAAGTAAGAGAGCTGCCTCCTTGATAGAAAATCACATCAGATTCTGGGCTGCTATTCTTCCAGGTTGAGATCAAGTCTGGAAATAATCCCCTCCACTCAAAACTGTTTGGTGAAAGGTTGCCCTTGCTGGAAAGCCAGTCGTATCTGACTCTAGGGTTCAGTGCTCGCCTCTGTTCACAGCCAAAGACCTAGTGCTGTCTGCGTCTGCAGCTAAGTATGTTTTATGAGAGGCAGCCCAGCTCGGATAAATAATACTCCCTATGAGGGTTAAGTACTAGTTCAGGAGGAGTGAGGATAAGGGGAACATCTTTGTATTAAGCTGCTGACATCGTCATCCTATCTATAATCTCCTTTATACAAGGCAGTGGCTTCAATCTCCAATAAGAAGTCAACTTGAAGTGATGCTGGGTGAGGGCTTTTTTTTGCTTTATGGCGGACAAAATGCCACCATGCATGTTGTTGTGGAATTATATGGTTTTAATGTATTTCCAAACAGGCACCAATGTGAACTCTTGCCCAATATGAATCACAGAAAGGCAGAAACAAAATGGGGTAATATTTAGGAAAGAAGAGTATCTTAGGAGGATCATTAATAAGAAACCAGAGTATGAAGGAGTAATAAAGGAACAACTTTTGGGTTACAGTTGCATATACACTTGACTGGGGGATAAGTATCCTTGGGTTTAGGCTTATCTCTGAGATAGGCTTCTGCTGTTGAGATTTTTTTGTTTACTATTCCTTTTACAGCAGAGTATGCCTCCTTTTAAGGGTACTGCAGTGGCTCAAGTGGCTAAGACGCTGACTGGGAAGCAGAAGGTCAGCAGTTCGATTCCCGAGTACTGCAGGACGGAAATGAGCTCCCGTCTTCATCCCAGCTCCTGCCAACCTAGGAGTTCGAAAGCAAGAAATTGCAAATAAATAAATAGGGACCACTTCGGTGGGAAGGTAACAGTGTTCTGTGGGCTCCGGTGTCTAGTCATGCCTGCCACATGACCACGGAAACGTCTGCAGAAGCAGACAGCGCTGGCTCTTCCGCTTAGAAACAGATGAGCACTGCACCCTAGAGTCGGATACGACTGGCTTTCGAGCAAGGGAAACCTTTACCTTTACGCCTACTTTTAATGCTATTACCTGAGCACTGGCATATAAGTACCAATCTGATTTGCAAGTTGTAATAAAAGGTAGATGAAATTCTACCCTTTATTACCAACTAACAGCAAAAGAATGAACTGCACTTGAAAATGGAACTGCACTAGCAATTCTATACTTACTGTGCCTTTTCACTCACCCTCTATATCAGGGGTGCCGAAACTACGGCCCACTGGCCGGATCGCCCCCGATGCCAATTCATCTGTCTGTGCCGCCCTTGTCGCTCCCAGAAGCAGAAATAAAATGCCCAAGGGGAGGGCGCGTTTTACTTCCGCTTCCGAGAGTGACGAGAGCAACGCAGTGGATGAATTGACATTGGGGGCGGATTCGTCCTGTGGGCCATAGTCTGGGCACCCCTGGTTTAAGCAGAGAAAATGGCATCTTAAAATCTATCTCATCCTGTCGCAAAACAGATTGAAAGATGCGTTTTACTTCAGCTTCCGGTGGGAGGAACAACATGACTGGCCCGCTGAACCACGAGCGGCACACGGCCTGAAAAGTTTGGCCACTTCTGCTCTATAAAACGTATCAAAAATACACACAAAAGGACTAATTCAATGTAAAACAAGTACATTTTATTTATTGTTTTCCTTACAGATACCTGATGTCAAAATTTTGTTTTTGCTCTAAATTATCCTGGAGGTTGGTGCCCTTTTGTGGCCAAGTGCCCATGTTTGTATTGCTTGGCACTCACAGATCAGAAGGTAATCAGTGCATGGATCTGCATTTAGGATTGTCACCCCAAAGCAACTGGTGCTGGTTACAAATACCAATGGGTCGGGGCAGATCTGGGTAATATTCAGATGCATGTTAACATAGTGTATGGCGTGATGCTACTGTTGAACAAACATGCACAGGCGGTCCAGGTAGAATGCTGGACTATGCAAGAGGAACTTCCAGCAAGGGGGAGGGCTGGCTGTTGTGGTGGCCACCTGATGATCAGTCTGGCCCCACCACTGTATGCCACGCCCTCCCCTTGGGCATTATTCCAGTGGTGACGTAATTTTGTGAGATGAAGTGAAGGTATTGCCCTGCTTGAGCTACCCACAGGGCTACCTGACTGGTCGATCTCTTCTCATTTCCACCTTTCACTGAGCCTTGGTGCTCAGCTCCCTCTGCCGTGCCGATGCCCCCTCTTGAGCTCAAAGGCCTGCTGTCTGACTTGCAAGCCCTGGAGGCAGGGGACGGTTGATGTGAGATAGAAGCAGGTGCCGTCACGCACACGAATCTTGCCACAGCCAGCTGTCATGCTGCTGACCTGAAAGAAGAAAAGCCTGTTTGCAATCGTGTACCTACAGACCCATCCTTTTACGCTTTCCCAACAGCATTTGTAGGGACTGTGGTGGCTTAGTGGTGAAGACACTGAACTTGATGACTGGAAGATCAGCAGTTCGAGACCCAAGTGCTGCATGACAGTATCTGTCTCTTTCCCAGCTCCTGCCAACCTAGCAGTTCGGAAGCAAGAAATTGCAAGTAGATAAATAGGTACCACTTCGGTGGGAAGGTAAACAACGTTCTGTGCACTCTGGTGTCTAGTCATGCCTGCCAAGTGTCCATGGAAAACATCTGCAGACGCAGACAGCGCTGGCTCTTTGGCTCTAAACAGAGATGAGCACTGAACCCTAGAGTTGGATATGACTGGCTTTCAAGCAAGGGCAACCTTTACCTAACAGCATTTCATGCAGTCCCTTGCAACTGACCGGATGTGCCAGACAGTCTCCCACACACAGCATCTCAAAAAGTCTAGCGTTTCTGTGCAGCTGTACCCTCAGGACAATGTTCAAGACCAAATTCAGGTAGCTGCACACCTGCTTTGGAAGAGAAAACAGTCACCTCCCCACCCCCAATAAGGATAATGACTTGTGCATATTTGAGGAACACTTTAAAGGTCTCCAATATACAGGTGAAACTCAGAAAATTAGAATATTGTGCAAATGTTCATTCAGTCCAGTTAATGCAACTTAAAAGGCGAAGCAAATATATGAGATAGACTCATTACATGCAAAGTGAGATAGTTCAAGCCTTACTTTGTTATAATATTGATGCTTATGGCTTACAGCCTATGAAAACCCTACCCCCCCCCAATCTCACGTACCCCATAATCCTCACATAATCACATATACGCTCTATGCCATGATCATCACAATTATAACGAATTAAGGCATGACATCTCTCACTTTGCATGTAGTGAGTCTATCTCATATTTTTGTTTCACCTTTTAAGTGAAATGAATGGATATTTGCATGATATTCTAATTTTCCGAGTTTCACCTGTGTATGTTGGTTAATTAAAAGGAAACCACATTTACACTACACACACCCCACACTGGAGAACTCTGTAATGGATACACGTGGAAGTCTAATGTGGATGGGGCAGATTCAGGGGTCTAGTTTTCTACCCTTGGGACTTTTCACAGGCCAGGGAGATCACCAAACTTGCCCTCAATATGAAGCTGAAATTACTGGAAATTTTAATTTCCTGAACATCTGGTAGTTGGTGTCAAATTGTGTGTATGGGGAGGATGCAGCCTATTTAAAAGGTGAATCATCACTCTTGGGGTTGAAAGCAACTCAACAGGGCAAGAAGAGAGGGAGGGGGAATCCTCAGTCAGTTTTTGAAAGGCCCAATTGATCAGGTTATAACTCAGATTAGTTTGAGACATGAGAACGGAAAGCAAGGAGACAGAAGAAAAGGAAAGCTCAGTTTATACACAACCATCTTGAAATGATGAGGGGATGCCTCGCTCATCTCCAGAACCCTGTGCTTCTCTCACTTTAACATGGTTAATAATGGTTAACCATGATTATTGTAATGCACTCTACATGGGGCTGCCCTTGATGACCATTTGGAGGCTGCAACTGGTCCAGAATGCGGCTGCTCAGGTGGTGATGGGGTGCGGGTGTTATGCCCTTGCCTCACCACTGCTTCGGGAGCTGCACTGGTTGCCGGTGTGCTGGTGATAACCTTTAAAGCCCTACATGGTAGTGGACCAGGGTACTTAAGAGACCGCATCACCCTAAGGACATCTGCCCGTCCCACTTGAGCAGACCGGAGGGGCTCTCTGATAGTCCCATCTGCTAGAGGCTCGCCTCTCTAGCACAAGAAAGAGGGCCTTCTCAGTGTCTGCTCTGGTCCTGTGGAACCTCTTGCCAACTGAGCTTCGTCTCCAGGCAGAGCTTTTATCCTTCCATAAAAACCTCAAAACCTGGCTTGCGCAGCGGGTGTGTGGGGTGGCTGGGGAGATAGCCACTCCAGGCTGGCTCAATATGAGTGCCACCTGGGTTTCTAGCTTTTAGTGTTAGCTTTAGAAATTTGATGATGTGGCATTGGGGAGGGCATTTTAATTTTTAAACAATTTAATATTTTAATGATTTTTACCCTATGTTTTGTAGTTTCCATATGTGTAAGCCACTGGGAGTCGCCTTGGCGAGAGGGCTGCAGTAAAAATGTGATTAAATAAATAATAATAAATAATAATGCAGAGTGGACTCAAAATGGAGACACCCTGGTTCTGAAAGTCTCCCCCCCCCCCCCAGTTAAACCTGTTTCTCCCTGGATAATGGCCTGCAAGCTCTTATCAACTCAGGTGGCCTTTGCCTGCTCCCAAAACAAGGAAGGTGGGGGTGCATTCTTGTAGCTTGAGAAAAATGGGAGAGACACTTTGAAGAGGGACATCCCCTAATTTCCATACTGTGCATGTGATTGGTTTCAATTCATGATGGATGGCTGGTCCAGCATCATGAGTTCTCACGTGGGTTCTCATTGACAAACTTTAGATTCCTAAACTGTGGAGGTAGGCTAGAGTTGTTGCTTTATTGAAACCTGGCAAAGACCCAGATAACACAAAAAGCTACTGACCAGTGTCACTCCTTTGCCATCTTTATAAGACACTGGAGCAGATGATTCACAATCGCATCTCTGAATTTAATGATGGAAAGATCATAAAGGAGTAAGCAGATTTCAGGCCGGGCAGATCATGTTGTGGTAAAATCCTTAACCTAACACAACACATTGAGGATGGCTTCAGAAGGAAGAAAGATGGGTGGATGGTGGTGGTGGATATATTGCTGAAAAATGCTTTGCTGTGTGGACTGTAATCATGTAGCCATGAGTTAGACCAAAGCTATGAGAAGCCCTTTATGGCTTCCAAATTAGATAGGTTTGATTGTTTTCAACGTGCCTCTGACTGGAATCGTTTTATTTGCCTATGGAACCTTGTTTTCTACTGTAACCGTTTTTTTGTGGGTGCAACAAAGCAAGTAAACAAATGAAAAGACTGGAGCTGTTTCTGAGTTTTTCGTTACCTTTTTAACAGGTAAGGTAAAGGCCAGGAGCTGTGGGAGGCTAGCTAAAACCCTGGAATGCACAGCCTGAGGGCGTCATTTCAGGTGGATCTCAACTCACCTTTTGGCAGTGCGCAATTGGGGAGTAAATGAATTCTTGCAAATAATAATCCGCTATGGAGATGGCAGCCCTGAGGTATGCAGAAGATACACTTTATTCATTCCTCACTCTGGAAACCTACCTCTTAGTAAGAGATCTGAGGTAAAGGTCACCTTTGCTCAAAAGCCAGTCGTATCCAGTTTTAGGGTTCAATGCTCATTTCTGTTTACAGCCAAAGAGCCAGCACTGTCTGCATCTGCAGATGTTTCCGTGGACATGTGGCAGGCGTGACTAAACACGGGAGTGCATAGAACACTTTACCTTCCCACCGAAGTGGTACCATTTATCTACTTGCAATTTCTTGCTTTCGAGCAGAGACGGAAGCTCAATCTGTCATGCAGCACTCAGGTCTCGAACGGCTGACCTTGCAGTCGTCAAGTTCAGCGTCTTAACAACTAAGCCACCACAAGTCCAAGAGGTCTGAACAGCACTACAAAGTTCTAAATTTTACTACACCAATTACATTACATTTAAAGCAGGTTCTAATGAAGCCGCACTGCCTCTGCATAGCCATGGGAGTGCTCGGTCGCCACAGTTCTCTTTCATCACCCGGATTAAAAGTTCATGGAGTGAGACACCTTCCTGTGCAAATATTATTTTAAGTACAAAAATCAAAGCAGTGCTTTTGCACTCTTGATTGCATACAAAGCATGTGGAAGAAACAGAGTAGCCATGCTGGCTGAGCTAAGTGTCCCCCCTCCACCCCCAAAGTAACATTTCTAATACAGTAAAACCCCGAGTTACAAATGATTCGAGTTATGAAAAACTCGAGTTACAAAACTTTTTTTGTAAATCGGTGTCCTGATTTACAAAAAACAAACAAACCCCAACTTACGAAAGGGGCTTGTATAAAGTTGAGCCCAGGATGAAGAGTGGAAAAGCCTTTCCTCTCTGGACTGGGCTTGTTTCATCCCCCGGCGCCTTCCCAGCCAGCACAGAGGCTGGGAAGGCACCGGGATGGTGGGGTGGTGTTAAAGTGGAGTGAAGAGTGGAAAGGCTTTTCTGCTCTTTGGACTGGCTCGTTTTATCCCCGCGGTGCCTTCCCAGCTAGCTAGCTCCCTCCCCCAAAAGTCACCGGGCGATTGGAGGATCCGAAATGGCTTTCGGGGCAGTCAGGCACAGCCTTTACCTGACTGCCCCAAAAGCCCCACAGTGCCTCCCCAGCCCTCCGGTCTGGCTGGGAAGGCACTGCTGGGTGAAACGAGCCCAGGACGAAGGGCGGAAAGGCTTTTCTGCTCTTCGGACTGGGCTCCCCTTCACACCCGGTGCCTTCTCAGCCCTCCGGGCTGGCTGGGAAGGCACCGGGGGTTGAAACGAGCCCAGTCTAAAGAGCGGAAAGCCTTTCTGCTCTTCAGACTTCAGCCCCCGGTGCCTTCCCAGCCCTCCGATCTGGTTGGGAAGGTACCGGGGGGTGAAACGAGCCCAGGACTTCGGAATGGGCTCCACTCTCCCACTTCCCCCCGTGGCTTTCCAGCCCAGAGGGCTGGCCGGGAAGGTGCTGGGTGTGGTGGTGAAATGAGACGAGGATGAAGAGCGGTTCAGCTTCGTCCTGTGACTCATTTGTTTCCTATGCATCCCTATGGGGATGCATCGAGTTACAAAAAAAATTGAGTTACGAAAGGCCATGGAACCGATTTTTTTCATAACTCGGTGTTTTACTGTATGTAGGCATACGTGTTGCACAATACACAAAGGGTGTGCAAGCAAGAAGAGGCTAGCATTACCTAGCAAAGGACAATGAGCACTACGAACCTGTGGGAGGGGCAAAACCATGTTGCCGCTCATGTGACGAGAGGTGTGAAGTTAGTATTATCATCTGCACTCTTTTCACTTTCAGCTGATGGCTTCCGTCTCCTCCCACCTGCAAAATCACAGAGGAGCAAGCGGTCATTGCTGGTGGAAAATGCCCCAAAGCAGTGTTTCCCAACCTTTGGTTTTTGGACTTCAATTCCCAGAAACCTAAACTAATTCCCCAAAGCACTGATTGGCTAATGTACTAACTTAGGATTCTGCGACTTAAAGTCCCCCTGTGGGGCGTGGGCCCCATGTTGGGAACCACTGTATTAAAGTCAAGGAGACAGCAGAGCCCCCTCCCCACTTCTCACCAGCCTGTGTTAACTCTATAGATTCAAACGGCATGGTGGCAGGTGACCAGGAGAGGCCTGGAGCATCTGCTCGTGCTAGGCTCCAGCCGGTTTGCACCGGTTCAGGCGAACTGTAGTAAAACCGGCTGGCCACACCCACTTCCCCACCCCACCCACTTCCCCGTCCTGCCCTCCTCTTGGGGGTGGGGAGGAAGAAGAGCAGCTGCAGCTGGGCCTGGAAGGACGCGCCGCCACTGCCTAGGCACTCCTTTTGCCTCTGAGCCTCCGCCGTTGTCCCAGGGGCAGGGAGGAGGAGCTGCGGCTGGGCCTGGTAGGACACACTGCTGCCGCCGCCTGGGCCTGGCAGGGCACGTCGCTCCCGCCTGGGTGCTCCTTTTGGCTCTGCTACCGCCGCTGTCCCTGGGGCGGTGAGGAGGAAGAGCCGCGGTTGGGCCCAGCAGGACGTGCTACCACCGCCACCCAGGCGCTCCTTTTGCTACTGAAGCGCCCTGCCTCCTGCCCCTTCTGGGTAAGTCTTTTACCTTGTGTGTGTGTGTAGAGGGACGGAGTGTGTGTGTATGTAGAGATGGTGTGTGTGTTTAGGGAAGGTGTGGGGGGGAATGGAGGGGGATGCTTAAGTGGTTAAGACACTGAACTCACTGACTGGAAGGTCAGAGTTCGATTCCAGGTACAACATGACAGAGTGAGCGTCCATCTCTGTCCCAGCTCCTGCCAACCTAGCAGTTCAGAAGCAAGAAATTGCAAGTAGATAAATAGGGACCACTTCGGTGGGAAGGTAAACAGTGTTCCGTGCGCTAAGGTATCTGGTCATGCCTGCCACATGACCACAGAAAACAGCACTGGCTCTTTGGCTATAAACAGTGATGAGCACTGAACCCTAGTGTTGGATATGACTGGCTTTCAAGCAAAGGCAACCTTTACCTTTACCTAATAACAGAAGATCCCTGATTGGTATTCAAATTTGCTGTGAAGTTTGGCCCTGTTTAGTTGCAAGTGGTTAAAAAGGTAAAGGTCGCCCTTGCTCAAAAGCCAGTAGTATCTGACCCTAGGGTGCAGTGCTCATCTCCATTTACAGCCAAAGAGCCAGTGCTGTCTGCACTTGCAGATGTTTTCATGGTCATGTGGCAGGCATGACTAGATCGCCCACTAAGTCACATGGCCACACCCAGATCACATGGCCAATATCTGGTGATGCCCACCTGGTGATACCCACCCAGTCAAATGGCCATGCCCACAGAATAGGCCATGCCCACAGAGTAAGCCACACCCACAGTATGGTAGTAATTTTTTTTGAAGCCTAACACTGATCTGCTCCTTGAGAAATATCCTCTGATCTGCAAAGCTGGCCAAGGCAAGGCTCAAGTGGTGGGAATTGTATACCTGTGGTGCCAAATGACCCTCCAAAGAATTCACCCACTGCGATGTGACTCACTGAGGGTTCGAAGCAACTTCTTGCCCAAAGTTTCCTCAGGGCCACTTGGGGAGATGTTGAACTCCATTTCTCTGTCAGATACCTCAGGTTCCAGCTTGACAAAACAGCCCTCATTTTCTGTAAGGCAAAAAGAGACAAGATAAGGATGACGCTTATTGTTGTGGTACTTTGGGGGCTGTAATTTCCATTCCTGTCAGATATGTCATTAGTGGCCTCACAACACTCACTCTGTTGTGTGTTGATTTCTGTGCCACTTGTTGGCCCCTCTTGGACATGAGAGATCCCCTCCATGTGTAGGAACACCGAGTCTGTGGGACTCTTCAGACGCCCATCAGACTGGCTAACTGCAGGAGACAGAGAAACCATGACATCAAGTGCACCAGACATATTTCTGCATTTCAAACAGGACAACACATTTATTTAAAAAAATGGTCAAGGAGAGAAACAGAGGAAACAAATGCAAAAATTAACAAAGCAACTGAACAGTGGAGCTACAGTAGTTTAACTTTTCTGTGTCATCTGGTTTTAACATATTTTGAGGTTCCAAGTTAGGATGGGTGCTAATGTAATTTGTGATTAATAAATTAAAGTCACGTTGAAGTCAGCCCAAGAATGTGCATCACAATAGCACTAGTACAGTAAAACCCCGAGTTATGAAAAAAATCAGTTCCATGGCATATTTCGTAACTTGATTTTTTTCGTAACTTGAGGCATGCATTAAAAAATTAAAATAAAATAAAAACGGAGAGATTTCCTACCTTCCGGCTGCTGCTGCTTCCTTTTCTTACATTTCCGACAGTGCTGAGAGTGATTATTAGTGCCCAAAATGGTGTCAGTGCCATTTTGGGCACAAAAAAAACCCACAGATTTTTTGAGATACAATTTCCCCCCGTAACTCTGGGTATTTCATAACTCAGTTTTTCCCCGTTAAGTCGGGACCCTGGTTTACGAAAAAATCATTTCGTAAGTCAAAAATTCGTATCTTGAGGCATTCGTAAGTAGGGGTTTTACTGTATCTCTTTTTTGTTCAGTTGCAGTTGAGTCCGACCATTTGCGATCCCATGGATTGCTGCATGCCAGGCTCCTCTATCATTCTCCGCAGCTCACAGACCTATACCCATTGCATCAATGATGCCATCTAGCCACCTCATCCTCTGCCACCCCCTTATCCTTCTCCTTTCAATCTTTCTCAGCATAAAGGCCTTCTCAAGTGAGTCCTCTCTTCTCATTTTGTGGCCAAAGTACTTGAGCTTCATTTTCAGCACTTGCCCTTCTAATGAGCAGTCAGGATTGATTTCCTTCAGGATTGACTGATTTGATCTCCTTGCGGTCCAGGGTAGTCTCAAGAGACTCCTCCAGCACCACAGTCCAAAGGCATCTATTCTTTTGTGCTCAGCCTTCCTTATGGTCCAGCTCTCACAGCCATACATTACTACTGGGAATACCATTGCTTTGACTATGTGGACATTTGTTGGCAATGTGATGTCTCTACTTTTTATTATGCTGTCTAGAAAGGTGCTTTTTTAGTCCTCCCCCCACCATGTTTTCCAGAGTAATCAGCAAGTTTTTCTAATAATAAAAGCATGTTTTTCTGTCCCCTAGAGGTTTTGAGGAACAATGAATTTCACATTTAAAAAAGGTTGAAGGGAACCCGCCCCCACTAAAATGTCAATACCAGGAGTGGATATCCCACATTTGTGGGTTGTTGTTGTTGTTGGTTTTTTTTTGCCATTTTAGAGCCTGCCACTAACACACACACCCCCAAACCCACAGATACTAAAGAAAAACCATTCACCAAACACGGTAATGTTGCCTATCTGTGCTGTACACAAGCCATATGTTGAAGCATCAACCTGTACCTACTGATCATGCCGCTTTGTTCACTTAGGAGACCAGGATCGTCCTTGGGCGTCTGTGGGGTACCTCTGACTGTGGAAGGAGGCTTTGTGGAATCCCCATCATTGAAAACCTCCATGTCGGGGGTCTGAGGCGAATTATCCATGCGACTCGCAGCCAGTGCATTCTGGTACTGTTGCCGAGTGATCTAGGTGTATGGGTAGACAAACCACCATTCAGATTGTTTCCTAATTCTGTCAGTTCACTTAGCTGAGAATCTCTACAGCCTTATCTTTCTACATTCTTTGGAGAACTTACATTCACATCACTTTTACACTTTCATCTCTGGAGCGCTTCTGTCTCACAGTAACACTGCTCTCCTTCTCAGTACATCTAGAGTAGGAGGGTGCTGCCAAAACAAAACCAACCAACCAACCAACCTCTCTTCATGAGAATAGTGCCCCAGTGGTCTTCAGTATGAGCTTTGTCTCCTCTTTCCCCCCCTTCACTTCTTTTCCACCCCTGGGGAGATTTGTAATTTGTCCTCTTCTTCTACACTAGGCCCTTTACAGGAGCAACCTCCCTGCTATTCTAAAAGCAGTGTCACTTGTAGCACTTCAACAACTCTACCCCAGAACGATATCTACTTTAAAAGATCTGCCAATTAATCACTTTTGTATCCTTCCCTTAGTTATCCCCTATAGCAGGCATTCACAACCTATGGCCCATGGGCCAGACCCGGCCCACGATGTCATTCCATCTGGCCCTCCATGTGATTTGCTGTGTTAAAAGCAGCCTACAGTGTTTCCAGGTGGGGAAGTTGCCTGTCATTACCAGAGATGGCCACTAGAGGTTGCAAAGCGCAGTTTCCCATAGGAATGCAATGAAAACCAATTTCATGCCAAAACTTGCAGAGACAAGCTGAGGCAGACAGGTAGGAAGGCTCCTTTTGTTTACCTCTGTGTGTGTGTAGAGTATTTTTTAAATAAGGGTTTCCCCATCAGCCCCCTGTGTCTTATTCTTCATACTAGCATACTACTGGCCTTCAAGGGGAACCATTACAAAATCTGGAATGTGTGCTTCTTGGGCCTCCTGGGATGTATTGCCTTCTGCATAGTGCTGAGGGAGTTCAGCAGGTCTGAAATTTTGCAAAAGTGCTTTCTTAAAAGCATCATTTCTTCTTCTTCTACAAGGGATGTACTTGTTTGGTTGTTCTGTTTTTTATTTGTTGTGTGTGTGTTTTTTGTATTATTGTATTTTTGTATTACTTGATATTGTGAATTGATCCACAAAAGTTAACAGTAAAAATATAGCAGTTAGTCTTTAAAGTGCTGCAGTGTTTTTTTTTTTTTGTTTTCTGATATGCCTGATATTGTGAGGTCACCACCCAGAGTGGGAAATTTATAAATAATAAACAAATAAAAATTCTATTAAAAAAAAAACCACACACACACACCCCTAAACAGTCTGTGGGAGCTTGACCTGGCCTCCGGCTTAAAAAGGTTGAGAGCCCCTGCCCTATAACTTGAGGCACTATTATCAATCCACTGGTTCCCAAAATGGGGCACACGCCCCACAGGGGGGCAATTTGATTTTTAAGGGGGCAATTCGAGAATGTATTATTAACAGTGAATGGCCTTTCAGGATTCCTCCATGTGAATAGGCGTTCACTTTTTGAATAATAAGAATTATATGTCAGGGAGGCCATCAGGAGTTTAGAGAATCTTAGGTGGGGTATGGCCAAAAAAGGTTGGGAACCACTAAGCTAGACTCAGGGTGGAAGCAAAGAAGAGACTATACTTGGTTAATAGATAAAGAAACACACACAGAAAGTTTTCCTTTAAAGGAACTAAATGTTGCCAAGGCACTGCTGCAGAGAGTGGAGCTTTCATTTTACTGAAACGTTTCTTAAGAGATCATATGGACAATACTGATGACGGAGTAAGAAAAATATTACTCATAAATGAATTCCATTCTTGTTGTCAAGGAAACTTTCTTTTAAAGAGTAATTAGACGGGCAGAAGAAAAGGAAATTCTACCTGGTATCATCTTGATATCAAATGATGTACAATACCAAAAACTGCTATGGCATGCAGCACTAGAAGGTTAGTACATTAACAGGAAGACCTGGAAGGACAGCAGCATTGTGACTATATTTCATCACACTAACCTAGCAATATTTTGAGTAACAAGAATTTTATAAAATAAAATTTAACCTCAGAAACTAAAGGATTATAAAGATATCTCAATATCCCCCCTCCCAAATAAATGTTCAGCAAAGACCTAGAGAGACTTGGAAATTCTATGTAATATATGTGGTGATTCTTCTTATCCATCCTTGCTTTAAAAATAAAATAAAAATCTCACCTTGCTGTCTCTCCATATTTATCCACCTAACCCAAGATGGTAAGCTCAAATATGCAGGATTCATCCCATCCTGTGTTCTGTATGCTGCTGATGCTAAATAAAATTCAGCCTTGTTGTACACTGGTTGCTGTCATATAGAAGGGAATTCACCATATTGCACAGAAAACTGCAAGGAATCTGCCCTTGCTTCTGTTGCCTATAGCCCAGCAGGTACCTTGACAAACTGTACATCACACAAGATGTGGACTGAATAATCGGGAGTATAGATGTTGTTGCTGCTACCGCTGTGGAGCTGGGTACTGCTGCCTCCATAGTCATTGCGTTCTCGAACAGGTGACTCAGAGCGGTTTAATCCACTACAACGGGATGGTGACTGATTCACTAGGGACAAAGATGAAGCAGTGACCAAAATGATTATTTCTGGTACAGTGAAAATAGTGCCTAAAGTACTTCGGGACACATGACAGTGCTGCACAAGCCTTTTACAGACCACTCTTATAACACATCTCCACAGAGGTGAAGACCCATAGGGCCGTGATGGCGAACCTTGGCACTCCAGATGTTCTTGGACTTCAATTCCCAGAAGCCCAAGCACCCTGTGAATCCACACACATGGATTTACTGTGATTCATCTGGCCCATGCTGCCCTCGTCACTCCCGGAAGCGGAAGTAAAACGCGCCCGTACGGTTAACTCTTCTGGGTTAACACTTCCTCCGTACAGGCATGTTTTACTTCCGCTTTCGGGAGTGACGAGGGCAGCACAGACCGGATGAATCGCAGTAAACCCATTTGTGTGGATTCACAAGGTGCTTAGGCTTCTGGGAATTGAAGTCCAAGAACATCTGGAGTGCCAAGGTTCGCCATCATGGCCCTATGGGGTTTACTGTCAGATTAGTGGGCAAAACATTACACCCCAGTATTTCTGAAGTTTGCCATTTTAGTTGTCTTCAGTACCCTCCTGTCATATGCATTAGTGTGGCTCTTAGAGATAATACCAGAATTGCCTAAAGAGAAAGCGTGCGGAGAATCTGCTGCCAACAGAACTAAGCAAAGCAGGGTGGCAACAGGAAAGAACACACTGAGTAACGGGTTTGGAGCAACCTACTTACTAAAAAAGTGCGTATTACTTTTAAAAAATCAATATCTCCTCTCAACCATTTGTAAATGCACACTATAGTCTTCAGACTGATTTGTAGAAGGACTTTGCAGAAAGGATATTAGCAACAGGGAAATCGGAGGGATTATTCACATGATGTGGATTCAGGTCACCACTGTAATTCTGCCTCTTGCACAAATAAGCAGGAAAAGACATGACAGAAGCATATCTAGGGAAAATGGTTATTCTACTTGGAAATGATGCTTAATAAACAACAAATTGGACATGTTTTCCAATTGAAACTGACAGAATGGAACTACAATATGCTGTTTCCTGATGCCAACAAGGAGAAGCCTCGACACATCTGAGCGGTAGCTTTGTCTGCAGCAGCACAACTTGAGAACAAGTATTTAATGCTTGTCTTTGTCCTGGTCGAAATGCCTACCCTCATTGTAGGTTTGGTATGGACTAGTATCAATAAACGTTGCAGTGTAAGTAAAGGTATCCTTTGCTCAAAAGCTAGTCGTATTGAACTGTAGGGTGTGGTACTCATCTCCATTTACAACCAAAGAGCCAGCGGTGTCTGCGTCTGCAGATGTTTCCATGGAACACTGCTACAATTCCCACCGAAATGGTACCTGTTTATCTAATTGCAATTTATTGCTTTCGAACTACTAGGTTGGCAGGGGCTGAGACAGATGACGGGAGCTCACTCCATTATGCAATACTTGGGTCTCAGACTGCTGACCTTCCGGTAATCAAGTTCAGCGTTTTAACCACTAAGCCACACTTCTGCTTGGAGCTACAGTTACTCAGTAACAAGGAGCTTACAACAAGCACTGTAAGCACCAAAAACGAGTGTGTGTGCCCACCAAGGGCTGTACTTCATGAATGGTTAATGCACCACTTCTGTCAAACCCCTTGCATTAATGCTGACAGGTCTGACTTCACACCCATCTTGAATGTTTCCTTTCATCTTCACTCTATTGGGGTACAGAATGAGTTGCCCTAGGGCAAGAGGGCGGGATATAAGCTCAAATAAAATAAAATAAAATAAAATAAAATAAAATAAAATAAAAAATACAGAAGCCACATGTCAAAAAGATATCCCTGTTCCTGTATTTCTGGATCTGACTGTATATGCTTTATTTTGTAAACTCCTCATAGATTAGATAGATAGATAGATAGATAGATAGATAGAGAGAGAGAGAGAGAGAGAGAGACTCCTATTAACTCTTCCTTGCCTATCCTAAAGCCCTAATATTGTAATAACATTCGGCTATAAACATGTACAGTATATCATGATTTTCATCTCTTTCTTTGTTCCTCCTTGCTTCTCTTCTGACCAGTTTCTATGAAGTAAGACATTCCCTCCACATTCAGCTTCCACGCATGGTGCTGAGAATGCACTACTAGTATTAAAACGAAGAAACATGCACAGCTGCAACTGTGAGCTCACAGCTCATCAGGCAGGCAAATGTGTCCCTGGTATTAAGAAAGGCTTAATCCTCCCTTGGATTTTGTCATCCACAGAAACATAAGGAACACATTTATGTACATGCACAAACTGAGAAGACAAATATATTTCCAAAGGGTTGACTGCAAGCTATTCTCTGTGAACGACACAGTATAAGAAGGTGATTGTCTCTGGTGTATTATGTTTAGACCTGAATAAAAACTATAACTTAGCATAGGCTAACAGATGCAGTTGTGCAAAAGCATCGCATGTGCAGTATGTATAGAGCTATTCGACATGCAAAATGGTGTTGTGTGTACAGTGCATGCTGTGAATAGGATAGGAGGAAAGAGCTCACAAACAAGCACAGGGCCAGAATTATTTGACACCAGAATGGGAACCTTGCCGGGTGCTGCGTACACAGTTACCTGGTGAGACAGCCAAAGATTCCCCTCTGCTGAAGGCAAAGGAATGAGAGATGGACACAGGCACTAGAGAAAGGATCAGGATCAGAAGATAAAAATCGGGCTATCGAATAGTGAGGAAGGCAATGGGTTTTAGGGGGAAAAACAGCGAATGAATCAGAACAGACATATAAGAGTTAAAGTTAGGGGCTTTATGGTGCTTCCAACAACCTGCCTTTAAGAGGATGCAACGTAACTAACAAAAGGCTTGTCAGTAAAGAAAAGATGCCTTCGTTGGAGTAGTGAAAGAAACAAATAAAAAGATATATCAGATTAGACATATGCTGCGAAATCTAGGACAAGAGAGCCTTCCTCAAGTTTTCTTCTAGAGAGGAGGAAAGCATGTAAACAGATTGTAGCTCTTGAGAACAGGGTTCCATCCACAACCCACACAGCATCATTTCATGCACAGCACATGTCACTTTGCCACAATACATTTAGAGGGATGGAAAGGCTAAAAAGGAGATTTTATAAATACTGCATGAGCAATTACACATCTATGATACAAATCCACACATTACCACAGGATGGCAACAAAGAAACGCATGATGAAAAGTCAGCATCTGACAAGCAGAGTTACATTGAGCATTTTCAAAATGTGTTTCAGAGTCATGAATGCTAATTCAACAAATTCTATTTGCTCTGAATGAGGAAAGGAGGGCACCCACCATATAAACTGGGATATATGTTATGCGAGATATTTGTTTGATAACGCAAGTTCAAAAACTAGCCATGTAATACAGGTATAGATATAACATCTGGGGTTGGTCAATACCTTTGTTGGATCATTAAATTATTACAAATAAGAGAAGTTTTTCAGAACTTTCCATCAGGCAAGATGGAATTGATGCAAATAATTCAAATGTTCCTATTTTGCTTTTTGGTTTGTTTCTTTGTTTCAAGCCTATAAAAAGAGGCAGCACAGTCTCACCAAAGGCAACTGGCAGACAGGGGCAGATTTTGTCTGCAGGAGAGAGCCTAAACCAGGGGTGGCCAGACTACGGCCCGCAGCACCAAATCATCAGGCCCACACCGCCCACCGAAGCGGAAGTAAAACACGCCTGCACATGTGCATAACACTGCTATAAATGCACCGGCAGCTGTTTTACAGCAGGGGGGACCATGTGACTGGCCCGCTCAACCACATGACCAGCCCGTGGTGTAAAAGGTTTGGCCATTCCTGGTGTAAACTATTACCTTTGCCACTTTCCCATCATATGCAGTCTAAATCCCAGTTTGCTTTGTTAGCAGTCTAATTTCATGAGCCATGACTATTACATCTGGCTCAATATTTGAACTATTTGCCTTAATTTCAAGTTTTATACCATCTTTGCCTAAGAAAGGGTTATGGTGAACTGAAAAGTTTCTCTTATTTGTAACTTTTTACTGATCCAACAAAGATACCCAACAATTGAATCTTTTGATAACCCTTATTATTCATACCAACATGGACAGAACCAAAACCCAATATTTTACAGGCCTTGCACAAGAGAAATGAATACATATATGGGAGGGGCTCCATGCTAGTGATTGCTACTCCCCTTTGAGCTCTGTGATTTGGCTCCAGGGACCAAGGAAGAAAATGCGGAGTGCATGGAAGAGCAAATAAAGAATGCCAGGAGTAGCATAAGACAAGAGCAGCTTCAATGCCATCAACCTATTAGACCCAGACAAGGAAATAATAGTTGAAACCACCCAATAAATAGTAGCTGTAGCTCTTGTCTTTACCACTTCCACATCTGGCCCAGTGGCAAGGAGTAGCAACAGAAGCCGCCCACAGAGGTTGTAGGAAGCTCTGGTACAGTGGTGGTGAACCTTGGTACTCTAGGTGTTCTCGGACTTCAATTCCCAGAAGCCCAAGTCAGCACTCCTGCTGATCAGAGCTTCTGGGAATTGAGGTTCAAGAACATCTAGAGTGCCAAGGTTCACCATCACTGCTCTGGAAGGTGACACAACCCCTACTGGTGCTTAATCATGGAAGGTGCTCAGGAATGCCTGGTGCTGCTCAATAGGAAAGAAATATTGATTCTGTATATCTCTAGTATCTATGCTAGATTCTTCACTCCTCACCATCACCCATATTAGTTTTGTATACTACGGCCTACTTCAAGGAAGGTAAGGCAAAATGAACTCGTTTCTCAATGTTCAGGGCCTCAGGATGCACAGTCAAGCCGAGTCTTTTGTGTAGAAACACAACTTCCTTTGGCAAGCTGCCAATCATCACCATAAGTCCGTGATGGCGAACCTTGGCATCAAAGTACGGGCGCGTTTTTACTTCTGCTTCTCGGAGAGATGAGGACGGCGTGGGCCGGATGAATTGCAGTAAACCCATTTGTGTGGATTCACAAGGGCTGGGGCTTCTGGGAATTGAAGTCCAAGAACATCTGGAGTGCCAAGGTTCGCCATCACAGCCATAAGTGATAAGCTGACCAATATTTACCTGCCACCCAAAGAAGGGGGGAGAAGTTAGGGGCACTGATGTAGGGCATCTAATTCAAATAATAATACTGTACTGAAATTAGTCAAATAAAGACCACCTCAATGGGACACCTCAATATGGCATTTCAACATCTAAGTGGTAGGGGTGGAGCACACAAATAAGGCAAAGGGTGAATAGTCAGCAGGAAGCCCACCCTATTATTTAACAACAGGATTTGATCAGGAAGAAGATACATACACAGGAAAGATGACCCAGCCAGGCTGCTCATTTTGCGCACGTCGTTATCTGAAAATACAGGGGGCAGATGGAAGGTGAGTCCCAGTCAGTGCTTTGTTGTGCCACCCCTACCCTGTGCAGGGAAGAAACACTCTCTCAAGGGTAGGAAGAGGTGGTGGGGGTTACATAAACTGAATTGGCCTTGAATCAACTGGAACACTGCCCCCCACCACCAGGCACACATAAATAGTTTTATTCCTTCTCAGAAGGGCAGCCTGCTGTTTTCAAGGATAATCCTCTCACAGCTAACTTTTCTCCCAACTTGTGACTTTTTCATAACTATTTCTCATGTCACACTTCTAGGCTCCTCTAAGGGAATGATTTTGTATATCTTTACACATAAATTGTGAGGTTGTGACTAGGAGAAGAGTTTCTTGTATGTCCTAAGAAGGAAATGTCACATTTTGCAGTTGTATAAAGATTCTCGCCCAACAATACAACCTCTAGCCTTCTGAGTCCATCAACATCTACCTAGCCGGCTTCATCATCTCCTCTGGCAATACTGTCAGAAATGCTGTCTGATTTCCTAACAAACTGTAGGCAAATGGCTCTCCTTAAAGAGATTTTTGGCCTTATGACTGCAGAGCAACTTTTGACAGAAGATGTATAGTGTTTTCCAAAGATCAATACCTGTTGTGTATTGAATGTAGTGTGTTGAATGTAATTGTAACCACACGAATGGGTACAGGTAACACTGTAACCTTCTGTATGAGGACGCGAGCTAGTGGCCACCGGGGGCAATAGCGAGCGCCCAGCTCACATGGTTCACATTACTCAAATGCCTTCAGCTGCGCGGGAAAGATTCCCGCGCTCACCTCACCTGAACAAGAAAGGCGTGACCAAAGATGACGTCACTTGGACAGCAGCCAATGCCTGTCAAAGAGCCAGATTCAAGTAGATAGCCACCGTATAAAAAGAGCTGTTTGTCCGCCATTATCACATGTTCGTGCTGTACTCCATGCAATAAAGATGTGTTAGGCTAGCTTACAGCCGTTTCCATTGTCTTGATTCCCAAACACTAAATTGGCGACGAGGATGGGATATGGATTCCCACGGGGACAAGACAATAGCACAGAAGCCAGTTTTCAACGTGACCCATCCCGAGCGATGGGACTGGTTTGAAATGCATTTTAAGAGTACGGTGGCGTATGCGGGCATCACCGACGCTGGGAAGAAGAAGGGTCTTCTCATCACGATGCTCGGTTTCCACGCCGTGCAAGCGCTGATGGATCTGGTGGCACCACGAGAGGTGGACCAGGTTTCGGTGTCGGAAATACTGGCGGTTCTGCGGAGCCATTTCAAGCCCAAGGTGTCCTTCTTCTCCACCAGGGCAACCTTCCTGAGGAGGGACCAAAAGCCGGGTGAGTCAGTATCCGAGTATGCAGCGGCCCTCCGCGTCTTGGCAACCCCATGCGAATGGCGGGAAATTCTAGACGTGGCCCTAAGGGACAGGATGCTCTGCGGGATGAGAGACGGGGAGACCCAGCGGAAGCTCATGAACCGAGGCCACGACCTCACTTTTAAAGAGGTACTACAAGAGGCTTTAGCAGCTGAATCCACGTGGGCCGGGTACAAGCTGCTCAAGGCAAAGCCCCCACCAGTCGGGGCAGCTGCATCCACCGTCCAGGCGGCCTGGAGGGCGAGCCCTGCCCCGCGCTCGCCCACATCCTCAGAGGCTTCTGCCACCCCAGGCTCCAGCGAAGATGAGGGGGTCCGGAAGGTCAGGAAAGGGCTGAGCGAGAAGAAAGGGAAGGGGCGGCGGCGCTGCGATGGGTGCGGAGCGTACCATGAGAGGAGCAAGTGTCCATTCCGGAAAGCTGAGTGCCACAACTGTGGGCGGAAGGGCCACATCGCCAGGGTCTGCAAGCAACGCCGGGAAGAGAGTAAGCGCTCCACGAGTAGCCGGGATGGCGTCGGCAGAGTCGGCGATGGCGGCGACGACCCAGAGGGTCGCCGCCCAGAGCGCCGCGCAGCTGCGAGGGGTCCCGCCTTCCCTCCCTGCTCTACCGGGAGGGATAAAGGGCCGGGGGCCGCCGGGGCCAGGCCGAAGATCGCCGCCCAGAGTGCCGCGCAGCTGCGAGGGGTCCCGCCTTCCCTCCCTGCTCTACCGGGAGGGATAAAGGGCCGGGGGCCGCCGGGGCCAGGCCGAAGATCGCTGCCCAGAGCGCCGCGCAGCTGCGAGGGGTCCCGCCTTCCCTCCCTGCTCCACCGGGAGGGATAAAGGGCCGGGGGCCGCCGGGGCCAGGCCGAAGACCGCCGCCCAGAGCGCCGCGCAGCTGCGAGGGGTCCGCCTTCCCTCCCTGCTCCACCGGGAGGGATAAAGGGCCGGGGGCCGCCGGGGCCAGGCCGAAGATTGCCGCCCAGAGCGCCGCGCAGCTGCGAGGGGTCCCGCCTTCCCTCCCTGCTCTACCGGGTGGGATAAAGGGCCGGGGGCCGCCGGGGCCAGGCCGAAGACCGCCGCCCAGAGCGCCGCGCAGCTGCGAGGGGTCCGCCTTCCCTCCCTGCTCCACCGGGAGGGATAAAGGGCCGGGGGCCGCCGGGGCCAGGCCGAAGATCGCCGCCCAGAGCGCCGCGCAGCTGCGAGGGGTCCCGCCTTCCCTCCCTGCTCTACCGGGAGGGATAAAGGGCCGGGGGCCGCCGGGGCCAGGCCGAAGATCGCCGCCCAGAGCGCCGCACAGCTGCGAGGGGTCCTGCCTTCCCTCCCTGCTCCACCGGGAGGGATAAAGGGCCGGGGGCCGCCGGGGCCAGGCCGAAGACCGCCGCCCAGAGCGCCGCGCAGCTGCGAGGGGTCCGCCTTCCCTCCCTGCTCCACCGGGAGGGATAAAGGGCCGGGGGCCGCCGGGGCCAGGCCGAAGATCGCCGCCCAGAGCGCCGCGCAGCTGCGAGGGGTCCCGCCTTCCCTCCCTGCTCCACCGGGAGGGATAAAGGGCCGGGGGCCGCCGGGGCCAGGCCGAAGACCGCCGCCCAGAGCGCCGCGCAGCTGCGAGGGGTCCGCCTTCCCTCCCTGCTCCACCGGGAGGGATAAAGGGCCGGGGGCCGCCGGGGCCAGGCCGAAGACCGCCGCCCAGAGCGCCGCGCAGCTGCGAGGGGTCCGCCTTCCCTCCCTGCTCCACCGGGAGGGATAAAGGGCCGGGGGCCGCCGGGGCCAGGCCGAAGATCGCCGCCCAGAGCGCCGCGCAGCTGCGAGGGGTCCCGCCTTCCCTCCCTGCTCCACCGGGAGGGATAAAGGGCCGGGGGCCGCCGGGGCCAGGCCGAAGACCGCCGCCCAGAGCGCCGCGCAGCTGCGAGGGGTCCGCCTTCCCTCCCTGCTCCACCGGGAGGGATAAAGGGCTGGGAGCCGCCAGGGTCATTCAGTGGAACTGTTGAGCTGATGGCCCCATTACCTGTGGAATTTTGTCCTTCGGAATTTTGGTATTTTTGATATTGTATGCTTTGATTATTGATTATATTGTTGCTATTGCTGTTATACTGTATTTTATGGATCTTGTATTTCTAATTTTGTTTGTTTTCTCTTGCTATAATTGAAGTGTATATTTTGCGGGTTGCGTTTTTGTAACTGTACCTTTGGAGATGAGTTACTGTATTGTTATTGTATTATTATTATGTATTTATTGTCCGCTATGTAAACCGCCCTGAGTCGGGTTGTACCTGAGTGGGCGGTATATAAGCGCGAAAATTAAATTAAATTAAATTAAATTAAACCACGTGTGCCTGCGAGTGCACGCGGAAGACGACGTGGCCGTCCACAGCGTGCCTCTAGGGCAACCACGTTTTTATGCTGAGGTACTGTTGCAAGGGGTCCCTGTTAAGATGGAGATAGACTCGGGGTCTGTATACTCCCTCATTTCCCATAAGGAATTTTTGCGGATTCCCCCCAAGGAGCGACCCAAACTCAAGGAGATTAGGGCGAACTTAAGAGATGTGCAGGGAAATGTAATTCCAGTATTGGGGATTGGGGACTTCGAGACACGGTACAAGGGACTCCGAAGGAAACTCCCCCTGGTAGTTCTAAGAGAGGGGGGGTGTAATCTCCTGGGAACACAATGGTTCAAACCCCTGGACATCTTCATAGGCGACGTCCATGCCATCGGGGGGAATGAGATTCAAGCAGTGTGCGACGCACACGCAGAGGTATTCAAGAAGGGGCTCGGGAAGTACAAGGGGCCCCCAGTTTCTTTCGACCTGGACCCGGAGGTCCGCCCAATTAGACTCAAGCCACGTCGGGTCCCATTCGCCCTAAAGGACAAAATTGAGGCGGAACTGGACAAACTAGTGGGGCAAGGGATTTTAGTGCCTGTGGACTCTGCAGAGTGGGAGACTCCTATTGTGACAGTATTGAAAGCAAATGGGGAGGTGCAAATTTGCGCTGACTACAAGTGTACAATTAACAAGGCGATCCGCCCTAATGCCTATCCGGTGCCGGTAGTTAGCCATCTGCTGGCTACTTTACATGGGGGAAAAGTTTTCGCTAAACTAGATCTGGCGCAGGCGTACCAGCAGCTTCCAGTAACCCCAGCCACAGCTGCTGCGCAGACCATTGTAACTCACAAGGGGGCATTCAAGGTGACGCGCCTACAGTTTGGCGTGAACTCGGCGCCGGGGATATTTCAGTCTCTTGTGGAACGTTTGTTAAAGAAATTACCGGGGGTTTTGCCATTTTTCGATGACATATTGATATCTGGGGAGAGCGAATCAGAACTGGCCCAGAGACTAGACAGGGTCCTTACAGCATTCGAATCCGCGGGGTTGAGGCTGCGGAGGGACAAATGTGTGTTTCTGGCCAGGGAGGTGGAGTTTCTGGGGTTCCGTATAACCGCTGAGGGGGTGAAACCCGCTGAGTCCAAAGTCTCAGCCATTCAAAACGCCCCTCGCCCCACCGCGAAACCGGAGCTGCAGTCTTTCCTGGGGCTGCTGAATTTTTACCATTTCTTCCTGCCCAGGAAAGCGACGATTGCAGAGCCCCTGCATGGGTTGCTGAAGAAGGATGCGGTTTGGCGGTGGGGAGAGAAGCAAGAGCGGGCTTTCAGGGAACTCAAGCAGCTTCTCTCCTCGGAGGCTATTCTAACCCACTTCGACCCAAAGAAGCCGGTAGTCTTGGTCTGCGACGCCTCACCAGTGGGGGTGGGGGCGGTCCTGTGCCAAGTGCTAGAGGGGGGGCGAGAAGCCCCAGTTGCATTCTACTCGAGATCATTGTCCAAGGCAGAACGAAATTACGCCCAAACAGATAGGGAGGCACTTGCCATTGTCGCGGGTACAAAGAAGTTCCATGATTTTTTGTATGGTCGCCCATTCACCATTATAACCGATCACAAGCCGCTGTTGGGTATCTTCACCTCAGACAAGCCCACCCCACAGATCCTCTCCCCCAGGATGCTTAGGTGGGCGATTTTTCTGAATGCATACAGGGGGTCGTTAGAGTACCGCCCCGGGAAAGAGATAAGCCACGCGGACACTCTCTCAAGGTCTCCTCTGCCCCACCTGGGGGACCCAAAGTGTGAGGTAGAACAGGATAGCCAAGTCCTCCTCATAGAAGCCCTAGATGCACCCCCCATTTTGCCCAAGGAAATTGCTGCCGAAACGGCCAAGGATAAAACTCTAAACCTTGTGAGATCCTGGGTACAGAAGGGGTGGCCCACAGCTCCCCCCGCAGACGAGTTTGTTGCATTTTTCAGGAAGAGGGTTGAGTTGTCCTCAGAAAGGGGGTGTCTGTTGTGGGGGGAGAGGGTGGTGGTCCCACAAGCATTAAGAGTGAGGGTGCTATGGCTTTTACATGTCAGCCACCCAGGGATTGTGTGCTCTAAGGCGCTGGCCAGAAGTTATTTCTGGTGGCCTCAGCTAGACGCAGACATTGAACACATGGTGAACACCTGCGAAAGTTGCCAGAGTTCTCGGCCTGAGGAGTCCCGCCTTCCACACAGAGAATGGGACACAGCTAGGGGACCGTGGTCCCGCCTCCACATAGACTTCGCAGGGCCATTCAGGGGTTCATTTTTTCTGCTTGTGGTGGACGCATACTCCAAGTGGTTAGAGGTAATTCCAATGTGCAACACCTCATCAGCTGGGACCATAAAACAACTGCGCAAACTGATATGCACCTTCGGGATACCTGACATCATAATTAGTGACAATGCGGGTTGCTTCACGTCAGCCGAGTTCCAGGCGTTCTTAGAGTCCAACGCCATTCGGCACATTACCTCAGCCCCCTTTCACCCTGCAACAAATGGCCAGGCGGAACGCTTGGTGCGCACAATGAAAGAAGGGCTGCGGCGCATGGGTCCCGGGGATCTGGACCGGCAGCTCTGCCAGTTTCTGTTGGCATATCGAGTGACGCCCTTGGCGTCGGGATTCTCTCCCACGGAACTCCTCATGAAAAGGAAGTTACACTCATTATTAACTAGATTGGATCCCACCCGGGTCGAGGATAGAGGAAGAAACATTGAGCACAGCCCCACCAAAAACTTCCAGATAGGAGAGCCTGTTCATTGCAGAAACTACGCCACCACAGGGCCAGCATGGGTGCCGGGGGTAGTCATTAATCAAACAGGACCAGTCTCATACTGTGTCGAGACCAACACGGGTCTCCTCTGGAGGAGGCACGCTGACCAACTTAGGCACCGAGTGATTGGGGGGCCGGACAGAGGGGCTCAACAGCAAAGTTCAGCGTTAGGGTTCTCCTCCACCCGTTTATCCCAAGAGGGAGAAACGAAGGGCAACAGTCTCAAACGAGGGGGGGGGGGAGCTTAGGTTCAATCTCATATCCTTTTCATACGCCAGCTTTATCCAGTCCCGTGAAAGAGAGGAACGAGTTTGCCCCTGTAGTTCTACCCAGTCCCTCAAAGGAGGGGAATGAGTTTGCCACTGTTGCCCCTGAATTGGATTTTGAGTTACCAAACCGGGGGGGTTTTCGGAGTGTTCCCCCACCCGTCCAAGCGAAGAGCGGGGTTTTTCTTTAGCCCCTAGTGCCCCCGGTTTGTCCACATCCGCAGCAGAAACCCTTCCTCCCCCTTCTCCTGCCCATCCCAAAGCGGCAAGTCCGCGGCGAGTCACTAACGAGTCATCCTCTCTAATTGCAGGACAAGAACCAGGAGGACACAGACGAGGGGGGATGGCCGAGTCAAGCATAACGGCCGCACGGCCAAAACGCACATGCAGGAAACCAGTTTGGTTAAGGGACTTTGTCCCATCTTAGGGGGGAGGGATGTTGTGTATTGAATGTAGTGTGTTGAATGTAATTGTAACCACACGAATGGGTACAGGTAACACTGTAACCTTCTGTATGAGGACGCGAGCTAGTGGCCACCGGGGGCAATAGCAAGCGCCCAGCTCACATGGTTCACATTACTCAAATGCCTTCAGCTGCGCGGGAAAGATTCCCGCGCTCACCTCACCTGGACAAGAAAGGCGTGACCAAGGATGACGTCACTTGGACAGCAGCCAATGCCTGTCGAAGAGCCAGATTCAAGTAGATAGCCACCGTATAAAAAGAGCTGTTTGTCCGCCATTACCACATGTTCGTGCTGTACTCCATGCAATAAAGATGTGTTAGGCTAGCTTACAGCCGTTTCCATTGTCTTGATTCCCAAACACTAAAATACCAGAGCATGAAAAAGTTATTATTGCTTCCAGAGTGCCTCCACCAACCATACCTGTCAACCTTCCCAGATTGGCCGGGATTTCCCGATTTTCGGCGCCGATTTGCGCCATTTCCCGCCCGCAGCTGCCAAAACCCCGGAATTGGCAGTGGGGGGAAAAGAGGTACTGCGCATCTCTTCTGCGCAGATCACCTTTTACGCTTGCGTAGAACCCTTCTATGCATGCGTAGAAGGCGATCTGCGCAGAAGGGGATCGTAGAAGCCTTCTACACATGCGTAGAAGGGTTCTACGCAAGCATAAAAGCCTACGCATGCGTAGAAGGCGATCTGCGCAGAACCATTCTGTGCAGGTCGCATAGAAGGCGACCAGCGCAGAACCGTTCTGCGCAGGTCCCATATTTTCCGGAGCTGCGGTTGACAGGTATGCCACCAACATGGGTTCCCCAACCAGTGTTATGCTGCCACAGGTTCCCACAGGTGCCTGGGCACCGGAAATTCCCCCAGGCCATGCCCACTTGTCCAGCCACACCAACCTCCCTGCCCCAGGCCATGGTGTAGGGAGGCCAAGTGGGCGTGACCCATAGTTAGCCACGTCCACAGAGTTAGCCACACCCATGGTGGGGGTAGTAAATTTTTTTGCAGCACATCACTGTCCCCAACCTTTGGGTTTTGGACATCAGTTCCCAGAAGCCTAGGTCAGTACATTGGCTGATCAGTGCTTTGTGGAATTGACTTAGGCTTCTGGGAATTGAAGTCCAAAACCCAAAAGTTGAGGGAACCCTGCACTAGGACACTCTGGAAGGTGCAGTTTGAAAAAGGAACTTGTGAAGCTCTAGTTAGAATAGGGACGGATTAGGGCCCCTTCAGTGTTTAGCCTAGTAACGAGACTTCCCAGTGACTTCTTTTACCACATCAACATACTCTCTGAATGCTCTTTGTCATATGTCTGCTTAGTAATACGTAAATTCATTTTGGCAGAACTCTGAAGTACAATAATCAGGATATATTAAAGATTGGCTCTTTAATTCTGAATACTGTACTCTTACCACACAGCCCTATCCCTGAGGTTTCCCTCAACTTGTTCTGTATCTGGTTCTGGACTTTTTTTTTACCTGAGCAGACAGCAGTCATGATGGCTGGGACACCATAATATGTGAAGGCTCCATTCTCAAAACGCAGGCCTTCTTTCCCTACTTCCACTTCTACTTTTCCCTGCACAAGCAACAAAACAAAGAAAATGGAACTCAACAACAACAGCAATTCATATCAAGAAAAGAAAAGTACTTGTCTGTGTTTTTTTGTTTTGTTTTGTAACTACAGCTTCCCAAATCCCATAACTAATGGCCATACTAGTTGTGGGATTCTCTGACTTGTAGCACAAAAAGCAAGCATGTTTAATCTCTGTTCTTGTTTCCACAACCCAGGGTAGTTAAATAAAACAGTACAGTTCAACAAAATTGGTTTGGGCAACCATCTGACCAGTGATCATGATAAAGATAATTATCTGATCAGTGATCGTAATATATATAGTTCTGGCAAGAACAAGGCCTGTTCATTCACTAAGTACAGTACTTGTGGATGTTCTTTCAGAAAGGATAAAAATTGGAAATGCCAGTCAAGACAGTTGGGGGTATTAAAAGGGGAAAGCCCAAATGGAGAAGTGTAAGGTGATACATGGGTGGCCTCACATAATTGAAGACATTCGCTTGACATTGTTTATCTGGACTCTCAGAAGGCTTTTGACAAGGTCCCACACCAAAGGCTCTTGAATAAACTTGCCAGTCATGGAATAAAGGGACAGGTCTTGTCCTGGATCAGCAACTGGCTAAGGGACAGGAAACAGAGGGTAGCACTAAATGGACACTTCTCCAAGTGGAGGGAAGTAAAGAGTGGGGTCCCCCAAGGTTCAGTACTGGGACCCCTGCTTTTCAACCTCTTCATAAATGATCTAGAAGTAGGAGTAAATAGCAAGGTTGGCAAATTTGCTGACGACACTAAATTATACAGGGTAGTGAAAACTGTGAGAGATTGTGAGGAGCTCCAGAGGGATCTCTTGACACTGGGGGAGTGGTCAGAACAGTGACAAATGAGCTTCAACAAGAGTAAGTGCAGAATGATGCACGTTGGGGCAAAAAAACCCCAATTACATTTATAAACTGATGGGGTATGAACTTTCTGTGACAAACCAGGAAAGGGACCTCGGTGTCCTGGTGGACAGCTCAATGAAGGTGTCAACCCAGTGTGCCTCAGCCATGAAAAAAAGCAAACTCAATGCAAGGAAGGGTATAGATAATAAGTCAGCAAGTGTCATTTTGCCTCTTTATAAATCTATGGTGAGGCCCCATCTGAAATACTGTGTACAGTTCTGGTTGCCATACCTCCAGAAGGATATTATGGAGCTGGAAAAAGTGCAGAGGAGGGAAACCAGAATGATTAGGGGACTGGAACACCTTCCTTACCATCTGAGACTGCAACGGTTGGGCCTCTTCACTCTTGAATGATGACGTCTAAAAGGTGACCTGATTGAAGTTTATAAAATCATGCACAGTGTGGACAAAGTAGATCCTAAGCAGGTGAAGGCATCTGCTTGGGAATACCCTGAAGCAAATAGTGAGCCACTGTGTGAGACAGAATGCTGGACTGGATGGGCTGTGGCCTGTTCCAGCAAGGCTGTTCTTATTCTTATGTAAGACAGGGCCCTGTGCCTTCAACAATTGTCCCATATGGAACCAAGGGTTACCTGCAAAACTGTGAGAACCTATACCAGATATGGTTGGATGGGGAGGGGGGGGGATTCTATGGCAAGAGTTGAAAGTGTCAGCAGGAGTGTCAGTTGGGAAGAAGGTTCCAGCACAAAAATTGCAAGGATCCAAGTTGAGCAGACAGAGGAGCATATTGGTGGATGAAAACAAGAAGCCCAACTCAGTCAGATGCTTTCCCTAATAACAACTTGCAAATGATATAAAGAAACTGAATCAAGAAAGGAATTTGATAAATTTTAAGATGCTGAACTTGACGACTGGAAAGTCAGCAGTTTGAGACCCAAGTGCTGCATGATGGAGTGAGCTTCTGTTTATGTCCCAGCTGCTACCAGCCTAGCAGTCTGAAAGCAAAAAATTGCACGTAGATAAATAGATACCACTTCAGTGGGAAGGTAAATAGCGTTCCGTGCATTCTGGTGTCTAGCCATGCCTGCCACATATCCACGGGAATGTCTGCAGATGCAGACGGCGCTGGCTCTTTGGCTATAAACAGAGATGAGCATTGAAACCTAGAGTCGGATATGACTGGCTTTCAAGCAAGGGCCATCTTTACCTTTATTAATGTTAATGAGATTCTTGTACACTTATCTCTTCTAACCATTTTCCAAACAGGACACCCGCAACAAATAACAGCACCAGAGGCTTAGAAATGAAATATCAAGACAAGTGAGTGATTTTTTCCAATAGTATATTTAAAATGACATCAACTTTAGGGTAAAACAACTAAGCTCTAGTACTATCTTAAAGATGTTTTTAACTTGGCAGAAGCTACTACTTGTTAGCAAATATTTATTCATATACATGTATGGAAGGGGGATGTTGGGAAGCTGAAATACTGAGAATGCAAAGTTTCCATTATCTTAATTTTACTGCTATGTACCATCAAGAAATTTATGATGGGCTTGATATTAAGGATTAGTGTAGTCCAAAAGATTCTGCCATTAATAGTCCAGCTCAGGATTTTTCAAATTAACAGCAATGACTTCCTTCATTGGGTTAATAGATATTATCTTAAAAGTAATTATTAACAACCAGTAGTTTGGTGAAAATACAGACACCAGCTGCTCAGATTAGCTAATTAACATATACAGTGAAATAAACAGGGACTACTTGTGCCATAGGATAGGGAAAGGGGTACCATTGGCTAGTGTTTCAGCATAGAGGTATCTTTTCTGTTAGCCCATCATTTATTAATACTGTACTGCTGAAGTATTCTCTGGATGAAATTGTTCTACTATTTTTCAAAACATTTACCAAAACCTAATAGATTAATTTTCAGTTTTAACATTGACCATTCCACAGAATCAAACATCTTGAAATTATCTAATGAAATTATACCTGTCCTAGACTGATATAAACTATAAGATGTTTTAAACGTTTTAAATAGTTTTAGTACTCGGTTTTGACTGTATGGGGGATGGTTTTTAACCAACGCTGTGAGCTGCCTTGGATCACCTAGGAAAGAAAGGCGGCCATACAAATCCAGACATAAAAAACCCCTGTTGTTTGTATATACCATTTATTATATTTAGCACTCCCTAGTCAGGTTTGCCATTTGTCTTTCTGGCATAAATCCACTTTGGTCTTCTTTACAATATTTGATAATAAAATTATTAATTTAGTTTGTTAATATCATCATAAATACCTTACCATCCTAGTTTGTCAGCCAGATAGATCTATAAACTTTAGGATTAGTAGGGCTTTTATTAATTTTTTAAAATAAATATAATAATCAATTGCTTCCTGGATGACAGAATTTTTTCTCCTTCCATTAGTTTTAAAGGGAAAAAAAACACTTTAATTTAGGTAAGGTAAAGGTCACTCTTGCTTGAAAGCCAGTCGTATCTGACTCTAGAGTTCAGTGCTCATCTCTGTTTATACCCAAAGAGACAGCACTGTCTGTGTCTATAGATGTTTCCCTGTCCATGTGGTAGGCATGACTAAACACCGGAGTACACAGTACCTGCTAGGTAGGCAAGAGCTGGGGGACAGAGATAAGAGCTCACTCCATCGTGAAGCACTTGGGTCATGAACTGGCAACGGTCCAGTGACCAAGTTCAGTGTCTTAACTACTAAGCCACTGCAGTCACTAACATTTTAAAGTTTCATAATAGTCAGGACCCAATCTACCAGTTCCTGGTGTTTTCCCTTCTTTTAAATTATTAATTAATAATTATCAAGTGAAAGTGCGCCATCTTTTAACTCACATTGAAGCAACGATGCTGTAGGCCTTCATAGCAAAAGTTCATGTGGTACACAACTACCATACCCTTTTATGATTATACATCTCTATTACTAATCTTTACAAACCTGAAGGATGAGTACAAAGTAGTCAACTGGCCGGTTGCGCTGGTAGAGGTAGTGCTCAGGTGCTCGCTTGTTCTTGTGGTCAAATTTCATCTCCTGGATGACATTTGGATGTTTCAGCAGCCGAAGTAAGATCTTGTCTGACAGATATAGGGTCTTGAAAGGTTCTACTTCTGCAAGAGTTAAGGAAAGGGAACAATAGGGTTTTTGAGAGGACTTGCTGCCTCCTATGATCTTACTTGGGCCAAAGAGGACTTCTTCCAAGAATGATATAAGAACTCAAGCAAAAGGAAGAACTCCTTTACGATAGAGAGACTATGGGAGGGTGGAACCCAAGGCAAAACGATGCCCTTGAACACACCAACAACCCTCTCCAGATGAAACTGGGAGCTAGAAGTTTTCACCAATTCACCACATTTCAAAGAGAAATTAAGCCTGCAATCTGAAGTAGAAAACTGAGGTGTAATATCTCCCTTGAACATGGAAGAACAAGAATCTACCAGTAAATAATAACAATATTTTCTAAAAGGCAGCAAAAAAAAAATAGTGATAAGATCTGCTGCTGAAAATTAGTGTTTCCCAGACACTTTCCTGACTTTCCAGTGATTATTTTATATATACTGAAATTAATTTAAACTAATCTAATGATTAAACATTGTTCAATGCTTTTACTTTTTGTTTAAAAACATTGCCATGTACTTTAATAGTGGGCCATTCAACAATTACGTGATCCTTGAAGGGGGGAGGGGGTCTGCCATCTGAATTACGGAAAAATTATGTGGGGGGGCGAGTATCTGGTCAAAGATTACGTAATCCATTTGGAGCTGTTGTGCATTAGGCACCAATAGTGAAAAGCTCTAAAAATTAGAGTTTTGATACAAAAGCTCTGGATTACGTAATTTTAAAGGGGGGAGGGGGTCGAAGCTCAAATTACAGTTGGGCTACATCGGGGGAGGGGGTCAATTTCCCCCCCAAAATAGGTCACATAATTGTTGAACTAGGCTTAACTAATCCTCCAGTCAGCTTCTATCAGTTTTGTTTCCTATTATCAACAGTAATTACACTTACAGTGGAACCTTGGTTAACGTAATTAATGCGTTCTCCAGGACGTTTCTTATAGCAAAAATTACTTTAACCAAATTTCCCACAGGAATGCATTGAATGCAATTTCCCACAGGAATGCATTGAAAACCAAAATACATTAACCGAAATGCGGTTTCCACCATAGTAATGCATTGAAAATCAATTAATCTGTTCTGAAAAAAATCCCATAAAACAAGACACTATTTTCTATGGATTTCCTTTTGTTATGCGATTTTATGTTAACCAAGCCGTTTGTTAGCAGAGGTTCCACTTTATATGCCATACCGCAGCACTTAGAGCAATCTCTGGGAGGTTTACAAGTAATAAGTATTTTGCCCCCAACAAGCTGAGTACTTATTTTACCAACCTTTGAAGGATGGCTGGCTGAGTCAACCTTGAGTCCGTTGGGATTGAACTCAGAATGTGAGCTGACTTTTGGCTGTAGGTCTGCAACTTAACTACTGCACCATAGTGGTGTATGCTGTCACTAGCTAATTTTCTATTATAAGCCTCTATGGTTAGAGATTGTTTAGGTATCACAGAATCACAGAGCTCCAATTCTCTGAGGCCCAGACAACCCCTAACCACTGAGTCATGTAACAATAAATAACAGCTGCCAATTAACCCAGAAACATTGGACTGAAGTCTTCCTTATTCAGTTAAAACTATAAAGATACAGAACAAAATTTGTAGATAAAAATAAAAGCAGTAATCACTGAATATGTGGAAGTACGTTTTAAATAAAGATAAAATAACACCTGCAAAGCCAGTAAATTGGCTTGGAAATGAAGTCATGCTGCTAGTTTTTGGGAGGAGAGGTGAAAACTTCAGGCTGCCAGCTGAAACGGAAACTGGCCCTCTGCTTGAAAATGCTCACCCACATGGCAAAACTCCTCAAGGTATGTAAGCATCAAGTCTTCTAAAAACATGGGTAGGCCATGCAAGGACAAATGAAAAGAGAGAGAAAGGGCTTAGGAAGTGCAGGATACCTGTAGCCATGAAACGATGCGTTGCCAGCAGGAGCTGTGGGGAGATCTTCACCTTCATCTCACTATCCGATAGGCGGAAGATGGAGAAATCATGAGGCTTCCAACCGCGATGGGGAGCTCGCTCCTTCTTCCGATTGTCAGCTGATTGGCAGGATGGGAAAGATTTACTTGTGCTACAACTGCTACACCATATGTCTCCTCCCTACTACTGCCTGCAGACTTGTGTTTAGCTTGCCATAACCATTTTGTACACACTGGCCTTTCAGTGACCTTGTTCTATTCTTTTGAGGGGGGGATCTGTTTCTGTTGTGTATTAAGGCATAATTGCAAGTTGTGCAGGCAGCGCCTTGCAATGAGAAAATGGCGGTTTCCCGCCATCCAAATTAGGAGCTAAAGTTGGCGCGAAATCTCCCTCTCTGAGCACGCTCATTATGCTAATCAGAGTTCTGTGATTGGTTAGTTTTGGATCCTGTTCCTCATTGGTTAATACTTATATATCGTGTTATGATTGGTTGATTATGATTGTCCGGCGGGTCACTACTTTGTATCAGGGAGTCACCGCCAGGGAGACACTATATAAACCCCACGGGTAAACAAAGGTGAAGCCGGACCGGATCTATACTACCCATTCCATACAGGTAGCCAGTAACAAACTAAGCCTGGGTCTTCTCCAAACGCTATCACTCAAAGGGTGTAGCTTAGGCATTGCCTCTTCTTTGGCAGATTCCGGAGGGACTGATTTCATGGGATTCGTATGTCCAGAGCGCCTTGTAAGCATAACTTGAAAGACTGTTAAATAAACTCCTGTTGTTGTTCTGTTCATCGTTGTCTGGACTATTTCTTCTAAGAGCCGGACGCAACAGTTTCCCACAAGGTTCAGTATTTCACAAATACTATCATCTAGCAAACAAGGTTGGAATTGTAAACACTCCAATGTAGAAGCAAACTCTACTGAGCACATTGGATGAAATCCTGTTGTGCAACATACATAACATAAGGCTGATGATATCGTCAGCTGCAGTGATTTTTCAAAAGTTAAAATTTTCCTACAGTCCTCCCCAAAGTTTTGTTGTGCTTAAGTCATTGGAAGCCAGAGGAGAGTCCTTCATTTCTGAAAATTGCTGCTAGCATGATGATTTTACTGGCTGCAACGAGTTTCACAAATTATAGGGCCATGGAATGGCTTCCCCACAATGAAAGGGACCCCAAGAGAGTCTCAGAACTTTTGAGGGAGAAGAATTGGATATTTTTAATCTAAAAAAACAACAACGGTGATGTAATCAATGATATGCCATGAAAGTTAATGCAACAGGATTCCAGCCACTGGGATTTCTTTCTAGGTAAAGGTGAAAGGGCCACCTATGGTGCTCTTGGAAGGTCATCTGATGTTTCTCTATACCTCTCTGGGGGACTGTTGGAGACAGTATGTGGCAGGGCTTGGGCAGACTTGGAAAATAGTCAGAATTGACCTGACAGCAAATAATTGACTATTAGGTAATCTTCGTTTTTAAGAATCTGTTTTGTTAGATAGATGACTGCTTCACCTTACATGAGTAGAGTGAGATTGGAACTCAATCATGGTCAGCTAGGGGACAAGGGCACTTCACCCCAAATTCCAGGAGTGGTCAAGATCCATTGCTCAAATCAACCTGGAATATTATATACTAGGAACCTGACCTTGTCACAAAAACAGATAATTCTGCTTAACCTTATGGCTTAAATATGTCATCTGAATATTAAAAATAAAATACAGTAGAAAGACTGATGAATTCCCTCTTACATGGATACCTTTGGAAAATTGAAAAGAGGAAAACCATACAGAAACAGAAGCTGGTAAGAGCTTAACAGCTAAGTAAAGGAAGAATGACAAGGAAAATTCCTAGGAATCAAGCTGGATTCTAAGAGTTTTCATCCTCACTCTTCTGCAAATACACAAGCAATACCTTTAGTTTGAGTAGGGGAGGGAGAGAGACCGAGCAAACCATGGAGCCCAGTGCTGCCAAATACTTACTGTAAAGGTCAGTCTCATCCAGAATCTCTGATTTGATTATCTCTTCAATCACATCCTCCAGAGTAACAATCCCCATCACCTCATAGAAAGGGTCCCCTTCTCCTTCATTATTCACTCGCTGCACAATTGCCAGGTGGGATTTACCTGCAATGAGAGGGCAGACAGGAACAAACTGAACAACAGTCCCATTGAGACACCCATGATACCCAGTAAAATATAGGAAGTGAAATGTTTGTGGGCTTATTGACTCCACTGGCTTGGCTGGCACTAAGGCCAGTGGTGGGATTCAGCAGGTTCGCCCCAGTTCGCCAGAACCGGTAGCAGAAATTCTGGCTGGCCACACCCATCCAAGTTTTGAAATAAAATAGTCCTAATTCAGGTGCAACGAAGAGCTTTCCCCCTGGCCACACCCACAGAGTAGGTAGTAAAAAAATTTGAATCCCACCACTGACTAAGGCTGTATTGAGCTGAGTATGTAAAGCAAGAACAGCCCAATTCACCCATTTCTTACAAGGGCAGGTAAGCAAGTAGGAACTATGCAAAGACTCACCATCTCTGAGTATTAATTATACCATGGGTTCCCAACCTACAGCTTGGGGGCCGGCCCTCGGCACCATTTCATGTGGCCCACCGCTGTCACACCTGGAAGCGGAACTGAATGAAATTACGACAGCCGTAAAATGCACCCGCGTGTGAGTAAACACAGTTACATCAGCCATAAATACACCCACAGCTATCATAAATGCGGAAGCAGGTGCATCTACTTCCACTTCTGGGGTGTGTGTGGTCCGGTCCGTTCAGCTATCCGGGGAACGTGGCCAGGCCCGTGGCGTAAAAAGGTTGGGAACCCCTGAATTATACCCTAAAGATTCTTCTTACTATGGAATGAAGGGATTATGCTGGGGATTGGTAGGAGCAGAGCTTAAACAAATTCCTTTTGGGGGGTGGGATACAATATTACATCATTGGTGAATAACTTCAATTCGTAGACTAACAAAGTAATTTCTCCAAGTTATGGCCAAGAGGTAGTCCATAAAAATAGAAGGCACAAGAGGAAATCCAAGAAAGCATTATTTCGTAATGGCACAGAACTCTCAAGTTAAGGGCTGTGTGGTCCTCAGCAAGGACCTAGCCTCCGAAGTACTCTCACATACAAAATGAAAACTATCATAAAAGGGGAAGAAGAAAAGGTCTCAAAATCATTTAAATGCACAACAAAAAGTGTCCGGAGTGCAACACACACTGTCAAAAGACAGCCTGTTCTTTGCCAGCTAGCAAAAGGAGAGCAAAGAGGGCCTAGCTGAGTGATGGCAAACCTTGGCACTCCAGCTGTTCTTAGACTTCAATTCCCAGAAGCCCAAGTCAGCACACTCAATGATCAAGAACAGCTAGAGTGCCATGGTTCGCCACCACGGGTCTAGGCACATGACAACACTCATGAATCTTCTAAATATTATACTGGAGCTTGAATGTCAAAGTCTAAAGTGCTGGGACTTTTTGATAAACAGGGACAATGCCACCACTGGACGGACTCTTATCTCTCCTTATGAGCCTCTGTGGGTCATGAGATCTTTGGGGAAGACCTTTCTATCTCACCACTCTCACACCCATCTTTTGCAAGGATGCAAGAGGGAGGTGTTCTTGATGGGTGACAAGAGAAGCTAAGCCAGTGATGGCGAACACTGACACTCCAGGTGTTCTGGAACATCAATTCCCAGAATCCCTAATCAGCTGGAGTGCTGACTTGGGCTTCTGGTAAATGCAGTCCAAGAATACCTGGAGTGCTAAGGTTCACCATCACTGAGCTAGGGCCTGGCAAAGAACAGGCCATCTTTTGACAGTGTGTGTTGCACTGCCCAGACTTTTTGTTGTGCATTTAAATGATTTAAATTAGATTTAATTCAGTGCTTGTTTCTAATATGACAACTTGTTTAACTACATTTTAACATTACAATAGCATCTTAGGTCACCACAGCTAGTTTGGGGGAAATTCAATGAATAGTGTGTTGTTGTTGTTTTTTGGGGGGTACATAATTCAGAAAACCTAATTCCATACTTTACCAAACTTGGACACAGTTAAGACGAGTCAGCAGAGGATTCTCTCCAATTTTGGTGTGCCTAGGTGGCTTCGGGTCCGAGTTATGCCCTTCCAATCACTCACTGAATGTTCTTCAAACCAGCTGGTGGTAGCCTAAGACTTTTGCACAGCACTGTAAGGTAAAGGTCACCCTTGCTCAAAAGCCAGTTGTATCCAACTCTGTTCAGTGCTCATCTCTTTTTACAGCCAAAGAGCCAGCGCTGTCTGCATCTGCAGACGTTTCCGTGGACATGTGGCAGGCATGACTAGACACCGGAGTGCATGGAACACTGTTACCTTCCGACCAAAGTGGTACCTATTTATCTACTTGCAATTTCTTGCTTTTGAACTGCTAGGTTGGCAGGAGCTGGGGCAGAGACAGGAGCTCATTCCATCATGCAGTACTCGGGTCTTGAACTGCTGACCTGGCAACCTTCCAGTCATCAAGTTCAGTACAGTACTGTAGATCATATCTAAAATTATACAAAACCTCAGGCAGCCTCAGCACCAACTGCAGATCAAGGCAAAGGATGCCAGTTGGACTGCAAGACATAAAACTGCATGAATTATGGCAGCCTCCACCATCAGCTCTTCCAGTGAGATAGAAAATACAAAAATGACCATGTTATATCTTACATTCAACACATTTAGATAGAAATTTTTAAAAAATCCTTCAGTCTCTGGCAGGCTTTAAATGGCCAGATGGTACTAATTATTCTGGGCTGAAAGTCCGACTAATTTTTAGAATGTATGAAGTATGTCTGATGCAGGAAAAAAACTACAGCACAGTCAATGAGGCAGTAACTACAAACAAACACTGAAGTTCACTGACCAGCTACAGATGGGAATACTATATTCATTATTAAAAAGTTGTCAATATAAGCACAACTATTCCTTTAATCTACAATGAAAACATTGAGATAGCACACATATTCCAAAAATAATATCCATTACAAATAGATAGTAATAATTCTCTGATACTGGATGGCAAAATTAAAATTGAAATTTATACACTAAACAGCTATTTGAAGACATCAGATCTGCTGACTGTATTGCATTAGATCAGGGATTCTCAACTTGTGGCCCTTGGGCCAGATGCAGCCCACAGCACCATTTCATGTGCCCCCCCTGCCTCCGCCACACCAGGTAGTGCCAAGTGCTGGAGGAAGGGCAAAATGGCTATCCGGCCCCTAAAGCTGTCTGAGGGAGCGTGACCTAGCCCCTGGCTTTAAAAGGTTGAGAACTCCTGCATTAGATGGTGATACTGGACCAGAAATATAGGGAATAAAACTAAAAATACCAAATTCCTGGAGTCAATAATGCTTTTGCAGAAATATCAAAAATACTGAATGATAATGAATCAGATTTGTTAGTAATCTAAAAGAATCTGCAAAACAGGAATCATTCCAGAAATCTGGCTGAGATTCACTTTTCGTACATTAGTCATAAAGGAAAATGTCAACGCTTGCAGTGACAACAAGATAATAAATTTAATGAGCCATTTAATTGTTTTGTTAAAAAACACAGTAAATGGTAGCATTAATAATAAGAAGGCAATATGTTATTTAGATTCACAAGATTTGGGACTCAGTTACAGTATAAGCAAATAGATGAAGGAATGAATTTAAATATCCGGAACAAAAGTTTGGAACACATTAGCAGACGTGTCTTGGAAACTAGTTGAACAAACAATGGGATATAGCCATTCATAGCATCAGAATAGACATGGCCTGGAGCAGCTTCCTTAAACCAATAAAATAAAATATGAAATTCAAAAGAGACATAAACTTGGCTTTGAGAATGTGCAGTATACTGTGCCATGTATCTGTAATCCTACCATGCAACATAGAATTGTGGATTTTAATAAATGCTACCAGAAAAGACAAAAGCATTTAAAATGTGGAACATACTGCTGTACGTTAAGAATTACTTGGATTTACATTGTGACCAATGACAAATTATTAAGGAGAATGGATGAAGACTAATAATTTTTTTAAAGAAAATTAAAGTATTTCAGTCACACAATAAGAAATACTGTAAGAAGTATAGATTGTTACAGCTGATTGTTCAACTTAAAATACATATGAAAAAAGTTCAGGAAGGAAAACTTTTTGGCTGAAAAGCCCTAGCAGCTATTGGCTGAGAAGCAAGACCATGGTTTAGAACTGGTACATCCAATACAAAAAGAGTACAGTATAACTTGCACCAATAGGGTGGGGTAGAAATATAATAAATAAATAAATAAATATTAGAACAAAAACACCTTAATATTACTTCTACAGGGCTTAAAACAAAGGGACTATAGCCTTAATGATGAAGGGGGGGGGGGGAGAGTTATGGTGTGGCAATGCCAGGAGCTGGCCTTGCTCAGTGCTTTGAAAGGAGCCTTCCAAAGCATCTAAATGGGAAACAATTCGCTAAGAAATAGCTCTCCAGTAAAGAAAGCAAGATGAACGTGACTCAACAAGATTATTTTAGGCTGCATTAAGAGGAAGCATAAAGAAACCCATGAGGCATAATACTGGGTAATGGATAGACCTCAGCTGCCAAACTATGACTACTTTTGAATGACAAAGGTGGAGAGGAATGGAAGGCAAATGGATTCCAGAAATGCTTAGTCTTGGTCTCCCTAATGTTACAGAGGACCAGAAATATATTATTTTTGTCACCATGCTCTCTGGCAACATTCAGAACTGCAGCATCAATTAAAGGTCTATCCGAAATGATCCCCACTAGAGATAAGGCAAACATGAGTAGAGGAATTCCACTGTTCATTCAATTTATTTATACAACTCAAGATAATATTCTTCAAGGTTTATCAGGAAAAAACGTAAAAAAACACTGCAGCACTTTAAAGACTAACTGGTATATTTTTACTGTGAGCCTTTGTGGATCAAGTCCACTTCTTCAGACACAGGAATAAAATTTCCAGGCATGGCTTATATACACCAGATACAGAGGTGAAGAGTAATAGCAGAATGACAAATTGTAATCAAGCAGAATGACCGATAAGCATGCATATCAATACAGCTTCTTACAGCTAGCAGTGCAGATGATCTCTGGCTTGTTATCATCTCCACTGCTAGCTGTAGGAAGCTGTATTGACATGTATGCTTATTGGTCATTCTGCTTGATTACAATCTGTCATTCTGTTATTACTCTTCACCTCTGTATCTCTGTATATACCATATTTGCCAGCTTATAAGACACATCAGAGTATAAGACGCACCACATTAGTATCAAAATAACCCACTATAGGTCACTATATACAGTTTAAGACACACTCCATTTTCCAGTGTATTTTAAGGGGGGGGGGAATGAGTCTTATACTCCAGCAAATAGGGTAAGCCATGCCTGGAAATTTCACTCCTATGTCTGAAGAAGTGGACGTGATCCACGAAAATTCACAGTAAAAAATATAACAGTTAGTCTTTAAAGTGCTGTAGTGTTTTTTATTTTTGTTTTCTGATATGCCTCAACCACAGACTAACACGGCTACTATTCCAAAAATTTCTTCACGGTGTTACTGCCTCTCTATGTCAAAGTGTAGAAGAAACTGTATTCTTATTTGCTTCTTGGATACTAAGCTTTTCCAGCTATACCATAAAGACAATGTCTAGAAAACTAAAGTTTTTAAAGAAAGAAAGCAAAAAATCCAACTATTTCAACTGCTGCAACTTTAGCACCCACTATCACAAGGTTGACAATAAAGTTGTGAAAGCTGGTGACTCTGAACAACATCAATGAGTCTTAATGATTTCCAAATGGCCACAGCTAAGCGAAATAGCATCAAGGGGGCCTGTAGTGCACACCTGGAGATTAAAGAAAGAAGCCAAATTCAAGACCAAACATATAACTGCCTGCCTTTCATGAGGGCAGCTGCTTTGAATTGTATGCATCTGGTATATCCAGCTGCAACGCAGTCAAATAATTCTAGTGTCCCCCAGGGATGTCTGCAGATAAACAGAACCACCACAGGGCATCATCTTAAAAGTGGCATTGCTCTGGTCTAGTGTACTCACATATGCCCAAAAGATGCACAATGTTCTCCAGAGAGACATAGAAGGGCAAGTAATTTCCAAAGCTGATTGGGACAATGAGCTGTCTGTAGAGAGGCACCAAAAGAAACTGCTAAATGTATACACAAAGGACAGATTTATGGAATTGGACTTGTGTTTGAATCCCTGCCTTGCCATGAAACTCAACAGGAGTGGAAGGAAGATACTGTACTGGTAAAATCTCTCCTTAAACAGCTCACATACCCTGAAACGCCTGTTGTGGTTGCCTTAAATCAGATGTAACTCAATGGCATATAACACACATATTTATGCTGCACAATTGCAACCACTGGTTTTCCTTCTTTAGAAACAGCTTCACTGCCAACTACGGTGCTGAACCCATGGTACAACCCGTCCAAGCCACAAGGCAAAATCTAAGCATGGGTGTTCCGTTCCTATAAAAGTTAGCAGGAAGCTGAGATGTATGTCTGCAGCATTATAATCTGCAACTTACTTTTTCAGCCCCAGTCACAGCAGAGTTGCTATCTGACTGTACATCTAGCTTTCTCCCAATACTGCGCCCACATAAGACATTTGGGATGATTAAGTCCCATCAGTCCTATTCAGCATAATGTCCAATGATGGTAGGAGTCATAGTGAAAACATACTGAGGGCACCCTATTGAGGAAGGTTGCCCTACATCTTGAAGAGGATTTAAAATCAACTAATGCACTACCTGCCACTTTATCAATGTATGCCTCAATCCTCAAGGGATCCTAGGCCTTCAGGCAAAGTGCAGTATCCAAGTTCAGCACAATGTAACCAACAGGCTTTCCAATACGGTCCTCAAGAATAAACCCATGAATCTCCATTGCTTTGAGAAAATAGTTTTCCCTATCTACAGTTCCCAACTGGTTGCATTCTTACAAATCTTTGTGTGCTCATTTTTCTATTTTGTGACTATCTTTTTCTATTCACAATTAACTCCTTACATCAAGGGTTCTTAACCTTTTTAATCTGCAGGCTGGACCACGCCCCCCTCAGACAGCTGAGCGGGCTGGGCTGGTGATCCCCCCCCCCCGCCATAAACGCTGCTGTAAAATGCATCCATGGCTGTCGTAAACGCGTTTATGACCACTGCGGGCACATTTACTGCTGTTGGCAGTGGCAGTGATGTGGGCTACATGAAATGGTGTCATGGGCAGGAGCTGGCCCGCAGGCCATAGGTCGAGAACCCCTGCCTTACACGCTATATTGCAAGACAGATTATATTCCATATCATTTTAAAAAACAGAATGAAATGGTGCTAAATGAATTGCTCTACTGTCATGCTTCAGTTTAGGACAGACACATAAGATATGTGGGCACTGTGTGTTTGTGTGTGTGTGTGTGGGGGGATGTCGGTAGACTTCCCACTAGGGACAGGCCAAAGTTCATTAAAAGCACATGTTTCAAATGCAGAAAGTCCAATGTTTGCTCCTTAGTCCCTCTAAGCAAGGTTGGGAAAGAATGCTACATGAGGCCCTGGGGCCAGTCAGATTACACAACATAGAGCAAAAAGGAATCGGACTTGATCAAAGGCATCTTCACATGTGTAAGAAAAAGTGTGTCTTGGAATATTCCAAATGCTTTGCTGAAGCACACAGATCAGGGGTTCCCAGTGGTGGGCATCAGCAGGTTTGCACTAGTTCACCAGAACTGGTAGCAGAAATTCTGGCTGGCCCTGCCCATCCAAGTTTTGAAATAAAGTAGTCTTGATCTGGGTGCAACACAGGATTTTTCCCCTGGCCACGCCCACCATCACCCAGTGTGGCAGTAATTTTTTTTGGGAGCCCACCACTGGGGGTTCCCAACCTTTTTGCGCCGTGGGCTGGACCACATCGCCCAGACAGCTGAGTGGGCCGGTCACATCATTTCTCCACTGTAAACATTGCCATAAACCATGTCCGTGGCTGTCATAAACACATTTATGACAGCCACAGGTGCACTTACTGCAGCGTTTGCAGCACATTTATGCATGCACGGGCATGATTTACAGCTGTCGTAAATGCATCCACTGCTTCTGGTACTGGCAAGGGCGGCGGTGGGCCACATGAAATGGTGCCACAGGCCGTAGGCTGGCCACTCCTGACATAAATCTTGGGGAAAACCAATCCTGCTTACAAGTACTGTATTGTGTGGCTGTAATATCAAAAAGAGCATGGAATGGAAATGAATGTGTCACTAGGCTAGGAGACTGAGAACAGCACATCAATGTTAGTTTTTGCTTGTGGACCACTGGGTAAAAGTGGAGCAATGGCTACAAACCAGGCACGCGCGCACACACACACGCACACACACATACACAAAAGATTCAACCTGAAAAACACAATGGGGTGGTGGAGGAGTCTTTGGATCATCCCAGTGAATTGCACAGGCCATGCAAGGACCAAAGCACGGGCACACACACACACACAGGGCCGCCATCAGAAATTTCTGGGCACCATACTGAGCAATCCTATTGGGCCACACACACACACATACTTTTCTCTGTCGCCACTCAGTTATGGCTGGTAGCAGCAGAGCCCCTGTCAGCTCCAGGCCCTATATGGCAGTACTGGTAGTACTGCCCTGATGGAGGCCCTGCACACACACATTCGCACCCCTTCCAGAAGTTCAGCTCTAATCTTCCCCACCCCCCTCACTGGGGCAAGCATGAGCTGAGGCCACTGGAAGAGGGCAAGGCCCATGCCGGCGTGGGCACTGTGTGGAGTCCCAGGGATACCTTGCAAGCAGGGCGCACAGGGAGGAGCAGAGAGGCATGTGATGCTGGTGGGAGGTGAGCAGCTAGGGCCCCGGGCCCTCACCCTTCTTGAACTCCTCAAGCAGGGCATCCAGGCGAGTGTCGTGGAAGACGCAGTGCAGAGGGCGGTGGTAGAACCGGGTGACCGTCTGCAAGGGGGTGCAGTCGTCGGGATCCACGAAGGCCAGGTCCTTGACGAAGAGCAAGTCCACGATGTTGTCCCGCCGCTCCCCTTCGTAGACCGGGATGCGGGTGTACCCCGAGCGGAGGACCTCGGAGATGGTGGTGAAGTCCAGGGTGGCGTCGGCGCGGAGCATGAAGCAGTCGCTCAGCGGGGTCAGCACGTCCTCCGCCGTCTTGGTGCGCAGCTCCAGCGCCCCCTGGACCATGGCCAGCTCGTGGCTCATCATCACCAGGTCGCCCTGCTGGCCCTGCTGCTGGGGGTCGGCGCTGCTGGCGGCGCGCAGGGTCTCGAGCAGGCGCTCGCGGGTGGTGGAGAAGGTGCTCAGCTTCTGGTGGCGCAGGGCCCAGTCCAGCAGCAGGCTGAGCGGGTAGCAGAGCGGGAAGGCCAGGGCCATGAGCAGGCGGGTCAGGCAGAGGGTGCTCGCTGCGATGGCCAACCCGTGGCGGGAGCACACCGCGTAGGGCACCACCTCGGCGCCCAGGAAGACCAGGCCCGTGCATAGCAGCACCGGCAGCCAGGGCACGCCGCCCGGGCCGGCCTCGGGCGGCAGGGGCGGCGGCGTTGGCCCCCCCAGCGCGGCGTACAGCCAGCCGGCCAGCGCGGCGTTGGCTCCGGCCTGGCCCAGCAGCAGGGTGCACAGCAAGTAGGTGCCGCTGCTCGTCCCCCCGCCTGCCGCCGCCGCCGCCTCCTCTAGCTTGCGTGCCTGGCGGCGCTCGGGCGCCGAGCCACTGTTGCGCAGCACCCGCAGCTCCAGCGGGTCGAGCGAGAGGACGGCCAGGCGCAGGCCGCTAAAGAGGGCCGAGAGGGCCAGCAGGGCCAGCGCGCCCAGCGCCCGCAGCCACGCGCCGCCCGGCAGCGGCACCACCAGCAGCCCCGACGACGCCAAGAAGGAGCCTGACGACGACGGCGACCCCCCCACGACTTGCAGCACGAAGCCGCCCGGGGCGCCGTGCAGGTGCCAGGAGCGCCCGTCCCAGGCGCACAAGCCGAAGCGGCGTCCGCCCCCTCCGGCAGTGCCCTTGCGGGGCGGCCGCACCCGCACCTCCACCAGCGCCGAGCCCTCCGAGCCGCCCGGCACCAGCGGGCCCAGCACCTCCACCTCCGAGGCCCAGGCGCTCTCCTGGCTGCAGCGCTCGGCTCGGGCCGGCTCCAGCAGCTCCACGAAGACCACGCGCCGCTGCTGCTGCTCGCTACTCGTAGTCCGCGGCGGGGGCCTCCCGACGGTGCCGTTGCCCCCTTCGGGCGGCTCAGGCTGGAAGTAGAGGCGCAGCAAGAAGCGGGAGCCCTCGGCCGCCCGCACCGCCCCTCGCTCCAGCCAGACGCCGCCGCGCCCCCCGGGCGCCGTCGTGTCCTCCGGCCGCAGCCCCAGCAGCCACGCCGCCGCCGCCGCGCCGCCAGGAGTAGAGAAGAAGAGCAGCAGCACCGCCGCCGCGCCGCGCTCCGATCTGGTGGCGCCCCACGACCACGACGCCATCCTCAGGCCAGATCTGGCCAGCGGCGCCCAAGGGCAGCCAGGTACTCAGGCAGGCAGGCAAGCCAAGCAGGCGCCGAGCGCACGTGACGCGGCGGCACACGGGCCACGTGTGCGCCGGGCGTGCGTGCGTGACACACGACAACAACCCCCCCCCCCCCGCGAGGTTCTTTGGGGGGCCCGTGAGCCAAGAGGGCGCAGGGAAGGACTTGAGGGTGCCCGGAGCCCCCCCTTTCCCCCCCGCTGTCGAGAGCTGTTCGCTGCCTCCTCCCGGCAGAATTCCATCTCTCTCTCTCTCTCTCTCTCTCTCACCCCCCCCTTTTGTGACGTGGATGGGCCTTTCTAAAGCACAGCACGTAGGATTCTGTGCGCAGAGATAGAGGTAAAGGTTTCCCTTGCTCGAAAGCCAGTCGTATCCGACTCTAGGGTTCTGTGATCATCTCTGTTTCAAAGCCGAAGAAGAGCCAGCGCTGTCTGCTTCTGCAGACGTTTCCGTGGTCATGTGGCAGGCATGACTAGACACCGGAGCGCACAGAATGCTGTTACCTTCCCAGTCCCCACCAAAGTGGTCTCTATTTATCTACAGTACTTGCAATTTCTTGCTTTCGAACTGCTAGGTTGGCAGGAGCTGGGACAAAGACAGGAGCTCATTCCATCCTGCAGTACTCGGGAATCCAACGGCTGACCTTCCGCCTCCCAGTCAGCGTCTTAGCCACTTGAGCCACTGCAGTTTCTGGCAGAGAGAGAGGGATGGAAAGCCTTTGGGCAAGGCGCAGTCTTGCCCTTTAAAGCAGGGGTGCCCAAAGTATGGACCACAGGCTGGATCTGGCCCCCGACACCAATTCATCCAGCCCCCGAGGCTCCCAGAAGTGGAAGTAAAACACGCCCGTACCGTGCAACTGGCCAGAAGCCTCCGGAACAAAATAGGGGAGCTGGAATACTTAGCAATAGATAAGAATATTGATATTATTGGTATCGCTGAAACCTGGTGGACGGATGATAACCAATGGGATGCAGTTATCCCAGGCTACAAACTGTACAGGAAGGATAGGAAGGGGCAAATGGGAAGTGGTGTGGCCTTGTATGTCAAAGAAGTGATAAAATCGTATGAATTGGAATATCTAGGTGATTTGGAGTCACCATTAGAAGCTCTGTGGGTAAGAGTACCAGGCCACAAGGATGGTCTAACAGTAGGCATATACTATCGGCCTCCGACCCAAACTCTTGAGGGAGAGTTAAGTAACATGTGTCCCAGGTAAAGTGATGGAAACCATCCTAAAAGATAGAATTAATAGGCAAGTAGAAGAGAAGGCGCTGCTAAAGGAGAGCCAACATGGCTTTTGCAAGGGCAAATCATGGCTCACTAATCTGTTCGAATTTTTTGAGAGTGTCAACAAGCATGTGGATAAGGGGGATCCAATTGACATTGTTTATCTGGACTTTCAGAAGGCTTTTGACAAGGTCCCGCACCAAAGGCTCTTGAATAAACTTACCCGTCATGGAATAAAGGGACGGGTCTTGTCCTGGATCAGCAACTGGCTAAGGGACAGGAAACAGAGGGTAGCACTAAATGGACACTTCTCCAAGTGGAGGGAAGTAAAGAGTGGGGTCCCCCAAGGTTTAGTACTGGGACCCCTGCTTTTCAACCTCTTCATAAATGATGAAAAGCAGGGGTCCCAGTACTGAACCTTGGGGGACCCCTGCTTTTCAACCTCTTCATAAATGATCACAAAAAGCAAGGTAGCCAAATTTGCTGACAACACTAAATTATACAGGTTAGTGAAAACTGTGAGAGATTGTGATGAGCTCCAGAGGGATCTCTTGACACTGGGGGAGTGGGCAAAACAATGGCAAATGAGCTTCAACATTAGTAAGTGCAGAGTGATGCATGTTGGGGCAAAGAACCCCAATTACATTTATAAACTGATGGGGTCTGAACTCTCTGCGACAAACCAGGAACGGGACCTTGGTGTCCTGGTGGACAACTCAATGAAGGTGTCAACCCAGTGTGCCTCAGCAGTGAAAAAAGCAAACTCAATGTTATGAATCATTAGGAAGGGTATAGAAAATAAGTCAGCAAGTGTCATTTTGCCTCTTTATAAATCTATGGTGAGGCCCCATCTGGAATACTGTGTACAGTTCTGGTCGCCATACCTCCAGAAGGATATTATGGAGTTGGAGAAAGTGCAGAGGAGGGCAACCAGAATGATTAGGGGACTGGAACACCTTCCTTACCATCTGAGGCTGCAACAGTTGGGCCTCTTCACTCTTGAACGACGGCGTCTAAGAGGTGACCTGATTGAAGTTTATAAAATCATGCACGGTGTGGATAAAGTAGATAAGGAAAAACTGTTTTCCCTATCACATAACACTAGAACTAGGGGACACTCCATGAAACTTTTGGGTACTAGTTCTCAAATAAATAAGAGAAAGTACTTTTTCACCCAGAGGATCACTGGTCTATGGAACTCCCTGCCAGAAGAAGTGGTGACTGCTGTCAGTCTTGACAGCTTTAAGAAAGGATTAGACAAGTTCATGGAGGACAAGAGTATCAATGGCTATAATTATGGATACTTAAGGACAACCTCCAGGTTGGAGAGATAGGCAGGATATCTCTCAATGCCATTTCCAGGGAATCCTAAGCAGGTGAAGGCATCTGCTTGGGAAATGGTGAGCCACTATGTGAGACAGAATGCTGGACTGGATGGGCTGTGGCCTGTTCCAGCAAGGCTGTTCTTATGAGAAGATGGAGGAAGGAGCTCACTGGACAAGGAACAACATTAAAGGAAGATATATAACTGAGGAACTCAACCTCCACTACCTCACTTGGAGGACTCTGAATAGGCCGAAGGTCAGAGTCCATAAAGGCAAGACTAACATGCTCAAGTGGAGGCTGTTGGCGGATAACAGCACGCTGTGTGAATGTGGAGCAGGGCCATAGCTAGGATTCTAGATCTGGGTATCTGATATTTTTTTTCCAGGATGGGCAACAAAGCCTCTTTTCAATGCATTCCCATGGGAAACTTCACTTTGCTATGGAGGGTGGGCAAACTGCTAACTCAGGGTGGTCCTGGGGCCCCCTGGCTATGGCCCTGATGTGGAGAGATACAGAATCCGGCTCATTTAGTGGTCTGTCAACTACTGTCAGAAGCAGGCACCAATGACTTCAGTTTGGCAAAGGACAAAGCCGAGAAAGTGTTCATTTGGGCAGTCCAGGAATTGAACGGGACATGAAAGAAAAAGCCCCAGAGAGAGCCACCCTATGCTGCCATGAATAGGGGCTACATGTGGTCTGCCCCCATTTCCTCTTTCAGAAATAATGTCATAAGACTGGGGAAGAAGATCCACAGGGAGTGAATGCGGAGATTAATTATATACTGAATGCTGTCCTTTCATTTAACCTGCAGGAACGCGTAAGAGAAGCCTGAGGAAAGTTGTCTTGTAATGCCATGAATAAAACCTTGCAGCAGATATGGGAGAGTTTAATTAAAATGCATGTTTGTTAATCAGCTCAGCAAAGGAACATCTCCATTTGCAAAGAACTAATTGTTTGCTATAATCTCAGTTCTGTGTCTGTATTTCGGGTTTATGAAAACAGCTTTATTTATAATCTGTTTAGTTTTGATCTGTCCTTGTCTCTCTAAACTGCAGACCAGAAGGCAGTTGCCTCAAAACCAGTGGGAGTTTTCCCAACTGAAGGTTTAATTACTATTTTTTAAAATAATCAATTCCTTTCCTGTTACCTTCATCAAGATCACAAGAGCCAGATTTCTCCTCAAAGGGAAGAGAACTGCTTACCTTGTCACTCCTCACTTTCTAAATGGAAATATCAGAATCGCAGTCCCTTCCTCTGAATTTTCCCAAACACTGAGCAGGACTGAGTGGCCCCTAGAGTAGTAAAGGCGACCCTTGGCACTCTAGACATATCAATCTATCTTTCTGCCAAAATAAAAATCAAAGCAATTACACTTATGTACTGCCACATTGTGCTTAGTGCATTCTGGGCAGTTCACAGAGTAATTAGCATTTTGCCCCAACATGCTGGTTACTCATTTTACCAACCTTAGGAGGACGGAAGGCAGAGTCAACCTTGATTCCTGTCCTGTCAGGATCGAATGCAGATGTGTTCAAGACAGCTACACTTAAGATATGATTTATTAATGCAGTAATTTCTTTGTATGAGAAAGCAAAATAACTATCAAGATAGGACAGAGAAACAAGTGGGAAGCTAATACACCCATACAGACAAAATACCAGATACATCTCCAGCATCTTTGACAGCACTGTCAGTCTATGCCAAGCAAGATGTGACCAGAATGACTCCTAAACACCCACCTCATGCTGCACATACAACAACGCTCCTGAAGTATGTCTCAATAACACAGGTGGCCAGCTAATCTTTCTCACAATAGGTCAGGTGAAAGGAACTTCAGAATGAACTCACCAAAAGGTGCCTTCATTTTGGCAGTTTCACATCTGTCCTAGACACAAGAAGAAGAGCACTGAATTTTAAGGGGCCTGCTGTTATCCTACTGGAAAAAGATATAGGGCAGTTCAGTACTGTACTGCATCCAATCCTTAGGAATCAACTCAGTGAATACCTGATAGCCCATGAAACCCATCTTCTCCCACCCCAGTTTGACCCATTTTCCTGCATAGGCCTGTTCTTCTAGGCAATATCACAGGAGGCTTTTCACTCATGAGTTCACTCCCAGTCAGCACTATCTTTTGCACACTGTACGGAATAAAAATGGAAGGACCCAGATAGCATCAACTCCTCTTCCATCCCATTAACCAAGAGTCCCATTTTGAAGTCAGCGAAACGTATTCTGCTGTATGATGGGGAGGGGGGGTGAGGAAAGGCTATCCACCTCCATCAAACACAGAGACAATAAATGGGGACGAATGGCTAAGAGGTGGAGTGGATCCAGCAAAGAGCAAGGTATGTTTGTGTTCTCATGGTTCTAAATAATACATTTTGCAAAGATTGGAAAATTTAAATAACAACAGCAACAAGCTCAGCTGAAATCCATGTTTCCATAAATACACTTGTCCGTGAATTGCATCCACAAAAAGGTTGCTAGAGCAGGAGTCGCCCACAGAAAATAAAAAAATACCAAATTAATTCAACTGTGCCAGGAATCAAATGCAAAGATATCTTTGCCTTTAACCCCCACTCCCACCCACCCCCCAAAAAAATTACAATAAGGTTCAAAGATAGTTCAGGAGACAAAATCTTCCAGTCTCTAAAATAAAATGCAAGGTCAAGTGCAAATTCAGACTCACAACAAGACGTTTCTCTTCCATTGCCTCTTCTGCAAATATGTACCGGTATTAACATTCTGTTACCTTCATCAAAATCACGAGAGCCAGATTTCTCCTCAAAGGGAAGAGAACCACTTACCTTGTCACTCCTCACTTTCTAAATGGAAATATTAGAATCGCAGTCCCTTCCTCCGAATTTTCCCAAACACTGAGCAGGACCGAGTGGCCCCTAGAGCAATGAAGGCGATCTTTGGCACTCTAGAGGTTCTTGAACTTCAATTCCCAGAAGCCCTGATCATCAGGAGTGCTGACTTAGGCTTCTGGTAATTGAAGTCTTCCAATTACAATTTTGGTATTTTGCAATTTTGGTATTTTGATGTTGTATGCTTTGATTATTGATTATATTGTTGTTTAACGAACTGTATTGAATATATTGTAATGTATTGTGATATATTGTATTTTTTGTGGGATTGTTATGCTGTATTACTGTGTTGTATTCCTATTTTGTAAACCGCATTGAGTCGGTCCTTGGGCTGAGAATTGCGGTATATAAATTTAAAAATAAATAAATAAAAATAAAAAAAAATTAGAACACCTGGTGTGCCAAGGTTCACCATCACTTCCCTAGAGGTTATATGTGAGGTTGCTGACCACTGACCCCAGTCAGATTCCCACCCTACATAGCTATACTAAAGAAGAGCGGTTGGAGACAGGTGCCAACCATAGTATGGCTGCATGAATTGGCACATGATAAAGAGCTAGCAGGAGCGGTGTGTGTGTGAAGCTGATATGATTCCCATCCACTCTGCTTTTGGCCAATGGGATAATTAGCCATTACGTGGCACCTGGAGCATAGACACTGAACCAGTTTGTGATGGCCCAAAAGCTGCCACCTGATTTGAATGCCGTGCCAGGGTTCATGCTTCAATTTAAGCAGAGACCCAACCCCCCTCAAAAGGCTCCCATTTCCTGGATTTTCTCCTCCCCCTTCTCTTTTCTTGTGCATCAAGGAAGAGGAAAAGCAAAGTATCCCCAACTGGCACTTTGAAGGATATGCCACAAGAGCACTGTTGCCTTTGTGTGCTGTTCATTGACTAGCAGAGTGCAGAACACCAATGAGAATCCCTAATGCTATTTTGGATCAATGACAACTGCTTCTCCCCTGTGTTCCCTCCCAGCAGCTCATAGGTGGATTCCTTGCGGTTACTGTACCTCCAAATGTGAGAATGGATAACAATAGACAATGCAGAACTGCAGTTAGCTGAGATATCCCTGGAACTGATGGCTGAGTATACTTTGCTTTTCCCCTGCCTTCATAAGGAGGAAAGGAAGTCTGGACATGGGAGCAGTTTGAGCGGAGCCTGCTTGCTCCTGGAAGTGCCAACTCAGCACGCTTCACTCATCCTTCCCAATGTGGGAAAAGGAGAAAAAGACCAAAGCCAGGGCCTCAGGTGAAGTGCTGGCTGTCGGGAGGCCCAGTATTTTAGCTTCAGGTCTGCTGATGCTGGCATGAAGGCCTGTAAGAAACCCAGTGGTTAAACTACTGTACTGCAGCTAGAACGTTGTGAGTTCATTCCTGATGCCTGATGGGGATCAAGGTTGACTCAGCCTTCCATCCTTCCCAGGTCAGTAAAATGAGGACCCAGCATGTTGTGGGCAAAAATGCTAATTAACTGCCCAGAGAGTGCACTAAGTGCTATGAAGTGGTATAGAAGTGTTATTGCTATTGAAGCGCACATGCCCTGATGCAGTTTGACCTGTAGGGGTCTTGGAGGGATGCACTCTCATGACCCATAAGGTTCCCTATTCTTGGTATATTATAAATGCAGGATGATAGACACCATTATTCCACGTGACGTTGCACACATCAACCACATGCCCCAACGAAAGAAGAGGAAATATTGCTAAGATGGAAACTATGTTCTTGTCTTGTTTGGAAAAAAAAAGAGTGCTCTGCAATCTGAAAAGATAGAGAGTAATTAATTCACCAGGAAAATGAAATATAAGTGTACAAAGTATTACCATTCCACACTAAATGCTTAATGTAGAAGGCTCCTGTCCAAGTAATTCCTAGCTCCTAAAACCCCAATATAACAATGTGGAATTCTGTATCGCACCACTTTAGTCTTTGTGTAGCAGCCCTTGCATACAATGCATTACATCTCTGTGGGCTTCATGTTCTATCTGGATTTTTTAAACAATGAGATTTCCTGATGTTTCAGGCCACAGTTGCTTCGTTCGTGGTAAACACCTAGAGATTCTTGGTTACCCAATGAATAGCAATAGCAATTACACTAATACACTACCCCATAGTGCTTAGTGCACTCTTAGGCAGTTCACAAGGCAACATTTTGGGTAATTATTTTACCGACCTCAGAAGGATGGAAGGCTGAGACAACCTTGATCCCCATTAGGATTGAATTCACACCAGCAGCAGTACAGCAGTTTAACCACTGCACCACCAGTATGCTGTCCTAGCAGTTGGATGGATTATTGCCAGAGATGTCTGACAGTCTTCCATATAGCTAAAGTTATTGTACATACAGTAAATGACTGTACTAGGTTGATGCTTTCATGGAGCTTTTGGTGCATTGCAAGCTGGTTAAGTCTTGTTTAAATTTATTGGAAGACAGAGCTCCAATTGTCCATCAGATAAGCTTGAATTTGTGTATGTCCTCCATACAACTATTTAAGTTGGAGAGCAGAGCTTTTATGATCAACTATGCTACACCTTTGAACTGTGGTTCTGGAGGAGACTCTTGAGAGTCCCCTGGACTGCAAGGAGATCAAATCAATCAACCCTACAGGAAATCAACCCTGACTGCTCCTTCGAAGGAAAGTACTGAAGCTGAAGCTCAAGTACTTTGGCCACCAAATGAGAAGAGAGGACTCACTGCAGAAGGCCCTGATGCTGAGAAAGATTGAAGGCAAAAGGAGAAGGGGGTGGCAGAGGATGAGATGGCTAGATGGCCTCATTGATACATGGGTGTAGATCTGGGCAGGCTATGAAAGATGGCAGATGACAGAGGAGCCTGTCATGTGGTGGTCCATGAGGTCGCAAAGGGTTGGACTCAACTATGCGACTGAACAACAACAACAACATATGCTACAATTAAAGTGACCTGGTCATGCCTGCAGTTTGAACCGATGCTACACAGGGTGTGGAGAGTCTGTCCATGAATTACCACAGTTGCATGGAGCCACTACACATTCAGCAGTGTGATTGACAGCGGTTCCTGATATTCATTGATAGAGCAAGAGTGATCAGTGGAAGAGAAGACAAAGTCAACAGTAAGTAGGATCAGTCCATTCTGATTTTGTATCTGACCTCCATGTTTGCAATGACATTGCAGTGTAATCCTTAACATTTAAAGAGCTATTAAACTTAATATGCTTTTACTGTATGTTGGCTCAGTAGGCTTCCACTCAACTATACCTGATTCCCTGCTAGGAAGAGAAGTGTGTCCTTTTACTACTCGTTCAAATCAATAGACAAGAAGGGGCAGAGCCCTTTTTTCTTAAACACACCATCTTACTTTACATAGTCACTGTGGTGACTTAGTGGTTAAGACACTGAACTTGATGACTGGAAGGTCAGTAGTTCAGCAGTTCAAGACTTGAGTGCTGCACGGCAGAGTGAGTTCCCTTCTCTGCCCCAGCTCCTGCCAACCTAGCAGTTTGAAAGCAAGAAATTGCAAGTACAGTAGATAAATAGGGGCCACTTTGGTGGGAAGGTAAACAGTGTTTCATGTCTAGTCATGCCTGCCACATGTCCAGGGAAATATCCACAGATGCAGACAGCGCTGTATCTTCAGCTATAAACAGAGATGAGCACTGAACCCTAGAGTCAGTTACGACTGGCTTTCGAGAAAGGGAAACCTTTACCTTACCTTGCGTAAAGATATAAGTCTTCGGGTTTTTTTAGAAGGGGTCAAAAGGCTGCTGTTCCCTGCTAGAAATTTTAGAAGTCTCTGACATATAACTTAATTTGGATTTGATTCAAGTGGAATTCCATCCTGGCATTTGCAAAAATAATTTTTTATATCCAATATGACAATCACAACTTAATTAGAATTTATTAATGCAACATGGAGAATGGTTGATCTAGGGTATTTTATCGCCAACTTCTTCACCTTTGGGGGGGATTTTATTTTATTTTGTGTCTCCCATTTCTATTCTATATATTTAGAAATAACAAGAGAAACCATGAGGTGTCTCCCTTTCTCCATCTTTCTGCACAAACCTTGCAGAACTGCTGATTTTCAGCAAGTGTAGATGGGCTGTGAATCTCCAGCGGAGTCTGGAAACATTCCTCTTACAAATTCTGACTGCCAGAATCCCACATGGCCACTGATAGTTCTAAATGAGAGCGGCTGAGAGTTGTAATCCAAAAAATGTAACATTTCCAAGCTTTATACACACACACACACACACACACCATGGTGCATATTGTTATGATGCACATTCAAAATAATAGTGTCTTGCTGAGAAGGTAGGGCTGAGACTTTTCTGTTAATGTAAACTAAGATATGAGAACCTGCAGAACTCCAAAGCTGAGATGAATCTCTGACCTGTTTTTTTAAAATCACAATTCAAGTTTATGCAGAGTCATAATAGTACACTTTCTCTTGATTTCACAGTGTTCCCTCAGTGAATTGGGAGACTTGTAATGGGTGGGTGGTGCTAAGAGTTCAGACTTGCAAGAAGATCTACTTTGCTTTCTACTAGAGTCCTAAATTCCGTAAGGTAAAGGTTGTCATTGCTCGAAAGCCAGTCGTATCTGACTCTAGGGTTCAGTGCTCATCTCTGTTTATAGCTGAAGAGCCAGCCTTGTCTGTGTCTGTAGATGTTTCTGTGGACATGTGGCAGGCAAGCCTCAACACCGGAGTGCACAGAACGCTATTTACCTTCCCACTAAAGTGGTCCCTATTTATCTACTTGCAATTTCTTGCTTTCAAACTGCTAGGTTGGCGGGAATTGGGACCAAGGAATCGAAGTCCGACCTTCCAGTCAGCACATTCAGCGTCTTAACCACTTGAGCCACCACAGTCCCCTGTCTACATTCCATAACTGGGTCTAAATTAGCTGGGTGGCACATGTGAGGGGTTCTCTTGCCGAAACACTGCATAATCAGAGAAAAGTCCTGGGACACCTTTAACACTATGGTTGTTGTTGTTGTTTTTTGGTATAAACTCTTGTGGACTGCAGCCCACTTTATCAGATGCATGCTCAAGTCAATACAGGAACATCAGTTGCAGGATATCTGAGGGGAAAGGCTTTAGTGTAGCCAAGTGGTAGATCACTTGTTCTGAATGCAGTAGGGTCCATGTTCAACCTCCAGCAGAGAAACGGGCAACCATAAAAGTAGAAACAAGTTGTTTAGAGTTTATTGTTGTATTCACTTTTTGTTCTATCCTATTTTACTTCCTCACCCCAGTCTGATACTCTCAATCTCTATGATAGTTTCACCCATACCCCACTTCCTATTCTCTCTTTCTCATAGTTAGTCATGTAGCAAGCAGTAGTAGACCTTATCTTTCCTTGTTTCCAGTTTAAATAGTGCACTTTAATAAAACCTTACCTTCAGTTTCTTTTCCATCTGTCTATCAATCTATCTATCTGTCTGTCTATCTATCTATCTATCTACAGTAAAACTCCTACTTACGGGAAAATTCTGTTCCATAGGCTTTTGCTTAAATCAGTTTTTTATGTAACTCGAAGCAAACTCATAGGAAAAATGATTTTTTATGTAAATCGAAGCAAACCCATAGGGATCTATCTATCTATCTATCTATCTATCTATCTATCTATCTATCTATCTATCTATCTGTATTTAAATACAGGAGTTAGTCTTTAAGGTGCCACAACCTTTTTGTCTTTTTGTCATGTTGTTTTGTTTACTCCCTGATGTGTGTGTGGTTCATAAGACTGGGATTATTTCCTATGTCTGTAAGCAAAGTATCTAGTTAACATAATAACAAACAGGAAAATGTTACATTAACTCCCTTTAAGATTTAGTCCAAGCAAGAAGTAGAACTTGGAGATGTAAGATGAAAAGATTTGGGGGCGGGGTGGTGGTGGTGGTGGTGTAGGGAATGGATGGGAAAATAGACTGAATCTTGGAAAAACCATTAAAGATGTTTCATATCATTACCAGTTAAGCCTATGTCAGTGACTCAAGGTTTTGGCATTGAGGCATGCAGAGCTTTTCAGTAAGATCAACTATCATTCCCTCTCAACCAGCATTTATAAAGTTACAGTTTTCACTCCTATGTTACTGGCCACTGCTGTTATACAGTTAGATTACTGCGTAATTAATAATAGATACACAAGTTGAGCTAAAGTTATAATTTCAGTTGTTTAATTGTTGTAGTATTGTATTATGAAAGTTTATTGGATTTTGTAAAAGGAACATAAATAAAATATGTTAATTTTTTTTTAAAAGTAATAACATAATTTGGGATTAAAAGTTCTTACTTTAATCACTCCAAAGAACGATTACTAGGTCTTTACCTGCTTTTAGCCTGTTCTGGCATGGGTTTATTTATCTTATTTTTGTGTGTGCAGGAGAGCTTTAAATAGATATCTGAGCAAAGGAATTCTCTGCATGAATATCCAAACAAAGTTCCTTTTTGTTTTGATTAATCCACAGTGCATTTTCTTTGGAAGACCTCTGGGCTGTGCCTTACAGGTTGTAGGGCAGATGTGAGACAGCAGCCAGGGTAGTTTGATCTGAGTGGAAAAATTAAACAGACGAAGTTGAGGGAATGCGTTTCTCAGCCCCCAAAAGGTAGTCCGCTCTGGATTTTGTTCTGCAATTTAAATATATAATTGGCAACAGATTGTAGTAGAACTGGAGAAGGAGCCATTGTACCTCTTAACAAGATGATCGCCCTTCCAGTTCGCCCACAGCCCAGGATGCAATTTCTACAGGAAATTGACTGCAACCAAGGAAGATGAGAGGATAGCCCAGAACAATGTACAGTATTAGGTTTGCTTCTATTGTATGTGTGCATGCTACATCTGTGGTAAAGCACAGAATGATGTTCTTCTTCTTCTTTTGTGTCTCGATCAAACCCTGGACTGCCAAAATGAAGCCACATTCTTGGCTTTGTTGTTGGCCAAACTGAAGTCCTCATCGGTGCAGTTTCTGGCAGTAATTTGCAGACCAGTATTTCTCCACATTCCCACATTCACACAGTGTGTTGTTGTCCACCAGCAGCCCCCACTTAAGCTTGTTGGTCATGCATTTAGGGACTCTTTAGTGTTCAAGGAATGAAGAAGCAGACGAGTGAAGTAGTGAAATTCAGCTCTTTATTAGTGGGGTTTGAACACAGTTTGGATGGGGCAAAACTCGGACTTATATACACTATAATTAGTAACAGTAACAATAATAAACAAGCCCATTGGCTAACAGAGTGTGCACATTTTTTCGATCCACTTATTTGCATAAGAATAGATACATGAGAAAAGATACATTCCGCTTCTGTCAGAAAACACAGTTAACATACATAACAGACTCGAACCCTCAACCTATTCAGGGTCCTCCAATTGACGTAGGGGAGGCTGAGATCCTCAGCTATAGCCTCCTTTAATGTTGTTCCTAGAATGATGTTCACACAGGTTGATGTTGTATACACAACACTTTGCATATGGGGGTGATGCTGTGTGTGTGCATGCAGTCTGAAGTGCCCCAATTGTAAACACCCAGTTGTGCAGCCTCCAATCTCCTGGGCATGATATGGTGGTGATTGTTCCATCTGTATGAATCTCCTACACAGAAGAAGCCTCAGCAGGCATAACTCACTGTCTACTGCAAATGGAACAGCTTCTATATTCCAAGCAGAAGATAGGAGATACGGCTATCCTTAGAAGAAGGCTATCCATGGGCCCTTGTCATGGTGGATATATGTTCTCTCTAGTATCCAAGATAGCATGCTTCTCCTTTCCAGTTGCTGGGGATCAGAAGCAGAAGAGTGTCGTTGTATTCATTTCTCACTTGTACGTTCCCTAGGAGTATCTGGTACTATAAGGCTAGAGAGGCCTGTGGTATGATCCAGTCCTGCTCCTTATGCATTGATTGTCTCTCTTCCTGGGAGAAAACACAAAGAGTAGCTTCCTGCAGTTGCCATTACCTTCGTGAGAAGCTCCAGTCTGGCCAGGTTATCCTGCTATGGTAATAGAGCATACTGCCAGCAACTCAACACCAAGTGTCAGGCACTAACTAGTTAACTAACCTGACAACCCTGAACTAGCTAACTAACCTGACAACTACTTGAATCCATCTTGATGGAGGGCAGCAGCTTCATCAATACTGGCCTGGGGCTGAGGAGGACTTTGTGTGCCAAAAGGGCTCAGGAACAGGAAGTGCCTCACAGAACTGGATCATTGGTATGGGTGTCATGCTGTGATGCGGATGGCATTATATTCTCAGGACTGTCTTCATGGCCAATATTTGGATTCGGATATGGCACAAGAAAAAGAAGACATGTGAGAAGTAGCAGCAATTACATGAAAATGTTTTCTTGAAAACAATGGTATTCTCTTTATGGTGCAGAAAATGTATACATTGTTCTTTTTTTTGTGGGGTGGTGGTGGTGGTGGTACTAACTAATACAGCTACTCCTCTACTTGCTTGCTTGGCCAACTAAATTCCTTTACTTCCCACAACTAAAAATCCTTTCCCTTCTTTACGAACAATATGTTAAAGCCCTGTTTTAACATACCGTATTAGATTACCACTTTTTCTTCTTGGCAGAAGAATGCTTATCAGATAGATTATGCTGCCCAAACAAGAAAGGAAGAATGAAGAAAAAAAGATGATGTATACAATATGTGCATTACTAAAAGCTCAGCAAACATATGTGAAGGAGTGTGAATCCTTTTAATGTACTGTAATGACTTCATAATGTTTCCTCTGTTGAATGGAGTTGTGTATACTACAGCATATGTGAGAAAATCTGCAAAAACCCTATACCCACTTCCCTGGAAGGAAGTGCAGTTAAACCAGTGGGACATATTTTTGTGTAGACATAAATAGAATTGTGTGGTAAATATATAAGAATTCAAATAGACTGAATTTACACTCTTCTGTTTATTTCATAATGGTATGTTCTTTTGATAATCCCATTGCAAATTTAAAATATAAATAAAAAGTTTGAATAACTTCTGCCCCTGGAATCTATATTGCATTAGAGCTTTTCTTATGCATAAGGGATACACAAAAGTAAGCTCTTGGAAAAGAGTTGATCCTTTTTATGCTGCAACACAAGTAAATTTCCCATTGCAGTTTTATTCAGTGGTGATTTTTACCAATAAAATGTGCATAAAATTGTAGCCTGAATCTCATTAGCAAAATGCTTTCAGAGCAGCTTTCTCTTCACTTTCTAGAACTGCAGGTTCTTCGTTATAGGATTCCTCCACAAAGGAGTCTGTCATCTTTTTATCTCTTCTGTAAGGGGGCTGCGGTGGCTCTGTGGTTAAGAAACTCACTTTGTTAGCTGGAAGGCTGGCAAGTTGGCAGTTTGAGACCTGGATATTGCATGATGGTTTGAGCACCCATCTCTGTCCCAGCTCCTGCCAACCTAGCAGTTTGAAAGCAAGAAATTGCAAGTAGATAAATAGGAACCACTTTGGTGGGGAAAGATCTTGGGGACATGAAAGGAACCTCATTCAGCGGAGTTTTTCCAGCAGAAATCCTTTCAACCCAGAATAATTTCTCACACAAATTTGTTATTACCTCTTCTGTGCCAGTCTTCAGTATACTGTTTCCACCTTCTCCTTATTTTCCCCTGGTCAGATTGTTTGCTTCCCTGTCAGTCTTTCACTGCCTCTTTCACTGCATCTTACAGGACATTTCTCTAATTCAACACTCATTTCCTTGATGCAAGATGTCAGTGTGAACTTCTTTTTGTTGTATTTCATGTACACAACCTATGCCTACAAGCACTGACACCAAGAAGAAAACAAAAAAATAATCATCCCTGTAGATTTGTCACCTTCTGCTGTGCTTCTTCATATGATATGATCAATTTCACTCGTCTGGAGACAATCAAAGGCTTGATGATTCCTGGACTTTGAAACTTTCCAGATTTTTGAAAAGCATGTTATGATTTCTGTGCACAGCACTGATTCTAGGGAGCCCACCGTTATTTTGCCATTTCAAGATGGCAAAAGCAAAGACAATAAAGGAGATACACAGGGCCGGGCATATTGTTCAAATGACAGAAAAACTGGTTAAGGGTGTAGGGGTGAGAATGCTGGCTATCTTAATGCAAGAGTGCACAAGTAACCCAATAAATGATTTTTTTTTAAACAGAGGCAACCATGAAAAAAAATCAAACAAAAAACAAAATCCAGAGCTTTGAAGTAACTTGTTAAAAATAATAATGTTACTGATTGCTTGTTACCATTTTAGCACAATGCCAAAGTAATTCCTTTAAACATTTTAATTAACATTTGCAGTAATAGGTAACAGCACTCATTATTTTGGCACACTGGCTGAAATCCAGTAGTAAGTTGCAATTAGAGTGGGCCTATAGAAGCAGTGGGAATGTGGTAAGTAAGCTCCTCGGTAAATTCCATTGGACTAATGGGTTTACTCTACTTGTAATTTGCCACTGGATTTCAGCCATTGGGGGGGGGGGGAGTTCAGAGTGCTTTGGTCCTTTTTCACATTTTAACCATTTCCCCCAACCATTATTGAATAATTCACACATTACTGCTACTCTTAACTAACACAGAAGGCAATGCATTGCTTTTTAAAAACAGTAGGTGCGAAAGTAACAGCAGCAAGTTAATTTGTTCTCAAAATAATGCTGATGTTAAAATGCCGTCTTTAAAAGTATTTACAGGCTCTGACAGTTGGGTAACACATTTATTAGGGCAAACCGAAATGTCACAGAAAAATGTTCAAGCTTTTGAGTTTTCAGAAGACTTAATCCAATTTACCTTATGAAAAGTTTTGGACAACTCAAAATCTTGTATACTTTTGGAGCACCTTGATTAGCATTGTAAAGATTCTGTATAATTAGGAAAAAATGGTCACATGTTTGCCCTAGATCAGGAGTTCTCAACCTTTTAAAGATGGGGGGCCGGGCAATGCTCCCTCAGACAGCTTCGGGGGCCAGATGGCCATTTTGCCTTTCCTCCACCACATGGCACTTCCTGGTGTGGTGGAGGTGGTGGTGGGCCACATGAAATGGCGTCACGGGCTGCATCCTGCCCACGGGCTGCAGGTTGAGAATCCCTGCCCTAGATTATATTCCCAAGTATTCTTTCTCTGAATGAATCCTTCTGTGGCCATAAAATAGGATCTATATAGAAATATCTTGGTGGGAATTTGTGCAGAAATTGTTGTTGCATATTTGTGTCTCTGTTGCCACTAGGATTGTTGTGCTTTCACTATCAGCTTCTGTCCTTTATTTTAATTACAGTCTGTTATGTAGACACTCCTTTTTCTTCATCTTTGTCTTCTTCATCTTCTTCTTTACTCACATTAGCAGCAGTTTTGACTGTAATACAGCAGTTTAACCACTGCACCACCGGGACTCTTTGGAAAAAAAAATGAAATTGTATTCATAAAATACAAAATATAAAAACAAACACAACATAACACTACAACAAGACAATAACATAACTCATATAAAAAAGAAAAACAGATAAATGTGCACCCTTCACCCAAAGACTAATGCATTTTTCATCTAATGTTGCTGATTTTCTATTTCTCCATCATCCCTATTTCCAAAAACCAGCTGATTCTTGACTAGGTTTTGCCCCCTTTCCCTTGACCATCACATAATCAATAAATTTTCTCCAAATGCCCTGTTATTTCCAGCCCTTTATAAGCAATAGTCCAGACAACAATGAACAGAACAACAAGTCTTTATTCATCAGTCTTTTCGGTTATGTTTACAAGGTGCTTCGGACACAGAGGTGGCTATACAATCCCATGAAATCAATCCCTCCAGATTCTGCCATGTAGGAGGCAAGGACTAGCTACACTAGAAGCGGCAGCATTGTGGAGGAGACCATGCCTGTCAACCGCGGCTCCGGACAATCCGGGACCTGCGCAGAACGGTTCTGCGCAGGTCACCTTCTACGCATGCGTAGAAGGCGACTTGCACAGAAGGGATGCGCAGTACCTCTTTCCGCCCGCTGCCAAATTCCGGGGTTTTGGCAGCTCCGGGCGGGAAATGGCGCAAATCGGCGCCGAAAAATGGGAAATCCCGGCCAATCCGGGAAGGTTGACAGGTATGGAGGAGACCCAGGCAGCACGTAGCTGGCTACCTGTGCAGAATGGGTAGTATAGATCCGATCCGGCCCCACCCTTGTTTATTCGTGGGGCTTATATAGTGTCTCCCTGGCGGTGTCTCCTTGATACAAAGTATCACCCTGCCAGATAACTATAACTAACCAATCATAACAGGGTATATATGTAATTAACCAATGAGGAACAGGATCCAAAACTGTAGCCAATCACAGGAGTCTGATTAGCATAAGGAGCGTGCCCAGGATGGGGGTTTTCGTGCCAACTTTAGCTCCTAATTTGGATGGTGGGAAACCACCATTTTCTTCCTTGCAAAGCGCTGCCCACGCAACTTGCAATTGTGCCTTAATACACAACAGATCCAGACTATGATGTTCTGCTAAAATTATTCTCCAATGCTTTTCAGCCTTTAAAGAATTAGCCCTTTTGCTCCATCTACTTCTTTTCCCATTACTGTTTACCTTAGATAAGTCAAGTAACAATATGCATTCTTCTCTCCACCCCCACTCCCCCTGTAATTGAATTATTCTAGTTTTCTTTACACATTTTATTATTTATTTATTGGTCTTTGATTATTCTCTCTAGTGCTTTGTGGCTGGTCACCTCATCAGTTCAAGAATTTTTTTAAATTGCAGCTTGAGATACTCTCTGGAATAAATCCACATTTCAAATACTTTTAGCCTATTTATGATAGCCTGCATAGACACCTATTTATTCCATGCCATACAATAGAACTGAAACTACACAGCACTGTACAACCAATATTGCACTTTTGCCATGTAGTCCATTCTTCATCTTAAGGATGATGTTGTAATGATAATTTCATGTCAGAAATTCTTCTGGGTTTAAAGGATATTTTTGTGGAAGAAACTCTGCTCAGGGAATGTCCAAATGAGGCTCCTTTCACGCCCCCAAGAGCTGGGACAGAGATGGGCACTCAATCCATCATGCAGTACCCGGGTTTCGAACTGCTGACTTTCCAGCCTTCCAACTAACAAGGAGAACTTCTTAACCACTGAGCCACTGCAGCGCTTAAGGATAATGTTAGTACATGTTAATGCTTATCCCACATCTCTAAGAAGCTGCTCCTCCCCACACTTGCAAATCAAACTTAGGGGTGGGGATCTACTCATGAGCAGACCAGACTGCATCAGACCCTTTGTTTTGTTCCTGGTAGCCCAATTTCCTTTGTTATTTTTTTTTACATTTATACCCCACCCTTTTGATGACCACTCAAGGTGGTTGACAATATATAAAACATACAACATCATAATAATTGTGTATAAAAATCAGGATCATAATCATCAAAATATAGCCAAATGTACCAGTAACCCAAAAAAAAAAGACAAAAACAGATAGCATCAGATAATCTGAAGACCGTGAGTGTATTCATAGTAAACACTATCAGGAGCTTTGGCCTTTACTCCACCACATGGCATTTCCTGGTGTGGTGGAGGTGGCGGTGGATGACATGAAATGCTTTTTAAATAAGTGCAGAGCACTGCACAATTTAACATCCCAAGAGTACCAATTCTTCAAAATAAGGGATGGACTTTTATCCATTTCTGGTTTCATTTCTTTCCAAAAAAATTGTTTTCGCCATTTTGGTGGCTCTTGGCACTTTTTGAAGCAGAAAACAAAGTTAACCACCTTTACTATAGTACCTACACAAGGGGAACACAGGAGATTTTGCTGTCATGCAAGAAAGATGTCTTGAAGGCCTTGTGTGGAAATTTGTGTGAATGGTGCTGGATTTAGCACTACTTGTTTTCATCGTGCCCGAGGACACCAGACTAGTTTGGGCAGCAGAACTTTGAAAATGTAGCCTTTTTGGACTATAGCTCACAGAATGGCCCCACCAGCCTGATAATACGGCATGTCCTGGGGGTTATTGTCTTTGAAGAGTGCTGTTTCCAAATTCCAGCACGGAGCAGGCTCATACAGGTCTAACCTCCGAGAGAGGCCCGCCATGCTGGTAAGACTTTTCCTTTGGATAACCCCTTTCTTTACCAAGACAGGAAAAGGAAGAAAATCTCTGTACACTTTATTTACCTTGAACAGAGGAACAGGAGCTGCTGTGCTAAATGGAAACAACTTGCCCACCAAGTCCCAGGCAAATCAGGTCCTTTGGGAGGGCCGTGTGTGTGAGTGAGAGAGAGAGAGAGAGTGTGAGTGTGAGTGTGAGTGTGTATGTGTGTGTGTGAGAGAGAGAGTTTTGGGTGGGTGGGTGGGTGGAACATGTGGGCTTTCCTAACTGAATTGTACTGTATAGACTGCCTTCAACAAAGAAATTGCAGAGCCAGGCTACCTGGCTCAACTCCTCCATCTCCCCAGCCATCTGGATGTGATCTACTGCAGTGATTTCAGCACCTGGCTATTACAACGATTGGACTGTAGAAATAGTTCAGATAACTCCAGCGCTGCAGTCTCCCAAGTGTTTGAGGCTGTGGGAGCATTTCTGCTTTTCATACAAGTCTTTGTAGTCATAACATCCCCAAGCCTGGGTGGTGCGGATAGAGACATTCTCCGCACACTGACTGGGCTTCTGCATGGACTTGAATCTAGCTTCCTGCTAAGCAAAAATAAAAGGAAACAAAACATCTCATGGACTTTGATGGAGGAGGATCATACTTTTTGTTTTCAGCACTGCCATTCAAGTGTTCAAATCTATCCTTTTGGAAGCAAAGCGCCATAACTAGGTAAATATCCTTGCCACTTGTGACTTATTTGTATCTAAAGTTGGCAGTAAGTAGGGATATCGGCATCGTATGAAAATCCAGAGGAATGTAACATCAGCAAACAATACCCAGATGTCTGCTTGCAAGCAAAGACTGCCTAGCCAGAACACACGCCTGGAATGTGCACCGGCAAAATAACACTTCAGCCTGCGATCCCTGTGTGTTTGGACTAGGGACCAAGCACAACAGCTGTATCCAATTGGATTTGCTTCCAAGTAAGTCAGCAACCTTCTGCATGCTTACTCAGGAGTAGGTACCATTGATCTCAATGGGATGATTGCCTATGCAGTGTGTTATGAGGCAAGACAGACAGACATGTGAAAAGGAGGTTGGAACCACAATGAATTCACTTTGAGTTCACATTTAAGGGGTGTATGTATGATTCTAGGCACCATAACTGTGAACCAAATGCGGTAAGGCAAATAACATCTGGAGACTCCTCTAGAAGATGGTAACTGCTTACATACATTCTCTCTCTCTCTCTCTCTCTCTCACACACACACACATGCATGCACGCACGCACAGACAGACAGACATGGGATGGGATGGACATCCAGACAACTCCTCAAAAGCATCCCCCCTTCCACCTTTTCTAGAAGTTTTAGACAGCAGCTGTTTCTGTTGGAAAAGCCACAACTGTCTTCGGGAGAATGAATAAGATCTGGTCCTTGCCATATTGCTGAAAATTAAACTCCATTTGTCCACATCCATAGTGATCCCGACAGTCATAGTGATCCTGACTGTGAGAATTAGAATGCATCAGACGGTATCAACAAGAGACTTGACGTCTTCCAGCAGAGATACCTCCACCAAATTTTAAAGATTCAATATTTTGACCAAATACCAATGAGGAAGTGCTTCGAAGGAGTGGCTCGTGCAAACAACATAAGATTGTTGCATGAAGAAGACTACAAATGGCAGGCCATATTCATTGTATGGAGGAAAACAGGATCCCTAAGGTGGCAATAAGTTGGACCCCTCCTAATGCAAAACGACAATGAGGACACCCTCGAAATGCGTGGAGAAGAACTTTCATGACAGATGTAAAGACTCTGAACATGACATGGAAGGATGCCAAAGTACTCACCCATGGCCAAAACCATTGGTGTGGCTTTGCTGCTTGATGTGCGACATAGCATGTACAGTACAACCCCAACTTAGATATGCCTCGAGTTACATAAAATTTGCCTTACATAATTAATTTTGCACTAAAACCATGTCCCAATTTACATAAATGTCCTGATTTACATAACACAATTTCCTATGGGTTTGCTTCGAGTTAGGTACAAAATTCATTTTTCCTATGGGTTCGCTTTGAGTTACGTAAAACACCATTTTATCCTATGGGGTTGCTTCAATTTACATAAATATCATTTTCCTATGGGTTTGCTTCGAGTTAAGTAAAAAAACAATTTACATAAAAGCCTACAGAACAGACTTTTATATAAGTAGAGGTTTTACTGTAAGCTGTTTTTGTATCTGAGATTACTTCCTGTTTCTCCTTCTCCCAAGCAGCTTTGCCAGACAAAGTAGCAGATTCCTCCTCTTTTAATGAATACTTATCTCAAAATAAATTGTTAACCTCAACAGCCACAATATTCTCTGTATTAGGCCTCTGTGCTCTACCAGTTTGGGCCAAACGCAAAATGAGCGGAGGAGGGACTCTGATTCCCAACGGTTATGGAGGCAGAAGAGGCTATGTCAGGTGGACTGCTGTGAAGTTGCACCTTGATAATATATTCAAGGCTGTGGCAGTCCGTTGCAGTCCTGGTGTTAAATCCTGCATGTCTCATTTCAAATGTGCCACAGGAGATGGCTCGCTGATCATAGTGTGTGGGTCACTTCATGGCAAGCTGGGATCCACCTTAAACAAATTCACGTTAATGGCATTTTTCTGCTTCAGGGGGGGAAAATGCATTCTCAGATACGAGTTGCAGACGACAATAACGCTGTTCTAGAAGTTTAAATAGTAAACCATGCTAACATGCCCAAGAGAATCACAAACAATCTTGAAGCACACTATCGGCATGTACAGGGAACCAGGTGCCTTGGTCACTGCAGAATGAGAACCCAAACAAGAAGCATCATTTTCTGTCCCAATTGTTCTGTCCCAAGCTGCTGCCTGGACATATGAGTGGCCAGATTAGCCATGCTCCCCAGTAAAAAGTGCAGAAGTTTGAAAGCTTATTGGCTAGCTCTGCTCTGGATGAAGTTACATACAACCCCCTTCATCCCCCCTCTTAAGATTCTCTTTTTCTCCAAGGCTTCTTTTATGATTAGAAACAGCAAACTTAGAAAAGGAAAGGGGGGAGCTTATTTACAAGCCTAACAAAATCGTGGGCTAAATATTTACAGGGGGAAAGAGTTTAAAAGGAGCCAGGCTTTCAGAAGCAATTACGATAATGTCTGAAAGAAACAACCCATTCACACCAAGTGGGTGCCAGATCCTCAGCTGATGCAAGCCTTGAAGATTTTGGCTGGGAACTGGCCCAAGTTGTATTTTATTCTTATACATATATATATTTGGCCCTCTACATTTTGTGCCAAGAGATGTTCCCCTTTGAGCCCCTCCACCCCTGCCAAAGTGGTGGATGTGAAGAGCAGTATCCCTGAAGTCTTGGAACGGATGTATTCAGCTTTGGAATTTGAAATCATTGCATTTTGAAAACCAAGAAAATTATATTTTACATTCTGAGCTTATGCAGCTGACTTCTGGAATTAATTTATTTGTTTGTTGATGAAAAAGAGTACCCACTTAATGATATTCAAGGAGGGTAATAGCACTGGATAAAAAAAGCATAAAAATAAGGCTGATGATATATACTAATGGAAGCAATAAAACTGACAGAAACAGCTAGTTAAACAAATTGCAACATATTTTCAGAAACCATAACAAATCTGTTTATCAGACCACAGACCTATCTGAAATACAATTGCTTACCATCAGAAGCCTCATATTACTTTTCTCCCCCACCCCGTGTGATGAAGAGTCTCATTTCAGTTTCAAACAATAGTTATCCCAGGTCCTGGTTTGTTTAATCTTTGGTAAGCCAGCTCAATCGTTCAGTCCTCCTTCCTCCCAATCAAGGTTGAGGCCACTTAAGAATCAAAACAAGTGCCTTGTGCCAGTAGTAATGTAAGTAACTTTGTTCAAATTAAGAATAATTTCATAACAATTGCAAGTACAGTAACTAGTTAGAACTGCTCCTGCCAACCTAGCAGTTTGACAGCAAGAAATTGCAAGTAGATAAATAGGTACCACTTAAGTGGGAAGGTAAACAGCATTCCATGCACTCTGGTGTTTGGTCATGCCTGCCACATGTCCACAGAAACGTCTGCAGACAGACAGTGCTGGCTCTTTGGCTATAAACATAGATGAGCACTGAACCCTAGAGTCAGATACTACTGGCTTTCGAGCAAGGGCGACCTAGTTAGAACTGGCCACCAGAGCAGTGCAATGGGTATAGTGTCATCTCAGGACTCACATGTCTCAGAAACCCTGGCTAGGATGCCCATAAGTTAGAGTCAACTTGATGCCACAAAATACACACAGCTAGGACTGATTTGACAGTGTGGTTTTGTAGTTTGTTGTGATGTGCTTCTGACCTATAGTATCACCAAATGTCTTGTCATTAGCAGCCCTTTTTATATCTTGGAAATTAAAGGTTGTGGTTCCCTTTATTGCAACAATCTATCCCAAAGTTGGTCTTCATTTTTTTTTGTACTGCCTTTAACATTTCCTAGCATCATTGTTTTTACTAGTGAGCAGGGTCTTCATATGATACAGTATGGCCAAAGTATGACAGACTCACTTTTAGCTACTGGTGTGAAATACAGAGGTTACAGATGGGTAACATAATGTATTTTTTTTAAAAAAAACCTACAGCTCTCAGAATCCCATTGCCAAGGGGGGTTTGAGAGGTTGTAGGCCAATACAGAATAGACACCATTGACGTGTGAAACTGGAGAAGACTCTTGAGAGTCCCCTGGACTGCAAGGAGATCAAATCAGTCAATCCTAAAGGAAATCAACCCTGATTGCTCCTTGGAAAGACAAATACTGAAGCTGATGCTCAAGTATGTTGGCCACTAAATGAGAAGAAAGGACTCACTGGAGAAGGCCCTGATGCTGGGAATGATTGAAGGCAAAAAGAGAAAGGGGCGGCAGAGGATGAGATGGCTAGATGGCATCATTGATGTAGATCTGGGTCGACTACGGATGATGGCAGATGACAGAGGAGCCTGGCATGCGGTGGTCAATGGGATCGCAAAGGGTCGAACTCAATGTGCGAGTCTGACTGAACAACAACAAGGCCAAAACAGCACCATTTCCCACCTCTGGCTAGATATTGGACTAGATGTAGGAGAGACATAGGTTCGAGTCTTCACTGGATCATGAAACATGCCAAGTTATTTCAAGCCATTTGTTGTCTTTCTACCTCAATGGGTTGTCTTTGTCTTGAGCCCTAAGAAAGAAAAATATTATTAAAAATACAATGACAAAACAGCAATGGGCCATGTTCAAATGGGATGGGGTTCAGCCTAAAATTTTCATTTGAGGTACCTCTCCCACACGGACCAGCGGTCATGGCTGTGAATAAATACAAGATATATGTCTCAGTTATAAATGAATTTTGCATGTTGTGTGGAGAGCATGTGCTGCTGACTGTATAGGACATTCACAAGGGCATGAGTGCCAGAGCTTGGTCTGATGGTTCTGGGTCAATAGAATAAACCTAATGGAAAAATTTGTGCCAATATGCTAAATCCAATGTTTGTTCCAGAGAAAGCTGACTCATTAGAATAAAAGAAACGTACAGTATGTAAGAGATAAGTAGCAAATCCTGTTAATTACAGTGGGTCTATTCTAGATTAAACTACTATCAAATTTATCTCCATGTCTTTATGATGTGATTTACTCCTAGAATTGTCTGTCCAATTTCTAAAAATTGCTGACATTAGAAACAGAAAATACTTTGTGGTAAAACTAAAGATGCATGTGTGTGTATGCTTGCAGTGCAGCATTTCTCTCTCTCTCTCTCTCTAATGGAAGACTGTTTTTAGCTATGAGTTTGGTACCCCATCTCATTTTACTTGACATTCTTCCACATGAATTTTTATGTGTGTGCAGCTGTTCTCCCTTACTCATGGAATTTCACAATGATGCTCATACAATGGCTGGAGTTCTCTTGTGCAACTTTACGTTCTGCAAGTAGAATGATGTCATCATCCTGCAATAGTAAATTTTAATTTAATTTAAAGCTTCCTGTCCAGTCTCCCTAGGACCCCCTTTCAACCTTTCCCAAGTCTTTGAGAGCCTCAGGACAGCAGAGGGGAGGAAGCCTTTAATATTCAAACATCACGACCAGATCACTAGGATTGGAACTGCTGGCTACAGTCCAGATTTTTGGATCTTAAATGTTCTCCCACTCCGTCCTGAGGCTCCCAAAATCTTTGGCAGGTGAAAATAAAACCTAAGAGAGCCTTGGAACCTTAAAATGGGGGACAGGAAGCTTTCAATTAAATTAAATTTAATATTACCATCATGGTAAGATGACATAATACTTGCATGGCATTAAGTTATGATTTTAGCCACAGTGTATATTAATGCACTAATGATTAGGGACAACAGTTTGAAATACAACATGGAGACAATCAGTCAGTGAGTTAATATTGGACTTCAGACAAGAGACTACAACAGACAAGTCTTGGAATATACCACTGTACCACACAGCCACAAAATATTATTGCACTCGGCAATTTTTCTGTCACTCAGTTTCTAGTCCGAAGGTTTGTAGTTATATAAGCAAATCCTGGTGACATCTCAAAAGACAGAGTGAAGAGTTTGTAGCATTAGTCAGGATTTTCTTTGATTTGGTGGCTAGTATAACTCATTGCCTATACTTGTGGTTCTCACTTCAGAATACCAAGAAATCCTGTAAAACAAAAGCAGGCATATGAAAATTGGGATGTATTATTTGGGTCACAAATTCATCTTTTTCTGATTTTGGTTACATTAGCTAGCTTCTTCTTCCATGTCTAGGTCAGACTTTAAACTGCCAAAATGAAATCACCTTTTGGTGAATTCATTCCACAGTTCCTTTCACCTGACCTGGTGTGAGAAAAATTAGCCTGCACAACAAGCTTGCTGTTGCCTGGGGCATGCCCAATTGTTCAAAAATACCACAACCTTTGAGGAGGTTCTTTCTGTGTGCCCCATCAGCTACCTAAATTTGATTTTGAAAATCTACTCCTGGGATTAACATCATTAACAATATTCTATCCCTTGATTCCTGAACAATTAAAAGAGGAAGTAAAGGAAAACAATATTCTAGGAGCACAAACCTCTGCAGTGATAATTCTTACTTTTCTCCTATCTGACCACATCCCAATCAGACTATACACTGTATGTCTCCACACATGCAGCACCCCCACTTAGCACATCCATTATGTCTAGAGACAATGAGACTTGTAATTTAACATATAGAGAAAACAGGGTAGAGAAAAGCCTGAATTCTGGTACCTTAATTCCTTTTATATACAGTATATGTTTTCTCTATGTGTGCATCCACACAAACATGTAATCACTATGCTTCATTCATGGGCTTATGTTGTAGCGTCCTGGATATTAGCTTTTATTTGTGAGATCCTTCCATGCTTTTTGACCATAACATTTTAACTTTTTCTAACCACACAGAAACTACTAGGAAGCAAAAAGTGGAACAGGTGCACAAATTCTCTCAACCTCTCATGGCAACACTAGGTCGTTTGTCTGAAAGCTCCCTTATCATCTACCCCTGTCTCGTCAGCCATCCTTTTGACAGCTGTCAAGATTTCAGTGATGATTGATGGCCATTGACAGCTCTTCCAGTCTAGATTACTGAATTACTCTTTCCCATTGAGATTGTCATATTTAAACCCAGCCAAATTTGATCAGGCTTCCTCAGGCTGTTGTGGTGTGTTCCTGGGGAGCACCTAGACTGCAAATTTAGATTTTGGTCTTTGGAGCCAGTTCTTAGTTTGCCTGCCCCTCCCTATCCTTGATCTACTGAGTAAGCTTAATACTAAGATGGTCTAGGCAGAATGGAATGAGGGAACAACATGACAGACCAGTCCTTGAAGGTGTAAACAGAAGAATGGCTAGGCCAGAAGATAATTAAAGATCAACAACATCTGGAGGACCATAGGTTCCTCAGCTCTTGCCCAGCCTTGATTCTGAGGCAAAGTAGAAGAGTAGGTGAACTTACATCAAAGTCCCTGCAGTCCTCAGGAAAATATCCTGGGCTGGACAAGGGTGGATGTAGAGGAACAATGCAAAAGGAATACAGTGCATAATTTTCTGTTGCTTGACTGTAAGTGTTGTGGTGTAGTGGTATCCAGTTTTAGAGGGTCAAAACCCCGGGATCTTCTGAGTAACAGGATGATGACATCATTTACCTACAGGTTTAGCTAGAAGAAAAACGGAACAGCAGATTATTGTAAAATCGATTCCTGTTGTAAGTATCTGAGGGTAGTTTGACCTTGAGTGGGCAATTAAGATCCATTAACTTTACAGATGATCTCAAATGTTGAGGAAACATTGGTCCAGGGACAGTCTTGAGCTGCTCCAGGTGCCCACAGGTGCCTGGGCACCAGTAGTGGAAATTCCCCCAGGCCACACCCACTTGGCTGGCCACACCCACCTCCCTACCCCAGGCCATGATGTAGGGAGGCCAAGTGGGTGTGGCCCACAGAGTTAGCCATGCCCACAGAGTTAACCACGCCTATGGTGGGGTAGTAAAAAAATTGCAGCACATCACTGTGCAGGGTCATAGTTGTTTGGACACACCTTATGGAAAGAATGGTTGTGATGAATTCCTGTGGTTTCAAGTTCTGTGGGAATAACTTTGATTGACAGCAGTCACCCAATTAGCTAATGGATATAGCTGTAGATGACCACAACACCAAGTTCTGGGTTGAACAATACCTTAATTGGGTCAATAGAAATAAAGAGAGCATTCAAGTTCTTCAGTGCTCTTCAGGAAAAATGGCTTAACATTTGGTTTTAGAACTAGCATTCCAAAAATTGGGTCAGATGTAGTGCCCATCGCCCATGAAACCAGATTGGCAGCAGGATCAGATAGAGCTATGCAGATTCCATATGAGAATCAACTACAATTGAGTTACATTCTCTCTTCTTTCTGTAGACTTAGATTAAGTTTTCCAGAAAAACAGTAATCAGAGTTTACCTCAGGAAGGTAAGAACTGCTTGAAGAAGAGGCTTAAGCCTTTCCTGCCAGGGTGCTTTGAGCATTTGAAGAATAGCAGGATGGAGTGATTGGAAAAATGGCCTCCAATTGAAGCTGCCATTCTAGCTACTCTCTTGTGACAATCCTGATCTTTCTCTCCATTTTAACACAAGTTCTATTGCACAAGCCTTCTCTTTCACAGTTATATAACTATATGGTTTTACAGTACTTTCTATTCCAAAGGATAGCAGAGAAGAGGTACTTAATGTGTCAGAGAAATTCTATGACCCTCCATGGTAAAAACCATAAACAAAATACAGTTCAGGAAGAAATTGGTTAATCATGGGCAAGGCATGTTTTTACTTTAAATGTCAGTAAAGGTTCCTTTTCTGTCTGAAAGATGGAAATGCCTATGGTTCTTTCTCTCCTCTTCAGTGCTTGAACACAGCCAAAATCTATTCTAAATGATTATTCCTGTTCCTCACCATTTCCTATCACTTACATCAATTTTAAAAGTGGTCAGTGTTTCCTTGCTGTGGGTAATGTGTTTTAGTCAACCATATGGAGAGTGCTCGGAGATAACAAGGCACTTCCTACAAAGACCATCACCCTCATGCACCAATTTCCACTCTCTAAAAAAAGGTCCTGTATGGGGAGCATTTCCCCCCCACACCAACAAAGGACAGAGCAGAGCATTTAGAAGGGCTGGAATCTTGTAGTAGGTAAACTGAGAAAGCTACTATAACTGGTTTATTGATTATTACTACTATGGCTGATGTCATCCACTGACAGATTTGTAGTGTTAAATTTTGAAGGCCAGGTACTCATTGTAATACAGTAAAACTTCGCATAAAGAGCGCCTCGCTTAGAGACTAACTCACTTAAAGAGCAGAATTTTCTCTGAATGGTCGCCTCGCTTACCAACCAAAAACTCGCTTAACAACTAAATCGGGGTTCGCAATCCCCCCCACCAGAAATCACAATTGGTCACTTACAATGGTGTTTCGCTTAAAGAGCAAACTTGCTTAAAGAGCAATCCTGTGGAACGCATTATGCTCTTTTAGTGAGCATTATAATATATAACACACACACACACACACACACATTTTCTAGATCTGGAGCAGATCTTCTGTGAAGCCAATGAGTCTTAATGGCCCATTCAGGAGCAACTAGTTTAAATTTGGGTATTACAACTAAATTTAGAAAGAAAAGCAAATCCTGAAACCAATGGTACATGGGATAGAAAGTCCCAGTGCTTTGGTCTTTATGAGTGCTGGTTCCACTACATTGCTTTTTGTTGCTGTTCAGTCGCACAGTCAATTCCGACCCTTTGCGACCCCATGGACCACTGCCCACCAGGCACCTCTGTCCTCCACCATTCTCCTTAACCCACCCAGCTCTGTGCCCATTGCGTCTACAATACCATCTAGCTATCTCATTTTTGGCCACCCCTTCTTCTTTTGCCCTCCACCTTTCCCAGCATCAAGGCTTTCTCAAGTGAATCCTGTCTTCTCATTTGATGTCCAAAGTACTTTAGCTTCATCTTTACTATTTGACCTTCTAAGGAGCACCTGCCAACCTAGCAGTTCAAAAGCAAGAAATTGCAAGTAGATAAATAGGGACCACTACGGTGGGAAGGTAACAGCGCTCCGTGCGCTCCGGTGTCTAGTCATGCCTGCCACATGACCACGGAAACGTCTGCAGAAGCAGACAGCGCTGGCTCTTCGGCTTAGAAACAGAGATGAGCACTGCACCCTAGAGTCGGATACGACTGGCTTTCGAGCAAGGGAAACCTTTACCTTTAAGGAGCACTTGGGGTTGATTTCTTCTAAGATCAACCTATTCATTCTCCTTGCTGTCCAGGGGACTCTCAAAACTCTCCTCCAACACCACATTTCAAAAGCATCTATTCTTCTGCACTCAGCTTTCCTTATGGTCCAGCTCTCACACCATACATTATTATTTTTGCCATGTTTCAGCAAAGCTAAAAGATGTAAAAATGAACTGTGAGTAGATGTTGTCAATTAACAAATGGACCTTTTCTGTACTTTGTTGACTCTCTGGCAGAGGTTGGAAAAGTCAGGTTTCTTTTGACTATAATTTGCAGGGTCCTCCAGTGGCCATGAGAATTCTAGTCCAGGAAAGGAAATTTTCTAAGTTTGATGCTGAAGTCATGAGCTATTTCCAGCCATGCTGTTCTCTGGTTTGCGGCAAATTAAGAAAGGCATGGAGTACTAGAGAAAGCATCAGCAAACCTTTGCCAGGAAGGTCTGTTGGCACAAAGGGTTTGTCTCCTTCCAACAGGGCCTTGGGAACCAGGTTCCGTGCAGGGCTTTCTCTCCAGCACATCCTGCTGCAGTTAATTTAGAGTGCCTTCACTGAAGAGGCCATAGCAAGGCTAGACTGTGAGATGCTGTGTGTTCTGACGCCACCTCCCACCCTGGCCCTGCCCTCCTCCCTCTCTACCCGGCCTGGCTTTCATAGAACAGAGGAAAGAAATAGAGGACGACATCCCCCCACCCTCCTCAGGATTCTCTATTTATCTTAAATGAGGCAAAAAGAGCTTCATCAGCCTGTTTGAAACTATATCTGAAGCAGAGCTGGGGTACAAGCGAGCATCACTTCATCAAAGGCTAAGCCGGAGACTCCACTGGGGCAGAAGCCCATGGCCTGAGGGTTTCTTTTTTAATGTGCAGGATTCTCTTACATCATCTGCTTTCTGTAAATCTCTCTTTTTTCCCCCTCCCCTCACTAAGCAGCATTTTGCTCTTCACTCCTGGCTTAGCATCCAACTGTACAGTCTCTAAATTAACCTGTATCTCCTACTATAGCTAGTAGAGGAGAATCCATGGGACAAAGTATAACTATCACAATGTCCCATGCCACATAAAAGACAAATTTATTATGTCATGAGTTTCCATGACCTGTCGCCCATTTCATGGACCATATGAATTAGGCTACAGTCCACATAAGTTCTTATTGTAATGAATGTGTTAGTCTTCAAAGTGTTGAAACAGTCTTTACCTTTTTTCTTCTTCTCCAGCAAGCTAATATGGCTGTCCCTTTGGAAATTGTCATCATCATCATTATTATTAGCCAAACTGTCAAAGCTGAGTTATTTTGTGTCTGACTGATCTGAATGAAGGAAATCTTCCGTGTCTAGGCCAGATGTGAAACTGCCAAAATGAAGCCACCTTTTGGTGAATTCATTCTGTAGTTCCTTTTGCCTGACCTAGGCTACAAGGTGGCCGCTGCCTGGGGTATGCCCAAGTGTGGTGCAAAAATACCACAATAGGCTTTTTCTGTGTGCCCTGGGGGGACATCTGAGTGCAAGCTTACTGTGATGGCTCTAGGCTACATGTGGGAGCAAGTCTCATTGTGCTTAGTGGCATTCACTTATGACCATGATGGTGAATCTTGGCACCCCAGATGTTCTTGGACTTCAATTCCCAGAAGCCCAAGCACCCATACGGGCATGTTTTACTTCCACTTCCAGGAGCGACAAGGGCAGTGTGGGCCAGATGAATCACAGTAAACCCATTCGTGTGGATTCACAGGGTGCTTGGGCTTCTGGAAATTGAAGTCCAAGAACATCTGGAGTGCCAAGGTTCGACATTGTGGATTTATGAGCAGTCATTACTGGATTACATTTATTTATTTATTTTTCTGATTTATATTGCCACCCCAACTCCGAAGACTCTGGGCGGCTCACAGAAAATAAAACCAATCACATTTTAAAAACCAATAAAAACCCCATTAAAACTGCCACCCAAAATTACTCCAACCGCTACAGGTTAAAAAGAGATTAAAAGAGGGAGAGAGTGTTCTTACTAAATCAGCCAGCAGGCAAGGGTCGCCACATCGCTGGTGCCCCACACCTACTTTGCCAGCCAGGTTTTTAGCTCTTTCCTGAAGGACAGCAACTCCATCTGGAGACGTAGCTCAATTGACAGGAGGTTTCAAAGGGCTGGAGCAGACACTGAGAAGGCCCTCCTTCTGGTGCTAGAGAGATGAGCCTCCCTAGCAGATGGCACAATGCTCTGGTGGGACGGACAGATGTTCTCACGGTGACGTGGTCTCTTAACCATTGCATCAATCTTAAAAACACTTTCTTTCACCTGGGCACAGTCCATTTTTAAAAATAAATTAGATTTATTATTATAGGACAGATGTTGGGAGTCTTATAGCCAGGATAATTCTTAACATAGTTGTATACAATTTGAAAATTTGAATTAAGAAAGGTATGATATGGGGAGAAATTGTACTCACCTGCAATAGTTTATACATATATTTTGTCTCAGTGAGCAAACATTAAAAAGTGGGGCTATGTACCCACCCTAGACCATTTACAAAATTTTAACTGAATCATCCTGATTTGGACTAATATGTATGAGGTCGTATTTCTGGCCAGGTCATCCTGCTATGGTAATAGAGTAGGCCATACTGCCAGCGACTCAATGTGTCAGATGGTGATTAACTAACCTGAGCTGACAACCCTGAGGACTAATGGCTTGGGTGGCAAAGTCCACAAGGAAAGGTGATGGTCCCCAAGTGGATTAAATCCCACATATCCATCTTTATGGAGGGCAGCAACTTCATCAATACAGGCCTGAGGCTGAGGAGGACTTTGTGTGCCAAAAGGGCTCAGGACCAGAAAGTGACTCACGGAACTGGATCAGTGGTACGGGGGTCATGCTGCGATGCGGAAGGCAGATGAAAGGCCACTGCATTATATTCTCAGGACAGTCTTCATGGCTGATCACCACAATGATCACCAACATTCAGATACAGCATCATCATCATCATCATCATCATCATCATCATCATCATCATCATCATCATCATCATCATCATCATAATCATAATAATAATAATAATAATAATAATAATAATAATAATAATAATAATAATAATAATAATGGTCTGATTTGAAGTAAAATGGTCAGGCTTCATTCCTGGGTGAAGTGAAGTGAATTTACAAAACAGTTTGTGTCTGGAACACAAATCAAACCAGGCCAGGCACAAATTGCTTTTCTTTGTGGGGTGGTGGGGTTCTCAATGCAACTGGATTGGAGGCTGACAAAAGGATTCAGATCCAGGACATACTATACTGTAGGGTACAAATTACTCTGGACTTAATCAAGATACTGTACACTCCAAAGTCCCAATTAGCCCTCCATATCAGAGCAAGGGCAGCAGACAGAGTCCTGTAGAAGCCTCTTTAAAAAGAAATTATAAATATAGAAACACATCATCATGTGATATTTTAACATAGGTAGGCAGATGAAAGGCCACGGCATTATATTCACAGGACATTCATGGCTGATTGCCATGATGATCACCAATATTCAGAATCGGGTACAACACAAGAAGAATAAAAATTATTACCCTCTGAAATAAAATACAGTGTAAAAGAAAACACAAGAAATTTGATAACCCCCATACTTTGAAACAGAAAATACAGTAAGTACTAAAAGAACTGTGAAGAACTATAACAAAATAAACCTCATTCATTTCAGTGAGAATTTGCTCTTTGGTCTACAGATGTGCTGAAGACAGGCTTGCAATTGTATGGGCCTTAGAGCTAGATTGTAAAAGTAAATCTCAGTGTATTAAATGGGACTTACCTCCATTTAAGTGGTCTTAAACGATTTCTTAGGAAGCTAAAGCTACTTAATTTACTAGGGATTATTCTCAACTAAACGGGCATATACTTGAGACGGCCTCTGAGTCTTAAAAGCCTATTAGCATCTTTTGGTTTAAAATGTTTAGGGTCAAATTAAAACAAGTGAAGCCTATTGATCTATAGGGAGCGTTTCTATCAGTATGATTAGGACAACAACATAGAAAGTTGATAGGGAGACATTCAGAATTTATCTTATATCGGTTGCAAAGATGGGGAATAGATAAAAAGATAGAGAGTACACATCCACAATGAGTATATAAATGTAAACATACATTTGAGAGCAATTAGGGAAGTATTGGTCTTCTGCAATCTAGTAAAAATGAGGATTTTCAGCCCCTTCTTAACTGCAATATAACAGAAATTTCTTAGCAATAATGTTTCCAGGTTATTAGAGTAACAGTTGGATGTGGAGAGATAAAAAATCCAGCTCATTTACTGGTCTGCCGATTTTAGTGCCAGAAACATGCACCGTTGAGGATTTAGCCATCCAAAGCCAAAACATTGTTGATTCCAGTAAGAGCTATTAGCTACAATACATGCGATGGAGGCTTCCTTCACTAATAATAGCAATAACGACAAAGCAAATGTTCTTGATTCGTTAAAACCTCTGTTGCTAGAAAAATTTCGGTAAGATGCTTAAAATCCGAATTTTTGAAGCCTATCAGAGAGTAAACAAAACCAAACAACAACAAAACACAAAAAACGTTGTGGCACCTTAAAGGTATTTAAATGTGAGCTTTCGTGGTTCAAGTCTACTTCATCAGACATAAGAGTGAGATCCGAAGTTCAGGAACATTATTAAGTGGAGATTAATTAAGTGTCGGTAATAGCAAGAATAAACACGTCGTCTCCCCCACCCCACCCCAGAAGATTTTCCTCTTAAAGGCTGAAAAGGGCTTCCCTTTCACACGCTGAAACTTCCTACAATAGTGGTGAATATGTTTTTCACAAGACACAACGTTGATTAAAATCCAATAAAAATTCCCCTCTGGCTATCTGTTTGAACAGTTTCTGACAACAAGATATTCAAGGCGATTTACTAACCAAACTGTAAAATTCACATCTAATTAAGGATATCGAAGATACAAGCAAAGAATTAGGTAAAGGTAAAGGTCGCCGTTGTTCGAAAGCCAGTCGTATCCGACTCTAGGATTCAGTGCTCACCTCTGTTTACAGCCAAATTGCCAGTGCTGTCTGCAAACATGACTAGACACCGGAGTGCACGGAACACTGTTTCCCTTCCCACCGAAATGTTTCCCTTCCCACCGAAATGGTCCCTCTTTATCTATTTGCAATTTCTTGTTTTCAAACTGCTAGGTTGGCAGGAGCTGGAACAGAGACGGGAGCTCAATCCGTCGTGCAGTTCTCGGGAATCGAACTCCGACCTTCCAGTCGTTGAGTTCAGCGTCTTAACCACTTGAGCCACAGCAGTCGACTTTTTCAACTAGGAGACTCCTGATATACCCTTTGAGTTGAAATTTAAAAGGACCTCAGAATTCGACTCTCGGATTATAGGAAGGAATTTCGAAGTAATCGTTCAAAAATTATATACAGTATTTGAAAGAGATTCTGAGCAGGCAGTCTCCGTCGGTTACCAGCAAACACAGGGAAGAGTCTTGTGCTTTTTGTTTTGTGCATATACCTTCGTGTGGGATGCATCCCACTTCATCAGAGGCAAAATGAGAAGACACTCTTCTGGAGAAGGAAATCAAGTGGCTACAATCTAACTCCAGTCGAAAGCCTGGAGAGGGAGATGGGATTTTCGAAACCCTTGGGACAGTGATGGCGAACCTTTGGACCACTTCGGTGGGAAGGTAAACAGGTGTCTAGTCATGCCTGCCACATGATCGCGGAAACGTCTGCAGAAGCAGACAGCGCTGGCTCTTCGGCTTTGAAACAGAGATGAGCACTGAACCCTAGAGTCGGATACGACTGGCTTTCGAGCAAGGGAAACCTTTACCTCTACCTTTACCAATCAACAGGAGGACCAAATGAGCAATTAGAGTGCCATCCAAAGCGATCAAAGGGCTGGAACGAAACCCCAGGAGAGAACGCTGAAAGCACGGGGCTCCTTCGCTGGGATGGGGTGACAGAGTGCGAGAAAGCAGTGAGAGGTTATCTGTCTGTGAACATTGTCTAGCCTGCAGGATCACGGAGAGGGAGCAGGTTTCCACTCTTGTTCATAATACTAGAACTCAGGGCCGTCCATTGAAGATGACTTGAGTGAGACTCGGGCAGGTGGGACATGGAGTTTGCGAATGTTCCTTTTTGGAACAGCAGCCCAACATGCTTAATTTCTGGGAGGTTAAAAAAAAACAACCAAGGCTTCCAAGCTCCGATGAAAACACCCTAGTGAAAAGTGTATGAAAAACACAAGAAATAATGATAGTCACCAGCAACCTGAGTGGGCTTCAAACAGGAAGCAGAAAAAATTGTGGAGGAAAGGTGTGACACATTAATGTTGGGAAGAGAAGAAATCAAAACTGTTCAAGGTTTTCTGTACTGTGTTTTCATCAACAATTAAGAGGAAAATGGTAGCAAAATAATCAGAAGACTAAGACTTGGATGGGAAAGCTGTGAAGGCCAAAACAATGTGTGATCTCCCTAGTTACTGTCTATGGATGTAAAAGCTGGACCATGAAGAAAGCTGACAGGAGAAAAATACCATGACCCTTTCAAAATGTGATTTTGAAGGTGGGCTTTAGGGAGAGAAAGGACTGCCAGAAAGAGAGATCAAATCAAACCTTAATTCTCTCTAGAAGCAAAAATGACTAAAGTGAGGCTACACTAATGTAGACATAAAGGAGAAGACAAAGATTCACCAGGAAAGATGATAATGTCCAGGAAATCTGAAAGGGGTGGGAAAAGAGGGAGACAGAGAGGGAGAGAGATTGATCTGAGCTGGGCAGTCACGGGGTAACTTCATAGGGTCACCAGAACTCAGAAAGGTTTTGACAGCATGTAACAGCAAAGTCATGAAAGCTATATATTAGCTCCAGTAATGCTTTCTTATTTGTAAGTGATTGTCATCAGGCCTTTATTAGTCCCACAAAAGCCAAACAGAGCATTTCATAATCATTGTTTTTTTCTATTTTTCACCTGATCTGGATGACTGAGACTTAGCCATTTTTGCCATCGTCAAAGAGCAACAGAGTTAGGCCAAGAACAGCTGCATAGAAGGATGTGTTAGGATGGATCTATTCCTCAGTGTTTGGGAAAGTTGCTTCTTTGGACTACACCTCCTCGAAGCCTAAGATACCATGACTATTAGTGATCTTCCATGTCTTGTCATGCCTGCCACATGTCCACAGACGGAAACATCTGCAAACGCAGACAGCACTGGTCTTTGGCTATAAACAGGGCAGTGCCAGGATTCTAGCTGTGGGTGGGCAGATATTTTTCAGGGTGGGCAACAAAGCCTCTTTTCAATGCATTCCTATGGGAAACCACGCCTTGCCAGCATGGGCAAACTGCTAACTCAGGGTGGGCCAAGCCCACCCTGGCCCCTCTCTGACTATGGCCCTGGCTATAAATGGACATGAGCACCGCCCCTACGAATGGCTTCCCAACAAGGGCGACCATTATCCTTTACCTTTACTGGAGTTGTAGTTCTTGCCTCCAAAAACTTGGCACACACACCCGACCTCCACCACCACTCTGCAGAAATCTGAAGACCCTGCAAGGCTTTTTGCCACCAGGAGGCGCTCAATGAACGGTTACTTGTGGGCAACGCGAGAAGTTTCGCAGCTCCATACAGTGCGGCCCCCCTGCTGTGCAGTCCTTTTGGTAAGGTCTGATTCTCTAAAGGAGAAAGGCGGAATAACCAATTCGCATTCCTATGTGTATTCTTGTCAGCGGTTCCTCATTGTCAGGACTTCGGGGAAGCAGTCTTTCTTTACCATCTCTTCTTCCTGATGTAAACCAAGCCCAGTTTAGCAAAGGTTCGAGGCAGATAGACGTGTACCAACCTGGCCCCTGACAATCCCTATCGCTGAGCCTTGCACGGGCTTTTACACGGCTATAAACCCGGTAGAAATATCTGCAGTGGGATTCCTAAATCGACACTGTGGGAATTCAGGGTCATGTTCTTCCTGGATTTACTAAAGAAACCTCACTTTATTTCCAAACCAGTTTCCATCAACGATTTGTTCAAGACCCCTGGAAACTGTTTTTGAGCATGCATTTGTTTTATTTTTTGGTAGAGAGGGTGGACTAAAAGCTCCCAGAATCTTTCACCCCGCATGCGAAATCTCTAAACCTCAGCAGTGGATATTGAACCAGATCAAGTTTAGCGAGAAAACACATGCACGCACCGAGTTCCCAAAATCACACGTGCGCACACACTCCCAGCTCTTCCACAGAGTTCAATATTTATGTTTATAACCTCCCACTCGGAAATGTCCCCGGCTAAATTTGCAACACGACCATCATTATTACAGGTTAAACCCTGTTTTCCCAAATTGCAACTTATTATTGTTTTCCTACTTCTCCGCCTAGAGCCGTGATGGTGAACCTTGGCACTCCAATTCATCCTGCCCATGTAAGGGTGCGTTTTCCTTCCGCTTCCAGGAGCGACGAGTGCTGCGTGGGCCGGATGAATCGCAGTAAACCCATTCGTGTGGATTCACGGGGGGGGGGCTTCCGGGAATTGAAGTCCAAGAACATCTGGAGTGCCAAGGTTCACCATCACGGGCCTAGAGGTTATGGCCTTGAAGCATATGTTACCAGTTACAGAAATATCAAAATAATGAATGACAAATTCCGAATTCTAAAGCCATGAATCACAAACGGTGGAGTCCAAACCGAGCAAATTGCTGCCAGGGAGTTTCCCAAAGGGCGTAAAATCGGGGATCACTAAATTTTATTTAGGCATTCTAATGGTTGTTTCCTCCTTTCCTCCCCTGTGAGTGTTAAGATGCGAGGAGCTAATGGGTTTTGTCCATACTTAAGAGGCCTAAAAGCAGTTCATGAATTGGATTATTCATTACATGCTGGCCAAGGGGTTCTATGAGTTGTAGTCCAACCCATCCCTTAAGCTTTCCAACCTGTTTTTTTTTAAAAAAAAAATGAACTAACCAGACATGTGCAAAAGTTCTTGGGAATATCTAAAACTCGTATCTTGGACGGAGTGGCACATGCTTTTCTGGATAATTCAACTGGGAAAATATATGTATATAAAAGCCGAGAGTAGGCAAACATGAGTGATCCATGCCTCAGATGGTTTAGTCTTGCTCATTAAAGGAGTGACCATTTTTGTAAAGAAGTCGGAGGCTACAATCATCTACTCTCCCTTTTGGGACTAAGACCCCAATGGTGGAGTTTCCTTCCCAGCGGACACGTGTAGGATTGCACAGTGAAAATGGATTGAAAACGAGCAAAGTTGTGATATTACACAAAGTAATATCATCTCACTGCTGAGCTACCGGCTTCTTGCGGCGCTGGGAGGGCAGGATAACACCCGCTCCCCTAAGAAACGGGAAACTAAAGGCTGCTCGTTAATTTCAGCAGAACTGACTTTTATACCAGGGACTTGGACCTCCGGATGCAATTTTGCGACTCTATGGGCTGTTTTATACACCGCATCGGAATATAAATGATACGCAGGTCTCTCATCCCAACCTGTTTTCAGTGGGACGATCGTGGCAGTCCGGTGCACTGAGTATCTCAGCACTCTCTGGTTCCACGGTGCAGAGACTCAAATACCAGTTTAATTATTATTCTGGAGAAAGTTATTTTTGATGGCAAAAGCCTCCAGAACGCCCCAAGCCGGCATCACCATTGACTGTAAGTTTCTTGGAGTTGTAGTCTCTCCCCCGCCCCCCCCGCCCCCACTGCAACGAGCTTCTCCAAACTTTAAGCAAATGCCCTACAGAGGTTTGTTCCACAGCCCATATAATGCAAGGAAAAGTAATAGAAGATTATCTCACAGATGTCTACGTGTCACCTGCTCTCGGAAAACCCCAAAACAAAGAGTCTTTGTTAAAAGAGTGGCAAGGTTTATTTGACATAAGATTTTGGTCCAGTTGGGCTAAGTGTGAGGAAATGGGCTAAAGTCCACAACGGTAAAAGGTAAAGGTCGCCCTTGCTCGAAAGCCAGTCGTATCCGACTCTAGGGCTCAGTGCTCATCTCTGTTTATAGCCAAAGAGTATGTGTGCATCTGCAGACGTTTCCGTGGGCATGTGGCAGGCGCTGTTTACCTCCCCACCCAAGCAATTTCTTGCTTTTGAGCTGCTAGGTTGGCAGGAGCTGCGACAAAGACTGGAGCTCACTCCATCATGCAGCACTTGGATCTCGAACTCCGAACGTCCAGTCAGTGAGTTCAGCGTCTTAACCACTTGAACCACTGCAGTCTCTTAAAGTCGGCGGAAACATGTGTCAAATAAAACGTGTTAGTCTTTAGTCTACGTCGACGACAAGATAATTTGCTAGTTTCATTGTAGCAGACTAACCTCCTCTTCCAGAGAGAATGATGATGATGATGATGATACTTTTGAATAAAGATACTGGAACAATCGCCGCTTCCAATAGCGAACAGTTTTTCCCCGTGGTTCTCAGGAAATCCTCCCGATGTGATCGGTTAATGACCCGGAGATGCCCTCCAAACCAATTTGAACAAATGTGACTTTAGACTTTCAACGGGATAAGTGCGTTTTTGATCCCGCGCATGGCTCTTGAATTGGCACAGATTTGCCATGTGACTTCACGTTTGGTCGATTAGAGTCTGGCTTGTCAGATACCTGCAATCAACTCATGTCTAACTTCAGATTGCTATAAATAGCCTATACCCGTGATGGCGAACCTTGGCACTCCAGATGTTCTTGGACATCAATTCCCAGAATCCCCCCGTGAATCTACACGAATGGGTTTACTGCGATTCATCCGTCCCGCGCTGCCCTCGTTGCTCCAGGAAGCGGAAGTAAAACATGCCAAGTTTCTCCACCACCGGCATAGGACCTTTGTTATCTGGCAAAGGGTGGATACAAAGATCAACCCTTTCATGCTGCATTAAGTGAATCAATGGCGTGTTGCATCTAACGTGATCTGCCCATATTTTTCTTTATTTTAGAACTAGGTCACAGAATGGAGAATAAAATAAATAAAAAGAAAACCACTCAAAGTTTATTTGTCCAAAAACAAGGACGTCAACCTTTGAAAAGGGAAGGGCAAAAAAGGGATGCTATTGAACAGTGCACAGTCACCAACATGTTAAAAACAGAATGACCAGAGTTGCTTTCTTTCTTTCTTTCATCCTTATATAAAGACTGCCAGATTATATTAAAATAGACATTTTTTTTAATAAAACGAAATCAATTGTTCCCTTTTAGGCATAGTTTATAGCGGGTACAGTACTTTGCAGTAAACGATGCTGGAAATTCCCTCTCTCCCTCGCGTTCACAAGTGGACATTTAGTTCGGATAACTTCAAAGAATTCACCAGGTAAAGTGTGCCATTCACAGAAGGACTATTTAATCCCTAAAGCCTGGATCCCATCGATGTAAGTACAGTACAGTAAATGCAGAGCACCTATTAATAAACATTGGCTGGGAGATTTAATGCGCCTATGCTACTCTTCTGCGGATATTCCTAAAATTGAAAACTCCCAGACCCTACAGAGAACTCTTTGACACTCCCGCCTCCCCGCCCGCCTTTTCTTAAAGCTTCTTGACACATCTGGATCTGGACACTGTCAGAGGCAGGCTACTGAGCTAGATGACCCTGTCGGGCTACTGTGGTGAATCAGGAAAGTTTTGCTTGAGCATGAATAATCACTGACGGAGGAGGGAGAGGGGGGGGAGTCTCCCTGTCTTCCTTTATTTCCTTCCAAACCCATGGCCCAGGCCAGTCCTTCTGTCCCGAAGACTTAAAATGCATTTCTCCGAGTAACTTCGGTGACACAGTGCAGGAAAACTATTCCTCAGCCCTGTCTGTCAATCGTTCAATCAAAATAAGAATCTACCAAGTATCTGCTGCATCCTAGACCTTTTAAATCCTCAGCAGAGCCGCACGACGACCTCTCCGGCGTTGCTAGATAAAGAAACCCGTATGTTCATACGTCTAAAGTACTAGATTATTTGTTTGCCGGTGGCTCAGTGGTTAAGAAGCTTGCCTTTTTAGCTGGAAGGCCGGCAAGTCGGCAGTTTGAGACCCGGGTACTGCATGACGGATTGAGCGCCCATCTCTGTCCCAGTTCTTGGGGACATGAAAGGAGCCTCATTTGGGCGTCCCCTGTCAGCCTCCAATGCAATTGCATTGAGAACCCTACCACCCCACAAAGAAAAGCAATTTGTGCCTGGCCTGGTTTGATTTGTGTTCCATACACAAACTGTTATGTAAATTCACTTCACTTCACCCAGCAATGAAGCCTGATCATTTTGCTTCAAACCAGACATGATCATCATCATCATCATCATCATCATAATAATAATAATAATAATAATAATAATAATAATAATAATAATAATAATAATAATAATAATAATAATAATAATAATAATAATAATAATAATAATAATAATAATAATAATTATTATTATTATTATTATTATTTGTTTGCCCCAATAAACTTTGGTCACTGGGAAGCACCCTGCTTGCAGGGAAAGATCGATCTACCTCTGCTCCAGAAAACAAAATTACTTTTGATACATGGGGTGCCATTTGCTTGTTCTGCATTTTGCGGACGGGATAAAGACTATTGAGAAAACCAGTGGCTTGCACAGGTTGCTCAAAAACAATATAGGGCCAACATTTGACGCCCACTCAACTTGGAAATCAGCCACCACAGGATCGACGGGTCTCACTCCCCACAATATATTATTCACGGGATCGTGCGGCTGGTGGGATGAAACCCGAAATCTAGTGAGATTTTGTTAAGGAACAGCGGCCCTCAGTACTTGCAAAAAGCTCGACGGTGCATTAATACCTCCCCTCCCTCTCTACACCCAACATCTTCAGGATAGAGAAGAACTTACTTGAGAGGAAGAACAGTTGGAGGAAAGAACTTTGGGCGAGTTATTTTTGGGGATGTAACTTCCCGAATTTCCCTGGCTGGGAGATCCTGAGATCTTTAGTCTCCCAAAGTAACTTTGCAAGGTGCTGAGTAAGAATGTTTCCATGCAGAAAGCACCATCACAGCCATCACAGGGCACTCCACCACCACCCAAGCGCTGTGCATCCCAGACGAGCCAGAGGAGTGTGGGTAACATTTTTCATAAACTGTTTAATTCTAGAGGCCAAGCAAGCCCGGGATTTATTGACTATACACGGAGCTTGCTCACCCCCAAGTTGGGGCTGCACTCCTCAGAAACAAACACAACATCAAGTGAACCGAAAAACCACAATTTTTCTACAGGCGGTCTCAAGACCTTTGGGACCCGCCAGCCTTCTCGAGGATGGGCTGATTTTCCCAGAAAAAAATCCGCTCAGGGGAAACTGCTAGGACCGTGATGGCGAACCTTGGCACTCCAGATGTTCTTGGACTTCAATTCCCAGAAGCCCAAGCCCCCTGTGAATCTACACAAATGGGTTTACTGTGAACATCCAGCCACACTGCCCTCGTCAACCTGGAAGCAGGAAAGCGGAAGTAAACACACTTCCGGGAGCAACGAGGGCAGTGTGGGCTGAATGAATCACAGCAAACCCATTCGTGTGGATTCACAGGGGGCTTGGGCTTCTGGGAATTGAAGTCCAAGAACATCTGGAGTGCCAAGGTTCGCCATCACGGGGCTAGGACAAATGCGGAAAAGATTTAAAAGGAGTTGCTGCACTCAAAACGAGAGGGTGAGAGGAGGAAGGAGTTAAGAGGCGTTTTTAGGCCAAGATGGCTAAAAGGAGGAGGTGTCTTTATACAAAGAGCAAGCGATACCTCAGCAACATCGATTATTTTAAAGGCTGGTATGTAAGATGCTACCCCGGAAGAGTCTCTTAATTTCCCGGTTCTGGTCCACGACGGTTCGAAGTGGGGCAATTCCTACTGGATATAGGCCAGACCTTCCTAGCCAAGCGATCTGCCAAACGTTTTAACACCCTGATCCCAAATGCTTTGTATTGGCTTGAAAGTGACTAGCCCTTTTTTCGAGAGCCATATAGCCCAATCATACCTATGTATATTTATTCAAAGGGATGAAATGGGTGTACTTAACAAAAGCAAGCTCTCAACTCGCTGGTGTTTTACTCTCAGGGAAATGTCCACAGGAGCAGAGCCGATCCCAATAGACCACCGGTATCTTGGTTCAAAGTACAGGTGAAACTCGGAAAATTAGAATATCGTGCAAATGTTCATTCAGTTCAGTTAATGCAACTCAAAACATGAAACAAATATATGAGATAGACTCATTGCATGCAAAGCGAGATAGTTCAAGCCTTACTTTGCTATAATATTGATGCTTATGGTTTACAGTTTATGAAAACCCTACCCCCCCCCAATCTCATGTACCCCATAATCATCACATAATCTCATGTATGCTCTACGGCATGATCATCACAATTATAACGAATGAAGGCATGGCATCTCTTGCTTTGCATGTAGTGAGTCTACCTCATATATTTGTTTCACCTTTTAAGTGAAATGAATGAACATTTGCACGATATTCTAATTTTCCGAGTTTCACCTGTAAGGGGTGTGTGTGGCTTCTGGGAATTATCCCTCCCCTCCCGGCTAACTGTTACTTGTTTACCCCGCATTCCTCAAAACTGGGCGAACCTCCCAAGGCCAGGTTCGAAACTATCGTCTCCCGGCGCTGGAATGAAAACTGAAGCGATATTTTGGGATTAACAAAAGGTTTCTGGTCACAACGTGTCCTCCAGACTTTTTCGGGGGAGACGACATGCACAATGGCATATAAATGCGGCAGCATAGCAGAGTGCCTGTGTCAGTGTGCACCAAAATGACGCGTTTAGGATGGGAGGTTGCAAGCGCCCTTGCAAATACCTATGTCTCCCCCCTGCCCCCCCCCTAGTCATCTTCTTCTTGTGCCGTATCCGATTCCGAATATTGGTTATCCTCACGGGCAAGCGACCGGCCATGAAGCCTGTCCTGGGAACAATATAATAATGCAGTGGATTTCCATTTGCTTTATGCATTGCAGTGTGACACCCATACCATTGATCCAGTTCCACGAGTCACTTTCAGGTTCTGAGCCCTTTTGGCCAGTATTGATGAAGCTGCTGCCCTCCATCAAGATGGATTCAAGTGGGATTTTATCCACTTGGGGACCCTCATCCTTCCCTGTGGACTTCGCTATCCAAGGCTATTAGTCCTCAGGGTTGTCAGGTTAGCTAACAGCTGCCTGACGGCCAGCAGTAGGGTCTACTCTATTACCATAGAACCCCCCCCGTAGTAACACCTCCGATTCCAAGGGAAAGACCTCTACATTCCCCCTTGGTTTACTCTCCTTCGCCCCATCCTCCCTCAAAAAAAGGCCGACGGCAGTGGTTAGGAGACTCCCAAGACAAGGCGGGAGGTGGATTCGTAGAAAAAGAGAGTTTTATGCGGGGGAGGGAGATGAGACCCCAGGGAGGCAGCCATTCCCCCTCCCTCCCTCCCTCCCGCGCCTGTCATGGAGATGCTCTCCCCGTCGAAGCAAAACGAACCTCCTCGCTTATCCTAGAGAGCGGGTTTGACTCACCGGCCTCCGATCCTTTTGGGGTCTCCTCCCGAACAAAGGCAGGCCACCGAAGACCCCCGCCCGGATGAGAGAGAGAGAGAGGGGGGGCTTCTCTGGGGGACCGAGGGCTTCGGTCCAGCCCTCCGGAGTAGCAAAGTAGCCTGTCTCCTTCCTTTCTTCCTTGGTCCCGTCCCGATCAGGCCTGCTTTGGCTGCTCAGTGTCAAAGGGACCCACCAGAATCGCGCGCAAGGGCGCAGGACCCCCCCCCCCCCCAGTCTGCCTTGGCCTCCACGCCCCACTTCTTCTCCAGAGGCGCTGCTGTCGCCACCAGCGGCTTCCCGGGCTGGGCGGGGGGCGGGGGGGGGGGCGGGCAGACGGCCTCTCTCGGAGATGGGAAGCCCCCCCCCCCGGTTCACCTCCGGGGGGCGCTCTCCTGCAAACGAAGCCCATTCGAGGTGCTGAAGGCCAAGGACCGGAGGCACCCCCCTTTTTTTGGTAGGGAGGGGAGGGGAAAGAAAGAGGGTGGTCGATCCCTTTCCAGTCCCGCAGGGAGTCGGCCTGCTTCTCCTCCAGGCCCGGATGGTGAAGGCAGGAGGCGCGGCTCTCCTGGCCCTTGGCGAAGGCGAAGATGTCCACGGGCGTCGTCGTCGTCGTCGGAGGCTCCTCTTCCAAGGAGGGAGGCGGCGCTGGTGATCCGGGCGTCTCTCTTGGCCCCGGCCCCGGGGAAGGCTGTTCAGGGGCGTGAGCTGCTCCCCTCTCCCACCAGCACCAAAACATTGGGGGGGGGGGAGGGGGGAGGGAGGGAGGGAGGGAGGGGGAGGGGAAAAAAGGCAGCGCCCCCCCCACGCTTTGCACTCCGGACAATTAGCCGCCCGTGACAGGCTGTGCCCTGCGCGGGACTTCATTAAGGCTTTCTCTCACACACGCACCCCTCCCGTCCCCCGGCCTTGGCCCAGCATGTCCTGCCCCAGCTCTGGATCCCCGGGCTTCCTGGCCCTCTTGGCCCTCCCTGGCCTGGCGCTGCTGGCTCACCTCTCCCTTCCCTCCCAGGCCGGGGTGAGGCGGGCGCCCGCCAGGAGCAGCGCCTCGACGGGCAGCAGCAGCAGGACGCTCATCCTCCTCGACGTGAGTCCCCGGAGCCCCATCCGTGTCACCAGCGAGCATTTCTTGTCGCTCCAGCTGGACCCCGCCGTCCTTCACGACGGCTGGCTTGACTTCCTCAGGTAAGGCGTCGGCCCCCCCCCCGTCCCCCCAACCTTTCCTTTCCTGCCGCGCTCCTACCCCCCCCCCCTCGGGGCTCCCAAGCCCCCCTGCAATGGCCCCGTCGAACCCCGTCCGGGACTCGAACTGGGCCCAGGGTTCCTACTAGGATGGATATGTTGTCAATGAAGAATACATCTCGGCAACGTGTGGCTTTTCTGACTGTCTGGAGAGAATCGCTGCGGTTCGTCCTGCCAGGTCCAGGACCTGTTGCGTGGGGGGGGGGGGGGGGGACACCCGGCTTTGCCAGCCGTCGGGGCGAAGTACACAGAAAGAGCCTCCTCGAAAATGGAGGTGTTTTTGAACCACAACCGAACCTAGCAGTTCGAAAGCAAGAAATTGCAAGTAGATAAACAGGGACCACTTGGGGGGGGGGGGGGAAAGGTAAACAGCGCTCCGTGCGGTCCGGTGTCTAGCCATGCCTGCCACATGGCCACGGAACGTCTGCAGAAGCAGACAACTCTGGCTTTGAAACTGAGATGAGCACTGAACCCTCGAGTCGGATACGACTGGCTTTCGTGCAAGGGAAACCTTTACCGGGTGTACTTTCGTAATGGCCACCTTTGTGTTGCCGGCTAATCTTTCTCACACTAGGTCAGGGCAAAGGGACTGCAGAAAGAACTCACCCAAAGGTGGCTTTGTTTTGGCATTTTCCACTTCTGGCCTAGACACGGGAGAAGCAGCAGCAGCAGCAGCAGCAGCAGAAGCCGTCGGAGCTTAGGATGGCCAAGGCAGCGCCTCTCCTTCCCGGCTCCTCCGGCCATTCCCGGTCAGGGCCACAGAGCAGGGAAGGGCTGCAAGGGGCGGCAGAAGTCCCGGATCGAAGCCGCAGTGCCGTCGGGAGGGGCGGAGGACGGCTCCCATCACCCACAGGACGCGGGCGCCTACCGGCAGCCTGTTCCAAAACGATTCAAGCTGGAAAGGAGGGTCCAAGAATCCGCCCCGGCGTCAGAGGGTGCGGACGAGGCAACGAGCAGCCTGCCGCCGTTAGCCCTGCAGGGGAACGCAAGTTCGACTCCCTCCCCTGGCTCCCGCCGGCACCTAGTCGCTTCGCCGCCGCCTTCTCCTCCGGCCCCTCCCGAAGCAGCCCCGATTTGAGCCTAAGCCTAACCTGGGTTGCCTCCGTGACACCCCCATCATCAGGCGAGGCAGGAGGGGAGGGAAGGTCGCAGAGGCGCCGGGCGCCCTTCCCCACCGTCGGGGCTTCTCCCGGAGCTTCCAGCTTGGGTGCTCCTGGATGGGCACCGAAGCCACGAATGGCGGCTTGCCCACCTTCCCTTGGCCCGCCGGGCTGGTGGCCTCCCTCCCTCCCTCCTTCTCACGCAGCCCGTCTTCCTTCCGTGCAGCTCCCGACGGCTGGTGACCCTGGCCCGGGGCTTGGCGCCCGCCTTCCTGCGCTTCGCCGGCAAAAGGACGGACTTCCTGCAGTTCCAGAACGTGAGGAACCCCGCGAAGAGCCGCGGAGGGCCCGGGCCCGACTACTACCTGAAGAACTACGAGGACGGTGAGCGCCGGGACCCGGGGCTGAGCGGGAGGGACGGGGGCGGCCAGATCTGTCAGCAGTCTGTCCCTGAAGGGGAGCCAGGAGGCGGCGGAGAGGCTGTGGGTGGTGGTGGTGGTGGTGGGTTGGGTAATGGGGGGCTCAAGCCGCAGACCTCCGCTTCTTCACCTCGAACCTCCGGCTGAGCGGAGGAGGGAAGGGGGGGGGGCAGACAGACCGGTTGGGTGGGTAAAGCTGGCATTCCGTCCCCAAGGAGCCAGCCGATGGGATGGTAGGTGTCCCTCCCATTGCCTGGCCAGGTTATCCTGCTATGGTAATAGAGTATACCTGTGATGGCGAACCTTGGCACTCCAGATGTTATTGGACTTCAATTTTCAGAAGCCCAAGCCCCCTGTGAATCTACACGAATGGGTTTACTGCTATTCATCCAGCCTGTCCAGGCGCGTTTTACTTCCACTTCTGGGAGCGACGCCGGATGAATCGCAGTAAACCCATTTGTGTGGATTCACAGGGGACTTGGGCTTCTGGGAATTGAAGTCCAAGAACATCTGGAGTGCCAAGGTTTGCCATCACAGGAGTAGACCCTACTGCCAGCAACTTAACGCTGAGTGTCAGCCGGGGTTAATTTACCTGACACCTCTGAGGACTAATGGCCTTCGGTGCTAAATTCCACAGGGAAGGGTGGTGGTCCCCAAGTGGATTAAATCCTGCTTGAATAAATCTTGACGAAGGGCAGCAGCTTCATGAATACAAGCCTGGGGCTGAGGAGGACTTTGTGTGCCAAAAGGGCTTAGGACCAGAAAGTGTGCCTCGTGGAACTGGATCAATGGTACCGGTGTCACACTGTGATGCAGAAGGCAGATGAAGTGCCACTGCATTATATCCTCAGGACAGTCTTCATGGATGTTCACCATGATGATCACCAATATTCGGATTCAGATACAGCACAAGAAGAAAAAGGAGGTGTTCCTCTCAGCTTCTTTGACAATGGCAGACACAGCTGACTCGTGGCTACTGTTTCCTCTCATGTGGCTTGAGTGGTAGGCAGGTAGAGTCCTCTGCATCCTTTGGAAGTCCAGGAGGTGAGTTTCGAGGAGGAAGCGTGTGGTCCTCCCTTGAGTCTCACTACCATGTGGGAAACCAGAAGGACTCCAGACTAAACACAACAGAACCCAACATAATGTCTGAGAACCTTCTTCTTCTTGTGCCCTTCTGATTCTGAATAGTGGCAATCCTCATGGCAATCACCCATGAAGATTGTCTTGGGAACAATATAATGCAGTATTCTTCCATTTGCTTTCTGCATTGCAGTGTGACACCCATACTACTGATCAGTTCACCAAGTCACTTTCTCATCCTGAGCCCTTTTGGCAAGCAAAGTCCTCCTCAGCCCCAGGCCAGTACTGAGGAAGCTGCTGCGCTCCATCAAGATGGATTCAAGTGGGATTTAATCCATTTGGGGACCATCACCCTTCCCTGTGGAATTTGGCACACAAGGCCATTAGTCCTCAGGGATGTCAGGTTAGTTAACAGCCCCTTGATGACAGCTGGCTGTATGGTCAGCTATTACCAGAGCAGGATAACCTGGCCAGATTAGGTCTGAGAACCTGCTTGAATGTACTGTTTCTGTGACATGACCATGTGTATATGACATGCACTAATCCTGTGTTTGAAAGTGAGTGAGTGAGAGAGGAAATAATGCACATTCATACTGTGTTTGAAAGTAAACCAATGTTCTTTTAAACTAACTTTAGCTTGTCCTGTTGGAGAGTTAGTGACTAGATTGCATCAGGAAAGGCATGAGAAGTACAGTATCTAAGAATGCACATGAGAACATACAAACATTTTTGACAGGCTATGCTAAAAGCCCATTCTGTCCATTGTTCTGTCTCTGGCAGACATCAGACAGGTGCTGGTCTTGCCAGAGAAGGCCATACCTTTGTGTCACTCTGGCAATTGGAGATGTGCTGCCTCAAAAGAAAATGGTTCAATTTTTAAGCTATTGTAGCAAATACCATGTAATCTATCAATTGGTCCAATCAATTAGGGGCCCTCATGTCATATTAATCGCCACATCCCCAAATTGGGGGAAAGTAAAACTCTAGGAAGACAACTTACTTTTGGAATGAATTACCATTTTTATTTGGGTAGTGGTTAAATTACATTTGGAAAAAGTAATTAAACAAACAAAATTAAAAACACATTTTAAATTTAAAACACTCCTACACAAATCCAAATTGATAGATTCAGAAAGGAAGCTCTTGCAAAGAGATGACATGACATCCCAGAATATACCAGTCTGAGGATCTTCTCAGGTAGTCTCTTCAATTAGATTTCCTTGCACTTTCTTTTATAGCTTGTTAGAAGACTTTGCAAATTAATTGAGGAAATGAGTTGCAATCAATGAATGTTCACACTGAAATACATCTGTAAGCTTTAATAATAATAACTACATGTCGTCAAGTCAGTTTTGACTTATGGTGACACTTTTTCGGGTTTTCAAGGTAGAGAATACACAGAAGTGGTTTATCATTCCTTTCTTCTGTGGTTGCCCTAGGACTGTATAGTTTGCCCATGGCTGCAAAGGCTGTTTTTTCTCCCAAAAGGCACAGTGGGGAACGGAACTTCTAACCTCTGAATTTTCAGCCAGATACCTAAATCTTTTTAAAAATTATATATATATATATATATATATATATATATATATATATATATATATATATATATATATATATATATATATATATATATATATATATATATATATATATATATATATATATATATATATATATATATAAATTTAATATCTAGCATCCTTCTTTGAATAGAAAAAGAGTTGAATTAAAATTAGGCTGATTATATTTTAGAGAGAAAAATGTATACCTAGCAGTCTGTTGGGAAGCATGGTATTTTCAACTCATCTGCTTTTCTATTATTTAATTCATTCTGTTGTTGCTAAATCTTGAACACAAATTACGCCAGCATTTGTTACTATACATTTTAAAAAAAATAATTATTAAGAAGAAATAAAGCAGGGGTGCCCAAACTATGGCCTGTGGGCCAAATTCGGCCGCCGATGCCAATTCATCCGGCCCTTGAAGCCCTCGTTGTTCCTGGATGGGTGCATTTTTCTTCTGCTTCTGGGAGTGACGAGGGCTTCACGGGCTGGATGAATTGGCATTGGGGTCAGATCTGGCCCATGGGTCATAGTGACTGGCCCCCTGAACCACGTGACCTGCCCACAGCCTGAAAAGTTTGGGCACCCGACAAAGAGAGAGAGAGAGAAAGATTAAAAAAAAGAGAGATCAGTGAAAAAAGGTAGTCTATCAACTGACTCTCCTTCCAGTGGGTTTAGTTACAATTCCCAGCATCCTCAACCAGCATGACTAGGGAAGACTGGTACAAAATAGTATTGGGTTATGGAAAGAAAGGAGTGGAGATGTAGCCGTTTCCTTGTCTAATCTTTCCAAGGCACAGTGGGTGGCAAGAACGGTGCACCACAATTTATTCTTTTGCTCATAAAAAAGACCTTTCAGTCTTTCCTTAGCTTCATGAGGTAGAAGGCTTTTTAGCTCAAGGTTTTCCATTTCATTATGGAGTAAACTCCTCATCCATCATTTTTCTATCTATCTCTTGGTAATAATAATTTTGTGTCAGAGATTACTCTTGGGTGAAAGGATTTTTGGGATCAAAACCCAATTTTCCAGTCTCCAGCTCAGCATTCTCAACCACTAAGCCACCGGGTAACAAATTGGGAATGACTGCAAAGAGAAGGGAACTTCTTAAAATGCTAGTATGCTTGATAGAGGTAGCACAGGAGGAAACAGGCTGAGAGACAGTATTTTCTTACTTATAATGACATTCACCCTGCTCCTGACTGAGACATGAAGTATGAATTTCTGGCTCACATTCCCAGGAACAGCTGATAGCAGTTTGATATCTTAGCATTAGATGAAGGACGGGATGTTGCTCCTGTCTCTTATTCCACAGATATTAATTGGACTTTTGGTAGAAGGCTAATTCAGTACTGGTGATGGTATAGTTTCTTGTAATATTGTTGATGATAGAAGACCTGTTGGGGAAAGGGGGACAAACTGAGTGATAGACACTGAAGATAAATGCTCAGGAGGCTTCGGAAGAATAGTCAGAAAATTGCTTCTGTTGCTCTGAGCAACAGCAAAGTGAGATAACTGCCTCACATTGTCTAATGGTAGGCCCACACAATCTTCTTTTAACTATTGTGCTACACGTGTTGTCCCTGTGCTAGACCACATACTTACTCTGGATGAATTAATGTAAAGTTACCAAAGTAAGCTTACCTTACTTTCATCTCAATCTTTGGAAAGGCTTTCATATTTCACTAAAACCTTGTTTAAATCAAAGTATTTTTCCTGTCTCTTTTAATATCTGATAACTGAAAATGTTATCAGATATAACAGTGGGTCAGTGGTTAAGAAGCTTGCCTTGTTAGCTGGAAGGTCAGCAAGTCAGCAGTTCAAGACCCGAGTACCATATGACAGAATGAGTGCCCATCTCTCTCCCTGCTCCTGCAACCTAGCAGTTCGAAAGCAAGAAATTGCAAGTATATAAATAGGAACCTCTTCAGTGGGAAAAGTTCTTGGGGACAGGAAAGGAGCCTCGTTTGGGCGTCCCCTGAGCGGAATTCCTCCAGCAAAAATCCTTTTAATCCAGAAAGCACCTTTGTGTGCTTCTGACACACACACACACACAAAAATAAAGAATAAATAAATGCAACATTGGTACAACATCTGATTCTTCACTCACCTATGATTAAAATGGGAAGAGCAATGGGATAAAATCTCTGGTCTTAGTACAGTATTACTGCAGTCCTCTGCAGAAAGAGCCTCCTCGAAGTTTGTGGTACTGTATTTTTGAACCATAATCGGGCATACTCTGGTAACGTCAACCTTCTGTTGCTGGCTAATCTTTCTCTCATTAGATCAGGCGAAAGGAACTGCAAAATGAACTCACCAAATGGTGACTTCATTTTGGCTTTAGAAAGTTAAAACATTCTGGAGAAATCTGGAAGTATAAAAAGTGGCAGTTTCGTGCCTGGCCTAGGCACAGAAGGAGACGTCCTCTGCACATTTATATGGGTTTAAACTGCATTCAATATAGTAGGAGTTACTTTTGAATAAAATGTAGAGGATTGTTCTGCTTCACAGGCGAAACATTCAAACTACGTTAATGTAGTAAACAAATTTCAGTGATCCTCAGTATTAAACTAGAAATGCATCCTTAATTTATTTACTTGCAATTTCTTGCTTTCAAACTGCTAGGCTAGCCAATTAGGAATGAGACACCACTATCCAAATAAAAAAAAACACCAGGCAGACCTTCCAGCCTTTCTTCAGCTTTTTCCATCTCATTATTGAGGAAACCAATTATTCCCAGGTTGAACATGAAGGATAGTTTGACAGGTGAGAGGATGCTTCATAGTGATCTCTGCTTACAAGTGGTTTTAATCTCTACAAACTCTCTTCCCTGCTTTCAGTTCCTTTCTTCTCTTGTATGGTTTTGTAAATAGATAATCAAAAGAGATGGCACGTCATGAGATTTTCTTTGCATGTACACACGCTCAGTTTCACCTGACAAAGCCTCTGTCTCTGTTCCCTTCCTCTTTCTCAGCTATTTGGTTTGTTGAGGCAACTACTGCTAAAAACACCACCAAAAACAAAACTCAGACTACCTAAAAGAGAAGCTTCATAGGATAAAACATCTCTAACCAAAAGCTGCGGTTGTTTCACACTAAACATTTGCAGAAATACGGCTTCATTCAGCTCAAAGGTCAACGTTTCAACAAGTTGCGGCACAGAACTTCCACTTATTAAATGTCTTCACCCAGGTTCTTTGCTGCTGAGTGACTGTGGCCTTTTGTTTCTTTATTTTTCCTCATGGCAATAAAGTTGAAATGTAGCAGCCCTTCAAAATGAAGTTTCTCATAGAAGCTGTAACCACAAGTCTTAACTTTTCATCACTTAAATGTGGAACAGAACCATTGCAAATGGGGAGGGAAGGAGGGAGGGGACACATGTGGTGTGTATCAGGAATCATTGTAAATCAAAAAGGTGTGGTGAGGGGGGGGAGTGCCTGCTCACAGCCCAAACTTTCTTACTGGCTGTCCTGTAGGAGCTTTAGGACAATGCAAGGAAGACTTTTGACAGACTCACAGAAAATCTTTAAGTGTTGGAAAGAGGCAAATGAGGAGCAGCCTCATGCCGGAATGCTTCTTATTTGTGCCGTGATACATTTAATCTCTCATTTGAGTGACCTTTCCATCCACACAGGAGTTGCTTATTCTCCTTCGACAAAGGGTAACTCTGGTTTTAGATCATTTCTGCTTGTCTCCCATTTGATTACTGTCACTCCCCTTACTACATCTTCCTGCCTTAAAACCAGTGTTTCCCAACCTTGGGCCACCAGGTGTTCCTGGACTTCAATTCCCAGAAGCCCAAGTCAGCACACCTGCTGATCAGGGCTACTGGGAATTGAAGTCCAAGAACAGCCGGGGACCCAACATTGGGGAACCCTGCCTAGGATGATTTTGTTGGAGGTGTCCCCCTTCACCCTTTCTCACCTTCTCTCATGGCAGTTGCTCTGAGAAACCTTTTCATGTGTTTGAAGCAGGATTAGTGTCTCTTTCTGAGGAGAAGAATAGGGAGATTAAGATAAAACTCGTTTATAAGGTTTGTGTCTTCTTCCTTTTTTGAATTTTCCCTCGCTGCAGTGTATGTGTGTATGTGTGAGATAGAGAGGCAGAGGGAGAGAGGGCACATGTCTGCGAGAGAACTTTTGTTTGGGAAGTCAGTCCAATCTACATGATGAAAATATAAGGGCAGTCAGAAAGTCACTCCTGCCATTTTTCACTGCGTTATTTTCCAGTGGGTTATTTCCAGTTATTTTCCAGTAGCTCAAGAGGCTACTGGGAGGCGGAAGGTCAGCAGTTCGATTCCCAAGTACTGCAGGACAGAATGAGCTCCCACCTTTGTCCCAGCTCCTGCCAACCTAGCAGTTCAAAAGCAAGAAATTGCAAGTAGATAAATAGGGACCACTTTGGTGGGAAGGTAACAGCATTCTGTGCATCCCGGTGTCTAGTCAAGTCTGCTGCATGACCACAGAAATGTCTGCAGAAGCTGACAGCACTGGCTCTTTGACTTTGAAACAGAGAGGAACACTGAACCCTAGAGTTTGATACGACTGGCTTTCGAGCAAGGGAAACCTTTACCTTTTGTTGTTGCTGTTGTTCAGTCGCACAGTCGACTCCGACCCTATGCGACCCCATGGACCATTTTCCTCCAGGCGCCTCTGTCCTCCACCATCCCCCTCAGCCCTCCCAGCTCTGTGCCCATTGTGTCTACAATACCATCTAGCCATCTTATCCTTGGCCTCCCCTTTCTTCTTTTGCCCTCCACCTTTCCCAACATCAATGCCTTCTCATTTGATGTCCAAAGTATTTTAGCTTCATCTTTACTATTTGACCTTCCAATGAGCAGTCAGGGTTAATTTCTTCTAAGATTGACCTATTTGTTCTCCTCGCTGTCCAGGGGACTCTCAAAACCCTCCTCCAACACCACATTTCAAAGGCATCTATTCTTCTGCGTTCAGCCTTCCTAATTGTCCAGCTCTCACATCCATACATTACTACTGGGAAAACCATTGCTTTGACTATTCTAATTTTTGTTTGCAATGTGATGTCTCTGCTTTTCACTATGTTCCCCAGGTTTCTCATTGCTTGTCTCCCAAGAATCAGTCGCCTTTTTATTTCATGGCTGCAATCCCCATCTGCAGTGATCTTTGATCATAAGAAAGTAAAATCTGTCACTGCTTCTACTTCTTCCCCGTCTATTTTCCAGGAACTGATGGGGCCTGTTGCCATTATCTTGGTTTTCTTGATATTGAGTCTCAAGCCAGCTTTTGCACTCTCCTCCTTCAGCCCAATCAAGAGATTCTTTAGGTCTTCCTCACTTTCTGCCATTAGGGTGGTATCGTCTGCATATCTCAGATTATTGATGTTTCTCCCAGCGATTTTAATCCCATATTGTGATTCCTCCATCCCTGCACTGCGCATTATGTGCTCTGTGTATAGGTTGAATAAGCATGGTGACAAAATGCAGCCTTGTCTTACTCCTTTTCCTATTCCAAACCACTCTGTTATTCCATGTTCTGTCCTAACTGTTGCTTCTTGGTTCATGTACAGATTTCTCAGGAGGCATATGAGGTGCTCTGGTATTCCCATCTCTTTAATTACTTGCCACATCTTGTTGTGGTCCACACAGTCAAATGCCTTAGTGTAGTCAATAAAACAAAAGTAAACTTGTTTCTGGTATTCCTTTGTTTTCTCCATGATCCAGCGTATGTTGGCGATGTGGTCTCTAGTCCCCCTGCCTCTTCTGAAACCAGCCTGCACCTCTGGTAATTCTCTCTCCACATGCTGCTGAAGTCTATCCTGTATTATCTTGAGCATCACCTTGCTGGCATGTGGGATGAGCGCGATTGTTCGATAATTTGAACATTCTTTGGCATTGCCCTTTTTTTGGGATTGGGACGTATACTGATCTTTTCCAATCCTGTGGCCACTGTTTTGTTTTCCAAATCTGCTGGCATATTGAATGCAGTAATTTGACGCCATCATCTTTTAGAGCTTTGAAAAATTCCACTGGGATACCATCATCTCCACTAGCTTTGTTGTTTGCAGTGCTCTTTAGGGCCTTTATGACTTCGCTCTCCAGGATGTCTGGCTCAAGTTCAATTTCTTCATCATTGTGATTATCAGGAGTGTTGAGGTCCTTTTTGTAAAGTTCCTCTGTGTACTCTTTCCATCTTTTCTTAATTTCTTCTGCACCAGCTAGCTCCTTTCCGTCTTTGTCCCTTATCATGGTCATTTTTGCTTTAAATGTTCCCTTGATTTCCCCGATTTTTTTGAAAAGATCTCTGGTTCTGCCTCTTTTGTTGTTTTCCTCCATTTCTCTGCACTGTTCTTTTAGGTAGTTTTCCTTATCTCTCCTTGCTTTTCTTTGAAATTCTGTGTTCAAATGATTGTAGTTTTTCCTTTCTCCTTTGACTTTTGCGTTCCTTCTTTCCTCTGCTATTTTAAGAGCCTCATCAGACAACCACTTTGCTTTTTTACTCTTCTTTTCTTTTGGTATGGTTTTCTTTGCTGCTTCCTGCATGATGTCCCTCATCTCCGTCCATAATTCTTCTGGTACTCTGTCTACCGAGTCTAAGCCATTAAATCTGTATTTAACCTTTACCTTTACTAAAGTTTATCTGGTTCACTTGTGAGAAAACTTACCCTATTTACTCACAGGTAAGGAGGACGTAGCAGCGGCGGCAGCAGCTGTCATTCACCAGGCTGAGACAAACTTCCTTTTTGTTGTTAAATAAAGTTACTGACATAGTGAACCAGCAATGCATTTGCCTAGCATGGTACACCTAGAATTACACCGTTTCAGTTGGGGAACTAATTAAAAAATTAGACTCAACAAAACTATAGGAAGCGGCTGCTCTGCCATTCATTTTAATGTCACAACCCATTGCATATGTCGCAGTGTTGTCTACTCTGAGAACAACACCCACAGCTCTATTTGGATGTGAAATAACCATCTCTACATGGGCTACAGAACGGGATAATTAGCAGTGTGTCAGGATAAATGCAGCCATAGCACTGTGCCAGAAAGTAGCAAGATAACAGTAAATAAAAGGGTGGGATGGAGTCAGTGGTGGGATTCAAATTTTTATACTACCTACTCTGTGGGCGTGGTATGGTGGGCATGGCCAGGGGAAAGCCCTGTGTTATTTCAAAACTTAGATGGATGGGGCCAGCCAGAATTTCTGCTACCGGTTCTGGTGAAGTGGGGTGAACCTGCTGAATCCCACCACTGGATGGAGTGCTTTAATTCAAAACACATGTAAATGCCATAACGTGGATTGACACAAACAGCAGCCAAAAACGCACACCAAACAAATGATAGAAAAAGTGAAGTATATGCCACTGAGGTTAGGCTTTTGAGTCTTGTTGCAAATTGCTTTTCCTCAGGTGCATTTAGGAGAGGAGACCTCTATGTTTCATTCTATCTCTGTCTTATATAAGAATTATGTTAGCTCTCTGTTTCTATCAGCTCTAGAAGTGCCTTTTGTTGCAAAATGTACAAAAGGGGATAGATCTCCATTCCACTCTCTTCTGTAGCATCATGCATAGTGCATTCCTGGCTACTGATGCACATTGCAGTGAGACACCTACAAATCAGCTATTCTTAAAATATGTACTAAAGAAGCCCATTTTATGATATGCATTTTAAGGTTGGCATTTGTATTCAGTATTTTAGGCAACAGGTGTAAACAACATAACTTTTAAACTTTCTTTGCTATTGAGGGTGACTTGGATCACATGTGCGGTAGATTTCAGTATCATATATATGTTGGAAATACATTTTATCTATTTTGATACTCTTCCCTTGCTCTATAAATTGTTCATCTAACCAAAGCCACTTTATGTACATGTAACAGCAGCTGCTCTGTATGAACTCCTCCCTGTTTCTGTATGTTTTGCTAAAACTTTGCAAAAAGATAGTTCTAGACCTGTAACTATGGGACATCTAGATTACTCAATTCTGCATATATAAAGAAAGAGAAAAACAGCTTTCATGTTAGTTTATATTTCACTTTCACACAAAGACTCAGGCTATGGTGGAAAAGGAATTTTAGTATAAAACTTAATAAGAGTGTTTATTCCACACTTTCTAAATGGACCAAGATGTTTACTCGTCCCTTACCTTATACCCAACTGTTATTCCAAATTCTTTAATATATATATATTTTTTGTTTATGACAATGGAAAGGAATGAAGGAAGTATTGTGTGGTAAAATAACTATTCTTGAGGATTTTCTCTGGATTCCAGACAAGGACTGCTGCAATTCCTCAGATAATGTATATATAGCTAGTAGAGACTTTATTTATTTAGGGCTTATTTTAGGTTGCCTAGAGAGTGTGGTGACTTAGTGGTTAAGATGCTGAACTTGATGACTGGAAGGTCAACAGTTCGAGACATGAGTGCTGCACAATGGAGTGAGTGCTTTCTCTGTCCCAGCAGCTGCCAACCTATCAGTTTGAAAGCAAGAAATTGCAAATACTGTAGATTAATAGGTACCCCTTTGGCAGGAAAGGTAACAGCATTCTGTGCAGTCTGGTGTCTAGTCATGCCTGCCACATGACCATGGAAATGTCTGCAGATGCAGACGGCAGTGGCTCTTTGCCTAAAAAATGGTTCTCTAGGCAACTTACAGTGTTAAACAAAAATCAGAAGAGCAATTACAATAAAGATAAAAACAGGTGATAAGTAGAATGTGATAGATCAAAATGTATAACTGAGAAAATAAGAAAAAGGAATGAAAATACATGACACTAAAATAATTAAAAAGATACAAAGAGAGATAGAGATAGAGAGAGAACAGAGAAGCCAAATATGCTAAACTTAAACAATTCAAAGATAAATAGGAAAGATAAAAAGCTATCTGCTAGGCAATAAATTACCATAAAGGGTGGCATGTGCCAGGTGGGGCTTCATTGGAAGGCCTTATTATTATTATTATTATTATTATTATTATTATTATTATTATTATTATTATTATTATTATTATTATTATTATTATTATTATTATTATTATTATTTGACTTGTATGCCACCTCACTCAATTCCTGAACTTATATAGTTCAGGAATTGAGAATACCTTACTGCAACCAAACTGTTGCGAGTTCAATCCTGACAGGACTCTAAGTGGTCAAGACTTTAAAGATCAAAGCAACTCTTTACATTGATCATGAAAAGCCTGGAAGCCAGAAGAAAAAAAATGAAGAAGCTACTGTTAGGACAGGATTTGGAGAGACCAAATGGTTTCCTATTGGCAAAGTAGTCAATCAGTGGTGCATTTTATCCCTTTATCTGTTCAATCTGTATGCAGAACATATATATGGAAAGCCAGCCTAGTTTCAGATGAAGGAGAAATGAAAATTGATGGAAGAAATATCACAAATCTAAAATATAAAGATGACATAATCTTACTACCGAAAGCAGCAATGACTTGAAATTACTTTTAGTTATGAAGGAAGTAGGTACCAAAGCAAGACTGCAGTTAATTAGGTGACCATAAGTCAGGGGTGACTTGGCAACATGTAGCAACAACAACATAATACGTTTGTATTGTCCAGTTCCAGTTAAGCACTCTAGCAGTCGCATCCTGTTCCAAGAGAAGTTTCAAGAACTATATATATGACCAAATCCACATACAATGTTTTACAATAATTCAAATGGGAAATCCCCATTTGAATGGCTGAAGGCAGGCTACGTCTGCTCTTAGGGTTTGCCAGATAGCTGGCAAACCAGCCTAGGCATCACTTAGACCAGATGATAAAGTGTGGATCAATGAGGATCCAACAGCCAATGAACTTGGTCTTTTAGGGGGAAAGAGTTCCTTTTGCAGCTAGGGACATTGAGTGTGGCTGCTTGTGGAAGAGCAGACAGCTTCATAATCCCAGATCAGCCTAACTTTGCTCCCAATAGGAATACTTCTAAAAGGATATGCTTCCTTTTAGATACTTCCAAGGGATACTTCTAAGAAAGTCCAATGTAGTGACGGCATTTGTCATATAGTTCTGGTTTGGGTAGCTGTACTTTAAAAACAACAACAAATGGTTGGCTCTCCAAACTGAACAGGGACTGTGGTGTGTAGAGACAAAGACCTGACCATTTTGTCTTCACTATAATCTTATCCCAAGGCCATAAATGCTAAATGTAAAAGGATAAATAGCCAGTTCCTTATTTAAGTAGTATGATATTAAAATCTGATGATTCCTGCATGATGAGCTATTAAATTTTATTTTATACCTGGCTAATCTTTCTCACACTAGGTCAGGCGATAGGAACTATGGAATGGATTCCCCAAAAGGTGGCTTCATTTTGGCTATAGAAAGTTAAAATATCATTCTGGAGAAATTTTGAAGAATAAAAAAAGTGCTTTAATTCAGTTGAAAATCTATTTGAGTGAATTTTGCCAAAGTTTCCATTCACAAATGTGTGTGTGTGTGCTCCTTCAGATAAAAAGTTTTTCTGCTTTGTTTTGCTCATTTCTTTAATGCCTTAAGTTTACTGAAGTCTGCATGTGGTATATATAATTTCCCATCATAGTTTCCCAATATGCTGAAACATGCAGAATCTTGAAATTCTAGATCAAAATAAGCAAATTCATTACAGAAATAGTCTTAATCTAATGTGAATTATTGCACACACATCCCTGCAAAATGTTTATTTTTACATATAAAATATATACTATATACAGTTATCATAGTGGTTTATAAAGCCTTCCAAGTTGCTGTAGAACATTCCAGATGCAAAGAGAAACTGGGGGGTATGTGGGTAAAGGAAAAATCATCCACAGGAAATGGTGTGTGTGTGTGTGTGTGTGTGTGTGTGTGTGTGTGTGTGTGTGTGTGTGTGTGTGTGGGAAATAAAAGGGGCTCTAGAGTGGGGGAGAAAGAGTGGGAATAAACACTGGACAAAGAATCAGTGGAGAGCTGGGAAGATAGACTGGGTGAACCCTTGGGTGTCAGTATACCAGGCAGACAAGGAGCCCAAGAAAGATCCACCACTGTCTTAAGTTTAAAAAGAAGACCCATAGCAGAGTATTCGTGTACAGTTTCAGGTCCACATGGCAGAGGCCAAATGTCAAGCCTGGAAGAGAAAGGCCGCTAAACCATCATACTGGGATGAAAGACGCCAATATAATAATAATTTCGTGTCAGAAATTATTCTGGGTCGAAAAGATTTTTGCAGAAGAAACGCGACTGAAGGATCACCCAAATGAGGCTCCTTTCATGTCCCCAAGAGCTGGGACAGAGGCAGGCACTCAATCCGTCATGCAGTACTTGGGTCTCGAATTGCTGACTTGCCAGTCTTCCAGCTAACAAGGTGAACTTCTTAACCACTGAGCCACCACCAATGTAAGTGCCAGGAGAAAGGCCAGGAAAGAACAGAGGGGATTGCTTTCCCAGGCCCCATGCTACCTGTTTGGCTGCCAAGCGATCTGCCCATGCTGCCAGAAAGATATAACTCTTGTTTAAAGACTTTATGGGATGACCAGACCTGGGCACAGTGTAGCAACCAATGCCCAGAGGAACCAGTGAGCACAGTGAAGTTCCTTTCCAGCCTATGGAAAGGAACATGGGGATGGTGAGGCAACCGGCATCCCAATCTGATCCTGGACTAAAAGCAGTGAGAGAACCAGACCCTGAGACTGTTTTATGTTTGCTTTGCATTGAGTTTACCATTAAATAAAGTGTTGGTTGTGGCATGTCCTGTACTCTAGACTTCTCTGGAGAGATGGAGGACGGTAGGCAGGCTAATAGACAGTTAAGTTATTTTGGTTCCTGAGGCAAAAAATAAAAAATAAAAAATCACATAAGTGCTTCTCTGTAATAATGGCAATCACAGAACATTATTCTGCTTAATGATCACCAGTCCATTCCTGTTTCCAGTGTCTGATAGCAACAAGCAATGTAGTCCTATTGGTTATTCCTCTTGATACCTCAACCCTCAGTATTTCCAGTTAGTTGTACAAATATATGACAGTTTATTAAGGGGAAGAGACTGTTGGAGATCCAAATGAAGATATTCTGCTTGTCTGTAGACAAGGAGGTGACTGTCTGCAGGGAATTAAACAGGAATTTTCAAAAATGGGTTAAGGGGGAATAATGTCAGAGCTGAGTATCCAGAAGAACCACATATTTATTTTCCATTGTCAGATTCTGCTTAATAAATTAAATACTTGTTACTGGTGATTACCATTGCCTGTGCTATTTATTATTCTACCTTTCATGTTAATTTGCAACTAACATTTTAAATCAAGACATTTATGTCCCAAATAAGAATGAAAAAAATCCACAGTTTGTATTCCCTTTCACAGCACAATATCGTGCCAAGGAAGGAAGCTCCTTTTTAAATTTTGTGGCTTGCAGAAAATTTATCTTTCTTTCTCATCCTCATTGTAGTCTCTTCTCTCAAAAGAAGCATGCCTTCAAAGGGTACAATTAAGATGTAGCTTATTGTTTAAAATCTATTTCTGAATGCCCACCATGTACAAAAGATAGGTCCTTGGTGCAGGATAGTTACAATCTAAAATTCAGCCATGGGAAAACAAGAAAGTGAAATAGGTGGAGGAAGAAGCAATTTTAATGCCCCCCCCCCATTTCTATAAGTATCCTGTTTCATCTTATACAGTGAAATATGCATTCCTAGTTTTGCTCCAGTATGATTGGTAACAAGCACGCACATAGCCTTCCCTATCCTGGCATTTTGTCTTAGCAGCTGACTATACTATCAAACATGTTGGGATGTGATCTGCTTCTAAAATGGGTGGGTTCGAATAATTTTTTGCTGCTTGCAAGACACAAAGGCTGAATCAAATCCAGCTGTAGCTTTCCCCCACTCTGAAAGCAGTTTTTTCTGTGCTGCTGGATGGCTTCTACTTTTTTCCATGTCAGAGTAACTAGAAAAGTTTTTTTTAATGTGGCTTCACCCAAAGATGGCAGGAGCATGTTTATAGGTGGTGTTTTGTTGATGTAAACAGTTGGGCATGATGTTCAACACCATGATAACACCCCTCATGTATCCCTCTGTCCTTATCATCTTTCTTCTAAAAATATATTGAATATATAAGAATAGTGCTAGATCACTAGACCACCTTATCATTAGGTCTTTGTTCTTATGAAATGAGAAACATTCCTGTGATGTGTTTGGAATGTTGCCACCTTTTCCAGAACACTCTCTAACCCTTTCAAAACCAAGAGACAACATATTTCATTTTCTCTTGATTGCTTTTTCTATGAATGTTGTCCGGGGAATAGGCAGAGAGATATCATAAGAATGAAAACTTACCAAAAAGGTGAAAAGGTAATACAATAATGCCCCTTTGGTGTCTTGCATGGAAGACAAAGAAGGAGCCACAGTAAGGGCTAAAACACAACTTTATTGCACGGTAGTCAGAGTGAACATGAGGTAATGGTGGACCAAACAGCTCTATTTATAGCACACGGTACATTTTGAATAACCCGGGTGATAGTTCATTGGTTACTGTTCGTGTGACGTCATGGATCGTCGCGGCCATCTTCTCCAGGTGCGGTGTGGCGGGAAGGTTTCCTGCCCTTCAGGTATTCAGGGGAATCTGTATCATGTGAGCTGGATACTGCTACTGCCACCGGCAGTAGCATCCATAACAGCTTGCTACAATGTGTCTCTGATTATTTACAATGGATACAATTGCCAGATGCAATCAGTTAAAGAGTACTTGTCACATTCTATTCAGTACATAACATCCCTCCCCCCTAGGTGAGGACGAAGTCCTTTAGCCATTGAGGCTTTCCGCATGTTCGCTTTGGGCGAGTGGTGGCCGCACTTCGGGCCAGAGTCCCTGCATTGGAGGAGAGTGACTCATTAGTGATTGGCTGCGAGTCGTGAGCCGGGGATTGGGGAGGTCTAGGTGTGGGAGTAAACTCCAGGGGTGTGAGACCGGGGGCTCCAGGGACTAAAGAAAAACCCCGCTCTTCGCTTGGATGGGTGGGGGACCACTCCAAAAAATCCTCCCGGTCTCCTAACTCAAAATCTAACAACTCCTCGGAATCCCTCTCTTCTAAATTGTTCCTGTTACCCGGTGGGTCAAAAGGATATGGGTTTGTCTCATTTCCCTCTCCCCTGTGGTCTGTGTCTCCCCCTTGGGATAAGCGGGTGGGGGAGAACCCTAACGCTGACTGCTCCATTTGGTCACTCACGTCTTGCCTTCCCACTACTCTACCTCTGAGTTGGTCGGCATGCCTCCTCCAGAGGAGTCCTGTGCCTTTCTCGACATTGTAGGAGACTGGCCCCGTCTGTCCGACCACTATTCCAGGTACCCAAGTAGGGCCGCCAGCCACGTAGTTTTGGCAATGTACTGGCTGGCCGATCTCAAAACTCTTGGTGTCCCCCGTTTCTATGTTTCTACCCGTGTCCTCCACCCTGGTTGGGTCTAATTTCGAGAGAATCGTGGCGGGTTTCCTCCGCATGAGGAGCTTGGTGGGTGAGAGCCCTGACGCTAAGGGGGTTACACGGTACCTTAATAGGAATTGGCAGAGCTGCAAGTTCAATTCCCTGGGGCCCATCCTACGCAGTGCATCCTTTGTTGTTCGCACCAGGCATTCCGCTTGACCATTTGTAGCGGGGTGAAAGGGGGCCGCAGTTATGTGGCAAATTTTGTTAATCTCTATGAAACCCTGGAACTCCGCTGACATGAAAGTTATGGCATTATCGCTCACAAGTATGTCAGGTAAACCGAAGCAGCTGAATACCTTGCGTAATTGCTTAATCGTTGCAGCTGACGATGTACTGGCCATCGGAATTACCTCCAACCACTTGGAGTAGGAGTCCACTATTATAAGGAAAAGGGTACCCCTGAAAGGACCAGTGAAGTCCACATGTAGACGTGACCACGGACCCTGGGCCGTGTCCCATTCTCTGTGTGGAAGTCGGGACTCATCGGGCCGGGTGCTCTGGCAGCTGTCGCAAGTGCCTACCATGTGCTCTATATCTGTGTCCAGTTTAGGCCACCAGACATAACTCCTAGCAAGCGCCTTGGAGCGCATGATCCCCGGGTGGCTGATATGCAGCATCTTGAGCTCCCGGGACCTCAGAACTTCGGGGAGTACTACCCACTGCCCCCAGAGTAGGCAGCCCCTTTCTAGGGAGAGCTCATCTCTCCGCCTACCATAAATCCTGAATTCCTCTGTAGGGGAGGTTGCCGGCCAGCCTTTCTGTACCCATGAACTGACTAAGGCCAATGACTTGTCTCAGCTGGCAGAGTTGGGGGCGACTCTAGGGCTTCGATCAGGAGCACCTGGTGGTCCTGTTCTACCTCACAATCAGGGTCCCCTGCCTGTGGGAGGGGTGACCTGGAAAGGGCATCGGCATGGCTGATCTCCTTGCCGGGGCAGTAGGTCAACGCGTACTGGTACGCGTTGAGGAAAATTGCCCATCGCAGCATCCCTGGGGACAAGATCTGCGGGGTTGGCTTATCTGTGGTGAAGATTCCTAAGAGAGGCTTATGGTCGGTCACGACTTTGAATGGCCTGCCATAGAGAAAATAGTGGAACTTCTTGGTTCCTGCAACAATCGCTAGGGCTTCCCTGTCTGTTTGTGCGTAGTTGCGCTCTGCCTTGGACAGGGATCTCGAATAGTATGCCACTGGGGCTTCTCGCCCGCCCTCTAGCACGTGGCAGAGGACTGCCCCCACCCCCACCGGTGAGGCATCGCAGACCAACACAACGGGTTTCTTTGGGTCGAAGTGGGTCAATACAGCCTCGGAAGATAGAAGCTGTTTGAGCCCCCTGAATGCCCATTCCTGGCTGTCCCCCCACCGCCAAGCCGCATCCTTTTTGAGTAATCTATGCAGCGGTTCTGCTACCGACGCCTTTCCCGGGAGGAAAGAGTGGTAGAAATTTAGGAGTCCTAGGAAGGACTGTAGTTCAGCCTTGGTGGTGGGGCGAGGAGCATCTTTCACTGCCGCTACCTTGGACTCTGCTGGTTTTATGCCCTCAGGGGTTATTCGGAAACCCAGAAACTCTACCTCCTGAGCAAAAAACACACACTTATCCTTTCTCAACCTGAGCCCCACTTTCTCAAACACTGTTAGTACCCGGTCTAGCCTCTTGGCCAATTTCTGTTCCCCTTCCGCTGTTATCAGAATGTCATCAAAATAGGGGGAAACACCTGGGAGCCCTTTCAACAATCTTTCTACGAGGGACTGAAAGATCCCGGAGCCGAATTTACGCTGAATTGGAGGCGCGTCACTTTAAAGGCTCCCTTGTGGGTAACAATTGTCTGAGCAGCGGCTGTAGCTGGGGTTACCGACAATTGCTGATATGCCTGGGCCAACTCTAGCTTGGCGAAACACCTCCTCCCATGCAAGGTTGCTAGCAGGTGACTTACTACCGGCACCGGATACGCATTTGGGCGAATTGCCTTGTTAATTGTGCACTTGTAGTCAGCACAGATTCTGACCTCCCCGTTAGCCTTAAGTGCTGTAACAATAGGGGTTTCCCACTCGGCGGAGTCTACCGGTACCAAAATCCCCTGACCCACCAGTTTGTCCAGTTCAGTCTCAATTTTGTCCTTTAGTGTGAAAGGCATTCTCCTTGGCTTCATCCTGATGAGTCGGATGTCGGGGTCCAATTCGAAGGAAACTGGGGGCCCTTTGAACTTCCCTTGCCCCATCTCAAAGATGGCAGGGTGTGCGTTACACACCTCCGTGATCGGGTCAGCCAATGAAAACCCCCAGGGGCCCGAACCACTGTGTACCCAGGAGACAGCAGGACCCTTCCTTTAGAACTACTAGGGGCAACTGCGCGGAGCGCCTTTTAAACTGAACCTTGAACTCTCCCATCCCCAACACTGGTATACTCTTGCCCTGAACATCCCGCAAGTTAGTCTTAAGGGCCTTCAGCTTGGGGGAATGTGCAGAAATTCCCTGTGGGAGATGATGGAGTACAACGACCCCGAATCGATCTCCATCATTACTGGGACCCCCTGTACCAGTACCTCAACAAAGAACCGGGGTGCCGCAATGGCACGTTGTGGACCGCCTGGTCATGGTCATCGGGAACCTGTCGAGACTCGCGGCGAAGATGCGCCCGACTCCATCTGCCTTTCGTTGGGGCCGTTCCGCCTGGCCCTTGCCGTCGTCTCGAAGCTGTCTGCAGACCTTTGCGATGTGCCCGCGCCGCCCGCAGTTGTGGCATTCCGCCTTCCATAATGGGCATCGGCTCCGGTTGTGGGATGCCCCACATCCGTCATACCGGCGGTCCTCTCTGGCGCGGTCTCGAACCTCAGGCCTGCTCTGCACCCACTGCATGTCCTCGCTGAAGTCGGAGGTGGTCCTGGTGAACTCGGAAGGCCCCTGCTCTCCGTGGGAGGAACAGCTGTGGACTGGGACTGCCGGCGCCCCCCCCCAACCACGGCGGTCCTGGCCCGGCACACCCATTCGCCTTGTTGCACTGACTCGGTGGCTTGGGCGATGCGCAGGACATGCTCGAACGAGATGCTCTCGTCCTTGGCCAGTAGTTTTTTCCTGGCCCCCTCACCTCGCAGACCCAGCAGGAGCCTGTCTCTCAGCACCTCGCTCAGGGACGCTCCCCACCGGCAAGGCACGGCAGCCACCCGCAGGGCTGCCACGAAGTCTGTCATGGACTCACCGGCCCGCTGGCACCGCTGCTGGAAGGCCAACCTTGCTGGAAACACTGACACTTTCAGGCAAAAGTGTTTCCTCAGCTCGGCGAGGATCTCGTCTAGGGGTACCTCCCTGAGCGGTCTCGGCATTAGGAGGTTAGTGGCCAGTTCCAAATTCTCTAGGCCGCATTGGGCCAGTAGGAATGCCCAGCGCTGGGCTTCCTCCTCGATGCCTTCGAGGTCCATAGCGTAAAGGAACTGCTGCTCGTAGCGTTCCCATTTTTCTGGCTTCGTGGTGTCGAAGGGCGTGATGTTCACTTTTCGGGATGCCATCCCCCCTTCGTCGGCAATTTGGTGTCTTGCACGGAAGACAAAGAAGGAGCTGCAGTAAGGGCTAAAACACAACTTTATTGCATGGTAGTCAGAGTGAACATGAGGTAATGGTGGACCAAACAGCTCTATTTATAGCACACTGTACATTTTGAATAACCCGGGTGATAGTTCATTGGTTACTGTCCGCGTGACACAATGGATCGTCATGCCCATTTTCTCCAGGTGCGGTGTGGCGGGTGGGTTCCCCCCCCTTCAGGTATTCAGGGGAATCTGTATCATGTGAGCTGGATACTGCTACTGCCACCGGCAGTAGCATCCTTAACAGCTTGCTATAATGTGTCTCTGATTATTTACAATGGATACAATTGCCGGATACAATCAGTTAAAGACTACTTGTCACATTCTATTCAGTACATAACAACCCCGGATAACGTTAAAACTTGGTTCTACGTGTCTTAATGTTATGAGATTTTTAACGTTGTGCGATACATCACACCACGTTAAAATCCTATGGGATGAATTGCATAACGTTAAACTCCATAGAGATACATTGTAACCAGCACAGACTTCAGCGAACATTATGTGATACATCCAGTGGTAGGCATCAAAAAAATTTCCTACCACACTATAAGCGTGGACATGTGATTGGGTGGGTGTGGCCTGTTGGCCATGTGACTGCTCTTCGCTATAGAGCTATGAAAATAGAAGCCTCTTCTATTTTCATCACTCTATAGCGAACCTCTGAAGCCATTTCCCCCTTGTCCATGGCTTTTCCAGGGCTCCATTTCACCCTGAAGCACATCCCTAGCCACTCCCAGCAAAGAGTTCACTCCAGAGTGGCTGGGGATCTGCTTTGGGGTGAAATGGAGCCCAGGAAAAGCCTTGGAAAAGGGGAAAATGGCTGCAGAGGTTCGCTATAGAGTGAGGAAAATAGAAGAGGCTTCTATTTTGATAGCTCTATAGCGAAGAGCCCCCTCAGAAGCCATTTCTACCTTCCTCCAAGGCTTTTACTGGGCTCCGTTTCACCCTGAAGTGCCTACCCAACCACTCTGGAGTGGCTGGGGATGCGCTTTGAGGTGAAACGGAGCCCAGGAAAAGCCTTTGACGAAGGGGGAAATGGAGCCAGCCCCCTCTGAAGCCTCTTCTAGGAGGAGGAGGAGGTGAGTGGGGCGAGGAGGTGGGTGGGGCCAGCCATTTTTACTACCGGTACGTGTGTACTGTTGTGAACCTGCTGATGCCCACCACTGAGATACCATAGGGTGTTAACATTGTGCGGTGCAATTTTCCCCCCAGATTCCTTAACGTTATGCAGTTTTAACGTTGTGTGTAGCAAACGTTATCCGAGGTATTACTGTATAGCACTATTCTCATCTATTTAATCTTTTTAAACAAGAGAAAAGAGCTGGGATCTCATGAAGGAAAAAGGGTGGAGGCAGGATCACAGGAAGAAAGAGGAGGAGCGCTGTGGAATGCCAATTGCATCAACATTGTGGACACTGATTTTTCAATTCAATCCACCAACTGAATGTGAGCACTCATTCTGATTTCAGTTATAATTAGCAATAGCAATTACAGCTATATAATGTCCCATAGTGCCTAGTGCATTCTCTGGGTGGTTCACAGGTTAATTAGCATTTTGCCCTCAATATTTTGGGTACTCATTTACTGACCTCAGAAGGATCAAAGGCTGAGTCAACCTCAATCCCCATCTGTTGTGTTCTAAGGGTTTTACCTTCCACATGGATTACAATGTATCTGAACCAATGTAACCTTGCCTATAGCAACAATGTAACCTTCAGCTGTATCATATGAACCCTGCATTAGGACGCGAGCTAATGACCACCAGCTGGCAGCAGCGAGCGTCCAAGCTCTCTTGGTCCGAACTCATCAAAGGCAACAGCGCGGGAAGCTTTCCCGCCACTACCTACACCTGGACAAGAAGGGCGTGACCTGAAATGATGTCATGCAGACAGTAGCCAATGGGCTACCATGGCACCACGTTCAAATGTATTACCACCGTATATAAAGAGCTATCGATCCGCCATTACCTCATGTTCCCTCTGTCCACGATGCAATAAACCTGAGTTAACCCAGCCCGAGGCTGTGTCCTGTGTCTTGGTTTTCATACACCAAATTGGCGACGAAGGTGGGATAATGGATTCCCAAGGGGCCAGGACACAGAGCGGGTTCAATATTACCAAGCCGCAAGACTGGACCATCTTTAACATGGATTTCAAGGCGGCATTGGTGGAACTCAAAGTCAAAGACGACGAGGAAAGGAAGAGGGCCATCCTCACCCGAATGCTGGGAGTAGAGACCAAGCGGACGCTGGTGGGCATGATTGAACCAAAGACGTTGGATGATTTCAAAACCGACGACATACTGAAGTTGCTGCGTGAGCGTTTCCAACCATCGAAGGCAATGTTTCCCGCTAGGAGTGCGTTTTGGAGGCGAGTCCAAGCGCCGGATGAGTCGGTAGAGGCTTTCGTGGAGGCCCTGAGGGTAGCCGCCGTCCCCTGCAAGTGGGACAACCTGGAGATGATCATGAGAGACGTCGTGCTGTGCGGCCTGAAGGACAAGGAAGTGCAGCGCAGCCTGATGAACAGGGAGCCGCCACCCACGCTGGCCGAGGTCGTAGAGACCGCGGAATCCGCGGAGTCCACGAATGCGGGAGTGGACGAAATACACGAGTGGCGTGAGTGGCGTCCTAGGGCCAGCAAAGCGGAAAGCTCGGTGCGTGGCAAGTCAGGACAGCCGGTGCACGCGACCCGACGAACCTCGAGATCCTCTACGGATGGCAGCGACGGCGAAGAGGTACAGAAGGTCCGGAAAGGGGGGCGCCGCTGCGATGGGTGTGGGGCGGCCCACGAGCGTGCGAAGTGCCCTTTCAGGAAAGCCGAATGTTACAGCTGTGGCCGGCGCGGGCACATCGCCAGGGCATGCAGAAATCGGAAAGAGGGCCGGAGGCAGTCGAAAGACCGTTCGGCCAGACCGGACCGTCCAGCGAGACCCCAAGATGGCGCCCGAACCACGAGGAAGCAGGACGGCGTGGGTCGCGTCTCGGACGGCAGTGAGGACGACGCCCCCGTGTTCAGCGTGTCCGCGGGACAAAACCATTACTTCGTTGAGGTAATAGTACAAGGGGCCCCTGTTAGGATGGAGATTGACTCGGGGTCCTATTATTCCATAATTCCCCAGAAAGAGTTCTTGAAGATCGATCCCCAAGCGCGGCCCAAACTTAAGACTCTGAGGTCCACGCTACGAGACGTACAAGGGAGCAGCATTCCAGTGCTGGGGGTCGGGAAATTTCGGGTTCGTTATAAGAGACATTCTGCAGAACTCCCTTTGGTCGTTCTCAAAGGGGGGAATTGTAGCCTCCTAGGGACGCAGTGGTTTCAGCCTTTGGGTTTGTTCATAGGGGGGGTGCATACCGTGGGCGCGGATCCGATACAAGCGGTGTGTGACGCGCACCCCGCCGTCTTCGAAAAAGGACTGGGAAAATTCAAGGGACCCCCCGTAGCCTTCGACCTAGACCCGGAGGTCCGCCCGATAAGACTCAAACCGCGCAGGGTGCCTTTCGCACTAAAGGACAAAATAGAGGCGGAACTGGACAAATTGGTGGGCCAGGGGATTCTTATTCCTGTTGATTCCGCGGAGTGGGAAACTCCAATCGTAACAGCTCTGAAGGCTAACGGGGAGGTGCGCATTTGCGCTGATTATAAGTGTACAATTAACAAGGCGATTCGCCCTAATGCATATCCGGTGCCAGTGGTCAGCCACCTTTTGGCCAGGCTAAATGGGGGAAAGTGTTTCGCTAAGCTCGACCTGGCACAAGCCTATCAACAACTCCCCGTAACTCCCGCCACGGCCGCGGCACAAACGATAGTCACACATAAAGGAGCGTTCCAGGTGTCGCGTTTACAGTTCGGCGTGAACTCGGCACCCGGCCTCTTTCAGTCGCTTGTGGAACGCCTCCTGAAGGGGCTGGAGGGGGTGTTACCTTATTTTGATGACGTATTGATAACAGGGGGGAGTGAGGCCGAACTGGCAAAGAGATTGGATAAAGTGCTAACTGTGTTCGAGAAAGCGGGGCTGAGACTGAGGAAGGACAAATGTGTTTTTTTCGAAACCGAGGTCGAGTTTTTAGGGTTTCGGATCACACCCGAGGGTATTAAGCCGTCCAAATCCAAGGTAGCAGCCATTAAGAAGGCCCCTCGCCCCACATCCAAAACCGAACTTCAGTCATTCCTGGGGCTCCTCAATTTTTACCATACATTCCTTCCGCGGAAAGCCTCCGTGGCCGAACCGCTTCATCGGTTACTTAAAAAGGAGGAGACATGGATGTGGGGTGACGAGCACGAGAAGGCGTTCAACGAACTAAAGCAGCTTTTAACATCGGACGCAATCCTTACGCACTTCGACCCCAAACGGCCGGTGGTCTTAGTCTGTGATGCATCACCGGTGGGGGTGGGGGCGGTGCTGTGCCACGTGTTGGATGACGGTCGGGAGGCCCCAGTTGCGTTTTATTCAAGGTCCCTGTCCCAAGCAGAGCGAAATTACGCACAAACCGACAGGGAGGCATTAGCAATAGTAGCGGGGACCAAAAAGTTTCACGATTTTCTGTATGGCCGCCCGTTCAAAATCGTGACGGATCACAAGCCCCTGTTAGGGATTTTCACGGCAGGCAAGCCCACGCCGCAGATACTATCCCCGAGAATGTTGCGATGGGCCATTTTTCTTAACGCATACCAACACGAGTTGGAGTACCGGCCCGGAAAGGAGATCAGCCATGCTGATGCGCTTTCGAGATCCCCTTTGCCCTTGTCGGACGACCAAAAAGCCAGAATAGGAAGAGACCGCCAGGTGTTGCTAATCGAGGTTTTAGACGAACCCCCAATAGTACCAGCCGATATAGCCAGGGCGACAGGCAAGGACAGAACGCTGGAGAAAGTCAGCTCATGGGTGCAGAAAGGGTGGCCAGCATCGTCCCCAAGCAAGGAGTTCGACCCATTCTTTCGGAAGAAGCTAGAGCTGTCCATAGAAAGGGGGTGCCTATTGTGGGGCCAACGGGTGGTGGTCCCAACACCCATGCGGCCGAGGGTACTAAAACTGCTGCACGTCAGTCACCCGGGCATCGTTCGCTCCAAAGCGCTGGCCCGCAGCTACTTTTGGTGGCCACAGCTGGACGAGGACATTGAGCACATGGTCGGCACTTGTGAGGCTTGCCAGGGGTCCCGACCAGAGGCGGCCCGCCTCCCGCATAGGGAATGGGACACAGCGAGGGGGCCATGGTCCAGAGTGCACGTAGATTTCGCTGGCCCTTTCCGAGGAACCATGTTTCTCCTGGTGGTGGATGCATTCTCAAAGTGGCTGGAGGTCATTCCGGTAAAGAGCACGTCCTCCGCCACTACCATTAACCAACTACGGAGAGTCTTTTCAACGTTCGGCTTACCCGACACTTTAGTCAGCGATAACGCAAGTTGTTTCACCTCCTCAGAGTTCGGGGCATTCATGGAGGCAAATGCCATTCGGCATATCACGTCCGCGCCGTTTCACCCGGCCACGAATGGCCAAGTGGAACGGTTGGTGCGTACAACAAAGGAGGCGCTTCGGTGCATGGGCCCCGGGGACCTAAATCACCAAGTATGTCAGTTCTTATTAGCGTATAGGGTGACCCCCTTAGCGTCAGGTTACTCGCCGGCGGAGCTATTGATGCGGCGAAAACTGACTACGCTCCTGTCCAGGCTGGACCCCACAAGAATTGAGGATAAAGGGAAAAACGTGGGGCTGGCAGTCTCGAAAGGTTTCGCCGCCGGCGACCCTGTTCATTGCAGGAACTATGCCAGCGCGGGGCCAGCCTGGGTGCCGGGGACGGTTGTAGAACGGACGGGGCCAGTGTCGTACCGGGTCGAAACCCACACCGGTCTCCTCTGGAGGAGGCACGCAGACCAACTGAGGCACCGAGTAAGTGGGCCAGTCAGTGAGGATCACCAACAAGATTCAGCGTTAGGGTTCTCCCCCACCCGTTTAACCCAAGGGGGAGACAGCAGCGGACAACAGTCCCAAGCAAGGGGGGAAGGAAGAAGCAGCGGCCCCGACTCATATCCTTTTGATAAACCAGTTCCTTCAGAGGCCGGGGAAGGGGGAGAGGAGTTCGCGACCGCTGCCCCCGAATGGAATTTTGGTTTTGATTTAGCAAACCGGGGGGGTTTTCAGGAGTGTTCCCCCACCCATCCAAGCGAGAAGAGGGGTTTTTCGTTAGTCCCCAGTGCCCCCGGTTCCTCCCTAAGTAAGAGCACACCTCCCAACAACGCCGCGGAGCCGCGGCAAGTCACTAACGAGTCTCCCTCTCAAATTACAGGACAGGAAACCAGGGGACAAAGAGAAGGTAGCAAACCCGGGGAGAGGCAGCCCGCATCGAGACCCCAGCGTGTTCGGAACAAGCCATCTTGGCTGAGAGATTTTGTCTCCTAGGGGGGGGAGTGTCTAGAAGCATGGGCTCGAGACGTTGTCTCGTCCTAGGGGGGAGGGATGTTGTGTTCTAAGGGTTTTACCTTCCACATGGATTACAATGTATCTGAACCAATGTAACCTTGCCTATAGCAACAATGTAACCTTCAGCTGTATCATATGAACCCTGCATTAGGACGCGAGCTAATGACCACCAGCTGGCAGCAGCGAGCGTCCAAGCTCTCTTGGTCCGAACTCATCAAAGGCAACAGCGCGGGAAGCTTTCCCGCCACTACCTACACCTGGACAAGAAGGGCGTGACCTGAAATGATGTCACGCAGACAGTAGCCAATGGGCTACCATGGCACCACGTTCAAATGTATTACCACCGTATATAAAGAGCTATCGATCCGCCATTACCTCATGTTCCCTCTGTCCACGATGCAATAAACCTGAGTTAACCCAGCCCGAGGCTGTGTCCTGTGTCTTGGTTTTCATACACCAAACCATCAGGATCGAATTCACAATGTTTTGGCTGAAGTACAGCAGTTTAACTACTGAGCCACCAGGGCTCATAGTTGAGGTTACAAATCAAATCACAGCAGAGCTTTCCAATATTGTCATACCCACTCTATAACTTCCTTCATCCCTGATTACTGTCTATGACAAATAGCGTTGATGGGAGTTATAGTTCAAAAAATAAAAACAAATTGGAGGGTAACAGATTGGGAAAATTGAGTAATATTCTCTGCACACAGTCTTCATATTCAGAAAGTTGTCTTTATTTCTGATATAATTCTGAAGACAAAATGTATGTTTAGATAGACAGAAAAGAAAGTAATAGAGTACATCATGTTAAATTACAACTGAAAAGAAAAGCAAATTGCCATCTCTCACCCCAGCCACTTGAGACAATTTCTGGTGCTGCACTGTAAAAACACTACCTATTTTGGGTTCTTATCTCTGGGTTATTTTTAGTCTAAAGCTGCTCTGTTCCCATGTCAGAAGAAATGGTTGAGCTAAGAAATCTACAAAATATTAAGAAGCTAAACAGTAAGATCCTCAGTTATTTATTTTGAAACCACTTAGTGGTGAGCATGGAAGACAAACTATAGTTTTATGAGTAAGTTAATTTGTTCAGAAAACGTCGTGCTTTATATGATCAATTCAGTTTTCTGAGCCTTTTTAGTCTGTGGAGAAACATACATGTGCACCAGAAGAAATTCATCACCACCTCCACAGTTAAGCCCAATTAACAACTTCTCATTAGAGTAGTTAGCAAAATCCCCCAGGGGCAAAGTACTCACCTTATCTGATTTTATGCCAAGCCCCAGACACACCAGTCATGGAACACTTAAAAATCTTGGCCAGGGAGCTGAGAGAAATTGCAGAAGCAATTTTAATGGCTATGACCTTTCTAACTAGCTATTTTCAAAGTTTTATAGCCTTCCATTTACTGGCTCTTCTGTCTGATGACCAAGAGACAGTGGGTTTGATCCCTGCAGGATGTCTCACTTTCTAGTGTCACCCCGCCGCACTTATTTCCATAAGTAGGAAGGTTTTGGTCAAACAGAAGATGCAATTAAAGTTTCTTTTAAAATTTATTTGGTACTAGTCTGAAAAGTTTGAACAAAGCTCCTTAAATGGTCTTTAGGTTTTGGTATGGGCATTGAAAGCTCTGGAAAATAGTTGCTTAGATCCGTAAGCACACCAAAGGAATGCAGGACCCGACCCCTTGTCTCAGGCTGGCTGTCCTGCTTTTGTCCTTAATACAAGTTTGGAGAAGGCTGATTGATGTGATATGACATGTACCATTCTGCACTTTGTGCTGCCCACTGCAAAGGATGTTCCAGATGAACAAGTCATTGAGACCCATCCTATGACAAATGTGGTGCACATTCTCCTATCAGTACTGCAATGAGAAAGAGTTTCTAAAAATGGCCAGATATTCACTGTGGTCCCAAGAATAATTTGACTTGGGCACAAATGGACACTTCTCCAAGTGGAGGGAAGTAAAGAGTGGGGTCCCCCAAGATTCATTACTGGGACCCCTGCTTTTCAACCTCTTCATAAATGATCTAGAGGTAGGAGTAAAAAGCAAGGTTGCCAAATTTGCTGACGACACTAAATTATACAGGGTAGTGAAAACTGTGAGAGATTGTGAGGAGCTCCAGAGGGATCTCTCGACACTGGGGGAGTGGGCAAAACAGTGGCAAATGAGTTTCAACATTAGTAAGTGCAGAGTGATGCATGTTGGGGCAAAGAACCCCAATTACATTTATAAACTGATGGGGTCTGAACTCTCTGCGACAAACCAGGAAAGGGACCTTGGTGTCCTGGTGGACAACTCAATGAAGGTGTCAACCCAGTGTGCCTCAGCAGTGAAAAAAGCAAACTCAATGCTAGGGATCATTAGGAAGGGTATAGAAAATAAGTCAGCAAGTGTCATTTTGCCTCTTTATAAATCTATGGTGAGGCCCCATCTGGAATACTGTGTACAGTTCTGGTCGCTATACCTCCAGAAGGATATTATGGAGTTGGAAAAAGTGCAGAGGCGGGCAACCAGAATGATTAGGGGACTGGAACACCTTACTTACCATCTGAGGCTGCAACGGTTGGGCCTTTTCACTCTTGAACGACGACGTCTAAGAGGTGACCTGATTGAAATTTATAAAATCATGCACGGTGTGGACAAAGTAGATAAGGAAAAACTGTTTTCCCTATCGCATAACACTAGAACTAGGGGACATTCCATGAAACTTTTGGGTACTAGTTCTCAAACAAATAAGAGAAAGTACTTTTTCACCCAGAGGATTACTGGTCTATGGAACTCCCTGCCAGAAGAAGTGGTGACAGCTGTCAGTCTTGACAGCTTTAAGAAAGGATTAGACAAGTTCATGGAGGACAAGGGTATCAATGGCTATAATTATGGATACTTAAGGACAACATCCGGGTTGGAGAGATAGGCAGGATATCTCTCAATATCATTTCCAGGGAATCCTAAGCAGGGGAAGGCATCTCCTTGGGAATACCCTGAAGGAAATGGTGAGCCACTGTGTGAGACAGAATGCTGGACTGGATGGGCTGTGGCGTGTTCCAGCAAGGCTGTTCTTATGTTCTTATGTTGGGTGCTATGAAAGTATAAAGAAGATGGAAGGTGTTACATATTGAAGGTCTGATTGTTGCTCCACACTCTGTCCTTAGGGGCCTGACAGTTACCCTCTTAGGGGCTGTGGTGGCTCAGTTGTTAAGAAGCTCGCCTTGTTAGCTGGGAGGTTGACAAGTCGGCAGTTCGAGACCTGGGTACTGCATGACAGATTGAGCGCCCATCTCTGTCTCAGCTTTTGGGGACATGAAAGGAGCTTCATTTGGGAGTTCCCAGAGCAGAGTTTCTTCCGCAAAAATTCTTTCAACCCAGAATAATTTCTGACATGAAATTATTATTATTATTCTCAAACACACAGCCAACAAGATAACAATGCTGGATTTTGTATCATAAATCACTAGTCGAACACTTCCCAAGCGTTTAGGACTACATGATGTATCGGCGAATTATGTGAGCAGATCCCAGCAGGATGGCCTTTTGCAGCTGACTGATGGTGATTTTGTCAACTCCAATTGTTTCTAAGTGCCTGCCTAGGTCTTTAGGCACAGCACCCAGTATGCCGATTACCACTGGGACCACCTGTGCTGGTTTTTGCCAGAGTCTCTGCAGTTCAATTTTCAGATCCTGATATCGAGTAATTTTTTCAAGCTGTTTCTCGCTGATTCTGCTGTCACCAGGTATGGTAATGTCGATGATCCATACTTTTTTTCCTTCCACAATTGTAATATCCGGGGTATTATGCTCCAAAACTCTGTCAGTTTGTATTTGAAAATCCCAGAGTACTTTTACATGTTCATTCTCAATCACTTTTTAGGGCTTATGATCCCACCAGTTCTTTGCTATGGGCAAGTGGTATTTGTGACACAAATTCCAATGAATCATTTGAGCAACTGTATTATGGCGCTGTTTATAATCAGTCTGAGCAATTTTCTTGCAGCAGCTCAGTATATTATTATTATTATTATTATTATTATTATTATTATTATTATTATTATTATTATTATTATTATTATTATTATTATTATTATTATTAACCCTCTTAATTATTCTGGTCCCCCAAATCCCCAAATTCTGGGTTTTGTATCATGCAGTCAGCTGCAGCTCACCCACCTGCCACATGGGTGTGCTCCCTTCATAGTACTGTACATTTGTGAATCAGCTATATGACAATGTGTGTACACAGGATGGTTACACCTAGTCCTCCTAATTCGGCAAGAACAGAAGATGCCTGATGATCCAAGAGTTGTACAACAACTAAGACTAAATGTGAAAGGCACAGCTGAAAACGCAGACTCTCATTGTTAATTCTTCCTCTTCTTCTGCCGTATCCAAATGTGAATATTAGCAATCCTCATTGCGATCAGCTATGAAGACTTCCTGAGAATATAATGCATGGCCTTTCATCTGCCTTCTGCATTGCAGCGTGACACCCATATCATTGATCTAGTTCCACAAGTCACTTTCTGGTCCTGAGCCCTTTTGGCATGCAAAGACCTCATCGACCCCAGGCCAGTATTGATGAAGCTGCTGCCCTTTATCAAGTTGGATTCAAGTGGGATTTAATCCACTTGGGGACCATCACCCTTCCCTGTGATCTACTCTATTACCATAGCAGGATAACCTGGCCAGACTGATAAATTTAACAAATATCTAATAGAAGTGTATGGCTGCAGTTGTGTGCCTGCTCACATGAAAGTAAATCCCACAAACTTCAGGGACATATATGCTAAGGTAAACATGCTTAGGAATGCCCTCCATGGTACACTACTTTAAAGAGGAAAATATTCTGAAAGAGTGATATGTTAATTGGCTATGGGATAAGGAGAAGGGTGGTTGGATAAGTTATTCATAAACACATCAGAGCAAACCAACAGCTGTTATCAGTATTCTGTCTTTAAATTCTGTTAATAATAATTACATGCTGTTAAGTCAATTCTGTCTTATGGTGACCATTTCCAAGGCTTTTCAGGTAGAGAATACTCAGTATTAGTTTACCATTTCCTTCTTCTGGGGGCTCCTTGTGTCTGTGTATATTGCTATCCAGGCTGGTTCTTCTTCCTGGAGTAGGGATGCCATACGTAATGGAAAACCAGGAATTTAATGGATTGAAACTGTCCCGGCCTGGTTCCCAAAAAATTATTTAAAATTCCCGCTTTTCAAACCAAGGGGGTTTGAAGAAGAAAAAATGCACTTTTTTCTTGCAATAGAGTGGCACTTCTATTGAACTGACCAGCAGGTGGCGCAGCGGTAGTCGCTTGATGGCTAAGGAAGACAGCAAAAAACAAACAAACAAAAAACTGTGCCATTTTATTGCCGCCTCTATTGAAGTTGTGGCAGCAACAACTGACTGAGCTCCCATCTTTGTCCCAGCTCCTGCAAACTTAGCAGTTTGAAGGCAAGAAATTGCAAGTAGATAAATAGGGACCACACTGGGGAGAAGATAAGCAGCGTTCCGTACACTCCGGTGTCTAGTCATGCCTGCCACATGACCACAGATTACGTCTGCAGAAACAGACAGCTCTGGCTCTTCAGCTTTGAAAGAGAGATGAGCACTGAACCCTAGAGTCGGATACGACTGGCTTTTGTGCAAGAGCAACCTTTACTGCTGTCCCGTTCTTGGGGGAGGGAAATATGGTATCCCTATCCTGGAGGCATAGTGGGAAATTGAAATACCAACCTCTGGTTATGCAGCCAGAAACCTAATTCCCTGAACTATCCAGCCAGCTTTAAATTCTGTTAACTACCCACATTTAAGAGTCTACTCTTTCTGGTAATCTGAAAGTAAGGATTTTTCTTCGATCATCCCAATTTGGTTCTTTTTATGAGTTTTTCCCCACCTAAAACTATATGACTAGATCCATGTAATGCTAGGGAAACTACTAAACAGGCTAAGGTGTGAATGAAAGAAGAGGATATTAAAGGAGTAGTTTTTTGTAACAGAAACTTTGTAACAGTATTAGGGGTCAGGTTATTCGATAGGCTGACTTTTTCCTGACCTGGTAATCGCCAGGCTGCGACTATCAATGTCCCAGTAAACATGCTGACCCAATACATCATCACAGATTGGGAAGCAGTCATAGACTAATGTTTCTTAAGACAACAATACTTACCGTATATACTCAGCTATAAGTCATCCTGAATATAAGTCGAGATACCTAATTTGGACTTCTAAAACTGGGGAAATAGATTGACCCGAATATAAATTGGGGTGGAAAATGCAGCTGCTGCTAGTGAGTTTCAATAATTAAAATACATGAAAATATGGTAAAATTAATTAATTTAGACATTTGTGTGGGTATGTTTATGAGTGTTTACACTGATGCGAGTATAAGTCAAGTCCCATTTTTGGACCTCATTTTTGGAGCTAAAAACCCCAACTTATACTCAAGTACTGTGCTGTATATATGGTAATCCTTCTGTATATTACTTACAAAATGCTGTTTAATTTAATTTAAATTTAATTTAATAGTCATATTTATATATGCCGCCCACTCAGGCAGAACCCGACTCAGGGCGGCATTACAACAAGTTCTAAGAACACATAAAAACACTTTAAAAGACCCATATCCCACCCACTTTAAAAGACCCATATCCCAGCCACCCATCCCACCCACTATAAAAAGAAGAAGAGAGAGTTCTTAATTGTTTACATAAGCCAGCAGGCGGGGACCGTGTTCCCATTAGGGCCCCACACCTGCCCACCCTTTCCCTGTTATGAAGGGAAAGAGAGACCTGCACATTCAAAAAAAATAAATAAAAATCCAGGAGTAATGGTACAGAGCATGAGTGTTCATTGCAAATACATTTTCTCCTCTCTGTTAACCTAATTGCTAAATGTGACATTTTAACCTCGAGGTCTGAATTCAGTCATGCACATAGTGATACTACTTGATAGGATCTTCTCTCTTTCCCTTCAGGAAACTCCGTTTTCTAGTCTGATTGTTATTTTTTCAGTTCTTTTCAACTGTGTTTCAGTCAGTTCTTCTTCATCGTTTTTGTGATTCATGCACAGGGATTTTGCACCTGCATAGAATGCTGCGTGGAACATCAAGAGTGGAATCGTTTTATGAGAAAACCTCCCCTCCCCCACCCTAACATGGAGGCCCCAATGGTTGCTCAGGGTTCCCTCAGCTGCTGCTTTCTGCAGCACACTCGAGAGAGCATTCCAGTGTACTAGTTTTCTTTCTCCTTTCTTAAAAAATGTGCATAGCCTCACATTTTTCTTCATTTATGAGCTCTCCCCCCCTTATGTTCTTCTTTGCCCTGAAAAAAGCAGGGTGAGGACCATCAGTCTTCCCACATTCTTCTCCCCTTAAGTTTATGGCCTCTATTGGCCCACTTAAAAGATGCACAGTCTGTGAAGCTAAAATCTTTCAGGCAGATGGATAGTTAAAGTGCTGTTTCCCCTGGTTTGGGAGCAGATCATCCACCACAAAACTAGTCTATTTGTAGAACATTTATGAAAATACTGTTAAATAAACCACCAGACAAGTCTAAGCTATTATATTTGGGGGACTTTGCTGAGAGCAAAAGATTCTTTAAAGAAATAGTTGGAATCAGCTTCAGAGCTTTCTCAACACAGCACAGAACAAAACTAAACTGAATGAAACAAAAAACCCTCTTCACTTTTTTGGTGCTCAGGGAATCAAGACAATTGAAGCAGCCGTACAAGGCTTAACACATCTTTATTGCATGGCATACAGTACGAACACGAGGTAATGGTGGCGATACAGCTCTTTTTATACGGTGACTATACATTTTGAATGTGGCTACACGGTAGCCTATTGGCTACTGTCGGTGTGACGTCATCCAGAGTCATGCCCTTCTTGTCCAGGTGTGTCATGGCGGGAATGTTTCCCGCGGCTGGAGATGGTTGGGGAATTTGTACCATGTGAGCTGAATGCTCGTTGCTTCCCTCTCTGGTAGCAACTCGCATTCTCATACAGCTGAGATACATTGTGTTCTATTACAGATTGATAAAGGATACATTCTTTTCCTGAAGTAGTTACATTCATCTTAAAGGTATAACGAAGTAGTTACATTCCATACACAACACCCCTCCCCGCTAGGATGGGACGAAGTCCTTCATCCAATATGGTTCTCCACATGTGCGCTTGGGGCGTGCGGCTGCTGGGCTTGGTTCAGGGGCACTAGCGCTTCTTTGTTCTCTCGGCTCTTGCCCTGTAATGGGAGAGTTAGACTCATTAGCAGCTTGCCGCAGTTGCGCAGCCCCTGGCTGGGAGCGCGGGGAAATGGGGGTGCGCGGTTGTGGTTGCGGAGCCCCTGACTAGGAACGTGGGGAACTGGGGGTGAATTCTAACCCTGAGAAAATGGGGGCACCTGGGATTAAATCAAAACCCCTCTTCTTGCTTGGATGGGTGGGGGACCACTCTGCAAACCCCCCCCCCCCGGTTTCGAAAATCAAAATCAAACTCTTCCATGCTCTCAAACTCATTCCTCTCTTCCAAAGTATCCTCCTCGAACTCATTCCTCTCTTCCAAAGTATCCTCCTCGAACTCATTCCTCTCTTCCAAAGTATCCTCCTCCCCCCAGGTGAGGACTGAGGATCTGCATTTGTACCCAAGGGGTACCCTGTGTCTCCCGCTTTGGCTAAATGGGTGGGGGAGGACCCTAATGTTGAATTCTGTGGCTGAGTGTCTGAGCCCTGCCTGTCGGTAACCCGTTGCCTAAGTTGGTCGGCATGCCTTCTCCATAGTAGACCCGTGCTGGTTTCTACACAGTACGAAACTGGCCCTGTCTGCTCAATGACTACTCCCGGGACCCAAGTCAGCCCTGCGGCCATGTAATTCCTGCAATGTACGGGCTCTCCTATCTTGAAACTTTTGGTGTTTCCCATTTCTATGTTCCTCCCTTTGTCCTCCACCCTGGTTGGATCCAGCTGGTTAAGAAGTGTTACCAGCTTCCTGCGCATGAGGAGCTCAGCAGGTGAGAGTCCCGACGCCAAAGGGGTCGACCTGTAGCACAGCAGAAACTGGCACAGTTGCAGGTTTAGATCCCCGGGGCCCATACGCCATAGGGCGTCTTTTGTGGTCCTCACCTGACATTCTACCTGGCCATTTGTTGCGGGATGAAAGGGGGTGGAAGTAATATGCCAAATGGCGTTTCTCTCAATGAATGCCTGAAATTCCGCAGATGTGAAGGTACTGGCATTGTCACTCACAAGCACGTCCGGCAGGCCAAAACAGCTGAACACCTTGCGCAATTGCTTTACAGTTGCGGCTGATGAGGTGCTGGACATCGGAATAACCTCCAACCATTTGGAGTATGCATCAACTATTAACAGGAAAAGGGAGCCCCTGAAAGGACCGGCAAAATCTACATGCACCCGAGACCATGGGCCTAGGGCTGTGTCCCATTCTCTGTGTGGAAGTCGGGACTCTTCAGGTCGAGAACTTTGGCAACTCTCGCAAGTGCCGACCATGTGCTCTATGTTAGCATCCATTTGGGGCCACCAGAAATAGCTTCTGGCCAGAGCTTTAGAGCATACAATCCCTGGGTGGCTGATGTGCAGTAGCTTGAGCACTTCCAACCTCAATGCCTCGGGAATGACCACCCACTGGCCCCAAAGGAGGCAGCCCCTCTCTGTGGAGAGTTCAACCCTCTTTCTGAAATATGCCGTGAATTCCTCCACGGGGGGAGTCGATGGCCACCCTTTCTGTACCCAGGAGCTAACTAGGGACAGGGTCTTATCCTTTGCCATGCTTTGGCGAGGTCTGCGGATACTATCGGGGGTGAGTCTAGGGCTTCAATCAGGAGCACCTGATGATCTCTCTCTACCTCACACTCAGGGTCTCCTATCAGGGGCAGGAGTGACCTGGAACCCTTTCTGCATGGCTAATGTCTTTGCCCGGGCGGTGGACCAACGTGTACTGGTAGGCATTGAGAAAAATGGCCCATCGGAGCATTCTGGGGGACAGAATCTGTGGTGTGGGCTTGCCAATGGTGAAAATGCCCAGAAGTGGCTTGTGGTCAGTCACAATAGTAGTCGTGGAATTTCTTTGTCCCTGTGACTATGGCGAGGACCTCCCTGTCTGTTTGCACGTAGTTGCGCTCTGCCTTTGAAAGTGATCTGGAGTAATATGCCACCGGGGCTTCCCGCCCGTTTCCCAACATGTGGCACAACACCGCCCCCACCCCCACTGGTGAGGCATCACAGACCAAAACTACTGGCTTTCTTGGATCGAAATGGGGCAGGACCGCATCTGAGTATAACAACTGCTTTAACTCTTTAAAAGCCTTCTCCTGACTGTCTCCCCACCGCCAAACCGCATCTTTCTTGAGAAGCCTATATAGTGGCTCCGCAACGGATGCCTTCCTTGGCAAGAAGGAATGGTAGAAGTTCAGGAGCCCTAGAAATGACTGCAACTCCGGTTTTGCGGTGGGGCAAGGGGCATTTTGGATGGCCGCAACCTTTGACTCAGAGGGCTTTACACCATCAGGGGTTATTTTGAATCCCAGGAACTCCCTCTGGGAGATAATGGAGTAGGATGACCCTGAGTCTATCTCCATCCTAACTGGGACCCCTTGCAACAGTACCTCAACAAAAAAACGGGGGTGCCCCAAGGACACGCTGTGAATGGCCGTGTCGTCATCGTTGAAGACCCATCGATACACTTGGTGCACTTCCGAGTTGTTGTCATCGGAGACCCTGCCGATGCCATCTGATCTCCTATGTGGACGTTCTGCTGGGCCCTTGTTCTCCCCTCGCTGTCGTCTGCATACCTTGGCGATGTGGCCCTGTCGTCCGCAGTTGTGGCACTCGGCTTTCTGGAACGGGCATCTACTTCGGTCATGGGATGCTCCACAGCCGTCGCAGCGGCGGCTTCCCTTGCTCTGCATCTCAGCCACCCCCTTCGAGACCTTTCGGATGTCTTCGTCCTCGCTGGAGCATGTTGAGATTTCTGCGGAAGAGGGGGGTGAAGTTGGGGTGTGTGGATTCTGCCAGGCCACCTGTACTGGGGCAGTTGCCCCTTCAAGTGGATGAGGCTTTGCCCTTGTTGCCTCGGCCGCCTGCGCTTCTTTCAGTACCTCTTGGAGAGTCAGCTCGTGGCCCCGGTTCATGAGCTTCCATTGGGTCTCTTCGTCCCACAGACCGCAAAGCATGTGGTCCCTGAGGGCAATCTCTAGGTTTTCCCAATCACATGGGCCTGCGGCCAGGCGGAGGGCCGCTGCATAGTCCACCATGGACTCTCCCGGATTCTGTGCCCTTCTCCAGAACGCAGCTCGGGCCGTGAAGATGGAGACAGTTGGCTGAAAGTGCCCACGCAACGCTGCCAGGAGTTGCTTCACTGGGACCTCCTCTACCTTCCTCAGTGCCATTAGGTTCACCAGGAGCTTCATGGCCGGGTACCTGAGCATCGTGATGAGGTGGGCACGTTTTTTCCCCTCGTCTGTGATGTCGGCAACCGCCAGCGTGCTCCGAAAGTGCATTTCAAATAATTCCCATTGCTCCGGATGCTTGATGTCGAAACTCGGTGGTGTCTTGATCCCGTGGGAAGCCATATCCCACCTTCATCGCCAATTTGGTGTTCAGGGAATCAAGACAATGAAAGCAGCCGTACAAGGCTTAACACATCTTTATTGCATGGCATACAGTACGAACACGAGGTAATGGCGGCGATACAGCTCCTTTTATACGGTGACTATACATTTTGAATGTGGCAACACGGTAGCCTATTGGCTACTGTCGGTGTGATGTCATCCGGAGTCATGCCCAGTCCAGGTGTGTTGTGGCGGGAATGTTTCCTGCAGCTGGAGATGTTTGGGGAATTTGTACCATGTGAGCTGAATGCTCGTTGCTTCCCTCTCTGGTAGCAACTCGCATTCTCATACAGCTGAGATACATTGTGTTCTATTACATTTTCCCCTGAAGTAGTTACATTCATCTTAAAGGTATAATGCAGTAGTTACATTTCATACACAACACCTTTTGACCTCAGATACCTCTTAATGTCTACTGTCATAATTAGGATTGAGGGAAGCATTAGTGACAGTTGGAGCTTGCATTTTAGAGTGAAGGAGAGGACATTTTTTGTTAATTCTATTCAGTTCTAGAAGGTTTTGTTTGATATTCTGCACTGCTACAAAACACTTGTGTATGAATTTACAAACGACCACTCAAAAACTTTATAATTACAGGTAAGTAACCCATCTGTTCTGGAATTTGTTTAGCTTGTTCCACATTATTCAGAAGTGGACAACCTACAGTCTAAGGACTATGGCTGTCAGCCTAACTTCAAAAACCTTTGAGAAGTGGTGAAGATCAAATTTATGGCAAGAGCAATTCATCTGTCCCCTGGCACCCTATTAAGTCAGGGAAGAAGATAGATGAAAAAAGAGGTAAAGGTTTCCCTTGCTTGAATGCCAGTTGCATCCGACTCTAGGGTTCAGCGCTCATCTCTGTTTCAAAGCCGAAGAGCCAGCGCTGTCTGCTTCTGCAGACATTTCCGTGGTCATGTGGCAGGCATGACTAGATACCAGAGCACACGGAACACTGTTACCTTCCCACCGAAGTGATCCTTATTTACCTACTGGTACTTGCAATGTCTTGCTTTCGAATTGCTAGGTTGGCAGGAGCTGGGACAAAGACGGGAGCTCACTCCGTCCTGCAGTACTTGGGAATTGAACTGCTGACTTTCCGCTTCCCAGTCAGCATCTTAGCCACTTGGGAAAAGAGGAGAGGAGAATGAAAAAGGGAGTGTCAGCAAAATAAGATTAAAAAGTAATGTCTCTCCTCTTCTACTGTTGATGGAGAAGGAGAAGCAACCATTCTATCAAGGGTATGGGGGCTGCTGTGAAATTACTCTGCTTTTATTTATCCAGAACAGTGTAGTCACATCTTGGTTTCCAGCCTTCTTCTTCAAGTGCCATATCCTATTCCACATATTGGCTAGCACCAATGAAGATTGTCATGGGAACAATATAATGCAGTAGTCTTCCATTTACCTTCTGCATAGCAGCATGACACCCATACCACTGATCCAGTTCTGTGAGTCACTTTCTGGCCCTGAGTCCTTTTGGCATGCAAATTCCTCCTCTGCCCCAGGTCAGTCTTGTTGAAGCTGCTGCCCTCCATCAAGATGGACTCAAGTGGGATTTAATCCACTTGGGGACCCATTACCTTTCCTGTGGACTTGGTCACCCGAGATCGTTAGTCCTCAAGGTTGTTAGGTTAGTTAACCACTGCATTAAGTCAGTGGCAGTATGGTCTACTACCGTAGCAAGACAACCATTATTGGATTATAACCAATGTGAAATAAAAATACAGAGAACACTCCAGTACAAGAGCAAGATGAAAGAAAGAACACATGAAATATTATTTTGTGATAGACCATACAAAGAAGATATTGTTTTATCTTGTCCAGGATTGTAGCAGAAATAAACTGGGCCAGATAAATTATCATGTAATACTGCAGTGGCTAAAGTCGCTAAGACGCTGACTGGGAAGCGGAAGGTCAGCAGTTCGATTCCCGAGTACTGCAGGATGGAAATGAGCTCCCGTCTTCATCCCAGCTCCTGCCAACCAAGCAGTTCGAAAGCAAGAAATTGCAAGTAGATAAATAGGGACCACTTCGGTGGAAAGGTAACAGCGTTCCGTGCACTCCAGTGTCTAGTCATGCCTGCCACATGACCATGGAAACGTCTGCAGAAGCAGACAGCGCTGGCTCTTCGGCTTAGAAACAGAGATGAACACTGCACCCTAGAGTCGGATACGATTGGCTTTCGAGCAAGGGAAACCTTTACCTTTAACCTTAATACACATAAAAAAATGACCAGGAATGGTGTGAGATCTCATTGGGCAGTGGGGGGGGTGGGGGGCTCCCATCTCTTCCTGAAGTGTTGGGGTGAGTAACCCCCATCCCCATGCTCAGAACATGGTGTGCTGGTAAGATTTGCTTTCCTCCTTCATGATCAATGAGAACTCAATAGTTCTTCAAAGGTAAGGCTTTTCTTAATTTTTAAATGCCATCCACTTAAATTACCAATTTAATTATTGCAATACTTTTGTAAAGGAGAATCAGTACTACTGTCTTCATATTGCTGTGGGAAAGGTGCTGAAGGCAGTGGCCCTGTGCTGCCTCTTTATTTTGTGTGTGTGAGTGTGTGCAGGAAGCTGCTATTGTAAGCATCCATATTTGCTTTAAAATAAATCACAGTTGTTCATCATGTTAAACTTGTTTGAACCATGATTCAAAGTTTTTATTCAGGCTGATCTTTGTTATGTAAGCTATGCTTTTAAGCAGAGGATCTCAACCTATGGCCCATGGGCCAGACCCTGCCCTCGACAACATTCCATCTGGCCCATCGGCGTCTCCCCTTTACCTGGATGTGGAAGCAGGTGCATTTATGTCAGTCGCAAAATGTGCCCACACATACACAAACACACCTGAGGCTGATGTAAACGCGGAAGTGGGTGTATTTATGACAGCCATAAATGCCCCCGCTTCCGCTTCTGGCCCACTCAGCTGTTCCCGGGGGATACTCAGGTCCATGGCACAAGGAGGTTGGCCACTCCTGATTTTGAGGGTTGTTTGTTGCTGACTGTGACTTTTATTGATGTGCTTTTAATTGTGTTAAGATTTTGTTTCACTGTATTTCATTCTTGCTAATCACCCTGGGTGCTTCCCCCCCAGACAGAGTATACATTAAATAAACATAGTTAATGAGAATAAGTCAAGATCAAACTGTGCTTCCACATCATGGTTTGTTTTGAAACCATGGCTCAAACAAACCACAGATGCCCAAGTATTTGGACAAAATGTTGAACTCTCGCTATTTTAAAAAAGAAACAAATCTACTCTATTTCCTTCTCTTGAACTTGAAATATTAGAAAAGTAGGAAAAGAGGATTCCATCAGTCTCTAGTGTCCCCCCACCTTCCAGGATGTTCTGCTGGGTCAAAAGTAATACCGAACACTTCCTATGAATGTGGATGTAGACAGATATAAGCCTCTTCTCATCATGTACATGATTTATTGGTACACTAAAATGTGAGTACTTTTCTGTCTTGCTTTCATCGCCATTCATATCCATAGGGCTTAATGGATTAAACTATTTAGTGGGAGAGAAGGTGGAAGTGGGAAAACATGTGAGCAAGTTGCCTAGCAAAGTTTAGACCATATGATTATCCTCCTCTGTCTTCTCTGAGCTTTGTGGAGTAAAGAAGGTTGTGATACATATGGGAAAGTTTGAATAAACAGTGATGTTTCTCATGACTTATGAGTAGTATAAGGATTTGGACCCATGGATGCAATGGGTGGCATAAAACTTTCAGGCCTTTCACTGTTCTGTTTGGCCATGTGAACTTATACAATGTTCTCAAAGTTCCAACTTTTAGGAAAACACTGATTTATATTCTAAGTAAGGAATAAATTAATATCACACAGAGCAATGCTGGGAAGGCTTCTCAATCCATACAGTGCTCAAATTATACTGAAATGGGGAACAGGGGCCGAGACCTCCTGTTTGTTAACTGAACAAGCATTTAAAGTTGAAATATCCCACAACTATTAAAATGTTTTTTTATGGTAAGGTTTGGTTAATGTTTCAGTTAAGAATTTCCCCTGGAGGTTCTTAGGCACCTGTTTAGAGTCTCCTACTTGTATACAGGATTCTATGTCATTTAATAGAATTCCTTGCTAACTAAGGTATGTCTTCTTCAGACTTCTATTTTGGTTCAATTCATCGCCCAGAAGTTTCAGGCATGACTGGAAACTCTGCAGTCTGCCTTTTGTCCTGACCTCAGACACTAAAATCACACTGGTAGCTCTGAACTCTTAAGCTTTGACTGCAGATTGATGGTGTGGTTGCATTCACTGATCTTGTCAGATCCTACAATATTATTTTACAACCATTAATTATGAAGTGTTGGTGACATGAGTCCACACACTGATCCCTTCCAGATGTGTTGGGCTACAACTCCCAGAACTCCCACAGCATCCACTTCCCCATCATTCACTGTCATACCTTTCAGCATCTGTCCTCCTCCTCTCTCATTGTTCTCTCCTACTACAACTTACTCATTTGCACCATTTTCAGGCCAGTTAGGACTGGAGTTGTAGTCCCCTCACATTTGTGCAGCATTTAGTCAAGGAGGGCTGTAACAGTGCCTATTAGAGAGAGTGATTACTAGTCTTCAGTGATTGCATGTAATCTGGAAGTGATGATACTTGGTACCTTTCCTGCAGGACCTTAGCCAGGAGGTGGCCAAGGTGGGCTTAGCCCACCCTGAGTTAGCATTTTACCTACCCCGGCAAAGCACAGTTTCCCATAGGAATGTATTGGGGGGAAAGGGGCTTTGTTGCCCACCCTGAAAAAATATTTGCCCACCCACATCTAGAATCCTGGCTACGGACCTGCTTTCCTGTCAAGTTCTACAGGGTCCATCCTGTCCTATTTTCTGGTATTTTGGTGCTATTCAAGATATGCAGTTATATTTGTCTGTCAAGTAAAGAATGCTGTGACACTTTACAGTTTAGCAGAATTTTCATGTCCCAACTTTTAATGTACTAAGCATTAGCGATTCAGACACATAGTTGTGGAGACATGACATAAGAGGAAAAGATATGTTAATAGTAGAAGAAAAAGCCATGGAAGCAGTAGGCTTTCCACGTTTCTATTCAGAATCAAATATGTGCAAGAGAATGTTAAACTCACTCTATTATGATACCTCAAGTGATAAAATGATCTTGATTACTATACTTCAGGGTTTATCAACCTTGAGCCCAGAAACCCAATTAAGTACACCTGCTGATTGAGGCTTCTGGGAATTTAAATCCAAAACTTAAGAACAAAGTTGAGAAACCCTGTGTATACTTGATTACTAATTTAACACCTAAGTGGGAACAATTCCTTCCTGTAGTGAGGAAGATATTATAAATCTTGACTGAATCTAGATTCAGCAGAGTCAGATTTGCTAATACAGTCCAGCAATCGCCTCATTTTGAAGTCTTCTTCATCAACGCATCCTCAGAAACCAAAACTTCTGAATTCTGTCATTTTAGTGTCAGATTTTTAGGTCAGCTCATGACTGTGTGGCTGATGCTACTACTGCTTGGTTTTAGTTTGACTTCATTGGGAGGACTGAAAGTGAAGTCTGTGATGATGTTTGTCCTCTTATTCTTTCTTACCACAGACATCATTCGCAGTGATATAGCCTTGGATAAGCAAAAAGGTTGCAAGATTGCTCAGCACCCAGATATCATGTTGGAGCTACAGAGGGAAAAGGCAGCTCAGATGCACCTGGTTCTCCTGAAAGAGCAGTTCTCCAATACTTATACCAATCTCACACTAACAGGTAAGGCTGCAAGGCTATCACAAACAAAAGACCACCACTTATTGTAGGTTCCATATAAAATAGAGCTATGGGAAGATCTTATGCCAAGAATGGGAATACTGTATATAGCTCTTCAGATATTACCAAACTGTAAACTTCACCATTCCTCAACATTGATGATGTTAGCTAGGATTTGAGTTGAAATCCATTAATACTAGAGGGCCATATGGTTCCCATCCCTGCTCTAAATAGAGAGGGAAATGTTAAATGTTACTGAAGGTGAAATGTTTTAAAGTATTTACCTCCTCCCTTTTGTGATATTTTGGATGTTGCTAGTCTTAGCTATAATTTTCTTGCATCACTAGCAATCTCCTGGATTTGATTGCAAGATACGATCAGTTTCCGTGGGGAGTGTTCTCATATAGCTGTGATAGCAAGAAGAATGATCAATGCGTGTATTTGTAATGTGTGTGTACTGATGAATATCTACTCTATGAGATAGAATTACAGCATCTCTTTGTGGAATGCTACCTGACAGGTTTGATCCATGTTGGGTTTCCACTTAAGACATACTTTAATTGATTTCCCCATTTTAAACATCCACTTCTTATTCCATGCTTCATGGGAATGCATCCTGTGAAATATGACAGACACATAGACCTAAGAGAAGGATGGCTTTCTTCGCTTTGTCCAGGAACACACTGTTCCTCCCTAACATGTGGAAACCAGTGCAAAATAGGAGTTTAAGTCTTGGATTCAGACCTAGAAGATCCAAGTTCCTGACTCAGGAAAATCAGTGGATTCCCTCAGGCTAGTCACACTCTCTTAGTCTGACTAACCTTATACGTTTGTTGTAAAGATAAACAAAGGGGAAGGAGAAACATGTACTGTATGACTTTGAACCTGAAACTTATGGGAAGAAAGCTAGAAAACAAATGTAACATTCATGGAATTAATGAATGTGTTTTGCCACATTGTTTAACTTCCACATTCAAGTATTAGCATTACAGCAGTTGTCGTCTCTGGATGGAGAAAATGGAAGTCCAATTTTTGTCACTCATCATTCAAAGATAGTAGAGTTGTCAGTGATCATTTTAACTTTGCTCTGGCCATCAGATTAACAGTGGGTCATCTTTGAGCTATGTTGTCTCTCATCTTGAAAATTTTGACCTGGAGGATTTCTAATTGTAGTTTTAAAAACCACAAAAATAGCCTTGTTTCACCAATACAGATATTATTCTAGTTTTGCATTCTGTTTCTAGTGTCCATCCAGATGCCGTAAAGACAGTAGCAGCCTTCTTATGTTCCTTAGCATTGTGTTCTTGTATATTTTGTTCTTGTATATTATATATTCTGCATAGAATATACTGTCCTCATGACTAGCAGCTAATAATAGTTTGTGAGAGATAGAACATAGTGATGCTTTTCTCTTAAGGGACAGCTTCTGTTGCTTTCCTATAACATTTACTTGGTTAAGGGAACAGAATATTGTGAGGCCCAATGAGAACAAACTATACCAGGCATTTCTAGCACTTTGGCACTACTGAAAATTGTGTGTGTGTGTGTGTGTGTGCGCGCGCACGCGTGCATGCGTGCACGAGTGTGTGCGTGTGTGTTTAAATTTTCTTCTTCTCTCTTTTCCCTTGCTTGCCTCAGCAGAGGGGATACAGCAATTACTAAATTTGGTGTCCTTGAAGCCAAAGCAGCACATGCACTTTGAATGAACCCAGTAAATATTAAAGAGCAAATATAAAAGAGATAATGGCCCAGACGGAGTTGAGTGGCTGTTTCTATTAAGAGTGTTGTTTGAATTATCCATGAAATGGGTCCTGGAATGAATGACAGGCTGTGAGGGGGAGGCTGTAGGTATTCATAAACTACTTTTAAAAGTTTTGCCTGGCTAATGTGGGAACAGAAAGAAAGGGTCTGGTTCTCCTGCCTTTGGCCAGTGGGTGGCAGTGAAAAGCGCCAACAAATGGTATCTGAGTTGCTGCCATAGATTTTCACCAGAGGGGCCCAATTTTAAAATCTCCCATTGTTTCTTGGGTGGGTGGGGGAATTGCTAGAAAGACATGGAGTTGCTGGACATCGGTATTTGTTGCAACCCAGTAAACACAGCCACCCCATTTTATGGGAAGGAAACAAGAGGCATCTAGGCCTGGAAGATGTTCCAGCCACCAAAGAAAAAGATCAAGCTGGGGTTGGAGCTTGGGAAAATTAATTTTTTTGGACTTTGACTCCCAGAACCTCCAGCCAGGATGATGGATGGCCAGAGTTGCATCTGGCTGATGTTTGGACAGGATCCCACTAAGACATTTTTCATTTTCAGTAACACAATTCTCTTGGTTGTTTATTCCCACTTGAGCTCTTGGAATCTCCTTTGACAACTTGCTTACTCTCCAGTAAACAAAGTTCCCCCTAAATTGAGGCTTCATCCCCTCCTGCGCTGTTCTCTAAGGCTGTTTCAAAGAGACTTAGAGCATTGCTTGCATTTTTGCTTGGGACCTGCTTCTTGCAGGCCACCTGGTTATGGCAGTGTCTTGGCCTTTCAAAGTGTGTTTACGGAAGAAGGTAGAATATTTCAGCTCTGGGTGTCTCTTTGAGGCAGAAGTGTTCTAAAGTGGCAAGACTGTTTTGCTTCTTTGGATGGGATCAATGTAGCCTGATAATGGTTAAGGAAGTTTAAATCTCTGATTTCATAAATGGAGCTGTGTCCTGTGTTCTCAGCAGGCAGAACATAATATTTACTTGTAGCTTGACAGAGACATGTAAATATTTCTGTTTCCTATGATGGATTCTGTCTTCTGCGCTGTATAAAAGAGTTGAGAAGACTGGTGCATGTGGATGATACACCTGCACCTCAGGCAGGGTTTGCAGGAAAGGGAAGCATATTGTAGGATTGGAAAAAAGATACACAGAACAATTAGCCAAACAATCAAAGTCAGTCTTCTCACAACTGGCATATCATAAAACAACAACAACAACAACAACAAAACACTGCAGCACTTTAAAGACTAACTGCTATATTTTAATGTGAGCTTTCCTGGATCAAGTCCACTTCATCAGACATAGGAGTGAAACTTCAAGGCATACTGTTCCAAAAATTCTCACAACTTGTGTCCTTTAGATGTGTTGGGCTGTTAACTGTATACAGCAGATCCATTGATTGTGCTGATCAGGGACTCAACATATCCTGAAGAAACATGGTTGAGGGAGGCTTGTATAGGACTTTTAGAGGGCTGCCACTTTCGTGACCACATTTTGCTCTACCCTAAATGACTTTAGATTTCACAGTTCCCGCTGAGTTCTGAATATACATATATGGCTAGGGTTGTGGCATTTTTTTTTGTTTTACTTGAATTCCTAGAATTCACAAAAAAATTGCAGGTAGAATTCTGAAAGTTCCTATCCACAAACACACACCTACATCTCACACACTCAAAACAGAATCTGTTTTCCTATATAAAAAGGAAGTTGCCCCAGTGCTTTTGGACAGGTCTAGGTATCTATGAAAATGTCATTCTTTGGTGTGCTTTATATAGAATTGAATGGCCAGCAAGATTATTCTCTCTTTCTCAATCTTTGTATCAAAGCATTGCACAATTTAAAATTATGGACACATATGAAATATAGGTGAAATTTAAATCAAATTAAAATGTTGAAATAATTAGACTATTTTTGACCAGAAGCAGGTGTTATCTTTTTTTGCACACATTGTGTGGCATAAATTAAGGTAAAGGTAAAGGTTCCCCTTGCTCAAAAGCCAGTTGTATCCGAATCTAGGGTGCAGTGCTCATCTCTTTTTCAAAGCCGAAGAGCCAATGCTGTCTGCTACTGCAGACATTTCCATGGTCATGTGGCAGGCATGACTAGACACCGGAGCACACAGAACACTGTTACTTTCCCACCAAAGTGCTACCTATTTATCTACTTGCAATTTCTTGCTTTCGAACTGCTAGGTTGGCAGGAGCTGGGACAAAGACGGAAGATCATTCCATCCTGCAGTACTTGGGAATCGAACTAATCTTGCATTGATTTAATTTCTCCACATTCACAAAAATTGTTCTGTATCAGTAGCCCCATTTTATTTGATTATTCTTTCTACTTCACTTCAGTGTCTATTAAATAACTTCTAGATGGTCCAACCAGAGTCTTGCACTGATGGGAGACACTCTCTGGCATTCATCCATTTGGCAAGGTGTGTTGTTTTTGTCCCATATATTTAGCCTAGCCTTTTCTCCTTAGAGCAGAGAGTTGTGCAGAAAACATTTTCTAATTTTAGCACTTTTCTAGGGGGTTGGTGTCCATGAAATGGTCTGGTTTGGGGCTGTACTACCATCTTTGTTAATTATTTGCTAGTACTTCTCAACATACTTCTGGAGGGGCAATGCCAGCAAAATAATAATCTTTTTCAGTGAAGGTAGGTTTCAGGCAGCCAGTAATTATCCTGCATGATTCATTAAGAGCTACATATTGTTTGGCATGTGCTGATTTACACCATAGGATACTAGCATTCTGTATTCTGTTATGGAGTAGCACAGGGACAAGGCTGTTGTTCTCATTGTTTATGGGTTTGTACTCCAGTTGACCTCCTCCAAGGATCATTGTCTTGCCGTGGTAAGGAGGCTTGTGTGGTTTGATAAGGCTATGGGCTATGCCATGTATGGCCACCCAAGACCAACAGGCTATACAGGAGAACTCAGACTAAACATGATCTACTGGAGAAGTAACTGGCAACCCACTCTACTGTCCTTGCCAAGAAAACCCCACGGACAATATCAAAAGACTAAATGATATGATGCTGGGGGAAGGGCCCTTCAGGTTGGCAGGTGTCCAATATGCTACTTGGAAACACCAGAGGACAAGTTCAAGTAGTCCCAGAAAAAGTGAAGCCGCTGGGCCAAAGCTGAAAGGATGCTCAGGTCTGGATGGATCTGATAGTGAAAGGAAAGTCCAATGCTGTAAAGAACAATATTGCATAGGAACCTGGAATGTAAGATCTACGAATTAAGGCAAGCTAGACATGGTCAAACATAAGATGAAAAGACTGAGCATTGATATTTTGGGAATCAGTGAACAAAATTGGACATGGATGGGTGAATTTAACTCAGGGGACCATTACTACTACTGTGGGAAAGAATCCCTTAGAAGAAATGAAGTGGCCCTTATAGTCAATAAAAGAATGAGGAAAATAGTAATGGGATACAATCTTAAAAATGACAGAACGATCTCTGTCTGAAGGCAAACCATTCAACATCACAGTAATCCAAGTCTATTCCCCAACCACTGATGCAGAAGAGGCCAAAGACAACCAGTCCTATGAAAACCTACAACACCTTCTAGAACTGATCCCCCCCCCCCCAAAAAAAAGATGTCCTTATTATCACTGGAGATTGGAATGCCAAATTAGGGAGTCAAAAGGTAACTGAAATAATGGACAGGTTTGGCCTTGGAGTACACAATGAAGCAGTGCAAAGGCTAATAGAGTTTTGAATTTTGAATTTGAAATTTTATTTATATACCACCTTTCTCACCCAAGGTAGTTTATAAAAAAAAATAAGGTACATAATAACAAGTAAAGAATATGCAATAAAGTTACAGGTTACAAGTCAAGGTACAAAAATACAATATACGATCATCCCGCAAATATAAGATACAAGATACAGTACAAGATACAAAGATACAAAGTATAAATTCCAGTAAATAAGGTAACAATAGCTGTGGGTCTGTCCGCAGGTGCACCCACTTCCCTGCCGACCAGCCGGGCTGGGGGGAAGGAGCACAGGGCCTCAGGGCAGTGGTAGTGGCAGCGCTTTTCAAAGTGCGAGTCCATCCGCAGGTCCTCCCACTTCCCCACCAACCGGCCGGGCTGGGGGGAAGGAGCACAGGGCCTCAGGGAGTTGGTGGCAGCGGTGCTTTTCAGAGTGCAGGTCCGTCCGCAGGTGCTCCTATTTCCCCGCCGACCGGATGGGCCAGGGGAAGGAGCACTGGGCCTTAGGGCAGTGGTGGCAGCAGTGCTTTTCAAAGTGCAGGTCTGTCCGCAGGTGCTCCCACTTTGCCAAGAAAATGCTCTGGTCATAACAAACACCCTCTTCCAACAACCTAAGAGGCGATTTTACACATGGACATCACCAGATGGCCAATACCAAAATCAGATTGATTACATACTCTACATTCAAAGATGGAGAAGCTCTATACAGTTAGCAAAAACCAGACCTGGAGCAGACTGTGGCTTAGATCATAAGCTACTGATTGCCAAATTCAGGCTTAGAATGAAGAAAGTAGGGCAAACCATTAGGCCACTCAGGTATGACCTAGATGACATCTCTCATGAATATACAATGGAGGTGAAGAATAGATTTAAGGGATTAGACATGATGGACAGAGTGCCTGAAGAATTACGGATGGAGGTTCATAATATCATACAGAAGACAGCAATTAGAACTATCCCAAATAAAAAGCAATGCAAAAAAGGGAAGTGGTTGTCTAATGAGGCTCTACAAATAGTTGAAGAAAGCAGAAAAGTGAAAAGCAAAGGTGAAAGAGAAAGATTCACCCAACTGAATGCAGATTTTCAGAGAACTGCAAGGAGAGATAAGGAGACCTTCTTAAATGAACAGTGCAAAGTAATAGAGGAAAACAACAGAAGGGGAACGACTAGGGATTTCTTCAAGAAAATTGGGGGAAATTAAGGAAATGTTTGAAGCCAAAAAGGCCATGATAAAAGACAAAAACAGTAGGTACCTAACAGAAACAGAAGAGATTAGGAAAAGATGACAAGAATATACTAAAGAACTCTACAAGAAGAACCTTAATGTTCTTGACAACCATGATGCCGTGATTGCTGACCTCGAGCCAGACATCCTGGAGTGTGAAGTCAAGTGGGCCCTAGAAAGTATTACTAACAACAAAGCTAGTGGAGATGATGGTATTCCAGTTGAGCTGTTTAAAGCCCTAAAAGATGTTGTTGTTAAAGTGCTGCACTCATTATGACAGCAAATTTGGAAAGTGCAACAGTGGCCACAAGACCAGAAAAGGTCAGTTTATATTCCACTTACAAGAGGGCAAGGCCAATTTCACACATGGGCAAGGTCATGTTCAAGAGCAGCACAAGGTAGGTTTCAGCAGTATGTGGATCAAGAACTACCAGAAGTACAAGCAGGGCTCCAAACAGGCAGGGGAACTAGAGACCAAATTACCAGCATTTGCTTAATTATGGAGACAGCAAGGGAATTCCAGAAAACACCTATTTCTGCTTGATTCACTTTACTAAAGCCTTTGATTGTGTGGATCACAACAAACTGTGGTACATCCTTAAAGGGATGGGACTACCAGACAACCTCACCTGTCTTCTGAGAAATCTATATGTGGGTCAAGAAGCAACAGTTAGGATTGGATAGGGAACAACTGATTGGTTTAGAATAGGAAAAGGAATATGACAAGACTGTATTGTTACCCTAATTATTAACTTATATGCAGAGTACATCATGCATAATGCAGGGCTGGATGAAGCACAAACTGGAATTAAGATTGCCAGGAAAAATATCAACAGCCTCAGATATGCAGATAACACCACTCTAATGGCAGAAAGTGAAGAAAATTTAAAGAGCTTCTTGATGAGGGTGAAAGAGGACAAAGACACTTGAAACTGAGTCGGCCGTGGTCGATATAGAAATCTAACAATAAAAATAAAAATAAAAACTCAACATCAATAAAACCAAGATCATGGAATCTGGCCCCATCAATCCCTAGGAAATAAAAAGGGTGCCAAAATGTATACACATTTTAAGAAAGGAAAGAACTGTATTAAAATTATAATACTCAATATATATCGACAAAAATCTGCATAGTTAAAGCGATGGTCTTTCCAGTAGTAATGTATGGCTGTGAGAGCTGGATCATAAGGAATGCTGAGCACAGAAGAATAGATGCCTTTGAACTGTGGTGCTAGGGAAGACTCTTGAGATTGCCCTGGTCTGCAAGGAATCAAACCAGATAATCCTAAAAGAAATCAACCCTTGGAAGGACAGATACTGAAGCTGAAGCTGAAATGCTTTGGTCATCAAATGAGAAGAGAGGACTCACTGGAGAAGGCTCTGATGCTAGGAAAGAGTGAAGGCAAAGGCGAATGACAGAGAAGCCTGGTGTGCCTGGTTTGTGAAGCATTGGACTCTACTGTGGAACTGAACAATAGAAAGTTCATTGGATTTACTCTGAATATCCCTTTGATGTTTTCTTTTTATTAATCATTGGTTAGTTTTCCCTACTAGGAGCAGTTGGCATGTTAGTTAGTGAAAGGCATTGGATCATTTATAATCTGAAAATCAGCCCTCAGCATCTGGGGATTTCCAAGAACATTAAAACTGGACATAGTTATCTGAATGTTCAGAGTCATGCCTTGTTTGCTTTTCTGCACATAGTGAAATGTTAAATCTACACACACTGTATGTCTGAAAAGATATTATGACAGTGTCAATGATCTGGTCTAGTGACAAACTAATAAAATGATTATCTTCCTGTGTGGCCCAGTGCTTTGAAACTTTAGCATACCTAGGCATGATTTGGGACCATGTTTATTTGATCATATTTCTCTCCTAAGATCTCCTGCAACTTTCTGAAGACTTGCAACTGTGTGTAATATACTACTGCATGTAGCAGAGTCAGTCTTGCTTGTAGATAAGTAAGTTCTTGAGTGTTTTGAGAAAGTTGTTGTCATGGTGGAAATATGAAGTATACTAAGATGTGGGAGGGGTTATTGCTGTTTTTGATCAGTTAAACTTCCGGATTTTATGTTTCTTCTCTTTTCATACTTACATTTGTTTTCTGCACATTTACTCAATTTTATAGTTTAGCATATCACACAAGAAACAAAACAAAACAGAAAATTAAAGTAGACAAGAATGTAGTAACAATCTTAAAGACTAACTGCTGTATTTTAATGTTAGCTTTCATGTAACAAGCCCACTTCCTCAGACATAAGAGCGAGTCTTTATGGTGATCTCATGACCAGGCTGGGATACAGGAGGACAGTGGTTCACTAAGGTAAAGGTAAAGGTTTCCCTTGCTCGAAAGCCAGTCGTATCCGACTTTAGGGTGCAGTGCTCATCTCTGTTTCTAAGCCGAAGAGCCAGCATTGTCTGCTTCTGCAGACGTTTCCGTGGTCATGTGGCAGGCATGACTAGACACCGGAGCGCACGGAACGCTGTTACCTTCCCACCAAAATGGTCCCTATTTATCTACTTGCAATTTCTTGCTTTCGAACTGCTAGGTTGGCAGGAGCTGGGACGAAGACGGGAGCTCATTTCCGTCCTGCAGTACTCGGGAATCGAACTGCTGACCTTCCGCTTCCCAGTCAGCGTCTTAGTAACTTGAGCTGGTTCACTAGTAGTAGATAGAAATTGTAAATCATGTGAACCAGTATGGCTTTTCATACTTGCTGATGACTGAAACCCCTGGTTGATATTCAGATCTATTTCTCTAAAGCTCTGTTCTATAAAAGTGGCAAAAGGTTAGAAGACAGATGCAACATAATCACTGTGGCATTATTTATTAATTTTATTTATATACCCATTTGGGAGATCATCCCACTTTGGTTGGTGACTGATATGGAAAGGAACAGGTAACCAGTGCAGATTTGCTAGAGCCAGGGTAATATGATCAAATTTTCTCACCCCTGGAAGCAATCTGGCAGCTGTATTTGTAGGGAGTAGGGAGACAAACTGTTAACTTCCCTTTTCACCATGTGCAATGTTCTGTATCTAATATACTGTATTATTATGATTGCAATATTGGACCTCCACGTGATCAATCTGTGAGATCCAAGTCATGGTATGCTACAACCAGAATCAGGAGCAATGCATAAAGTTGCCTGTTGGTCTAGGGGTGCCTGGAGGAAAATTGACTAATCCAACATGCATGTTGTAGACTAGGGGAAATTATGTAGCCTTCCCTGCCAACTAAGGCTGAGGAGCAGCTTTTGTTTATTATACGGTAGGTCCTATTAATATATTTCAGTAGTGTAGTGTAAACCTATCCCTCATAAAGATAATATGAACATTTATTTAACCAATGAATGGACTAGTGGACTGATTAGCAAAAACTAAGCTAAAATAAAGCCGTATGATTAATTGGCTCAAAAATCAATGAACGGTTCTCACATTTATACTTTTTTGAGGGGGGATAATACTTTTTGGCTACCTAGTTTGTGGCTGTGAAACCTTCCCTCAGCACGTGGCTCTTAGCCTCACGTGTGCAGACATCCGGCTTGGTGCCTGCACTGGTAGCCCCATGCTGATTTAACTAATTGCTTCCTTGAGCAAGATGAAATGAACATTTCTTCTCTCATCCTGGAGGCAAGAGTCTAGTAGATCCTGCAGTGCTTCTGTTGAGGCTGCCCTCAGGAGGTATTTATGGCCAGAAAGGACATGACCTGACTGTAGGCTCATTAATGGAAGCCAGATGTTGTGCAGCAGCCATCATCATAATCATAATATCTTGCCAGTGGGTATGTCTACAGTGTTGTGACTAAATCATTGGGGGAGTTGCTCAGGAAAATACAGTTTACCTATTAAGCCAAGAGCTTGCCATGTGCTGACTAACTAACTCTTACCTGTACTCCCACCTCAGGTATTTCATAGGGTATCCTCTTCTGAAGGATGAAAGGTTTTCATACACTGCGTTGGCAATTTTGTTTGGCTCCAAATGCTATTCTTTGAAGGTTCATCCAAAGTTCCCTTTGTGCAGTGGCTGGATAGATGTCAGATGAGAGGAACACTAGGGACATTATTCATATGTTATTGTCCTTTATTGTATTGCTTAGCAGTCCCTGGTTAGGGAAGCATTCCACAACATCTGGAGGGCCACTTATTCCCCACTTCTGCTCTAGTCTGTGAACAAGGCACCACTGGCAGCCCAGAGCAGGGAACTCTGCCTGGCTCACTGCCTAAGAGCACATTCACCCATTACATCTTGCAAGCAGCCACATAGTTGTGCATCCCAGCTATGTGTCACACTTCTGCACCACTCCACAAAGAGTGAAGGGGAAAATCTTATTTAAATGTCAAGTGGAAATAAAGTCAATTTACCAAAGCTTCCATTCACGGGAAGCCAGATTTTAATTAGTGCCTTTCAACCTCCTTTAGAAAGCACTTTAACTTCACCTAAATAAGCTGGCAACCTGTTAATGAATGTGACAAATCGGATGAATACCAGGCAGGCCCTGGCCTAGAGTACTGGCATAGATTCTCTTCTAAACTTCAGTGAGGTGCTATGAATTGCTGTACAGCCACTTACTCAATAAAAATGTAGGTGTCATCAGTCCTCTTACTTACAAGTGGGCTGAAATGACTAGGGATGTAGCTTATAGAATATTCAGCTTTCTAACTGTGTATATCTCACAAAACATCTCCAAACCCAGTAAGTATGTGTAGGTTCTTTCCAAATACTTCATTGAATTATATATATGCAATCTATATGTGCACTTATAAATATATTGCAAGAATATATTTATATGTGCACTTATAAATATATTGCAAGAAGAAAACTCAAGCCTTGGACTCGATTGATTTATTTTGTACGGACATATGATAATACAGTTTGCATTTTTTGCCAATTACCAGCCATGAGCGGATATTTCTTCCTCTCATCCTTAGCATGGCCAGAAAGGATACATGGCAAACAGTGATTTCCAAAATCAGTAGATTGTAATGTTCAGACTAGTGATCATTGAATATGAGATACCAGCTTAGTCACCAAAACTCATTGGATCAGCCATTATTTCAACCAATCTGTGGAGGTGAAAGGGAAGTGGGGAACCATGTAATGTTCCCATGTCCATGGCTGGTATAATATAGCACTGAAGAGGATGGAGGGACAGAGGTGCTGTCAGGCACATGGGCAAGACACAACTGGTTGGCCCTAATTCAATAGGTGGCCTCAGACAAGCCACTGTCTCTAAGCTTTTGTCCACATTTGCAATTTGGTGAGAATAAATATTGATCAGTCTTACCAGCTTCTATGGTCATTGCTGCCCTATGATAAAAAAGCTAGATATGGTTAAACCCATTTAAGGGTCATCATAAATTTCAACTTACACTGCTTCATGTGTGGAACATTTGTTAGGAAAAGCAATGGATCCTCATTTTATTTTCTGTGTTGCAGTTATGCTAAGATGTGATCTAAAACTCTTTGTATCTAAAAACATTCCCTTTGCATTTGTGAAAAGAGACTCTGGAGATGTAGATGTATTGAAGGGCAATTTTTTAAAAAAATGACAGGAGTTAACCCATCTATGTAAGAGATTCTAGATTGCACCCAATTACTATCTCTGCTTAAATGGAATTGATTTGTTGAGTGATTAGAATTTATATTTCAGATTTCTTGTTACATTTTAGAGATTTATTTTAGATTAAACATTGATGATAATTATTTTTATGATTTAATTATACATACCTGAGGCCCTTTCTAAAGACTGTATTAATCTGGGACATAGATATACCGTGGCACCTCATACAATGATTTTAATACATTCCAGGGGGCTTGTTGTTGTACGAAACAATTGCTAGACGATACATACATCATATAGCAATTTCCCCTATGGGATGCATTGTACAATGAATTAATTATTATTTGTTCTAAGTGGTTTTTCCCATTGAAAAATTGTTGTACAATTTTTTCCATAGGGAAAATTATTATGCAGGACACCATTTCCCCCCACAACCTAATTTTTATGCAGTTTCATTGCTATGTGGAGCAATTGTTGTATGAGGTTCCACTGTATATCATTATATATTTTCATTACTGGTTTTATTTAAATGCCTTATGGTCGAACAGTGAGTATCTCCTAGAAATCACAAATAGAATTTCAGCTGGGATACCTTGATGGTTAAAATTTAATGCACAGTAGATATCACCCATATGGCACTCTTAGGCAATTTTAAATTATAATTTTAAAAGCTGCTTTGCAAAAAAAAAAAAAAAAAGAGCACATGCATCGTATATATAAGCTGTTAGTGTTCCTGGGAAGAAGGAAAGTAGGAAGGAATGTTGTGGTTATGGTGCTAATGGGGTCATTGCTCATTCTTTCATCCAAGCCTTGAGGGATGTGTCAATGATGACAGCTCAATTGTTTATTGCTAGGATAAGATTCCTGTGTAGTTGAGAAGAAAACGCAAAGGAAGAAGGAACAGTAGGTGAGATTGCATCTGGATTATCATTCAACTGGCCACAGGGGTTGCTATGATCAGTGGGGGCACTGCCTGCTGCTCAGAATTTGGTCTGACGTCTGTGCTTTGCTAGACTCCCAAACCACTTCTCCATCTGTTTGCCAATTCCTCCTCCTTGGTTCCTTTTCTTCTACTCTGTTTTGGCCAGTACAAAGTGAGACCCTGTATTTTGTACTGCTAAGAGGTCACAGACTCATTTGGCTTTATGTCCTTGTTTTTGCTTTTGGTGAAGAACTCAAGTGGGCATAGATATGGTTCATCAGCAACTGTGAACCAGAAGCTCCAGTTGTTCTCTGTGTTGTTTCCTACTAAAGCAGACAGCCTTCCCCAACTTGGTGCCTTTAAGATATGTTAGACTGCATTTTTAGACATGATGCTGTAGTGGGGATTTCTTCTTCTTCCTCATCTAGGCCAGATGTGAAACAGCCAAAATGAAGGCACACTTTGGTGAGTTCATTCTGCAGTTCCTTTTACCTGACCTAGTGTGAGAAAGATTAGCCAGCAATACAAGGTTGATGTTACCAGGGTATGCCCCATTGTGGTTCAAAAATACCATAGTCTTGGAGGAGGTTCTTTCTGTGTACCATTTTGGGGATGATTAGATGGAAGAATAGTTACAAAACACTTAATGAGAAATGGACATGAGAGATGGGTTACTTTTGCTCCTTCCCACATTACTGGGTCACAATGCCAGGAACTACAGTTATTGAATTACTAAGAAGAGAAGGGGGGAAAGTGGGAAAACCTTTTAGGAGTGAAATGTGAATCCACTGGCAAGGAAGCAAGAGCAAGAGCTTTGAAGGGGGAAGCTAAAGCAGATTCCAACAATCCTCCATTAAGTAATTAGGGGGCACTGGGGATGGATCTGCTTGAGATACTCAGTTGCTCTTTTTCTTCCTTCTGCTGGGCACTCCCTAAACTGGATTACCTGGGAAAGCGTTTTTAAAAAGCTCCAGATGCACATAGTTCTACCTCCAGCTGTGGCCAATCACTCTTAGCCAGCCGATCTGCCTTTCTGCTGGAGCCCGCGGCAGCCATGCTGCCCATTCGTCATGCATCTCCAATTGCAGCTCTCTGGATAGCTTCTCTGGGCCATGTCTGGCTCTTCCTCTCTTGTTTTATCATCCGCCCCCTCCATGAGCTAATGTAGTAACATCTCTTCATTGGCTATAAATTCAGGGAAGAGCTCTAGATAAAATATGGCTTTGCAGAACGAGATTGGAAAACATCTGTTTTTTAGCCCTTAGATTGGTCTCATATGACAATGTCACTTTTTGTGCCTGTGTAAAAAAGAGTGAGTTGATACATTTTAGGTTTTTACTTGGATATACAAAAAATCATGTTGAATTCAGAACCTTTCCTAACAAGAAAACTGTACAAATTGTCTGCGGGCAGTTTAAGAGGCTAGAATTGGTCTAGACTTTTATTTTTTATTTGACCCCTCAATGTTTTGTAAGCATAGACTTGAGTAGAAACCTTTTAAAATAGCAGTGATGAGAGAGTTCTATGAGAAATTCTTGACTATCGATAGAACATCAAGAGCTACTCTCATTCTGGACTTTCAGGCAACATTACAATGTGATGATGTACCATGAGAATACTGCTTGTGGCATTGTCACAGACAGTGTAGCATTATGAGAATTAATTATCAGGAAATGCAAAATATGGAACTGCAAAAGTATGTGATTTAAATTATGGAAGCAGAAGCTCTGACACGATTTTTATTTCTGATTTTGACTTAACATCTTCATTTGGGATAACAAATTTTGACTTTAAGATACATCATTTGGCAGCAGAAACAGAGTGGCCAGTGAATGTCCATATTGTTTGCTTTGTGTTTATAGGAGTATTAGAGAGATGTCAATCTTAGAAGAAATCAACCCTAACTGCTCATTGGAAGGTCAAATAGTAAAGATGAAGCTAAAGTACTTTGGACATCAAATGAGAAGGGAGGATTCACTTGAGAAGGCCTTGATGTTGGGAAAGGTGGAGGGCAAAATAAGAAGGGGGCGTCCAAAGATGAGATGGCTAGATAGTATTGTAGACACAATGGGCCTGTGGGAGGGCTGAGGGGGATGGTGGAGGACAGAGGGGCCTGGAGGACAATGGTCCATAGGGTCGCAAAGGGTCGGAATCGACTGTGCGACTGAACAACAACAAAAAGAGAGATGTTTAGCCTCCCCCTACTGTTTGTTATTTAAAGCAAGTGTCAAAGTTCATTAGCCTAAGATAGCAAAGACAGGACATGCTGTCTTCCTAAGACTGTTCTAAAATAAAATCCACATATGTTTTGGAACAAAAACTTGACCTTTCCAGATGTTTGGTAGTGTATATTTTAAACTGACAAGGAAACCTTAGTGTCAACTGCATTCAATACATAACAGAAACCATCAAATTAAATTCAGTCTCTTTTAAGCACCACATTGGCTCTACATTTTGCACCACATTTTGCTCAAACCAGATTTTAGTAATTCATAGAAAATACTCCCTTTGCAATATGTTGTTGTTATATGCCATCACCTCCAACTGATGGCAACCCAATGAATGAGAGATCTCCAAAATGTCTGATCCTCAACAGCCCTGCTCAACTCCTGCAAATTATAAATTATGGCTTCCCTTAGGGAATCAATCCACCTCATGATTGGCATTCCTCTTTTCTTGTTGCCTTCCACCTTTCCTGGCATTGTTGTCTTAGTCAGAGAAACTTGCCTTTTCATAATGTACCATAAGTGCAGCAGCTTAAATGTTATCATTTTTGCATCTAATGCAAGCGCGGCGCCAAAATGGCCGCCGCGCCCTTTGCGGGCCCCCCCCACAGGACAGAGAATCCGGGTAGTTAGGGGCGTGGCCACCGCCTTGATAAAAGGGGTGGCCACGAGGCAGCCGTGCTGCCATTTTGCCTCAGCGACGGAGCGGAGAAGTTTTTCCCCCTGCGTCTCCGTCGCTCGTTGGTGCTACCGGGAAGCCTTTTAGTTCCGTTTACTAGCTAGCTTCCCTTTCTGCTGCGGTGAGATGCCTTCCAAAAAGAAGGCTGCTGCGAATGCAGCTCGGGTGGTTCGGAGGCGTAATCCGGGTCGGAGGACCGCGGTGCCGCCTCCCCAGCAGCCACTTTTGCCATCCCCGGCCGGGGCTAGTGGCATGGGGGCTATCGCCCCTTGGCCCGATCAAAGTGCGGGCGCGGAGGGAGCTCCGGCCCGCGGCCCGCGAGCGGTGGGCACCGCTCATCCTCCTGCTCAATCGGTTGGGCCTATTCCTGTTGGGCCGCAGCCTCTCCCGGGGCCCTCTAGCCTTGGGGGGTGGCCCGGCTCCCTGCCTTGGCAGGTTAATCCACCAGCCCTCCCGGGCTTCGGCGGTAGTCAATGGCAATATACGGCCCCTGGGGTGCAGGGACCTGTCCCCATGCAAGGATCAGGTGGGCCGGCCGGCTCTTTACCCATGGTTAATGTGGACTCCTTACTGGCCCGTATTGTGGCCCTCGAGGCGTCTTTGGCCCGGGCCAGTCAGGCAGGTGCCCCTTTTGGGGTACCTTTGGAGGCGCTAACGGCAGCAGGACAACAGCCGGCGGGGAGGGTTGAGCTGCTGCAGGCGGGTGGCGCGGCTACGGCCACTGCCTCGCAGCTCCCCAGCCAGCAACCTGGTGCGGGTCAAGCCCCGGTGATGAGCTCTACATCGGTCGTGAGCTCCGACGCCCCCAGTGGGCCAGAACCCCCGGTGGGGGCGGCCCGCGGGGGTGCAGCATGTGAGTATACGGTGCAAACGAGTACATCTACACATATTCCCAAAATAGGGGGGGCCTTTCAGTGGCCTTGGCCTCGCTCGGGTGGTGCGGGGACTACCCCTCTGGTGCCCCACCCGGCGACAACGACTGCCACCATGCCCACGGGGGTGGGCCTAGGCTCTTACACTGCTGGTAATGTCTTGGGGGTGGCAGGGTTAGCTCCGGCTCCCTTTACCAGGCCTGTTGTCCCCTTTTCGGCTTTGCCGACGGCAGGGTATTCCTTGCCACTGGGCGATCACTTGGCACAGGCTACCAGAGAAAAGATTTGGAGGGGGGAGTATGTAGATATCTTCTCACTCCTGAACAGAGAGCCCACCAAGGAAGAAAGGGAGGGTCAGGATGAGAAGGACAAGGAGCAGGCACGCCGCCGTAAGCCGCCGCGTACCTGGGCTAACTGGCTCCCCGCTTATTTGATATATATGGCGGTATATTTGAGGGCGCGGCCGGATCTAGCTATTCCCATGGTCCAATATTTGGACAACATATATAGGGCGATGGTAGATTTCCCGGGCCCCTCATGGCTAGCATATGATGAGGAATTCCGTATGAGGATTCCCCTCCATCCCGAGATGAGATGGGATGAGCCCTGCCAGAGACTGTGGCTCTTGTATATGACACCAACACGCCCTGCCCCGGGGGATAGATACCATTGTGGACATGCGGTCCAGCGAGCAGCTCCAGCGCAGGTTACCCGCCAACCGGCGGGGCAGGGGGTTCCAGCCCGCCTGCTGTGCTGGACTTTCTCGTCAAATGGTTCCTGCAATCGAAAGAACTGCAGGTATAAGCATGAGTGTCCCACGTGTTCTGGTCCCCACGCAGCCTCGGCTTGTCCCAAGCCTGGGGGGGCGCGAGGCAGAGGGAGGGGTGGACAGTGGGCTGGCAAGGCTGCCACGGAGAGAACTAGTTCTCCAAAAGGCACCCTCCCCAATTAAGGTGGACATGCTGGAGCGCTGGCTCGCATCGTACCCAAAGGGGGAGGACAGAGAGTATCTCATTCACGGTTTTAAGCAGGGATTTCGTATCCCTTTTATGGGTGTTAGATCACCTCAGGATGCTCCCAACCTGTTATCCCTCAGAGGAAGGGAGGAGGTGGCTGCGGCCAGCATTAAAAAGGAATTAGACGCGGGCAGGGTCGCTGGACCTTTTCCTGCACCCCCTTTTCCCAACCTTAAGGTTTCACCATTGGGTTTGGTTCCCAAAAAGTCCCTAGGTGAGTTTCGCCTTATTCATCATTTGTCCTACCCAGCCGGCAGATCGGTCAACGATGCTATACCTGATGACCTTTGTTCGGTCAGGTATACATCGTTCGACCATGCGCTGCGCATGGTGCGCTCGTGTGGCCCGGGTGCCTTGCTGGCCAAGTGCGACATTAAGTCAGCTTTTCGCCTCTTGCCAGTGCACCCGGGTGACTTTGAATTGCTGGGTTTTAAATTTAAAGGGGAATATTATTTTGATAAGGCCATGCCTTTTGGCTGCTCCATATCATGCTCGGCCTTCGAGCGTTTTAGTACTTTCCTAGAGTGGGCTTTTGTCCGCAGGTCAGGGTCCCGGTCTGTAGCCCATTACCTGGATGACTTTTTATTCGGGGGTGAACGGGGCTGGGACACGTGTGCACGTCTCCTCAATACATTTCAGACGCTAATGCAGGAACTTGGTGTCCCTTTAGCGCCCGAAAAGACCGAGGGCCCATCGACCAAGTTAGTATTCCTGGGGGTTGAGATTGACACAGTAGAGCAGGCTTCTAGGTTGCCGGGCGATAAGGTGTCCAGGATAGTGACCCTTATCTCGGAATTGCTGGCCAAGCGTAAGGCATCCCTGAGGGAACTCCAGGTGCTACATGGGCACCTTAATTTTGCCTGCAGGGTGGTCGCACCGGGCAGGGCTTTTGCCCGGCGCTTATGCGACGCCATGGCAGGGTTATCCAGGCCCCACCACAGAGTCAGGCTCACCCGGGGTATCAGGGCAGACATGTTTGTCTGGTTACAGTTCCTGAGGGAGTTCAATGGGGTCTCATTTTGGAGGTCGGACCTCCTGGCTTCCCCCAATTTCCAGATCCAGTCTGATATCTGTTCCTGTGTTTAATTATGAGGAAGGTACTTTGACTGCATGAAAAGGACCCCAGAGAGGCTGTTAATAATAATCTGCATGCATTCAGGGAGCATTTTCTGTGATGCCAAGAAAAACATCTCCTTCCTTGACACTCCTTTATCTGCATTTCCTGTGAGTCATTCCCTGACTTTTATCTGGTAAAGTGGGCTACAGTTCATAAAACCTTACGTAGCTTAGTATTTTAAATGCTACAAAACTTTTGTTTCTACCCAATATTCACTTTTAAAAATTCTTGTAACTGTTCTCAGAGTTTTATATTATGTAGCAGTAATCGAGCTACAGCTGAGTGGATAACCCAGTGGTTCAGGTATCTGGTTGTGGAGCCAGAGGTTGGGAGTTTAGTTTCCCACTGTGCTTCCTGGGATAAAAGCCAGTTTATGTAGCCTTGGGCGAGCTCCATAGTAGTAGGATGCCTCCAGAAGAGGCTACCACTAAACTACTACTATGTATCTATACCTATAAAAAGAGGTCTTAACCATTGGGTTCGTTCAAAGCCTCCCGCACCAGGCCCAACCATCCCCGACCTAGCCTTCCGCAGTCACTGTAACCTGTGTCTTCTCAGCGCCACAGGGTTTTGGCCATCGCCAGTGGGACAGCAGCCCCACGAATGCAAACAAAGGGAAACAACTTCAATTTCCAACTCCTCTGCCAATCAGGCTGAGAGATGCGAGCAAAAAGAGCATTGGGAACTGCGGCGTGCCCAATTGAAATCGAGCCGCAGGGAAAAAAACACCGCACGAATGCAAACAAAACAAACAAAACTCCAAGTCCCAGCGTCCTAAGTGCTGTGAGCACTTCAGCCAGTCAGGCTGAAGGGCGCAAGCGCGCAGGATGCTGAAAAAGCTAGCATGCGAAAAATAAACACGCCGGCCTCCTGCAACGGGAGTGCAAGTCCACCACAGTCGGACGCAGCACCTCACGGCCTTGCAAACAAACACACACAAACAACCACAGCAAGACCACCGCTGGCCTTCTTTCCTGGAGCAACGGGGAGAAGAGGGACTCCCTCTCCTCCCCGCTACCCCACCAAAGACATGGCGAGACCACTGCTGGCCTCAAGGTACCTTGAGCCAGGGTGGAAAAAAACCCACCAGCAGGCAGCAGTTCGTCAGGGGAAGCACCCTCCCTGGTGAATGACTGGTTGCTGCCTTTGTACTTCCGACGGAGATCATACAAAAGCAGCAGCCAGCTATCCGCAAGGAAGAGCACCACCCCTTACGGATCACTGCCTGCTGATCTCCGGTTAGGTAAGCCAGGAGAAAAAGGAGAGAGAGGAGAGAACCATCATCAGGCATATAGCTCTTCTCTGACTCCTTCTCCCCCAACCTACCTAACGAACCTTCCCGGGTGAAGAGCCAGCTGACTGCTGGCTCCTCTTTTTCCCCATTGCTGCATCGAAACCAAAATTCGAAGCAGCAATGGGGAGAAGAGGAACTGACAGGCAGCCCATTCTTCACGCAAAAATACACAACAACAACAAAACCAAACATTTAACCAAAATGCCAAACACCAAAAATAATAAAACACAAATAAATAAATAAACAAACACATTAACCAATAAAACAATAAACAACAAAATCCACAAACAAAAACACCCAAAATACCATGAAAGCACAGAAAAAACACCTAACTACAACACAAAAATACCTAACTCAAACAACAAAAATACCACAAATTAAACAAATTATCACAAAAGAAATCAGAAACATAAAAAACAACCAGAAATAAACAAAACAATTAAACACATCTAACCCCCCCAAAAAACCCACAAAAGAAGAAACAGAAACACCTACCAGTCCAAAACAAAAAAAAACAAAACAAAAAACAAAACCCAGATAAAATAAAACCTAGAGAACTCACCAGCATGTCCTCCCTCCATGACTCCAGAACAGAAATGAAGAAACAAAGACTACTTACTGGAAGAAGCCCCACCTAGAGGCCGGGAGAGAAAAAACAAGTCAAACAAAAAGAGAATCCAACACGATTACTAACAGCAACACCTAGAGGCCACAAGAGTAAAAACAAATCAGAAAAATAAGAAATAAATCCAAATCACAAATAAATCTAATAAAATAGATAAAAAAGTCACAAACCACAAATGCAAAACACACCCACCCAAACCACCCTTAACAGGAAAAAAAACCACACAAATAAAAACTGCCCAGCGGGCCGGGCACAAATATGCTAGTTATCTATAAAGAAAATCCTGGAAAGAGATGCCATAAGTTAGAATTGACTTAATGGCACACAATTATTATTGTTATTAATATTATTTTAAAGGAGCTAAAACGATATATAAGTTATCATGAGCTTTTAAAAATATTTAAAGGAAAAGAGGAATATACAAAATATATACTTGTCATATTCATTGACAAACCCTATGCCAAATGTTTGGTGTTCAGGCATTTCTCTGGATTCAAAAAGCTTCTAGTTGATGCAAGTTACCTGTATTGTCTATAAAGGCTTTACCCCCTGTCATGAAGTTCTCTTGGATTAAAGATATCCGTTTGCTACTTGTAGGACTGCAAAATGTGTAGTCCTCCTGATGTTGTTGGACTGCAATGTGGAAGGAAGATGAGGGTTGTTATTTATTTATTTATTTACACACATTTGTATCCCACTTTTCTGGCACATGCGCCACCCATACGAAATTGCATACAATCATAAAAAAGATCTAAAAAAGACAACCCAAAACCCAGCCCAACCCCTTAAGACAAAATAAAACAGTAAAAATGCTAAACCGCTAAAACCATACAAAAATGCATTAAAAACAGTTAGATAAAAACATCAGACAGCTTCAGCAAAAATCTATAATCTTGGGCAGCTAGACTAGTCAGCGGACCTGGGCCATACCGGAGGATGGGTCCCATACCCGCTGGCACAGCCAGGTCTTAAGAGCTTTCCGGAAGGGGAGCAACTCTGTCTGGAGGCGCAATTCCAATGGCAAGAGGTTCCACAGGGCAGGGGCAGACACAGAAAAGGCTCTTCCCCTGGTTATCCAACAGCCAGTGGAGAGTCACACATTTTCCTTCTGTGTTCTGTTTTCTACAGCATCTTTGACATAGTTCAGATAATAAACAGCCTGATGCTATCTGTTCATAAACACTTAGGCCAGGGATTCTCAACCTGTGGCCCATGGGAGGCACCATTTCATGTGGCCCCCACTGCCTCCATCACACCAGGAAGTGCCATGTGGGCAAAATGGCCGTCCATCCCCCGAAACTATCTGAGGGATAGTAAATAAGACGGTCAAATAATCTTGCCTTTCTAAGTACATATTTGTATTTGTATACCACTTTTCTTGTCCTAAGACAACTCAAAGCGGTTCCCAACAAAATTACAGATGAATACAATGCATACAGTAAATACAGTAAAATACAATAACATACAAAGGTACAATAATCCAAATATAGCAAAAAGGCAATACAATAAAATAACTATACAATAGGATAAAGTAATCAATTCAAGAACCATATGTCAATACAAAACAGTATCATATCACAACATTACTGTAGCCTCCCCACCCCAACTGCAACAAACCCATGCCTCTTTGTCTCCCTCTTCAACCCTACTATTGCACTTGCTTCCTGTGCTTCAGCTGTGTGGGAGTCAAGTTAAATTTGTTGGCCTTTGTTATTTGAACACCTTTTCTGACAATGATCGATTTGTGTGATGAAAAAAACTAACTGCAACCTGGCATTTGTTCAGGAACCACTGAGGAAAGACTGTGTCCAACAATATGGCTGGATTATACTTCCTTTTACGAACTTCTTTCTCTGGTTGTCATGCATTGTGGATGAAGTTGCTAGATGATTTAATTGCATAATCACTTCTAGGAGTGTTTGGTCTTGGTGTCCAACAGTTCATTTATGCTTGTCCTGGCTCTGAATTCCCAAGTCTAGAGTTTCGCAGAGAAAAAGAGCCTCCATTTGATGGAATGCCATGGACACAGGCTTTAGAAATGAGCCTCTTGAGCCATCTTGAAGGTGTCTGGCACCAAGACAAGTCATTAGTCAATCCTGAAATAATCATCAAGCAGAGAAACAGCTTATTTTATATACTGTTTCTTAGAGTTAAACACTTCCCCATACTCCAGCACTGATTGGAGCCTTGAATCCTTTCCAAGTGTTCAACCTGTAAAGATATTTGAGAAGCTCAGGACCTAGTCGCTTTCCAAAAAATGATAAATTTCACTAGAATTTTCACAAATGGAAAACCGCAACTCCCTGTAGTTGCAAAGAAGCAGCTGTCGCACCAGGTACACCGTATGAGAAAAAAGTTTTTTTGAAAGCTTTGGGAATTTTCTATTATCTGGAAGTCTGTAGTACTCTTAAAATTTGTGAAGAAAAATACATTTTCTTCTTCTTCCTTTCAGGCACAGTTGTCTGGGATAATCAGCTGCACCTGTTTGGAAGCTGCTGTTCATGTTTTTTCCCTCATTTACAAGTTGCACGTGTTTTTCTTAATTTTTCCCAGTAACTCTTGTGTCAACAAGCTTACCCAGCAGTTCTGTGATACTAAGTTGGATACTTTTTAGATTATGGCATTATGTTGTGAAATGCAAGATACTGGATAAGGTAGAGATAGCCAACAGAGAATAAAAATTTTGGGAGGTTCTAACCATATCTGAGTGTCAAGGGCCCAGAAAACAGTGGAGTTAAATTCTACAGGCGTGTATCTAACTTTTCTGTATTTAAATTGACATTATCAGGATAATCATTTGTTTTTATTGGTCAATTCACTGCCAGAAAAAAAAGTGAAAGTTACTTTGTTCTGGAAAATGCTTCCTATTTATAAGAGAAACTTGCAATGTCCTAGGCTCAGTATGTTCCATCCTCCTAGATCCTGTTTCTTATCTGAGTTTAATAATATATGACATGGCTAAATAAGAATCGTATGGTGTAAAGCTCTGAGTCGGCCTGGGGCCTGTGTTTTTAATGCTTTCCTACAGCCGAGTAAGGGAGCAAGGTAAGTTTGGCAGATATTACTTCCTTCTTTGCAAGATGGTGTTATCAGTAGGCCTTTTCCACATGCAGGGAAGGTACCTTTCCTTGAAGGCCTGGGAACAATTTTTTTAGGAAGTTCTTCTGGTGATGTCTGACTGGACTGAAAGATATAATGAAAGTAAAACCCATTTAAAGTTCTCCAAATAGAGATGTATACAGAACTATTGTCATCCACATAAGGAGCTGGCCTGTTCTGTTTAACCCTCATTTTCCTTGATTTCTCAACTCTTTGTGCCTATTGCCTATTTGGGTATTACACATGCCATAATGTCTACCTTAAAGGCCGAATACACGATAGGTAGAAAAGCTGCTGCATTACCTTTGGTAGCTCCTTAGCACTGAGGTTTTCTTAGGACGGTTTCAAACATTACTTTTGTCATGAAAAAAAAGTTAGGTCCAATCTGGAATAGGTTTCAGATTTAGAAAGCATATATATTTTAGGTAAAGGTAAAGGTTGCCTTTACTAGAAAGCCATTCGTATCCAGTTCTTGAGTTGGTGCTCATTTACCTTTCCGTGGACATGTGACAAGCATGACTAGACACTGGAGTGTATGGAATGCTGTTTACCTTCCCACGGAATTGGTACCTATTTATTTGCTTGCAACTTTTGCTTTCAGACTGCTAGGTTGGCAAGAGCTGGGAGCTCACTCTGTTGTGCAGCACTGGGGTCTTGAACTACTGACCTTCCAGTCATCAAATTCAGCATCTTAACCACTAAGCCACTACAGTCCCTTATATACATTTTACACCAGTCTATATTAACTCAAAAGTTGTTAGTTCACCCAGGGAAAAATATTTACTTGTCTTGACAGTTTCCTCAAGCACACTCTGACTCAAAGGAATACCTCACAAAAGATTTGGCAAGACCCTAAAAAAGATTTAAGTTTTAAATTTGTCTTCTGTTTTTGTAAGGTGCTTTGCTGTGAGCTAACTTTAGCTTTGAAATTACCAGTGCCAACTCACAATTCTTCAGGGGTTGCTGGTGACAATACCTCTGCAGTAGTTTTAACTGAAGTCATGCTGTGATGGAGAAGACTAAAACAGTGTGGTTTTTCTTGGCCAGGACTTCTCCAAACCCTTCTCTCGAAGACTTATCTGCAGTGTTGTACTGTGGTTGGTTCTCACCGGTTCTGGCGAAACGGTAGTAGAAATTCCAGGCCACGCCCACTTGACCAGCCACGCCCACCTCTCAGCCTTCACCTCCCAGCGCTGCCGGAAACACGTCCCATTTGTCTCACCCAGGGCCGAAGGTGCGCTTCCCTTCGGGCGAGGCAAATGGGATGCATTTCCGGCGGCACTGGGAAGGGGAGACCAGCCTGCACCAGCCCACCAACTCGCCCCGCTCACCTCCCAGCAGCGCCGCTGTTCTGGGACTCCTCCTCCTCATCTCCGCGAAGCAAGAGAGCAAGATAGGTTTCTTTCTTTTTTCTTTCTTTTCTTGGGGCGTGGGGCGGGGTGGCGGGGTTTGAGGCCACGGCCACAGATAGCCATGCCCACTGAGTGGGTAGTAAAAATTTTCACAGTGCATCACTGCTTATCTGTCATGGTTAGAAGTGGTGCTGTGAACAGTAGACCCTTCGCAAAGCTGTTCAAGGTTCTGACTTGAGGTAGGATACTCTGGAACCAAAACATGTTTGAGTGATATTTATTTATCCTTTCCTCAAAAATATCTAAAGCCATCAGTCTTGCAGTTCCACTGACAAATGTTCCAATGACAAATTGTTCTTTAAAATAATGGAAGTCTTCTATATGTGAATTTTCCTACCTCAAAGACTGAAGAATCAGCATTTTCAAGCCCTTTTCAATCTAGAATGCTCAGGATTTTTTTTTAAAAATACAAATAATAATGGCTGAGAAAATGCAGAATAGCAATGTAGAAAGCATACATAGATCAGTTTCACATTGTTTGCCACAGATATGAAGTAGACTCATTTGCTAAATAATACAGTAAGTGAAAATTCATCTGCTGTAAATCCCATTAAGCCAGTGAGTCTACTCCAGGTGAGACAAGCAAAAGAATACTGGCTATACATTTTAAAATATTATGCTTGCTTAGATTAGACAAGAGACAATATGTATTCACTGAGAGATTGTCATATTTTATCTGTAGATAAAGAGAAAATCAATTGATTCCATATCTCTGAGTTGAATTGTGGAACTTGATACTATCCTATATATTTCAAACTGATTCTTTAAGTTTGCAACCTCGATTTTGGATCAAATCTGGCTGTAGATCCTGGAGATCTATCACTTAGCCAAAATGATCTGGAATTTTTCTATTTCTTCCCATTACTCTCCATATCTGCATTGCCAAGCCTGATGAAGAAACCTACAACACTTAAAAGCTTGTCTGTTCATGATATTTTAATGATCCTGTAAACATATTGCCCATTCTTGTATTTAGAATTTTTTTTACCTTTCCCCCTTTCCTTACGTAAATATCTACTCTCAACAGGAAAGGCAACAGTAGTTTATACATTTACAGCATGCACATATTTTGTGTGTGTGAAGAGAATTATACATAATCACTCTCAGTTGGTGCATGGCAAAAATGGCATAAAAGCATACTTATATACCGCCCCATAGCACTTAGTACACTCTCTGGGCGGTTCACAAGTTAATTAGGTTTTTGCCCCAAACATGCTGAAGTCTAGAGATATCCAGTTCTCTTTCCACAATACTATTTCCAGTCCATTGTACAATGGAATACACTCCCTGGTCCCCTATAGACACAACCATTTATCTGTGGATTATCAAGTGAGTTTGAGGAAATGGGTATTGAAGCAAAGAGGTTAAGCAGGAGAAATTTTGACAATGCTTTGATGCGCTCCGGTGTCTAGTCATGCCTGCCACATGACCACGGAAACGTCTGCAGAAGCAGACAGTGCTGGCTCTTCGGCTTTGAAACAGAGATGAGCACTGAACCCTAGAGTCGGATACGACTGGCTTTCGAGCAAGGGAAACCTTTACCTTTACTTGATCAGCCATGACAACCTGATGTGTGAAACATGGGTCAACCAAGTAACCAAGTAAGTATAGGTTTACTGTTGTAAAAGGGAGAGTCATATTTTTGCTTTGCTGTACGATCTAATCCTTATATCTTTATTGTTGAGGGAAAGCTGCTTTTCCTATAAATTCTAAGCTAAATTCTACACCACTGAAGAGTATAGCCCCATTCCTCAGGTTGGCTTTATTCTGTCTGCAGGATGCTAGAAACCAGCCCAGAAAGCAACACATTTATACACTTCATTCTAATAATCACATCTGACAGATCTCAAACCAAAATATATTCACAGCCTCATTTATAAAACCATCCAGCACACCACGAGTCCAGACACTTGCATTATGGGGAGAAATCTCTTTCCTGGACTTGGAAAGTGCTGCAGTTTCAATACCAGTCCTAATTTAGACAGGCTCTTGCTGCTGTCTTACTCTAAGCCAGGGGTTCGTAACATATGGCCTGTGGACCACACCTGGCCCACAGCGGCAAATCAACTGGTCCATGGTGACGACACCTGGAAATGGAAGCAGATGCATTTACAACAGCCATAAATGTATCCATGCCTGCACAAATGTGGCCACCGCAGTTTACAGTAGTGTTTACGGCAGGGGGAACCACATGTCTGGCCCACTCAGCTGTCTGTTCCAGCTCATGGCATGAAAAGGTTGAGAACCCCTGCTCTAAGCCAAGAGCCTTGACCCTTCCTGCTTTACTGCTCTGTAAGCTGCATTGACTAGTGAGCATGATAAGATACGGAAATGACTGCTAAAATGAATTAACATGAGGGAACCATCAGAACTTGTTTTGTTTCCATTCTTTTTCAAGTTCATATATAAACTTATCCCATAATTATCATTCTCTAATTGTCTTGCTGCAGATGTCAGCCTTTGCATACAAGGATTGTTTTCATGAAATAGTATAAAATAAATGTAACATTATTATACCAATTTTGGATAAAGAAAAATTGTGACTACAGCTTCTAATGTGAAGCACACCGCTTCTAATATGGTTTTAGCATGTTCCATCTTGAAATCGCTTCTTTTAGTGCAGTCTGAATGTTTTATTAGTTTTCAAAGGATACCCAATCCAAATTATGTTTTCTGAACTTTTTAAAATAAATTCTCAATGCTAGGGCTTTGCATTAATTGTTATGTGCTACCAAGTTGCTTCCAAATTATGGTGACCCTATGAATTAATGACATCTAAATGTTTTACCATTAACAACCCAACTCAAGCCTTGTAAACTAAGGGCCATGGTTTCCTTTACTAAATCAAGCCAACTCTAGTTTGGTCTTCCTGCTTTCTTATTGCCTTCAGCTTTAGTTTACACTAGCTTTCATACCCGGCTTTGCCTGGGCCCACCCCCCTTCCTCAGTTCCAGTCCTCCTTTCTTGTTACCTTTGTAGGGCGGGTCTGTCCCCCCTGACATCCACTTTCCGGCATCATGCTCCCGGGCACGGCCCATGTCTTCGCCTACTGCTCCCGCTGGACAGGTGCCCTCCATGTCCTCTGGCGGCCAAGGACTTGCCAGCCTGGCCCTTCCACAGTGCGGCCCCACTGAGGGCTTTTTCTCCGCCACCAACTTGCCCCGGGGCCTGCTCTGCCATCTCACCCGCTGCCTCCTGTCACGGCAGTTAGCCCAGGGCATGCACACTTACATGCGCTGCCCCGTCATTCCATTCCAGGGCACAAGGCACCCTGGGAGTTGTAGTCTCCACTCTGTTTCCCAATTTGTGGGGCCCATGGCCCCCCACTGGGTGCGTGACCCCAACAGCGACCAACCGGAATGGCCAAGGTCGGTGTGTGCCGACTTGCAAAGGGTTCGGAACATACACACATACAGCTCTCCTTTATATATAGAGATTAGTTACCAATCATAAAACAGAGATAAAAGCAAATGGAAGCATTGTGAGAGGCACCCAAGAATGATGTTCCTCAACAATGGGAAGTGAACACAATCTTAACAGCTCTAGTAACTACAGATTATCCATGTATTATCTGAAATTCTACCATATCCTTTTCTGATATCCATCACGAATTCACTTCTAGTTTTATCCTTCACTACTGAATGAAACAGGTTCCACCACAAATCTACAGTGTTAGCATGAAGAATAAAGCTATAATTCCCATGTTCTGCACTGATAATCTATTTACGAGAGGTATGAGCTGCTGAAACAATGGAATCTTGGAAGTAATAAAGAACCTATTAGATGTTGGAAAATATGTTGTTAAAACTGAGGGAACTAGAATCTGGAAAGGATTTACAAAGGTATCTGAGCTGAAGATATCTGAGCAGAAAATTTGTGGTCAGAGCGTAACCAGCAGATTCCACCTGCCTTTAATCCCAGCCACACTAGAAATCTATATCCTGTCTAGGCGGTTGCTTTGGATTTGTCTTAATTTAAAGCACATTTTAAATTCCATTTAAAGTATTCATAATTTCTATTTTTGAAAAGACTAAATGTTCAAATGTTATGTATACATTTCTCCAATATACAAATACTGTTATCAATTTTCCAATAATATTAACATTTTGCAAACAGGTTTGTCTAGAACACTGTTTCCCAAATTGTAGATTGTGACCTCCAAGGGGGTTCCAAAATCGCATAAATGTGCGGATTAAATTTTTATTTATCTTTACATTTCAGAGATCTAATTAATAGAAATATATCAGCATTTGCATTTTTGTTTTGTATAACCGAAGAAATTGTACAAATGCACAAGAATTGTTTGGGAAGCAGAATTCCAGTATCTCTCTTTCTTGAATAGTCATTTGTCTTGACATCTGCACAAAGTTGAAGTAGACTTTGTCATGGTGCCAGACAAATTGGCTGATGTTGTGAGCAGAGGTTTGTCCTGTAAGGCTTTGTCTAACGTCCTGTGTTGTGCGTCCTGTTCCATGTACTACTTCTCTTCTGGCTTCTGGCTTATTTAATGATACAGGGCCATGTCTATGCAGTCAGCTCATCTTCTTCAGTGGCCCCATGATAACAATTAATAACTAAGGAAAGACACAGTAATATATAAATCTCCTCTTAACTACTAAGAACATTTAATCTTTTCTTTGGGGGGGGGAGCACAGGGGGAAGTGAACCCACCTAGGAAGGCAAACTTTGGCCTATCATTTCCATAAGAGTGTCCAGAGGTTGACAATAATTCCCATTTTGATAGTTAACCAATGATTTATAGGCTTAGGAAGTACATAAGACCTGCCATACCTGGTTAACTATACATATTTCAGATTGGGGGGTGGGGGGGGGGGGAGAAGGGAGAGTTTTGTAGCTTAAGAGGCCCTGCTGTTGCAAAAGTTGGAACTTGATGCAATTATAGATGCTGTATCTCCAGGCAGAACTAGTCAACATTATTTCAGCAAGCTCTCCTTTTATAACTTAAAGATGCTTTTCCTTGCAGGTGGTCCACTCTAATATGGGATGTTTTCTTTTTTATATAAGGTCGTTCTATAGGCTGTATCCCATATGGTCAAGGGGGCAGAGTGAAGAAAAGTTTCTTTTTCCCCCTGATCTCCAATTCCCTGAATTTTTGTGCTGACTGTGGAGTATTGGGTTTTGCAGTCTAAAAATATAATTTCTACTATCACTGCTAAAGAACCCAGAAGACAAGACAATTAAAATGGGAGAACCAGTCAACTCTGTTGATCCTTTGATTTCTTTATTGAGAAGCAGAGTTTGTGACAATTTTGTAACAATATTTAGGGCTCTGAATTTGATAGGAACAGTGTGGTTCTGGGAGGGAGGGAGGGAGAGAGAGATTGTGTGGTTGTGGTTGTGGTTCATATTTTCTTCCACATTGATTTTCCACTCTACATGTCCCTAGCTATAATTAAATTTCCTGGAGGCAAAATAAAGGAACATGTATGCTCCCTTTTCCATGGAAAGAATAAAAGTTGTGTACGTGTTCAGATCAGGGAGTACTGTAGGCAACAAAACTTTCACTTTCATACCAGATGGGGAGGGCCTCCTGGATGAAGTTATGCAAACCAACTCAATTGGTAGCACTATGTCATTAGACTGGGGGCAACTGCACAAGGAGCCCCTGAATTGGGACCTCCAAATTCTCTACTCTTGGTACAATACCTACAACCCCCAAACTAACACCCCCTCCTCCACATTATGGACCTGCATCTTTATGCTGGCCTGTCAGTTCATGAAAGAAGTCTAAAGAGATTTATTTGAGAAGTAGTGAGCTAGGCTCAAAGCCAGAAACCTCCATCTTTAAAGCCTACCATAACTCAAGGAAGGGTGGAGTGTGGGAGAGGCCATCTGGCCTTAGAGACCAAGCAGATTTCAGTCTTGTCCGATAGTTTGCTGGAGCAAATTGCTCACTTGGAGCTTTCCATGGTGCTGCAATGGTATGCCCGTCTTGTAGGTGAATTTTGAAAGACAGGAGAAGGATTACAACATCAGACCTTGATCATATTTGGGACCTTCATCAGTTTGAAGTACCAATCAAAATGCTATGATAACTAACCATAAATGTGCTTGAAGGCTAGGGATGTCCATCTCCTTTTTCTCATGGGAGATAGAAAGAAAAAGTACAGTTCCCACATCTTTTTCCTGATACTGTACTTTCCACTTAATCCTGTATAATTCATCAGTCTCTTCTATTAGTAGGAAAATACTTTCAAGGAAATGTCAGTAGGTATATCTATGTTTATATGTACATTTATGTGTGTGTGCATGCATGTTCGTGTGAGTGCACAGATACATAAAGTCTTTTCAGATTTCAGCTCTTGCTACAGGTTGCCATTGTCTTATTCAGGATATTATCACTTTAGTCAAAGAAACTTGTATGCCATTTCTTTCATGTCTAATTTCATGATGGTAACACTTAATCTCCCTAGTTTAATAGTATTAATAGTGATATTAGTAAAAAATAATGATGATGTTTAAGTTTTAGTGTGTGTTTTCAAAAAAGACGAAGTCTGTTGTCTGTAGTGGTGGTATTCCAGATCCTTAGGAACTCCCTGTATTTCTAAATAGCGATGTGGTGACCCCTGCCTGCTGGCTGATTTAGTAAGAACACTCTCTCCCTCTTTTACCGTATTTATTCGAGTATAACGCGCACTCGTGTATAACGCGCACCCCTAATTTTCCATGAAATATTGGTATAAATTTTTTTTTCACACGCCTCGTCTCCCGCGCCACCCAATCAGATCCCGCCAGCCGCGCGCCCCTGGGCCCGTGGGTGGGGCAGACGGTGCATCTCAGCAGTGCCTACCGTACTCGGCGCCGGCTCCTTGAGTCGCGCGGCCCGGGTAGGCGTGGAGCACGCCGCGGCCCTCTCCCGTAGGGTTCCCTTCTCGACCCGGCGGGTGCGTGCAGGTGAGCGGCGGCGGCAGCGGGACCTGGGCGCCTGGGAGGAGGGCCGCGGCGTGCTCCGCGCCTACCCGGCGCCGGCTCCTTGAGTCGCGCGGCCCGGGTAGGCGTGGAGCACGCCGCGGCCCTCTCCCGTAGGGTTCCCTTCTCGGCGGGTGCGTGCAGGTGAGCGGCGGCGGCAGCGGGACCTGGGCGCCTGGGAGGAGGGCCGCGGCGTGCTCCGCGCCTACCCGGCGCCGGCTCCTTGAGTCGCGCGGCCCGGGTAGGCGTGGAGCACGCCGCGGCCCTCTCCCGTAGGGTTCCCTTCTCGGCGGGTGCGTGCAGGTGAGCGGCGGCGGCAGCGGGACCTGGGCGCCTGGGAGGAGGGCCGCGGCGTGCTCCGCGCCTACCCGGCGCCGGCTTCTTGAGTCGCGCGGCCCAGTCCTCGTGTATAACGCGCACCCAAACTTTGAGCCTTTTTTTGGGTATAAAATTTTGCGCGTTATACACGAATAAATACGGTAATCTCTTTTAATCTGTAGGGGTTGGAGTAAATTTTTGGTGGCAGTTTTAATGGTTTTTAAATTAGTTTTTAAAATGTGATTGGTTTTATTTTCTGTGAGCCGCCCAGAGTCTTCGGAGTTGGGCAGCAATATAAATCAGAAAAATAAATAAATAAATAAATAAATAAATAAATAAATAGTGCTATCCTAAATCATTTACCTCCCCAGTTTGCCTGATGTAAGTCCACTGCTGGGAAGAATAATGTCTGGGCTATTCAGATGCTTGCTTTCAATTGCCAGAATCATAATCCTGGAAGGAAATCTTGTACATTTAGTAACTAATGAAGCCAGAGATAATGTTCTGGAGCAAACCCAGCATGCTAGGTTCTTGAGCTGAAGCAGCCAGCTCCCACGTAAGTTTATACTGGAGGAGAATCTCTCAGAGCATCAAAAGGCATGGAGTTTTCATATTGGCCCAACAAAATATAGGGATACAAAGTCCAAGTGAGCTCATTGAGAACCAAATCTGCTCATCTCTTATGGGTGTTCTACAAATGAATACGGCAGCTAGAATCAACAGCTCAGCTAGTTTAATGGTAAGCACTGTAGATCCAAAAAGTCTTACCAGGCCATTTGGCAGGGCAATCTCCTCTTGGTTTATCCATTCAGCACCTCTGATCGTAACAGCAAATAATCCTCTGAAAGACATTTACAGTACACTGAGATTGCTTTTGTGGCATGGGGTTCTATATGTTCAGTGTGGAAAGATTTCTTTGTTTTGCCTTCTAGCTATGCCAAGAAACAACTAAGCAAGAAATTAAGAGTGACATTTCAGCTTCCTATGTGAAAAGCTGTGTAGTCAGCCCCTTGCTTGCCTGTTTTGAAGGCTCTGACAGGAACAGAGAAAGCAGGATATGATCATACGCAAGCAATATTAGGAAGCAGGAACCATTGACTGCTCTTCTCCGTCCATTGTTTATCTTCCTCAATCTGTTTACTTGATATCAAAATGTCTTTAAATATGAGGAGGATGAGTAACAGGAAAGTTTAATGCTAAATAAAGATATACAATTGAGCGGAACAGTGGAGGACAAAAGGTGGCTGTTTGTTTCTGCTGTTCTGTTTGTTTATGAACTGGGGCTCTTTCACAATGCTCAGCAGGCTTGGACACAAGATTATTCAATGTGTAGCCAGTGTCTGAGATCAGTCTTGTGGATCATTTGAAGATTTTCTCTCCAGACGTTCTAGAACCGTGATGGTGAATCTTGGCACTCCAGATGTTCCTGGACTTCAATTTCCAGAAGCCCAAGCACCCTGTGAATCCACACGCATGGGTTTACTGCGATTCATCCAGCCCATGCCACCCTCGTCACTCCTGTAAGTGGTAGTAAAAAGCGCCCGTACGGGTGTGTTTTACTTCCGCTTCCACGAGCGACGAGGGTGGTGCGGGCCGGATGAATCGCAGTAAACTCATTTGTGCAGATTCATGGGAGCTTGGGCTACTGGGAATTGAAGTCCAGGAACATCTGGAGTGCCAAGGTTTGCCATCATGGTTTTAGAATTTCTAAAGCTCCCAGTAAGTGGGTGAATCAGCCCCCATGTGAAGCATATTCATTCACTAAGATACTTGCATGGCCCCCACTGCTGGTGGAGATACATCTTGAAGTAATATGCATCCCTTGATGACACCTCCTCAGCACTTAGTAAATCTGACTTCCCCTTTCATCTGTCATTACACAAGAGCACATGCTGAGCAAGCGGTTAACACATTGCCTCAAAATTTCACATTTTTTGAGCAAGGAACATATGCTTCTTGAAAATGACTGGGGATATTAAGATTGTTGAAACCCGTTCCTTGTTATCTTGAGATCAGGAGGTTAGAAAATAGGAAGTCTTCATATTATCATACTGCTAGGTTGCCATTCTAGGAACTGTGGTATGCTGGTGGCTTAGTGGTTAAGACACTGAACTTGATGACTGGAAGGCAGTTTGAGACCTGAGTGCTGTACGACAGAGTGAGCTTCTGTCTCTGTTCCAGCTCCTGCCAAACTAATAATGGGCTTAATTTTGGTCCATGTTGCTTACTGAGAACTGTAAGTTGCTTTTGGACATTTTCTTGCTGTGTAACATAATATCATTTTAGGATCTAAACACCACTATTAACAGCAAGTTGGCTTCTGAGCGGAATAAAGCCATTATTACACATTGGCTTGATACTTACAGGACAAGGGTTGTTCCACTGCCATAGTGAATGTATTTTCTTTGAATTCCTGAAAAGAAGTTTGAAAGTCATTTAATGCTCTTTTCCACAGGAGTGGGGGCATTTAGATAGGTAACTTTAGATAGAGGGTATACTCAGCCTAAAGAGACATCTGTGGGATGTATAAATATGAGCATGGACAGACTATTTTCTCCAGAAGCCTCACTAGACATCGTGATGCATGTGCTCCTGCCACTGACTCCAGTCACTCCACTTTCATGTCTTCCTTGTAAATTTAGTAATGTGTGATGTGACACTATCTAATTTAGTATTTCTATGTCCTCAGTACAATACATTCCTTATGATTTGCAGGGGTGCAGAAAGATACTGAACATGATTCTCATAGTTTTCCCCCTATTGGAGGTCGTTGTCGTCGTTCTCTGCTACTCATATCCGAGTATACATATTTTTTCTGGGACAAACAGGAAAAATGCCACTGGCATGAATTTGTTTAAGGTGGATCCTAGCTTGCCATGAAGTGACCCACATACTGTGATCATGGAGCCTTCTCCTGTGGCACGTATGAAATGAGACATGCAGGATTTAACACCAGGAATGCGATGGACGTCTGCAGCCTTGAGGATATGTACAAGGTGCGCCTTCACTGCCAGTCCATCTGGCATGGCCTCTTCCACCTCCATGACCATTGGGAATCAGAATAGTGAAGTGGTTCCTCCTCCGCTCATTTTGCCATTGGGTGCAAGATTTTGATAAATATGATGGTTTCCAGTGGCATTTCCTCCACTATGGGTGCCACTGACCCACCTAAAGGGGCTCATCCGCCCATAGCCATTAGCCCCTTTAGGAAGTCGCTGGCTGTACAGTCTACTCCATTACTATAGTGGGATGTCTGGTGAGACAAGACCCATTGAAAGTACTCCAGTATGAACTGTAAGAGTTGTAAAAGGAGTACTTGCATAAGATTCTACAGGGTAATATTTGTGATAAATTTTGAGAAACAACACAAACCCCAAATCTACACATCTGCACTGTTGGTTGTTTTGTTGTTGTTATTTAGCATTTGTTGTTTTGATTTTTGCATGTCTGTAAACTTGTCGTTCTGTAGCAACTGCAAAGTTATTTCCCCTAGTTTCACTGTTAATTAATTTTAGGGGGAAATGTGAAAGATTGATGAAGTCTTTTCCTGGTCTGGGGAGCATATCCAGGTGGATTTTTAAAAAGAGATTAATCGTAGCATGGTTGTTCCTCCAAACTACTACCATTGCTCCCTCTCTGCTACATGGAGTTGGCATCTTGCACTATTTTTATGGAAACAGAGTTCAGAGAACTATCAGGCAAAATTTGAAATGCATGTGGCCAATGATCCCCAGCTTTGAAAAATTGCTCATTCGATCACAGATCCTAGTACATCCCATTCAACATATTCTGTAGTGCAGGGGAGCCCAAAACCTTTCGGGCCATGGGTCAGTCATGTGGTTCAGGGAGCCGGTCACTATGGCCTGGGGACCAGATCCATATGGGCACATTTTACTTCCGTTTCCAGGAGCGATAAGGGCTTCACAGATCAGATGAAATGGCAACAGGGGCCAGATCCGGGCCCTGGGCCATAGTTTGGGCACCCCTGCTGCAGTGGAAATGTTCCCTCTGTACATTTGGCTGCAATGCAGCCTGGGTGAAGAAGAGACTTTAGCCCCTTCTGGTTGAAGAGGCAAGAGGTAAATATATTTTCCAGGTTCTGGTATAATCATGGGAGAAACCCATTGGACTGAATAACTTGTCACCAGATGATGGAAAATTGAAGATATCTTCTCCTGTCCTGTGTGCTACTATTGTTAATGCACATGGGTGTCAGATCCCAACAGATTTCAAAATATAGCAAAAACTGTCTCTGCCACTGATGTGGTTCTTTATGACCTTACTGTTATAGGAGAAGAACAAAGAATCTGAGGAGATTGCTATGTTTAACATTTTTGGGAGTTACACGATACATATACTATTCTGAAGAAAATGGGCTTTCTGCCAAACAGCCCAAAGTTAATGGCTCAGGTTCCCTGCAGATGATACATTTGGAGAAAAGACAAAAGCTTTATCTTTTATAAGGCTGGCAAAGAACTAGGGAGGCTTTCTCAGAAACGTTAATGCTGTGGTAGCCTTTATCGATAAGGTATGAAAAAAAAAGAATTTGCATGACAGATCCTTCTGGTTGAAAAGGGCCAGATGGGATTTAGAGCCATTAAACAAGTACTGTCCTAGGTTCAAGTGCTTGCAAACTCTGATTTTGATAAACCTCTTGTGGTAAGGACATATGATTCAGACATAGACTTGGAATCTCTTCTACCTCAAGTGGTGCTTGGCTACAGACATTCTTATCTAAGCAAGATCCAGCTGTCTCTGGAGTGCAGCCCTGCTTTATAACTATACAAAAAGAGAGTTGGATAATGGTTTGGGCTAAAAAAGGAGATGGAACTTCATTTGCACAGCAAGAATTTTAGAATCCTTTGGAACTGTTTCTTTATTTCTTGCACATAAGCCTGGTTGAATGAATAAAATATATGCCAATAATGTTTAAACATTGTCACAATAGACAGTTTAATAGAACTAAATTTCATCAGAAAAAGAAATACAGGAGCCAAGAAGTTATGCACCATACCTTGTGGCATATAAAATAGTCTGAACAAACATGTATGACAAGGAAAGAAAGCTGCAAAATGAAGGGTAAAAGGTAAAGGTCACCCTTGCTCGAAAGCCAGTTGTATCCCACTCTAGGGTTCAGTGCTCATCTCTGTTTCATAGCCGAAGAGCCAGCACTGTCTGCTTCTGCAGACGTTTCCGTGGTCATGTGGCAGGCATGACTAGACACCAGAGCGCGCGAAACACTGTTTACCTTCCCACCGAAGTGGTCCCTCTTTATCTACTTGCAGTTTCTTGCTTTCGAACAGCTAGGATGGCAGGAGCTGGGACAAAGACGGGAACTCATTCTGTCCTGCAGTATTCAGGTATCGAACTGCTGACCTGCCACCTTCCAGTTAGTGTCTTAGCCACTTGAGCCACTGCAGTCTCCTAAAATGAAGGGTAGAAACTAGCAATAAAGAATGTCTGTCTGTCTGTCTGTTTACCATTATCCTACTCTCTTGGGGGAGCCTAAAATAGCTCTTAAAAGTACAATTGTATATTCTATAGGCTGCTGGGGGCATGATTGTGTATTTTTTCAGTATGGGTTACTAGAAAGTATAGTCTAAAAAGGTTAGAGTGAGAGTAAAAATGGTATTGTGGCCTTCTGAATTTGCCTGCCACTATTTCTAGGCAATCATTTTACAGCTGTGCTTGTTGTCTACTTGCAGGAAATTTCCACTCCACCCCACACCCACACCCCAGACTAGAGAATTAAAATGTTGATTCTTCCATGTGCATCTTGAAGTGATACAACCTACTTTATTAACTCAAGATTCTACTATCTTAGACTTCTACCATTTTGTTGTTGTCCCATGTCGTTTCATCATATGTTGAGACCTGGCTGTAAGATATCCATGAGAACTACACAATGCAGCAAAATCACTCCATAGAATAGATGGTATAAGGTTAGTATAACCGGACAGCAGAGGAGTGAGAAGGCTTTACCTTTTTTATGTACAACATGGGATAAATCTGGTCTACAAACTACATTTCCCTCTGTTTTCAGCACATTTTTGAAGTGAAATCAGCATAGCTGTTGTTCGATTTTTAAAAAATCAAATTTATTTTTATGTGATTTATGGATCAAAAAGACCACATAGGGATTGTGTGTACAGAAGGATGAGGCATGGTTACATCTCCTAGCATGTCTGTCTCTAAAAATGTGTTCAGCTGGCCTCCTGTTTCAGCTCCCTGCTAATATCTATTCATATGCACTGAACTCCTCTATCTCATTGATACAGTGATTGCATGTTGGACACTGTGCCAAGAACAGGTAAATAGGAAGATTCTTTGGTTTTCAAGTATTTTGCATACTTGCCATGTATAATATAATCTGTGTACAGCAAATGTGACCTTTCCATTCGGTCAAATGGGATCTGAGGATGGTTCCAAAGCAGTGTGCTCACCTGCAACATGTTTGGTTGCACTGGATCTGGGCTTCCTAATTATCAGTTGCCTGTGAAAGTGTGTCATTTCCACAGAAACAAATGAGGAAAGGATTCTATTACAAGAACGTAAGAAACAGGTCTTTGCAAAAGACTTCTAGGTGGATCCACAAGATAGCTGTCAAGTTGAGAGCTGGTGTCAGAAGTTGGGAAAGTGTCTTGCAAGGCTAGTAAATAGTAATACTGTAAATAGATAGATAGATAGATACTAACAGTCTGTTATGACACTTTGTGAAGTATCAGTGCCCTTTTCTCTGGATATTTTAAAGGAAGAAGAAGAAATTAGGCTGAGGTGCATATTGTTTAAGGGCATCCTCAATATCTTTCTTTCACAGACAAATATACTTCTGGTCCTGCTTCCCATATAAGGGGAAGGGTAGAAAAAGCTAGCTAATCCTAGACTTCTCAGATGTCCTCTGCTCGTAACCCAGGGCTATAGGCACGATTCTAGATTGGGGGGAGGGTGGGTCTGGAGGGGCAAAAAAATTTCAGGGGGGGCAACAATATCACATTCACATATATAACATGGGCACCACGAAGTAGGGTGGAGGTGGGGCTGTTATCTTAGGAGGGTTTTGCCCCCCTGGCTACGGCCCTGCTGTAACTGTTCACAACACAGGTCCATGCACAATGCTACCTGTTTTAATGTTTAAACATTCTAGTTTCCAGGGCTCCCTGTGTCCAATTATTCAGTAGCATATCTCTGGAATATTAACACATTAAAAGCAATATACTTCCAGCAAGGAAATCTGATCTTAATTGGCCCTGGAATATTGTATTTTCCAAACTGAACTGTGAACTTTTCTGTGTTTTTTTAAAAGACTAAGGAAAACATTAAGTTCTATGTGAATAAACTGTTCAGAGGATAAGCAATTGACTCTTGGCATTTACTTGTCAATCTTCCATTTTCCAACCTTTTGGCCAGAAATGAGCACAGGAACTAATTGCCTCCTGTCCCTTTCTGTCTCCTTTTCCCCCCTTTAACATGGTGACTCAAATTAAAGCAAAGATAAAATTCCTGGTGAAGCTGGCATTAATCAAAGTACGGGTTAAATTAAATTAAGGTCTTTTTTTATTGAACTCAGCAGTATTAGTTATTAAAACCAGAAGGCCCTTCCCAGCCAGTGTACAAAAAGCAAACAATGACTCACACTGTGGCACAGAGTTTATTGGGGAATTTAAAGGCTCATTTTCTCGTATTCTGCTGAAAGGAGATTTCAGACATATCCATGTAAACAAGAGCAGAGATGGAAAACCTGGGAGCCAATTTCCCTCAGGCTCTCATCCACCATCCCAGGATAGGGGGATTGTCACTGGTGTAAAGACAAGGTGGCCAAGATATGGTCATTTTATTTCGTCATTTTGTTTCTTTGTCCAATGGTATTCTTGTTATGGTGCTAGAGGAAAAGTATTATTGAACAAGTGAAGTTTGAGGAGGGAATGCTTTTCCCCTGTGGCTTCAGAAACATCAAGCTGGTTAACCCCCCCCCCCCCCACACACACACACAGACACACACCTCAATTTTCACTAAAAGAAAGAGAATGAAAAGAATAAGTTTTGTTTTAAATGAAATACAAGGTACAGTAGAACCTTGGATAAAGTCCAAACTCCGTTCCACAAGTTTGGACTTTATCCGATTTTGGACTTTATCCGAATCAAATGGGCGGTACATCAGATAACATCCAAAAATTGACTTTATCTGAGGTTCCTATACCAAATACCTTGGATAATGTCCATTTTTAAGCGGTTTTGGACTTTATGCGATGCATCACATGTGCATGAAAACCACGACTTTACCCGAATCGGACTTTATCTGAATCAGACTTTATCCGAGGTACCACTGTATTAACCTGGAAAAAAATATCAAAGTCCATTAAATAACTGCTAGCTACATCAGACGTTTGGTTAGATTGACTTTATATTGCAAAACACAATGAAATATCAATCTGTAGTTAACTAAAATCAAAACAACCCATCTTGTTCCTGATTAAGGACAGAATTCAGAATTGATCTGATAACAGAAAATGGAAACTTGGTTGCACTTAATCAAAACAGTTAATTGTGCTGGATAAATCCTGCAGAGCACTAAACCGGATTCCTCACTAATTGGTGGAGCTAACCAAAGTAGTCACTCACCTGCTGCTTCCTAACAACAGTTTCTGACATCAGTAGATGCATAATACTTTATCCTTAGGGCAGAACCTTCCAGGGCTCCCAATTTTGTTTGTCTCATAACACTAATTCAGGTGTCAGATGTATTGTTAACAGAGAAGCATTGGCAGGAGAGGGTGAGAGGTACTTAACTCTTTTGCTGCCTGGCAATTCTATCCTATAAATTATCTGCAGGCTGTTTTAAAACTGAGGCTTTCCCAACTTAGTTTAGAGACTGGAAATTCTAAAGTTAATTTAAAAAAACACACAGCAACAACATTAAAATACTGAATGGCTTGGAAGCTGAGGATAAAGCATAGTCTTCTAATGCATCAATATACAGTGGTACCTCGCTTAAAGAGCATAATGAGTTCCACGGAATTGCTCTTTAAGTGAGTTTGCTCTTTAAGCGAAACACCATTGTAAGTGACCAATTGTGACTTCGGGGGGTGGGGGGATTGCGAACCCCGATTTTGTTGTTAAGCAAGGCGACCATTCAGAGAAAATTCTGCTCATTAAGTGAGTTAGTCTATAAGTGTCTTTTTGCGAGGTTTTACTGTATTGATAAATTATGATCATCCTTAGATACCTTTTTTAAATCCTTAAATAACTGCAGTGACTCAAGTGACTAAGATGCTGACTGGAAGACAGCTGGTCACCAGTTCGATACCCAAATACTGCAGGACAGAAAGAGCTCCTGTCTGTCTCAGCTCCTGCCAACCTAGCAGTTCGAAAGCAAGAAATTGCAAGTAGATAAATAGGGACCACTTTGGTGGGAAGGTAAACAGCATTCTGTGCACTCCGGTATCTAGTCATGCCTGCCACATGACCACGGGAATGTCTGCAGAAGCAGACAGTGTTGGCTCTTTGGCTTTGAAACAGAGGTGAGCACTGAACCCTAGAGTTGGATACAACTGGCTTTCGAGCAAGGGTGACCTTTACCTATAACTTTAAAGGATAAGGCAGATGGTAACTAATGGTGGGACCTTTTTACCTGTGGTGCTTCTCTTTGGAGTTTCCTTATCTGCAAAGTTTATTTGGTCCTACCTGAATTATTGCCAATGCCAGTTAGAAATCTTTTTATTTTTCCCAGACCTTTTCGATGTATGATCCAATACAATTGAATCAAGAGGTTTATACAAATGTTGACTTACCATTCAGCAGTTGATTGAACAAGTATTCTCTAACTGAAATTGGGAATTGTGACATCATTTTTAATGCTGGATTATCTCTATCAATAATTTTGTATGAGCTACTATGAGTGCTATAGGTTGAGGAATTGGATGTGAGTTTATCACATGAATAAATATGCACATTGGGGTTCAGAAATAGCCTGGAGTAGTATGTAGAGTCACAAGGAAGGTACATAAGATGCTGTCTTATAAACACCAACTCCCTTATGGATCAGTAGAAGGCAGGCCTCTATGCTTTTTCCTTTCAGCTGAGCGTCTATGATTTTTTGCTTGGCTTGGCTAGTGGTTTTTAAAATGTGATGTTACACATGTGTATTATTTTAAATGCAGTATGCTTTAGATAGCACAGTCAAACTGGAAGCAAACATTGCTTGCCACCTGTTTCAGTGCTGCAGATTGATCTACCAAGCAGTTCTTTCCAATGCAGACTTTGCAAAAAATAAAAAGTGAGGCTATGATTACACATATCAAAAAAAAAATCCTAGATTTAGATCAGTGATGTATTGTATATTGATACATGGGGTTCACAAGAGCCATGTATCAATATACTGTACTTTGTATTTTAAAAATATTTGTTCAAAGTAATATATCACTATTTTGAATAAATATTAAAATAAATGATCACCACAGATTGGCTGGAAAAGGGTCCAGCTAATTCATGGTAGATCAACTGGAGCGCTTTTCAGTTGTTTTATAGTGATCTGTGGGGCACCTAATAAGGGCTTTGTTGGGTCCAAGAGGATATACTGTGCAGATAAGCTGGAGCCCTGCTCACCACAGCCATCATTTTTAATCACTTTGAACAAATGTTTTTAAAGTAAATCTGCAGATCAAGCCAACCAACATAAAATGGCTCCAAGTGATGGGCCATGGAACAGCTGGACCCCTTCTCAGCTGATCTGCAGCAATCATTTTTTTTAATAAAATATGTTTATTTGAAGTAGCAATATGCGACTTTGAATAAATATTAAAAATAAAAAGTACAGATTAGTCTCTCTCGGTAGATAGAGTCAGGGACTTTAAACTTTTCACTATCTCTTGCTTTCAGATGCTTCAATTTCTGGCACCTTTCCTTCCTTCCTTCCTTCCTTCTTCCTTCCTTCCTTCCCCTCTCCCTCTCTTTTTTCTTTTTTAAAAATAGGTTGGGGAAGTGTTTGAAACTTACCATCCTGCTTTTGAATGTAGATATGTTAGGGTCCTTTTTAAAAGTTAAAAAGAATATAAATTTTGGACTGGATTAGGAAGAAAAATAAAGAGGCAGAAAATAAATCAGAGGGCTTAGTGGGAACAAAAAGGTAAAGGAACTCACAGGAAAAAGCCCTGTTCATACTGAGATAAAAGGCATATACAGTAATATAGATTTTGAGCAGGGTTTAAAACAGGATTAAAGAAGTACAAATATCCCTATTAATAGCCCTGTGACAGGTAAAATGTGAGTTCTAATGTCCAATTAACTATGAAGCTAACTGAGTGATCATGGATCTGTTGCTGCCTCTTAGCCTATGTCACAGGGTTCTTATAGAGTAACATGGAAAGAGAAAAGAATCGTGTATACAGCTTTCTGTACACTGAAAGAAAAATGGGATAGAAATTTAATAAATGAATGAATAAATGCATAGTTACACCAAACATCGGTGTTGAGAAATACAGAGGGTGCCAAAAATTTATACACATTTTAAGAAAGGAAAAACTGTATTAAAGTTGTAATACTCGATATATCTCAATAACAAAAGATGAATGCAAGTCACGTTTGACTTCTGCAATTATGAAAGGTGCTCAAAGTGGTTACCTCAGTGTCCAGACACTTCTGATTATGATGAACAACTGCTTGAGCAATGTTGACCAAACCATCCACTTGTATTGCTGTGCATGCCATTTCAATCCCTTCCCGAAATACTGACAGTGTAGTCAGTTTTCTGTGGTACACCACATCCTTTAAGGTCCCCCATAGGTAGAAGTCAAGGGGCAATAAGTCAGGAGAATGTGGGTTAAACAACTGCACTTTTTAAAAAATGGTCATGCGCTCATCAAACAACAACCATGTTTCTGCCATTTCCTTTGATTATCCTGCCTGTTGCATGGTGATGCCAGCATTCATTCTTTTGAGTAGATATCATACTACACATTGCCACCATAATTCAATTCAACTTTGAAAAGTAAGACATAGATAACATCTTAAAATGTGTATCTGTATATCTTCTTTTGAGATGTTCAGTGTTGATGTTAACATATTGGTACTGTTGATGTCAATGTAAACTCATCCCCCGGCTCAAAAAATATATATGCTTGCTTCAAATGGAGGATCTTCCTCAGAATTGGATCATGGCAGGAATGGGTAAAATTTCTCCTCCATGGCTACAGCAATTTTGATAATTTGGAAAGAACTACACAATGAATGCAAAAGCACATTTAAAGTCATGTTTAGCTGAACCTCAGTGGTGAGAGATTGTTATCTAAAACTACAATCAACAGGCTTTCATGAGGAAAAAAACAATTATTGGCAAAGAATACGCAGGCTGAATTTAAAGATTTTTGAAAATACTTTCGTTTTGTTAAGCTTAGGTTGAAGACACTTTGGGGTTACAAGTTCCTCCCACTAAAGTGAACTCTGTTTTGTTTGCCTATTCTTTCCTCTCTCTCCATTGTTGCATGTTCTCATTGTACTTGGCCATGAGCTCTTCTCCTGTTTCTTAGCTGTTTATTTTCTGAAAAAGGAAGAACTATTGAAATAATGAGATCTATCACATTATCTCTTTCTGCAATTCTTTCCAAACCATGTGGTGGATTTGCAAGCACTGACAGCTATTAGAAGGTTTCTTGCTTTTAGCCAGATGGTGGAAAGGTGCAGAATTAACAACTCGTTAACAACTCGTATCTGATTGGCTGTGCATAATGTGAACAAACCATGGGTAGGAGAATCAGAGCTTATAACTAACAAATTACAGACAACATAGTTATCTATAAGTAATTATTTTAAAGAAATAAGGCTGTAACATAGTTACATCTTACAAGTACTAAAAAAAGTAGAATGAAAGTTGTGGTGATAGTATAATGAATAATGTTTTATTTCGATTCTTTAGTTTTTAAAGAGCATTTAAGGCATTTTAGAGAGGTCAGGTTTAATGCTGTTCTATTCATTTCTAAAGATCCTCCCCGAAGTAAAGTACTGAGAGGTTGTCAAAAGTGCAAGAAATACTATAAAGAATTATTTGTTCAACATTATAATGAGCAATGAAAATCAGTTACTTGTCAGGCGTTGTAATTGGTGGTGGGAACATATTACTTCCAAAGAATAACTTTCCAGGCTCTCGGTCAGCATGTCAGTTCTTCGTACAATATCACATGTTCATTGAGAAACTGTTCCTCAGGCTACCATTAACTCTGTCTATTTTGCACTTGGGCTTTGGCCTCTCTTTTTCTTATGGCCTGTGTTGCTGGTTTTGTGATCAATCACTTTTGCCACACTGTACAGTTTTCTCTTTGATTTGCCAGTCAAACAACTGAATCACCCTTTTGAACTAGAGATAGGAACAATGCTTTTGTGTAACAACTACAAGCAGCTATTTCTTGTGCATTTATAACTATTGTGGCAGTTTCGTTTCCCTCTTTTTCACCTGTAAACACACACATCGCTCAGTACTGGGTCATTCTGTAGTTAAAGGAAAGCAAAAATTAACAATATGGGCAAGACATTGGTCTACATCTAGCTCTCAGGTGCACCAAAATAGTTAAAGTCTGTATATAGTCAAAGAAGACAGTTAAAGGTGAAGTGCAGTTTTGTGTTCCACATCAGTGAGTATCACCAGGAGGTCAGTTCCTTACTTCCTGTCTTGCGGATTCCGCATGCACGATTGGCACAAACTGCCCCTGGCAGAGGTTACACCGGATGAGGAAGACCCCTGGTCACTGGCCTTTGCCAGTATGGAAATTGGGGACGGATTAATAGTAATAATCATAGGGTTGATTCACCCACATCTGACCTGACCGGCGATTCCGCTGAGAGAAGCAGATCACTAACCTCTGTTACGTATTAGGCAATTACTGACTCACAGATCGGCCCAAGCTCTAGTGCAAATAGAGGCCATATTTACTCTGGTGTAAGCCCCGAACAATGGTTTTCCCCTGTCAGTGTTTGCCCGAGTTAATTAACTTCCCCAAGAGAGATTTCCCATTAACCCGAGTAAATGGGTGATGTGATTTTCTGTCAGATGACGATTCTATCCCGTTTTGCCTTCTGATCTATATATGATGATGCTTTTCCCTCAATAAACCACTGATCTGATCTCGCTCCATACTGCCTCGTATCGTTACTTGATCACTCTCCTCCGGTACCTCACGGCCGTCCAGCGGCCCCGATCCTACATCTGGTGACCCCGACGTGATCTTACCCGAGAGTAAGTGATCACACGGTCCGGTTCTGCGCTAGAACCGCGTCCGATCAGCCCAGAGGACAGCACGGCAGTCCGGTCGGTAAGCCAGCCGATCGGAGAGACGGCCCAGCGACGAGGCATTACAGAGAGGCATCCTACAGCTTGCTCCCAACTTTCGCGGCAGGCTTGCAGTAATGGAAAAACGCGTTCCGCTCAGGGTCAGCTGTGAACCCCTGACAGCGCAGAGGCCACCGAGGGCCCGTGGCAGCAGGCCACGCTCCGAGCTCTACCCAGACACTCGTCACGCAAAACCTATTGCCTGAACTACAGACGCGTCGACTCGTCCCGAGGAGGAAACTTCGGAGGACCCCGCAGGTAATATGGGGACTTGTCCTCAGCGGCAACGTCCGTCCGCTAGCCAAAGAATTCATGAGGAGGAATTCAAAATCCTGGCCAGGGTATATCAGTTACGCTTTCACAGTGGAGAGCTAGCGCGACTTTTGGTGTACTTGAGGGAACACTGCCTGCTTTACCCTGAAGTGGGCACGTTAACCCTCCAGCTCTGGGATCAGATAGGAGACTGCATTCAGCAACCCCCGAAAGCTCCAGAGGGCATAATTCACACATGGAGTAAATGTAGGAAGCTCTTAGCGGAGGTAGATCCAGTCCGGGTAGAGGCCAAAGAACCCCCAGCGTCAGTAGAGCCATCGGCGCTCTATCCGTCATTACACTTTAAGCAGAGTAGTGTAGGGAGCTTTCCCTCGGTGACAGCTGCAGACGTCACCGATGGAATGCATGGAATGGGAAGCGCAGGCGCTTCTCTGACAGCTACAGGTTCCCAAACTAAGAGTGCCCTTCAGCGCACAGTTGAGGAAGAGATCAAGAAGGGGGATTTGCCAGCAGAAGAACTAGCTGAGTTTAGCCAGATTTGTCCAATTCGCTTGGAAATGGATGCCCTCACAGGGCAGCAGCAGGTAGTTCATTCACCAGTCCCGTATAAGCTCCTCATGGCTATACGGAAGGCCATTACAGAGACAGGACTCCAAAGTCGGTTCACTATGGGCACGCTTCAGCAAGTGTGCGAGAATACCATGTTCATCCCACACGACTGGAAAGCCGTCATGCGGATGATGCTCAACCCCAGCCAGTATTTGCTATGGGACAGCGAGTATCGCCTCGAGGCTCAGACAAGGGCTGCCAGGATGGGAGGCGCAGTACTTCCTGACCAGTTATATGGTTCAGGTGCCTTCGAATCCATCGATGCGCAGACCAACTTGCCACTAGCCACTCTTCAAATGTCAGCCGAGGCTGCCTTCAGGGCTTTTCTCAAGGTTCCAGCAACTGGCAAAGCGGCCAAAAATTACACCGCAGTCAAACAGGGCGCCCAGGAGTCCTACATGGACTTCATCAATCGCTTAGAGGAAGCGATCAGTAGGCAGATCGACAATGAGCAAGTCCAACAAGAGCTCATGATGAAATTGGCCAAGGACAATGCCAATTTAGACTGCCGTAAAATCTTGCAGTCACTGGGAAATCGTCCCGACTTGACTCTCACGGACATGATTAGAGCTTGCGCCGACGTTGGCACAGAATCCTACAAAATGGATCTGCTGGCAGCAGCGGTGCAAGGGGGTAGGAAACCCAAGAGCAGAAACCAAGGGGCATGTCACAATTGTGGCAAGGTCGGTCACTTCGCTAGGGAGTGCCGATCCAAGGGCGGCGGACAAAATTCCGGCCGTTCCAAGGCTCCAACCACCCCATGTCCGAGGTGTAAGAAAGGCTACCATTGGTCCAGATACTGTCCGAATACGGGAAACCGGAACACGGGCACGTCTCCGGCCCCGGTCCAAACAGAGGCTTCCCTTGCTCTGGGCGCGCCAGAGCTAGACTAGATTCCGATCACATTCCAAGCATTGCGAAGGCACAGGCCAGCCCCAAGAGTAGTACAGGGCTAGAATTGACTTGCCAGGCGGACGTCACATGCGACCTGCCAGGCACAGTCTATCTGGTGGATTCCCAGTACATGGGACCCCTGCCCAAGGGCTTCATAGGTTTAGTTTTGCCTCGCAGTGTAGCAGGAGCACGCGGAATTCTTGTAATTCCGGGAGTCGTTGACTCCAATTTTTCAGGCGTTCTCCAAGTCCAGCTCTGGACACACCTACCCCAGACCATTCACAAAGGAGACACATTAGCGCAACTGATTATGGTTCCTTGTCACTCGCCAGCAGATAGCCAGGGAAGGCTCAGGGACAGCTCAGAGTCCGGGTCAGAAGACCGCTCGAGCGCAAGTGAGGCAGTGCAAGGATACCAGGTCTTAGCGACAGTGGAGACCAACATAGAGTGGAAACAGCGACCGGTTATTGAGGTATTTTTTAATAAAAAATCATTCTCAGGGTTGTTAGATACCGGAGCTGACGTCAGCGTGGTCAGCCGAAGCCAGTGGCCACGGGAGTGGGCCATTGAGCCGGTCTCCGATGTGTGGGGGGTAGGTGGCATCCAAGAAGCGTTTAGGAGCCGGGAGTGGGTGGAAGTCACAATCCCAAAGGCTGACGGCACAGCGGTCATTCGGCCGCACATTCTGGACGTGCACATCAACCTTTGGGGGCGAGACATTTTACGGCAGTACGGTGCCACTCTTACCTTTGGGTAATGGCGTTGCCACTTAAATGGCTCACCAATACGCCGATCTGGGTGGAACAATGGCCGGTAGTGGGAAAGAAATTAGTTGCCCTTAAGCAACTGGTCAAAGAACAGCTAGACGCAGGACATATAGAGCAGTCCACTAGCCCTTGGAATTCGCCTATCTTTGTCATCAAAAAGAAGTCGGGGAAGTGGCGACTCCTCCACGATCTCAGAGAGATCAATAAATGCATACAGCCAATGGGTCCGCTTCAATGCGGCATCCCAAATCCGAATATGATTCCCGAGGGGTGGGAGATCCTAGTTGTAGATCTCAAGGATTGCTTTTACACCATTCCCTTAGACCCCAGGGACAGGGAAAGGTTCGCCTTTACGGTGCCGGTTGTGAACCACAGTGAGCCCACGCAGCGTTACGCGTGGAAATTTTTGCCACAGGGGATGCTCAATTCGCCCACCCTGTGCCAAATTTATGTTCACAACGCACTGGCAAAGTTTCGAAACCTTCATCCCACAGCCTTAGTATGCCATTTCATGGATGATATCTTGGTCACAGTGCCGCAACTCGGCAGCGAAATGTTTAAAGACCTCCAGGCCAGCCTGGGGGAGAAAGGGTTACTCATTGCCCCAGAGAAAGTGCAGAGAACCGAGCCCTTCTCATACTTGGGTCATCGGCTTCTCCGCTCTTTCGCAGCGCCAGTTTTGCCTCAGATCAACTTAAAGGACTCAGTCACCCTGGTAGAATTACAGCAGGTTTTAGGAAACATTAATTGGGCCAGACCGTATTTCTGATTGGATACGGATCTTTTGAAACTGCTCTTCTCGCTGCTCACATTAGGTAAGCAGCCGGCAGACCGGATACAAATTCCTCGAGAGGCACGCTTGACTCTCGAGAAAGTCAACCAAATTCTCAGCCAAAGGTGGGTGGACAGGATTACTCAGGGGCCATATGCCCCGAGCCTGAACTTGTACATCGTTCGGGCCGGATCCATGTTCACCGGAGCCCTAGGAGTGGACTCCGAGAAAGGGGCGAGTATTGTGGAATGGGTGTACTTGCCGAACACCTCTTCCCGAAACATCGTTCCTCCCCAAGAGTTAGTCTCCGCGGTGGTTTACCGCGGAAGGCTGAGAGCTAGGGACATTTCAGGGCACGACTTAGCAAATATCGTGGTCCCGTTCACCAAAGAGCAGTTGATGCAGCTCGGTGACTCGTTTCCAATTGCCTTGGAGGGATTCACCGGATGCCTGGCATACCACTTGCCAAAAGACCCCAGACTTGTCTCGCTTCAGACGCAAACAGTCAGCTTGTATGACTTGATCTCGCTGGTTCCACTTCAGGGGGCCAGAACAGTTTTTACTGATGGGGGTCGCACATATGGTGTCTTAACTTGGCAGGAGGACCAGGCTTGGTGCACGCTGTTAACTCTTCCACAGAAGTCCGCGCAGCGGGCAGAGTTGGCAGCGGTGAACCTTGCTTTGCGCACCTTCGCCAAAGAGCGCCTAAACATCATTACTGACAGTCAGTATGTTAGGAATTTGCTTCACAGTCTACCGGGAGCATACATCACTCCCGCGATAGACAAAAACTTGCTGAGTCTGTTCCTCACAGCTCAATTTCACTTGCGAAACCGCACGGAAGCGCTCTATATTGCCCACATCCGAAGTCACCAGGACCTGCCGGGTACAATCTCCGCGGGCAATAGCAGAGCGGATGCGGCTGCAAAGGAAATTCAGCAACGTTCAGTTTTGGGTGTTTTCACTACTCCAATTCAGAGTCATGCATTCTTTCATCAGAATGCCAAAGCGCTCGCCAGACAGTTTAACCTGCCACTTTCTCAAGCCCAAGGCATAGTTTGCTCTTGCCAGCATTGCGCAGGGGCACCGGGGGGGGCCCTCGTGGGGGGTCAACCCACGAGGGACAGAGGCTAACTAGGTGTGGCAAATGGATGTCACGCATGTTCCGCAGTTTGGCAGATGGCGGTACATGCACGTTTGCATTGATACTTTTTCACAATTCGTTTGGGCAACGGCGCAAAAAGGGGAGACAGCTTCCCATGTGGAGCAGCACCTCCTTTCCTGCTTCGCGGCAATGGGCAAACCGCGACACGTGAAAACCGATAACGCCCCGTCCTACAGTTCTAGGCAGCTGGCCGCCTTCATGGCCACCTGGGACATTAAGCATACTTTTGGCGTTCCTTACAATCCGCAAGGGCAAGCGATTGTGGAACGAGTCAATCAGACGCTCAAGTCCTACATTGACAAACAAACAGAAAGTGGGGAGCCACCAGCCCTCCCCAAGTCACAGGGTCAGGCACAGCATTGTCTAAACAAGGTATTGTTTACATACAATCACCTTAATGTTTTTTCGGATTGCACGCCGCAGGAGAAACACTTCCGCCGTTCGGAAGCTCTCCCGCGACCGATGGTCCGTTACCGTGTGCCACCGGACCGTTCCTGGAGGGGCCCGGCACCACTCGTAACCTGGGGAAGAGGGTATGCTGCAGTTATGTCTCCTACAGGTGTCATTGGATTCCAGCCCGGTGTGTTAAGCCTCACTTGGAGCCACATGGCGGGGACCCAGGCCGACCCGAATCCGATCCCGGAGATGGAGGACCTCACCCTGGCCGAGGAGACCCGGCGGAGGAAGCGGCGACAGCAGCTGGCAGCGCTGAGGATCACCTGGGGGATAGTCAAGACCCTCTGCAGTGAGGCCAAGGACCTCGTCCAACCCGAAGGCGGGGAACCCACACATCGTGTCTGCAGTCTTTGCCCTGATCACTGCCAACTCCATGGCAGTCACCATCATCCTGACCCTCTCCCTACTTGCGGGGGGAGGCATTCAGGCAGCCTCACTAAAGGCCAACGATTTGATGCCAGGCGGAGATCTCTCTGCCCGGATGCACTACAACATATGGGAAAGGTTGGCGGGTCTCGTCAACCAGTCCGATTTTTGCCTGAAGCAGGACATTGGTTCTGCCTCAATCTTGAGCACCTGTCTCATCCCAGTGTGCCACACTCCAGGCGCGCACCCCAGGGATGGCAACTGGCTAGTGAAATGGATTTTCAGCCCATACCTCCCAGCAAGCTCCTCAGAATATGCCCGCTGGGAAATGCGGCTGACTATGACTTTGCCGGCTGATGCAGCCACTCTCCACACCCCTAGAGTGGCGGTCAGTCCGAACTCTACTTGTGCTCGAATGACCGGCTGCTCTACAGCCGGCCGAACTCGACGTCGTTGCCTCGAGGTTGGCGGCGGCAACTGGACTTGTGATAAACCACAGACACTTGGTTCAGTGTATGCTCATGTTACCCTACCTTCAGGATGGTTCTTTACATGCAATCAGTACACTTGGAACTACATTCCCGCAAATGTATCAGATGCTATATGTTGTATCAGTCGTTTGACACTGTTGCTCCCCACTAAGGATATGGTTACCCCAAGCACAAATGTTTCCTCACCCATACGACACACTCGTGCCACCCAGTTAGACAGCTCATGTGATAGCAACATTAGGGTTCTGAGTCCAGCTGAGTACGTCTCGTTGGCAGTCAGCATACTTGGCGTGCCAGGCTTAGCCGTCGGCAACGCTCGGAGAATTGGTCAATTGGCTTGCGGATTAGCAAAAGCCATTAACCATACCTCCTCAGCGATAGCGCTGCTCAACCAGGAGCAGGCAGAGCTTCGCCATGCCATTCTTGACAATCGAGCAGCTATAGACTACCTTCTGTTGTTACATCATTTGGGTTGCGAATCTGTTCATGGCATGTGTTTCTTTAATCTCACAGACAACACACGCAAGGTACAGAGCCAGCTCACGGACCTCCACACCCTAGTCAAGAACATCAAGCAGGGCTCCGCATGGGATTGGTGGAGTTCCTTGTGGTCATGGCTTCCGTGGGGGTGGCTCCAGACGACGCTCAAAGTGATTGTGGGGGTGATTATACTAGGCATAGCAGGATGCTGTTTCATGCAATGTATTCCCTCACTATTATCAAGATGTCCCCCGTGGGGGGAACCCCGAAGCGTCGTTCCCGTGCACCAGCTGATGCCCCTCTTGCGCAGGGTCGCCTGTCAGGTCCAAAAATAACAAAATAAGGGGAGATGCGGATTCCGCATGCACGATTGGCACAAACTGCCCCTGGCAGAGGTTACACCGGATGAGGAAGACCCCTGGTCACTGGCCTTTGCCAGTATGGAAATTGGGGACGGATTAATAGTAATAATCATAGGGTTGATTCACCCACATCTGACCTGACCGGCGATTCCGCTGAGAGAAGCAGATCACTAACCTCCGTTACGTATTAGGCAATTACTGACTCACAGATCGGCCCAAGCTCTAGTGCAAATAGAGGCCATATTTACTCTGGTGTAAGCCCCGAACAATGGTTTTCCCCTGTCAGTGTTTGCCCGAGTTAATTAACTTCCCCAAGAGAGATTTCCCATTAACCCGAGTAAATGGGTGATGTGATTTTCTGTCAGATGACGATTCTATCCCGTTTTGCCTTCTGATCTATATATGATGATGCTTTTCCCTCAATAAACCACTGATCTGATCTCGCTCCATACTGCCTCGTATCGTTACTTGATCAGTCTCCTCCGGGACCTCATGGCCGTCCAGCGGCCCCGATCCTACACTGTCTTCATCAAGAATGTTCCAGATGACATAACCTAAGGGTCACACACACCCTTCAGTACTTAAGCAAACTTGTTTTTCCTGTAATAATATTTCATGAATGTATAATCCATATTCTGGAGAGCCACCAGCAGTTATCTGTGGGTTTCCCTCATGTGCCCAAAGCATCTGCACATATGGGCTCTCTGGATTGAAATAGCCACAGCCACCAGCAGTAGAATAACTAGAGAATCTTGCAGGATCAGATCAGAAGCCTGTAGAATCATTGACCTCATTGTCTTTGAGACCAACAGCCCTTGCCAAAATAGGAAACATACAACTAAAGCATCCCTGACAGATACTCACCCAGACTCTGTTTAAAAATCTCCAAAGGAGGAGAGTTTTAAGGTATCTCATTCCACTGTGGAATAACAATTACCATTAGGAAAGTCTTCCAGATGTTCAGATAAAGTCAATTATTTGAAGATGCCTATCCTACCACTTCTTAGTTTTCTATTCTTCTTGTTGTTCTGCTGTATCCAAATCCGAATATTGGCAATCCTCATGGTGATCAGCCATGAAGACAGTCCTTCCTCATTGCAGCATGACACCTGTCCCAGAAAGAAATTGTGGTATTTTTTCACCACAATTGGGCGTACTCTGGTAATGGAAATTTTCTCACACTAGGTCAGACAAGGAAAGCTACAGAATGAACTCACCAAAAGGTGCCTTCATTTTGGCAGCTTCATGTCTAGCCTAGACATGGAAAAAGAAGAAGACCAGTTCTGCAATGCACTTTCTGGTCCTGAGCCCTTTTGGCACACAAAGTCCCCATTGGCCCCAGGCCAATATTGATGAAGCTGCTGCCCTCCATCAAGATTGATTCAAGTGGGATTTAATCCATGTGGGGATCATCATCCTTCTTTATAGACTTCGCCACCCAAGGCCGTTAGTCATCAGGGTTGTCCCGTTAGTTAACAGCTGCTTGACACTTGATGTTGATTTGCTGGCATTATGGTCTTCTATTTCTATGGTTTTCTATTACCTGAACTGTTTTTAAAATTGTGTCAGAAGCACCTAAAAGTGCTTTCTTGGTTGAAAAGATTTTTGTCCACTCAGGGGACACCCAAATGAGGCTCCTTTCATGTCCCCAAGATATTTTCCCTCTGAAGTGGTCCATATTTATCTACTGGAAATTTCTTGCTTTCGAACTGCTAGGTTGATAGGAGCTGGGACAGAGACGGGCACCCATTCCGTCATGCAGTACTCTGGTCATGAACTGCAGACTTGCTGACCTTCCAGTTAACAAGGCGAGCTTCTTAACCACTGAGCCACCGCAGTCCCTTATTACCCGAACTAAACATACCCAGTTCCCTCACTTGTTCTTCACAGGACTTGGTTTTAGAGATGTTTCAATATCATGATTGCCCTCTTGTGGACACTCCAACTTGTTGATCCTCCTCTCAAACTGGTGCTCAGAAGTGTTCCCAAGCAGAATGGAACAATATTATTATTTTCCTTCAACTGAATAGTGTACTTATCAACCCCCACCAACCCCCTGCGTGCTCTGTCACACTGTTGACTCATATTTAGGTTTTATTCTATTAATACCTCTAGATCTATTTCAATGTACTGTTATCAAGAGGCTATCACCCATCCTATATACTGTGTAGGTGATTCTGATTTTTTCTGCCAAAACTTTAAATTTTCCTAGTTAAAACTTATTTTGTTTGTTTTGGCCATTTTCTGATCTCTTAACTTTATGTTAAATTTAAATTCTGTCTTTTGAAGTATTAGTTTCCTTGACCAGTTTAGTCTCACCTGCAAATCCAAGCTATAGGTATTTAAGCAAATTGATGAACTACATTCCATGCAGGGCAGAACCTTGTAGCACTCAATTGCTGATGACTCATTGAGTTTCACCTCTCAACCAGCAACAAATCCAGTATAATAAATTCATGTCAGAAATTATTCCGGGTTGAAAGGATTTTTGCAAGAGAAACTCTGCTCAGGGAATGCCCGAATGGGGCCTCTTTCATCCCCAAGAGCTGGGACAGAGACAAGCACTCAATCCATCATGCAGTAGCCAGGTTTCGAACTGCTGACTTTCTGGCCTTCCAGCTAACAAGGCAAGCTTCTTAACCACTGAGCCACCACAGCCCCTAACAAATCCACTAACAGTAAATTTTTCTAGCCCACATTTAACCAGCTTTGTGGCCAGGGAAAAGGCTCTTCTTTAAAAGCCTTGCTGAAATCTAGATACATTTAATCCTTGACATTTCCCTCATCATATCAAGGTTACGACACTATTTGGGGGGGAAACCCACAACATAAGAATAGTCTAGCATGACTTGTTTTTGAGAAACTGATGCTGGGCCTTAGAAATTACCGCATTCTTGAGAGACCCAGACTGTGACTACATGAACAAATAATTGTAGAATTTGCTGCAGTTATAGTATAGTCAATTTGAAGTAGTATTTGTTTCCTGATCACAGGACACAAAAGCTAATTTGAATTGGTTCAGCCCTTTCTGCTCTCACAGTGCCTTTTTTCTTTTGCCTCTAGGGCTGTGATGGTGAACCTTGGCACTCCACATGTTCTTGGACTTCAATTCCCAGAAGCCCAAGCCCCCATGAAGCCACACAAATTAGTTTGCTGTGATTCATCCGGCCCACGCCACCCTCATCGCTCCTGGATGTGGAAGTAAAATGTGCCCATATGGATCCAGGAGTGACGACGGCGGTGTGGGCCGGTTGAATTGCAGCAAACCCATTTGTGTGGATTCACTGGGGTTTGGGCTTCTGGGAATTGAAGTCCAAGAACATCTGGAGTGTCAAGTTTCACCATCACTGCTCTAGGGCTTCTACGTTTTTTCAAGGCAAATGATTTTAACAGACTTTCCCCCATATGATCTTGTTCAGATTTATTTATTTTTTGTAAAACAAATAGGCATGTTTATTTCTGACTGGTTTTTCAGTGATGAGGCACTTGGGGAATTATGTCCTGAACATGGGAAACAACCCCCTCCCCCATGTTCTTTCTCTCCAATTATATGCCAAAGTTTTAATTTTGATTTACATGTATGAGATTAGCACTAGATCATCTTGGCATCTTGAGTATTGATATACAGTTCGCCCTTGAACAATGCAAGTAATCTATCTTCTCAGTGTCATGTAGTGAGCACACCACATTTGACTCCTGCTGCTGTTGGTGCTCCTGCTGTTCACTCCTGCTGCTGCTAGAGCCATTACTACAGTTTGAGAGGAAGGTCAACAAGTTGGAATGTCCACTACCACAGCAGAAGCACCTCCAGTGGCCAGCTGGGCTCTTAAAGCCATCTGCCAGCAACCACAGCACTGGCACCTTTGTTGCCAAGGGAAATCTTTACCTCCCCCCCCCCCCCAAAAAAAGTGGGACAATAGCAAGGAACTTCAGGTAAACCCATGTATAATTGTACCCACACAATCAAAACCCATGTTGTTTTAAAGTCCATCAGTATAAAAATAGAATGCATGTTTCCTTTAACCAAGAAGCATCTGGATAAGATGGAGATGAGACTGAGCAAATCTCTGCAGTTTTCTGTGTATCAAGAAAGGGAAGCTATGCTGCTTTTCCCCAATAATGCCATATGTGGGCATGAGTGAATGAGCCAATATTCTGAGGAAAATAACTGGCACAAGATGGGGTGCCCAACCACACACATTAAGAACCTCTGCACTAGCTTTATGTTACTCTGTAAGAGAGTATGCTAGTCCAGTGTTGTACAGATCAAAACATGCAAAACAGGTGGATGAGGCCTTAAATGAAACTGCGAGATTTGTCACAGGATGTTTAAAACCAACTCCAGTCCAAAAACACACCTGCTATTTGATCATCAACCACCAAAGCGGAGACTGAAATCAAGGTATAGTTTCCTCAAAATGTCTGCCCCCCCCCAAACAACCAGTCCCCACAGACCACCTTAGAACTATGGACGGCAAGCAAGGAGCTATGGAGCTAACAGATAACTGGGCAGAACCACACAACTCTCTATCGCCTGGCCAAGAACAACCATTGTCTGTGAGGAAAGCTTTAAACAGACTGTGTGCTGGAGTAGGAAAATCAAGGGCTAGTCTGAGAAAATGGGGTTTCCCTCTAGATGATGGCCTGTGTGAATGCGGAGAAGAACAAACTATCTCCCATATGGTACAATGCACATAATGCCCCTCAATGTGCACTGAGGAGGACCTTATGTTGGCAAGAGGAAATGCTGTTGAGGTGGCCCAATATTGGGCAGATGTCATCTAGCCCTTTTAATTCTATTTTATTTTAGACTAGCAGAGGTTGCCCGGCATTGCCGGGCTGTTTTAAATTGTGTTGGAAGGTTAAATTGTGTTAATGTTTTTTTAAAAATTGCTTAGTCTGTAATGTTTATTTTTTAAAATGTTTGTTTATGTAAATTTTTTGGCTTGGCTGTTATTAACTGTGATCTGCTTTTTTTGGTTTTTTTAGGATTAATAAAAGAACAAAGTATGATATATATTTTTCAAATTGTTTTATGTAAGCGAATAATGTTTTAGTTTTTTGATTTTTTTTAATTAGTTGTACCGTAGGTGATAATGTAAAAGGAAATGTTTTTTACATTCAATGTTTTTAAAATGTGTTTAGATGTTTTGGGTTTTAATTTGAGTTAAAACTCAGCACAGGATTTTTAAATTTTTCTATTGTATTTTATTGACATATGTTTGTGATTTATGTTAAAGTGTATTTTAGTGTAATTTTTTGACTTGTTTTTATTGGTGTGACCTTTTGTGTAAAATTGTGAATTTGTGTTATGTTTTTGATTTGTTTTTACTCTTGTGGCCTTTTTTGGGGGGGCTGTTGTGTGTTTTTGAATTGTTTTTACTATTGTGGCCAGCAGGTGGTGCTGGTAGGGGTTATTGTATTTTGACTGTTTTTTCTCTCCTGGCCCCACCTACTGATATTACCTTCTTCTGGTAAGTAGTCTCTTTCTTTATTCATTTCTTTTCCGGTCCTCGTGGAGGTAGGACATCTTTTGGCAAATTTGCTTTTTTTCTTTCTTTTGTGTGTGTGTGGGTGGGTGGGTTGGAATTTGTATTTTTGTCTGTTTGTTTTGTTTTTGATTGTGTTTTTGTTTACTGCGTATTGTTTTTTGGTGTTGTTATTGTTTGTTTTTGTGTATTTTTGGATGTTTTTGACTGTGTTTTTAGTAATTTTAAAAAATTATTTATTTATTTGGTGGTGGGGAGGGGGTGTGCGGTCAGTGGGGGTTAGGAAGGGTGGGCTAGGTGGTGGGGAGGGGGCGTGGTCGGTGGGGGTTAGGAAGGGTGGGCTAGGTGGTGGGGAGGGGGCGTGGTCGGTGGGGGTTAGGAAGGGTGGGCGAGGTGGTGGGGAGGGGGGCATGTTCGGTGGGGGTTAGGAAGGGTGGGCTAGGTGGTGGGGAGGGGGTGCTTTATTGTGTTGTGGTGCTTTGCTTGTGTGGAGTCATGAAAGTAGATCGGGGTTTCCCCTTTAATATCAGTGGGTGGGAGGTTGCGACCCCTCTCTCCGCTGGCACCCATGGGGTTGGGAGGTTTGGGGGGACAAAAGGGATATGTCCTCCCAACCCTTCTGGACCCAGGAGACATGGGAGAGGGGATCGATTCCACCCCCTCCAAATAAAAAATCTCCGTTTTTAAAGAGAAACTGCTTGGTTTCTTCTCTTTAAAGACGGAGGGTTTTTTGGGTGGTGGTGTATTCGATCCCCTCTCCCTGGTCTACTGGGTCCAGAAGGGTTGGGGGGACAGATCCCTTTTGTCCCCACAAATCTCCCAACCCCAGTTGAGCCAGCAGAGAGGGGGATGGCCACCCCCACTTACTGATATTAAAGGGGAAACTCCAATCAGATTTTCCCTTTTAATATCAGGGGGTTGGGTTGGAATCAATCTCCTCTCTCAGGTCCCGTGGGTCCGTGAGGGTTGGGGGGGACAACCCAACCCTTCTGGACCCAGGAGACCAGGGAGAGTGGATCGATTCCCCCCCGCCTAAAAAAACCCTCCATTTTTAAAGAGAAGAAACCGCTTGGTTTCTTCTCTTTAAAGACGAAGGTTTTTTTTGGGGGGGGAATCAAACCCCTTTCCCTGGTCTCCTGGGTCCAGAAGTGTTGGGGAGGACATTCCCCTTTTGTCCCCACAAACCTCCCAACCATAGGGGAGCCAGCGGAGAGGGGGATCGCAACCCCCCACCTACTGATATTAAAGGGGAAAATCCAGTTGGGACCTTCAGGCGCTGTTGGTGAGGGAAAGAAGGGCGGTTGGTGTTTGCATGGCTGTGAGGCAGTGAGTTGGTTTTTTAAAATTTTCGGGCGCCGGCTTCCTCAGCGTTCTGCGCGCTCATATTGCGCAGGACTCTGGGGCTTGTAGTTATGGGTTTGTGATTTGTGGTTGTGGTGTGTTTTTTTTCCTGCGGCTCGAGTTTGATTGGCCACAACGCGTTTCTCAATGTTCTTTGTGGTCGCGCCTCTCAGCCTGATTGGCTGTGGCGCAGTGCGGCGCAAAGAACATTGGGAAATGAAGTTGTTTCCCTTTTTTCGCGTTTGTGAGGCTCTTGCCCCACTGGTGCATTTCTCAATCTTGCGTTTACCTGCATACCCAGTTTGGGCGTGTGCACGAATGGTGAGTGCGGGCTAGTAGGGCATGGCTAAGGAGCCTATGCAAAGTTCCAATGGTTAACCCTCAATTTTATAGGTTAAGATGTGTTAATTTTAGCTTTATATGTTATTATATGCTGATGGTGCATCTGACACAAATAAAGAAAGAAGTGAATGAGTGCATGACCATTTGTGCACCATGATATATACTACATCACCATAGTCATACTGAACTTTTTCCAGTAAGAAAATAATGCAGTTTGAATGCTGGAAAAATGTATCCACAACAGATGGGTTTGTGAGGCATTTTAGAATGTCCTACTATAACTAAGCATTAAAATCACAGTTCTTGGAAAAATTGTGTTGCACAATAAAACAATAATCTGGAAAGCTTTGTGGAATATTCCACACATATTCATGAATTTACTAGCCAGATGTGATCAGAGACAGTAGATGTGCCAGATTTGAACATTTGTGGGAGGTGGGATTCATCAAGAGCTCTTTACAACTGACAACTGAATAAGAGGTACTGTATATATAAATAAGCATCAGGTTAATGATGGTGACAGGACTAGAAGCAAGCAAAACTGATTAATGAGGAATAATGCAATACAGTCTTGCCTTTCCTTGCAGTCAGTTTCTTGTACATTCCTTTAATAGGTCAAGAAGAGATGACCATCTGCTCAAGAGTTATCCAAAGGCTTCCTTTAAAAAATTGCTCAGTGATAATTTCATAGTAGGCTTAACCTAGCACAAGTGATGTTGTGCCTTCATGTAATGGATGGAACATAATACCTTTATTTTTGCAATCATAGTTTGTACAGTTGCAAGTGATGAGTCACTAGAGTATGTGCATGCTTAATTGTATTCTCCATGAGTGAATGGGTGAGTGAATTTTAAATTCTGTCTGCCTATCTACTGGGTCATTTCTTATTGTACTATTTATAGAAATGTTTTGCAGAACCGCTTATGTAGAGTTTATATTCCAATTTAGATAACCTCCAAAACAGAAGCACAAGTTCAGAGAATGATGTGTACATCCCACATGTGAAGAAGCTGAGAAACCAGGGGAATATGGAACATGAAATCCATCTAGAAGCTTCAAGGCTTTTCTACATGTGACTGGGAGAGGTGACTGAAAAGGTGTGAGCCCTGAACAAAAGGCCAATTAACACCTTCGATTGACCTCTTGTTAAATCATATTACAAAGAAAGATTGAGGGGAACTAATTTCTCCAAGTTTATCTTTATCATATGATACTTCAAAAGCCAGTCTGCTTCCTTCCCAGAAGACATGTTAATGGATGAAAATATTATAGTTGTGCACTTGTCTGGGCAAACAACTAAAGTTTATTCAATATTTTAACTGAATGGGTAACTTAAGATATAAATAGGGATTAGTAACGAGGGTTGTGAGAGCTGGACCATAAGGAAAGCTGAGCGCAGAATAATAGAGACCTTTGTAATGTGGTGTTGGAGGAGAGTGTTGAGAGTACCCTGGACAGAGAGGAGAACAAATAGGTTGATCTTAGAAGAAATCAACCCTGACTGCTCATTGGAAGGACAAATAGTGAAGATGAAGTGAAAGTACTTTGGACATCAAATGAGAAGAGAGGAATCACTTGAGAAAGCCTTGATGCTGAGGGGAAAAGAAGAAGAGGGCGGCCGAAGTTGACATGGTTAGATGGTATTGTTGACACAAATGGGCACAGAGCTGGGTGGGTTTGTGGGTTCCGCGAGCGCAATTGGTATACTGTCCCTGACAGAACCCCGGTGATGAAGATCACTTCGTCGCCACAGGTTCCAGAGGGGACAGAAATTGGGGGAGCGGAATATTAGATAGAGTTTAATTCATCAATAGCTGATCTGACAGGCAGTTCGGACAATGGAGAGCTAATGACTAACTCGCTAGGCATGTAATAGGTAATCTCGCATCTGCAGATTCCTTAAAGCCCTAGAGTCAATGTTGGCCACTTGTTTGCTTCTGATAACGAGGAACAATATGTGTCCCCGGTAGTTAATTAAGTTAGATAAGGAACTTCCCCCGGTGTAGATTTCCCCAATTAACTTGTGTAAACATGATGTGTGAAGTCAGGATTCTCACTGTATCATTACGCATATGCACGCAGCCAGAACAGCATAAATGTTTCTGATTCATGATCATTAAACACTGGTCTCCACTCCATCTTGCCTCGTGTGTCTTGCTTGACCAGTCTCCTCCGGGACCCACCGGCCCGCTTTGGGCCCCGATCCAACTTGCCCGGCCTGCTCCGCGGCTCAGATCCAACATGGGTTGAGGAGGATGGTGGAGGACAGAGGTGCCTGGCAGACTTTGGTTCATGGGGTCACAAAGGGTTGGAATTGACTGTGCAATTGAACAACAAAAAAGAGGGGTTAATCAGCCTAGCCTGGCAGTTTGAATGCAAGAAATTGCAAGTAGATAAATAGGGGTCCCTTTGGTTTGAAGGTAAACAGTGTTCCGTGCACTCCGGTGTTGAGGCCTGCCTGCCATATGTCCATGAAAACATCTGCAGATGAGACAGCGCTGGCTCTTTGGCTATAAACAGAGATGAGCACTGAACCCTTGAGTTGGATACAACTGGCTTTCAAGCAAGGGTGACCTTTACCTTTACTAGCCTGCCTCTAAGAGAGGGTTTTGGTCATTGTTGTTCTACAAAGCTGTGCTATGTAAGGTTGCACTCTGTGCTTGTCTCAGAACTCCCCTGCCTCTCCTCTTAGGTGGGAATATCAGATAGGCTAGCCTAGCTTTGTTACTTTTATAATGTTTCTCTTGAATTGTCTTAGATCTTTCTCTTTATTTTGGAAATACACAGAAAAACATTTTTAAAAAAAAAAACATTTGAAGCTTTTTCTTTTTGCCTTCCTATTTTTTCTCTCTCTCTCTAAATAAAACCAAAACATCCTTTCAAGCCGCTGTTTGATTTTGGGTTCAGATCTTGCCTTAACTAGTTACTGTAGAGTGTATGTGTAAATTTGGACTTCCTGAAACTTTGCCTTGTTTGGCAGACTGGTGTATTAGGAGAGAGGCATTCGAAGTTAGGTTGCATAGTCTTCACCACATCTGAATCTCACCTGGCCCAGGATAAGCAAGGGGATTGTGTGGCTGAGTGGATATAGAGAAAGATCCTGGCTGGGCAACTAGCACACTACACAATAACTAATGACCTTGTAGAGTATTTTCATTCAACAGCATTTGGAGAGACTTTTAGTCTCACTTCCAGGGCAACATTTGGTGGCAATAGTGTTGAGACAATTGATTGTTGAGGCAATTTATTGCTTTCTTTGCAGAGCTGCTTGTGTTATGCCTAGTTGAACTGTAAAGCCTAGCATGTGGTGTGCAAGCCTATTCTATAAACTGTCTACTCTGCTATAAATATTATTAATAGTCATAAAATTAACGTGAGTTATAAAAATAAACCCATAAAGTACATTTAGCCATAGGTGTTTTTTCTTATTCATCTCCCAAGGCAATACCCTCCACAGAATGACCCACAAATATACACCCAGCAATTCTGTGACAATATGTTCTTTTGTAAACACTCATATCTTTACATTAATTCAGAATTGCTATCCCCAGAAAGTCTTCACAATCAAATTGCTTTAATAGCCCTCTTAAGTGATGAAGGAAGACTCTTAACATGCTTAGAATACCTTATGGGCATGTAAATATTATGTGGGAAATCCTACTAGTTTTGGGTAGTTATAACCTATTTCAAAAAAAAAAAAGTGGCAATGTTTTCCCTTGTCAAAATTTACTGAAATGCAGGTGCCCGTAGTTTTGAAGTTCTGTGTTAATTCTACCAACCTAATTAATTTTTCTACACTTTGGTTGGCTTTGCAAAAATGAAATGAAATAGTTTTATCCAGCTAAACAGCTTGAAGTCTCTGGTTGGTGATTTTGATTGATAAAATGAGATGTGGGGAAGGTTAAATGCTTTCTTCTTATTTTTCTTTTCCAATCAATCAGTGCAGCCCCTCCTAAATAATAGATTAAATGAATTGGTCCTGACAAAAAGAAATTTAAAAGATAAGTAATAAATGGAAAATAGATAAGCTTGTTTAATTGAAATTGGCTTTATCACAGCTAGAACAAGAAGAGCAACAAGGTTTTGTTTGGACTGGGAAGAAAATATAAACCAGAGCCAGAAAAAAGGCAATCTGGATATGAGGTTGTCAGCGTTCCTATGAATTAATACTTATTTATTTATTTTATATGCTGCCTTTCCCCACATAGGGGACTCACAGCAGCTCACAGTCAGTTAAACTACACAATAATCACTGTTCAAAGGTCGCCCTTGCTCAAAAGCCAGTCGTATCCGACTCTAGGGTTCAGTGCTCATCTCTGTTTATAACCAAAGAGCCAGTGCTGTCTGCGTCTGCAGTTTCCTCGGACATGTGGCAGCCATGCCTAAACACCAGAGTTCTCAGAATGCTGTTTACCTTCCCACCAAATTGGTCCCTATTTATCTACTTGCAATTTCTTGCTTTCTACCTGCTAGGTTGGCATGAGCTGGGACAGAGACGAGTGCTCACTCTGTCATACAGTACCCGGGAATCGAACTCCTATCTTCCAGTCAGTGAGTTCAGTATCTTAACCACTTGAGCCACTGCAAAAGGACTGTTCAAAACATAACATTAAAAACAATTAAACATGTGACATATTAAAAACTACCACTAACATCTTTAAATTCATTAGATATAGCATTCCTAAAACCTCTTATTGCTTAAAATCCTGCCTGGTGTCAGAACAATGCACTCTACATGGGGCTGCCCTTGGCGACTATTAGGAGGCTGCAGTTGGTCCAGAATGCTGCTACTCTGGTGGTGTTGGGGTGTGGGTGTTTTGCCTGCACCTCGCCATTGCTTCGGGAGTTGCACTGGTTACCAATTTGCCTCCATGTGCAATTCAATGTGCTGGTTATTACCTTTAAAGCCTACATGGTAGTGGGTCAGGGTATCTTAGAGACTGCATCATCCCAAGAACCTCTGCCTGTCCAACCAGAGCGGACTGGAGGGGCTCTCTACTTGTTCCACCTGCTAGAGAGGCCTGTCTCTCTAGCACAAGAAGGAGAGCCTTCTCTGTGTCCGCTCCGGCCCTTTGGAACCTCCTACCAATGGAACTGAGGTTGCAGTCGGAATTGCTGTCCTTCAGGAGAGATCTCAAAACCTGGTTGGCAGGACAGGTGTGGGGCATCGATGGTGAAGTGACCCCTGTCTGCTGGTTAAATTAGTATATTGCAATTAGTATCAGGGATACTCCATCTCTTTTATTCTATTATATGTGGGTGGGTTTTAAATGGGGCTTTTTACTGGGATTATTTGTTTTTAGGGGTTTTTAGGTGGGGGTGGGGGTTTATATTGTAAGCCGCCCAGAGTCTTTATGAGTGGGGCGGCTATAAAAATATGAACTATAAATAAATAAATAAATAAATAAATATAAGAGGAAGGGGGTCAACCAGGCTTATTTCACAGTGTAGGTACATTCCAAAGCCTGGGAATCCACTGAGAAGACCCTCTGCTGCAACTTTACCAAATGAGCATCTGATAGCAGTGTGACTGAGAGGATAGCCTTTCTAAAGAATCTTTAAAGCCATGGAGGCTCATATGTGATATAAATCCTTCAGATAACATAGATCCAAGATGTCATTCAAAGAGGGGCTCAATACCATGAAAACAGTTAAAGTAAATTTTAGTCTTAGAACTTCAGAGCTGGAAGGTAACTTGTGGATCATCAAGTCTAGTCCCTGTCAAGGAAGCACAGTGGGAAATCGAACTCCTGACTGCTGGCTCCACAGCCAGATACATAAACTACTGGGCTAGTATTTCTGTCTCAAAGGAAAGTCAAATAAACTATGTCCCAGACTTACTGGTTAATGGAAGGGAGAAACACTGAAAGGAAAGTGCTGCAGTAAATGTCTACAACAGTTTATATCAGTACAGTGGAGTATCCTGTTAAGTATTGTCAAAGAATCATCAAAATATATTTAAGAAGATTGCTGGAATGGTGGTAAGGATTGACTGTGTTCTCATTACTAGGAGGAATGATGAAGAATGCCTTTCAACAGTTTAGCAGAACTGGAGGATTGGTTGTTCTTAAAGCAGAAAAAATAATGTATTTTTTTAATAAGGCCTGAAATACATATGTGAAATAACAGTTTGCAAAAAGGTAGGTGTTTCACAAAATAAAGGGTTGTAGAGATGTGTGGCTTTAGTAAATTATTACAACTGTTTCTTGCCTTTTCTTTTAGAACCATGACATCATGTTTTGAAAAGTAATACCTTAGGATCTTAGGATGTTGGGACAAGAAACAGCACTTGGAAAGCAAATAGAGTACCTAAGTGTTGAGAAGACTATATTCTGTTTTGACAGAGTAGAAGCAATGTCATCTCTTAAATTAGAAGTTCAAAGGGAACATTGTTTGGATATATGTCAGGAACACTAAATGAAGAAAGTTATTCTTAAGAAATTACATGAATAACTGAATAAGATACCTTTACCTATTGCAAAAATCCATTAGTATACTATGGCAACTGAAATTATATTAACAGATGTGGCCTGAGGGGAAAAGGTCAACAGTCTCTGACACTCATACTTTGGGGAGTTGTGGTTGTTAAGTTGGGTAAAAGGGAGATCTGCTATAGCTAGAAGGATCAAAACTCATTGCACTGTTTCTTAACTAAAACAAAAAGTTGATATATGTTTGTATTTATGTTTATGGGATTATATTATATTCAGACTTTCCAAAGCTATGGCAGTACTTGAAGCCAACAGTGCAATTGAAGCAGCTACTTTTCTTTCCAAGAATGAGCTAAAATACAGTCCATGAAAAAGTAATTTATTCTAGAAAATAAAGAAAACATTTCATGCTGGGATGGCACAACAGGTAGCCTTGCTCTTCCTTTCAAAGATCAGATAAATAAAAATTGGGCAGTGATCAGGTAGTTGGGGAAAAACCCTGGCTGGGTTTTTTCTGGTGTTTAATGTATTTTTCTTAATGTTGTTCTGTTCTTAGCACCACCTGTCCCATCATAAATTATAAAATTTACCTCTGATGCCTATACCAACTTAATGTACAAGTTATCTAAAGTTCTTTACCGCTGTGCTTATTAATTTCAGTCCTGAAGTAACCTGAATATACTGGAATTTATTTGGTTGGCTAGTTGGCTGGCTGGAAATGTGAAAGGAAACTAGATTATTTCTGAATTGTGGGGTACTTGTGTTAAATTTTATCAAAGACCTGATATACCAGAGTAGATTTATATTACTGACACTTCTTAGAAAATGTACATGTAGTCCCTAAGGTCAAACCTTATTCTTTTTTCATGTACGTAATTATGGTAACAGCCTAGTAACTGTTTCTAGCATAGTTTTTAGATAAATTACTTTTTTGAACCATAGCTCCCAGCACAGTGAGATAACGACATCATTATCGTGGCATTTCAGATTTGTTAATGGACCCCAAATCCTTGATGAATATTTAAATCATTGAGATGGGTATATAGCATATGTACTGTATATATATTTATCTTAGAGCGCTCTCTCTGGATTTTTCTCCTTTTAATTTTTCTATTCTGGAATGGAAACTTTCAAATCTTATGCAGTGTCCAGATAGACTGAAATGATTTGTAGTGCCATTTTGATGTCTGCTTTATGTCCATTAATTCTTTTGCAGAGATTGTCCTGTTTGTCCTATGTTGAATGCAGTGGGACATGTTGGCCAAAAAATAAATAAAATGGCTTAGGTCACATTGACAGTAGAACAAGTGAAATTGCCCTTGATATTGTGTGTGACATTATTGGTTCCTGTAATAATGTTGCCAGAGCAAATGTGGAGACAGAGCTGGTATCTTGAGCTTGTAACAGGGTTTGAATTCCCATCTCTGTATCAGTGTTGTGTATTCCACTGTGTATCAATAGTTGATTGAGATTGGGGGGTTGTCTGTAAACAAGTGTGGCTCTGCCACCAAATGTTTGGGAGAGTGAAGTATTCTTGTCCAGGATGAGTTGTAGATCATTTATTATATATGTGAATGGTCTCAAAGTGACAACTAACTGAGTTCGGTTGTTTTCTCTTCTGATTCTGTTTTGCAGTAGGTTGCTTCTGATTACTTGTCTTGGCCAGTTTACCATAATGGATGGGTGAGAATTCCCCCCCCCCCCGCCCCCCTAGATCCTTAAGTCTGGAGTCTCTGTGAGTCCAAGCAAATGTGATTGTACCTGAAGATTTGGCTGTAAATGATGGATTTTGTTGTGTGTTCAGAATGGAAGCTGGAGGAACACAAGTAGGTATATCAATCAGTGGTTTTTCAATGCAGTATGTGCTGAGATGTCCATGTTGTTGTTTCACAGTGGATTTCTAGAAAATGCACTTGTTCTGTAGATTGGTCCACGTTCAGATGAAAGTTATTGAAATCTTGGGGAAATTTCTCTAGAGCTTTCTTTTTTTGTGAATTCAGGTTTTTTAAAAATGTCATCAATGTACACAGTTACCAAACTGTTGTTCTAGGTCAGCTATGAATATATGTGCATATTGTAGAGCTATTTGAGTACGGTACCCGCCAGTTCTGGAGATAGAATTTGTCAACGTTGCAAAAGGTGGTGACTATAAGTTCTTCGTCCAAAAAGTGTAAACCAGTTTTGTGATTATTGTCACACGTCCTTTGGGATTTTTTAAAATAAAAAATAATAATTCTGGCCTATGTGTATTTTGAGTTCATGTTCTTTAGTAATTCATTTTACCACTTGTTCACTGATTATTCTCTTGATTCTTAGAAATTCTTTGTACCCTATTGCAAATCTTCTGTCTTTTAATAATTGTGTATGTTAAAATTCCATAATAATATATTGCATATTACATTCTTCTTCTTAAGGAAGCTATTCTAGGCTACCTCTATTCTGGCTTTTATTGCAAGTCTATAGAAGTCTATAGAAGATAGATAGGCCTGGGCATGATGATATTCAAAATAAAGAAAGAACTGTTTTTCTTGTATCTAAATGAGAAATCCTATCTGACATCTGTAAAAGACATTGAATACAGATGCTGGAGAGTCATTTTTAAATTGTTTTTCTTAATTCTAGTAATGGCCATTCTCATACCTACCCCAATGTGCCAGACTATTGTTATGTGATTGAGAGAAACCTGTCTCATTACTTCATTTAATTTAGGGTAGGAAGTCAACTATGTCATGTTTCCACCACTGCCCTCTCACATGAACAAACTGCTAGTATCCGTAAGGGTTCCTTGGTTTCATGCCTTGTTGTGACAGTTTAGTAAACAATCTGATAAAATCAAGCACTTTCCAAAAGGAAAAACATTGCACTCATGCTTGCTGACTCGTCTGGTTCTGCTTACCATCTGCACAAGCTTGTTTGGAACAACAAAACAAATTTCATTTCCTGGTCTCCTTCAATGTAAATAGACCCATTAAGCTATAAGGGTGTTTACATTCTGAAAGATAGTTGCAGCTTTTCTTTTGATTACCCACAGCCCATAGTTAGTTTTCCAGCTGCTCCTCTGCAGTCAGTGTTCTTTGTTACCTCCTGCCAGAAGAGGTAAAGCCTTACGAGGCTAGAAGTGCATATATAATGGAGCCAAAAAAGCAGAAGAACCATATTTTAAAGTACCTATATATACCACCACCACTAAATTATCCAAGTTATGATTGACACAACAAACCAGCAGCATATTGTGCCAACAAGGTCAGCACTCAGTCCTAGACAAATATACAAAGCAACTGAAGCTGTCCAAGTCAGTTTTATCCTTGGTAATAAAACTACTCTTGAAAGTATCAAACCTCCAAGCAGTAATATTTGGCAGGCAGTAGAACTAGAAGCAACATCTGAAGCTTGAATGGCTTTGGTCAGCACTTGGATGTGAAATACTCAAATCAACAGTGCAATGAACTGTGGTTTTACTCTGTTGCCAGGAATACTGAGGGGAAAAAGGAAGCAAAATATTCTATATCGCCCTCTCTCATACAGACGGATAGATACTCAGCTTGCAATAATCACACACTAAATGAGGTCCAATGCAAATGCTTATCTGCCCACCTCTGTTGCACCTGGGGAGGTAGGGGTGGGAGATACAGAGCCCAAAGCAAGGGAATACCCCTAGAAACACTTTCGAATTATTCTGGAACTTTGGCAAAAAATGTTGAAAAGGTGCCTTTGCCACAGACATTTTTCAGTGTTTGCCAAGAAGTACTCCTCTTAAACCTAAATTGTGAAATGGCTGGAGTTTTCCATTAACTAAGTGAAACTATTATTTGCTCTTGGCTTTCTTTATCATCAGGATAAGATATTTTAAATACCCCAATTTGGAAACAATAACAAAAGAGTAAGTCTAGGCAGCCAGTTGCACAAGCCAGGTCATACATTCCCATTTTACACGATATACACAAATCTTTGCACAGTGTTTCAAAGAATTATGTCTGTACCAGTTAGAAAACAAATGTTTTTAAAAGATACTTATTTACAAAATGGAGAGATCTCATTAGTGGAATGTTGATGGGGCCATTTTATTCATTACGGACTGGTTTGTTCAGTTGAAGTAACAATGCTAGCATGATACGCCTGTCTTAGTTTCTTCCCTCAATTCAACTTATCAAAGCTACAAGGACCCTGTTTTTTAGGCTGTTCTGCTTCATAAACACCATTTCAATGCCAAGCTTAGCAGAAATACGTCCCTGTTCTATGCATGTCTTTTTTTCCTTCTGCTTTGTTTTGTTTAATATAAGAAATAATTTTAAAAAGGTTTTTATACCCCCTCCCTGCCACAAAAACATAGTGCAAAGCAATGCTATTTATCGTACATTAGATGTCAGTCTTATGAACTCTCTAGATCCAGGCTTCAGCAACTATTCAGAATTTTTTTTTTGCATATGTGTATGATCAGTTCAGCCAGATCCCAAGGATGAAGATATCTCAATAGACCAAATTTGTCGTCTAATTTTTCATCTATTCCATCACATACAATTCAAGAAGATATTCCTCTAATGTCTGGACCTTAAAAACATTTGTTTAAAAGTTACTTGAAAAACTGCTACCATAATTGACCAAAATTTGTTACTGTGTTTATATCAATTAGCCTGACACCTGCTTATGTATAGTTAGAAAAAGTTCAGCAACCATTGCATTATCAATTTCTACCTCATAAATAGCTGTGCATGTGGACTTCACCAGATGGTCGACAGAGAAATCAAATAGACTATGTAATTAGAAACAGGAGATGGAAAAGCTGCATTCTGCCCACCAAAGCAAAGCTAAGAGCGAATTATGGTTCTGATCATAAACTGTTAATATCCAACTTTTGACTAAAGCTGAAAAACAACATTAAAAGAATCATAGTGCCGCAATATAATTTAAACAACATTCCCAATGAATTTAAAGTAAACATAAGGAACTGATCTGCATTACTTAACTCAAGTGACTGTGAACCAGAAAAACTGTAAATAAAATCAGAGATATTAAAGAAAATGAAAAAGACAATTCCTGTGGTTAAAAAAAAGAAAAAACTGAAATGGATAATGGAAGAAACACTTAAAATTGTAAAGGACAGGCAAAACACAGAAATAGGGTCAGAAACTTTTCAGTGAGTGATATGTTGAGCAACAAAGAGAAATATTACAATAACCAGTACAAGAAAATAGAGAAGAACAACAAAAGAAGAAAAATAAGAGACCTCTTCTAAAAGATCCAAGAAGTCAAAGGGAAATTTAAACCTAGATTAAGAATCCTGAATGACCAACAGGAAAGCCCACTATCTGACAAAAAAAATAAATACTGTACAGTAAAACCCCTACTTACGAAAAGGTCTGTTCTGTAGGCTTTTGCTCAAATTGGTTTTTTACGTAACTTGAAGCAAACCCATAGGAAAAAATGAAATTGTTATGTAAATCGAAGCAAACCCATAGGGAAATGAATTTTTGTGTAACTCGAAGCAAATCCATAGGAAAAAGAATCTTTATGTAACTCGAAGCAAAACCATAGGAAATTGTGTAAATCAGGTCATGGTTTTAGCACAAAATCATTATGTAAGTCAAATTTTATGTAACTCGAGGCATATGTAAGTTGGGGTTTTACTGTAAAGAGAAGGTGGAAGCAGTATATTGAAGACCAAAACAGAAGAGATAAAAGGATGACAGATAAGAACCTGCCGTTCTAGAAAGTGAAGTGAAAGGTGCTCTGAAAGCACTAGGAAGAAATAAATTACTCTTTTGATAGGTCTTTTTTACTATCACTATTTCAACTACTGTAGTCAGGAGTCCTTCTAAACAGAAAACGTGGTAGGAACAGTTTTACTTTTTAAAAAACACATCATAACTCAAAATCTCTTTGTCCAAACTTTCTCAAATTTGGAAAAGAACAAGAGCAAACTGTCTTCTAGATCTGTACCATGTTTGGTACCAATCCAAAGTCCAGTTTCAACATTAAAATATTTTATTTGTGGTGCCTCCTTGAAGAACCTCATTTGCTTTGCTGTAAAATAATACAGCTGTGCTTCTATGCAGCTATAATCAGGGGTCTCTACTCAATACAAACAATGAAATGGCATACTGACAGTTTGATTTGGAATTTGTGTCTACTATGCCAACCCACCATTGCCCTTCTTTATCTCCACCTAGTCATTGGGCCATGTATAAATTATTGCCATACAGTCTCACTCTTATGTCTGAGGAAGTAGACTTGATCCACAAAAGCTCACATTAAGGTGCCACAACATGTTTGTCTTTCATAGTTTTTTTTCTTGTCTAATAGAATATAGCAGTTAGTCTTTAAGGTGCCACAACGTACGTACGTTCGTTCGTTCGTTCGTTCGTTTGTCCTTCCTTCCTTCCTCTCCTCTCTCTCTCTCTCTCTCTTGTGCATGCATGCTTGCTAGCTATGGTTGCACAGACATCATGGCTACCAGTTTGAAAATTCTTTGCCAGGATATTTATCAGAAATCTAGAATATGTTGGTCATGTGATAAGGAATGGAAAATTGTTATAACTGTTCATTCAAGGTCAAATGGATTGGGGAGGGAAATGCAGGGAGAAAAAGTATACAGTATATTGGTTGAAAAGCCTGGAAGATTGTTTTGGATGCAACAGAATGTTGTTTTGATCTGCTATATCCAAAGTCAAAACAATCATGATGATGTCCTATGTTTGGTAGGGGAAAAACCCTGAGTTGTGATGCAAACTGATACTCAGGGAATGGAGAAGTTTACTATAGGGGGATCCAAAGTAGTTAAAGTCATAGTCTGTTTTCCAAAAGGGAGTAAAAATCTGCCACAAAATATTCTATCCATGCATCCTCCCCTCTACTTTTGTATAGGCTCTGCGTGTAGACTTACAATTAAATTTGTTCTGGTTAGCAAACAAAAACAGGATGGTTAAATTGAATGTTCAAAGGAATGTTGTGAATTTTATGTGAAAAAGAGAGCCTTTGTCTTTGCCCTTATTGCTCTTTTTATTTCCTACAATTCACTCTCATTCTTTTCCCAGTCAGAAAGCATTTCTTCTGCCAAAGGTTCTGATTTCCATGAATGTACTTTTCTTCTCCATGTTTTATTTGTTATTAAAATGTGTATTAATCACTTTTATGCTCATCAGGCACCCCAAAGTAATATTTACAATAAAATATACAAACGAAGTACAGTAATATGCTTTTGACAACCTGGAAGCTCAGCAAAGATGAAGCCAGTCCGATGTCCCTTGGAAGTGATTTCTTTCTTGAAACTACCCTGTTAGAGGTCAGGCAAAAGAAACTGCAGAATGAATTTGCCAAAAGGTTGCTTCATTTTTTGGCAGTTTCACATCTCGCCTAGACATGGAAGTAGAGGAAGATGTATTCATATACTTTTCAACCTAGTCTCTTGTGGTAACAGGACAAACAAGAAGGCCCTAATTTTTTATATGCAGGGATGTTTCTTTGAGATATCCTGGCCCAAATGATTTAGATCCTGATAGGTCAACATTATCATCTTGAATTAAGTTTAGAAACAAAGTGACTTTTTTAATAAAAAAAATCACCTGTATCACATCTACTATCTCAAAGTTCCCAGCTACTGATGTTGCCCTTTTCAGATCTTGCTCTGGAAATTATGAGGTATGAATGACACATGCCAGAGAATAAGACCTCAACAATGCTATATTTGGCATATTGGTGGGGAGGGGAAATGCTTATTGTAGAGGCAGTTAAAATATCTAATTGTTAAGCTTTGAATCAGTTGGAAATGAAAACTTTGAAATCTTACAGTTGTGTTTGGTTCCCGATTTATAAAATACTAGCATATTTGTGCCCAGCCAGTTGGGCAGTTTTTATGTGTGTGGGTGGTGGTGGTGGTGGTGGTGGTTAGGGGTGTTTTGGGGGGTGGTGTTTTGAATTTGTGGTTTTTTAATTTATCTGAATTCCTTTATTTTATTTATTATTTTTTGGATTATTTAATTATTGTTTTTAATGTTTTTACTCTTCCAGCCGCTAGGTGGGGCTGTGGTTAAGATTACTGCGATTGTTTTTTCATTTGGATGTTATAATTATGCTTTTGACTGTTTTTACTCTCCCGGCCTCTAGGTGGTGCTGTGGTTAACAGTACTGCAATATTGTTCTTTATTCAGTTCTGTTCCGGCAGCATGGAGAGAAGACGTCTCTCGTAAGTGCTCTTGGTTTATTTTTATTTTTTAATTTTTTTATTCTGGGGTGCTGGGCCGGGCAGGGGGTTAAGTAGAGAGTTTCTACTTAAACCCCCCAAAGTGTTTTTCTTGGGTTTTTTTGTAGTTTTCCTGGGTTTTAGATGTGTTGTATTTTTTAGGATTTTTTGTGTGTTATTTTTGTTTTGATTTTTTTAATATCTATTTGCTTAATTTGTAATATTTTTGTTGGTTGAGTTAGGTGTTTTTGTGTTGTAGATAGGTGTTTTTAGTTAGTTTTCTTTGGGGTTTGGGGTGTTTGTTGTGTTTTTTGTTTTGTTTTCTGTGTTTATTTGAAGTATTTGTTTATTTATTTGCATTTCTTTTGTTTTGTTCTATGGCCTTTTGTTGAACTGTTTTTGTTTTTTTGCTGTTGAGTTGGCTGGGAATGAAACTTTCATCCCCAGCCAACCCAGAGAGAAGTGATTCCTTCTCTCCGGGAGGCAAAGGCAGCACCTTTGCCTCCCGGAGAGAAGGAATCCCCATCACGGAGGGGCTTAGCTTCTCTCTGGGTTGGCTGGAAGCCAACCCAGAGAGAAGTGCTTCCTTCTCTCCATTAGGCAAAGAGGCGCACCGGCCTCTCCTTTGTCCCTGCAAGCGTTGAGGCCAAATCACCTGCAGGGACAAAGGAGAGGCCAGTGCTTCTCCCTACGCAGAAGGCTGAGCAAGGAGGAAAAGTGTTTCAAAGACCCAGCCGGAGCCGGCAAAAGTCAGGTGCGGTCGGTGGGGGTTAGGGAGTTGGGGGGCAAGATGGTGGGGCGGGGGGAGGCAGCGGTATGGTCACCGGAGCCATGCCTTCCCCCCTAACCCCCATCGACCACACTTACCTTTTTTCAGCTGGGTCTCGGTGCGGTTTTTATTTTTAAACAGCCACGCCATCTGCCCAGCCTCCTCCACGCTCACACTCTTCAGCCTCATTGGCTGTGGGGTGGCACGGCGCGAAGGAGGCTGGGAAAAGCAGTTTTATTTTTTTGTTTGACTTCGTGGGGCAGCTGCCCCACTGGCAACTACAGGACCTTGCGGCGCTGTGCAGGCTGGGTAAAGGTGAGTGCAGGCGGCTCGGTACAGGACAGTATGGATGGGTGTGGGCCTTTGTTACATTCCAACGGTACAGATACAGAACTGCATGTGGTTCTTAGATCAGCTGTGTTGTGTCCCAGGCATCACCATTCACAGCGTAAGTCATCTTCACAGTGGTGTGGGAACTTCTGTTTCTGTGGAAGACTATCTGAAAGATTTCTGTGGCAGTCACTAAGGAGAAATAGGACTTCCCATTTCATGTCCTTTGGCCATGACTTTATTGCTCCTCTCATGCAGTGGAATTTTTCATATTAAAGCCATGCGGTGAGTAAAGCTGCTTTTTTCCAACTGCACCAAATTGCTCATTTGCATCCCTACATGCAGGGCGGCCATCAGGGCAGTACTACCAGTACTGCCGTATAGGGCCTGGAGCTGACAGGGGCCCTGCCACCGTCGGCCTTAGTGTGTGTGTGTGTGTGTGTGTGTGTGTGTGTGTGTGTGTGTGTGTGTGTGTGTGTGTGTGTGTGTGTGTGTGTGTGTGTGTGTGTGTGTGTGTGTGTGTGTCCAATAGGATTGCTCAGTATGGGGCCCAGAAATTTCTGATGGCAGCCCTTCCTACATGGCTAAATAATTTTAAGAGAATTTCGTCAAGGGCTGCCATAAGTACAAAGAGACTATATAAACTATTTAATTATAATCATCCTGGCGCCCTCTCTCCAATTTTAAAAGTTTTTGGGGCTAAAATTGTCCCAATGCTGTCATACGGGGCAGAATTGTGCGGTCTAAATAGAGCCCCACTTCTGGAACAAATACAGTCCCGATTCCTAAGAAGTATTTTAGGAACTGATAGCAACACGTCTGCCTCTACAGTCAGAGCTGAATTGGGTTTCCACTCCGTGTATAGCCATTTAGAATTTAAAACATTCTCATATAGGCTTCCCAAATTATGTTTAACTGAACAGATAAAGTGGGATTATCCCAAATCCTGGGTTAGTCAACTCTGCAAATTAATTTCTCATTATGGGTTTTCAGTTCAGTATTTGCTCTCAGTGGCCACTCAGGCCAAGGAAATTTTTAAATAGAGAGTCTTAGATATCAGTGCGCAATCCGACTTGGAACTACTGGCCAAAAATGGTTCTTTAAGGTGGCTGGCAGCTAACAAAATTACGTTTCAAACTGAAAAATATGGACTCTAATTACAAACTGTTTTATCTCCTCCTGGACTCTAACATGCACATTGTATGTAGAACTGCCAAGTTTATAATTAAAGCATCAGCTAAAAGAATCCAATATATTAATCAAACTGGGGTATCCTGCAAGGGAGATTCACTTATCTGACTACGGATATGCATGTATTATTTGTATTAAGGCACCTTCTCCAGTTTACATTCCTTTTAATAGTAGCTCAGGTATGTACATATTGTATTTTTATTGTATTTTATTGCACTCCATTGTATTGCACAGATTTTAATTCTTCTGTTATGTTATTGATAAGGTCGTAAGACTAATCAATTAATAAACATTCATTCATTCATATTTGGACAGTCAGTCTCTCATAACATTAGTTATTTTGCTGGTAGTCTCACGTATTGATTACTGTAATGCTCTCTACATGGGGCTTCCTTTGTTCCTGATAAGGTGGCTTCAACGGGTGCAAAATGCAGCAGCCAGGCTGATTACTGGAGTGAGAAAATGTGACCATATCTCCTCACCTTGGCAGAGCTGTATTGGCTACCCTTTCCTTTCCGAATCAGGTACAAGGTGTTAGTTCTAACTTTTAAGACTTCTGCATTAGTGCTAGTATACCTGCAGAGAAAGCTATGAATAGCTAAACAGTTTGGGACCTTCCTACTTGGTAGAACGTCTTCCCCTCAGAACATCAGCCCACATCACTCATTCCTCCCAGATGGCGCAGCAAGCCGCAGCTCCAGGTACCAACCTCGAAATTAGCAAGAAAGGCTGCGACTCGGAAAAGAGCCTTCTTAGTGGTGGCACCAACTTTGTGGAAATCTCTTCCGGTTGATCTGCGCCAGGCTTCATCTCTATCTATGTTTTTAAAAAAAACATCTAAATAATTCCTCTATAAAGAGGCTTTTATGGATATATAGTGAGCCCCTGCTTTAAGGAATTAATCCATTCTGTGGGGGTTTTCTTATAGCAATTTTTCCTTAAAGCAAAGTGTGGTTTTCCATAGGAGTGCACTGCAAACCAAATATTGCTTTCCAGAGCTCAGAAAAAAATTCAAAAAAAGTATTATATCTGTTAAAACTGTATAAATGCAGTGAAAAATTCTAAAGTGCATTTTATAATGAGTTTTGAACAGAAAAAAATTGGTTTCTTTGGCTTATTTCTGAATTTGGAAACATTAAATTGGTTTTCAATGCATTCCTATGCGAAACTGCACTTTGCACCCTCTAGTGGCCAGATCTGGTAATGACCCACCAGTCAACTGTGTCCACCCCCCTCACCACCCTGCCACTTCTAAGCTGCCGAAAAGCAGCAAAAAGCTGCCGCCACACACCAAGCACTGGGAGCAACCACAACTGAGTCCGCAGTCGGAAAACCACCAGAAAACCTGTTCATATAGCAATTTCCCCCCCTTGAAGCGGACCATCATTCCTATGGATTTCTTTTCCTGATGTGAATTTTCCAATAAGCGAGCCGTCCGTAAAGTGGGGGGTTCACTGTACTGCCAAAGGCCGAATGATAGGGTTTGATTAACTCTTTCCTTCACCAGGTTGTGTTCTTTGTTGATGGTTATTTTTAATTGTGTGTGTGTGTGTAGGGTGTAATTGTTTTGATATTCAGTTTGTTTGTTTTATTTTGTTGTTTAATTTCTTATTGCATAGATTTTAAAAAAATGTGTTGTTAGCCGCCAGAGTGGGAGAATATCCCAGATGAGCGGGGTACAAATGCAGATAGATAGATAGATAGATAGATAGATAGATAGATAGATAGATAGAATCAGCCCATCTTGAGAAAACAAGAAATAATCAAGTGTGGTATTAACTATAAGTATGTCAGGTGTTAGTCCCTTTCTTTAGAGCAGTGGCTCCCAGCATGGGGCACATGCCCCACAGGGGGACTTCATTTCTCAGAAGCCTAAGTCAGCACATTGGCTGATCAGTGCTTTCATCAGTGCTTATCAACTAGGCTGCATCACCCAGCTTCTCCCATTCCTGGAAAGGAGTTCTCTGTTAATGTTGACCTATGCACTAGTAATCTCCAAGCTCAAATATTGCAATGCTCTCTATGTGGGGCTATAACGTTTAAAGTATCATGTAATATTGACACCTTAGCATTCAGAGCAGTTTGAATAATTTCTTCCTTCCACTTGGCTGATTACTACAATTCCTTTACCTTTTACTAGCTATAAATCCAATTGAACTCAATCATAGAACTTAAAGAACTGCATTGTTAATTGTCAGAAGAAATTTGCCTAATAAGCTTGTTGTTTGCTAAGAACATAAGACAATTAAACATGTATTTATTTCTCTGTGGTAGATTTTAGATAATTGTTTACCAGATTCAGTTTACTAATGATATGCTTGCCTGCTGCAACCAATATGGGGATACAATTGAGGACTGAGTTGAATTCCAAACAGGTTGCTCAGTGATTAAGAAGCTTTCCTTGTTAGCTGGAAGGCCAGTAAATTGGCAGTTTGAGACACAGGTACTGCATGGTGGATCGAATGCCCATCTTTCTCCCAGCTCCTGCCAACCTAACAGACTGAAGGCAAGAAATTGCAAGTAGATAAATAGGGACTACTTTGGTGGGAAAAGATCTTGGGGATATGAAAAGAGCCTCATTCGGGCATCCCTTGAGCAAAATTTCTCCAGCAAAAACCCTTTCAACACAGAATAATTTCTGACATGAAATTATTATTATTATTATTATTATTATTATTATTATTATTATTATTATTATTATTATTATTATTATTATTATTATTATTATTATTATTATTATTATTATTATATTGAGTACAGTATTCATAGAATAATGCATATTTGAAGAACTAGATTTTCCAGGCCTTTGGCAAAAAATGGTTCAAAGTAACTGAAGTGTGGTTTTTGCCTTGATTGCCATACAGTCCTGGATTTTTTCCTCCTAAAGTTGAAACAAAACCAAAGATTAGTTAATTTTGTAGCAAAAGTAGCAGCTGATGTTGAGAGAGCTAATCGAGAGATTGACAGTCGACATCCTCTGGATGGATATGCACCTCAAGTCTGCTGGCTCAGATCCAGGAAGAACTTTATAGGAAGAACAAACATTCTTGAGCACATGCAAGAGCAAAATCAAATTAGAAGCTGGAGGAAGGAACTCAGTGAACAAGGAATAACATTAAAGGAGGATATGGCTGAGGGACATGCCCTCCTCTATGTCACCTGGAGGACACTGAACAGGCTGAGGGTTGGAGTAGGCTTCAGGTTACTAAGCTTCTTGGACTGGGTGCTGCACCTCAGTCCCTCTCTTCCCAAGACTAAGAGCTGTTCTTTGCCCTATTTATAGTCTTTGTTAGCTTCTTGAGAATCCTCAGGAAGAACAATCTTTCAAAGGACCTGCTGTTGGCATTCTACCACTGTACCATAGAGAGTGTGTTAACCTATGGTCTGTGTGTAAGGTTTGGGAGTTGTACAGCTAGGGAAAGAACAATGCTGTCCAGGGTCGTAAAGATTGCGGAGGGAATAATTAGGCGTACTCTTCCCACTCTAGATCAAATCTATGCCACCAGGTGTTACAAGAAAGCTGTAGAGATTGTGCAAGATAGTACACACCCCAGAAATGATCTCTCTCAGGTTCTGCCTTCTAGAAGAAGGTATAGGGTCATAAAGACCAGGACCAGCCGCTTGAGAAATAGTTTCTACCCAAAAGCGGTGCTGGCTTTGAATGCAGTGCAATGCAGTCTATGAGGGAGCTTCTGTATATAGTTTTTAGAGTTTTAGAGTTTTTAGAACCTTAGAGTTTTGGAGCTTTTTAGGGGTTAAATGTATATATGTGGGGTGGGAATATGTTGATAATTTTGTATAGTTGTATTTTGTTTAGGTTTTGTTGAGTTGATACGTGTTTTTTCCCCCCAATCTCGTTGTTCTGTGCAGGACAATGACAATAAAGATTTATCTATCTATTATTATTCTTCAGGTGCCATATCCATTCCGGATATTGGCTATCATCATGGTGATAGTCTTCCTGTTCTTAACTCCTTGGAATAGTTATTCCGAGATCATTCCACACCAGTCTCTCAGGTTCTTCAGCCATGAAGTCTGTCTATGTCCAGGGCCTCTCTTCCCAGGGACCTTTCCTTGCAGAGCAAGTTGGAGGATTCTATATTTCATTTTGTTCCTCATGATATGCCCAAGGTATTGGGGCTTTCTTTGCTTAATGGTCTTAAACGGTTCTTGTTCTTTATCCATCCAATGCAACACTTCTACATTAGTGCTATTATACCTGCAGAGAATGCTATGAGCAGCTTCAAACTTTACTTTATTAAGAAATTTCCTTGAAGGTGAAGGGTGAAAGATCAGACAGACCCTGCTGCATATGTGTTGTGTTCTAATGGTTTTCCTTCCACATGGATTACAATGTATCGGAGCCAATGTAACCTTGCCTATAGCAACAATGTAACCTTCAGCTGTATCATATAAACCCTGTAATAGGACGCGAGCTAATGACCACCAGCTGGCAGCAGCGAGCGTCCAAGCTCTCTTGGTCCGAACTCATCAAAGGCAACAGCGCGGGAAGCTTTCCCGCCACTACCTACACCTGGACAAGAAGGGCGTGACTCGCAATGACGTCACGCAGGCAGTAGCCAATGGGCTACCATGGCACCACGTTCAAATGTATTACTGCTGTATAAAAAGAGCTATCGATCCGCCATCACCTCATGTTCCCTCTGTCCACGATGCAATAAACCTGAGTTAACCCAGCCCGAGGCTGTGTCCTGTGTCTTGGTCTTCATACACCAAATTGGCGACGAAGGTGGGATAATGGATCCCCAAGGAGCAGCCAGGGCACAGAGCGGGTTCAACATCACCAAACCGCAAGACTGGGAGCTGTTGGAGATGGACTTCCAGGCGGCGCTGGTGGAACTCAAAGTCAAGGAAGACGATGAGGAGCGGAAGAGGGCCATCCTCACCAGAATGCTCGGGGTGGAAACCAAGCGGACGCTGGTGGGCATCATCGCTCCGAAGAAGGTGAGCCAATTTAAGGCGGACGACATCATGAAGCTGCTACGGGAGCGCTTCCAACCCTCGAGGGCGATGTTTCCCGCTCGGAGCGCGTTTTGGAGGCGAGTCCAAGCGCCGGACGAGTCGGTTGAGGCATTCGTGGCCGCCATGAGGGTAGCCGCCGTCCCCTGCAAATGGGGCGACATCCTAGACATGGCCCTCAGGGACGGCGTGCTGTGTGGCCTGAAAGACAAGGAGGTGCAGCGCAGCTTGATGAACAAGGAGCCGCCACCCACGCTGGCAGAGGTCGTCGAGGCCGCCGAAGCCGCGGAGTCCACGAATGCTGGAGTAGACGAGATGCACCAGTGGCGTGAGTGGCGTCCCAGGGCCGGCAAAGCAGAAAATTCGGTGCACGGGAAGTCCGGACAATCGGTGCACGCAACTCGGCGGGCCTCAAAATCGTCCTCGGAAGGCAGCGACGGCGAGGAGGTCCAGAAGGTCCGAAAAGGGGGGCGCCGCTGCGATGGTTGCGGGGCGGCCCACGAACGCGCGAGATGCCCATTTAGAAAGGCTGAATGTTACACCTGCGGCCGTCGGGGGCACATTGCCAAGGCATGCAGAAAAAGAAAGGAGGGCCGGAGGCAGTCACCAGACCGTTCGACCAGACCGGACCGTCCCGCGAGGCCCAAAGATGGCGCCCAGACCACGAGGAAGAAGGACGGCGTGGGCCGCGTCTCGGACGGCAGCGAAGATGACGCCCCGGTGTTCAGCGTGTCCACGGGACAGTCCCATTACTTCGTTGAGGTACTAATACAAGGGGCCCCTATCAGGATGGAAATTGACTCAGGGTCCTCCTATTCCATAATCCCCCAGAAAGAGTTCTTGAAAATCGACCCCCACGTGCGGCCCAAACTTAAAACATTGAGGTCCACGCTACGAGATGTACAGGGAAACAGCATTCCGGTATTGGGGGTCGGGAAATTTCGGGTTAATTTCAAGAGACATTCTGCGGAACTGCCCCTAGTTGTCCTCAAGGGGGGAAGTTGTAGCCTCCTTGGGACACAGTGGTTTCAGCCTTTAGGCCTGTTCATAGGGGGAGTACATTCGGTGGGGGGGGGATCCAATACAAGCGGTGTGCGACGCGCATCCCGACGTTTTTAAAAAAGGACTGGGAAAATTCAAGGGACCCCCTGTAGCCTTCGACCTAGACCCGGAGGTCCGCCCGATAAGACTCAAACCGCGCAGGGTGCCCTTCGCACTAAAGGACAAAATAGAGGCGGAACTGGACAAATTGGTGGGCCAGGGGATTCTTATTCCTGTTGATTCCGCGGAGTGGGAAACTCCAATTGTAACAGCTCTGAAGGCTAACGGGGAGGTGCGCATTTGCGCTGATTATAAGTGTACAATTAACAAGGCGATCCGCCCTAATGCATACCCGGTGCCGGTGGTCAGCCACCTTTTGGCCAGGCTAAATGGGGGAAAGTGTTTCGCTAAGCTCGATCTAGCACAGCCTATCAGCAACTCCCCGTAACTCCCGCCACGGCCGCGGCCCAAACGATAGTCACACATAAAGGAGCGTTCCAGGTGTCGCGTTTACAGTTCGGCGTGAACTCGGCACCCGGCCTTTTTCAGTCGCTTGTGGAACGCCTCCTGAAGGGGCTGGAGGGGGTGTTGCCTTATTTTGATGACGTGTTGATAACAGGGGGGAGTGAGGCCGAACTGGCAAAAAGATTGGACAAAGTACTAACTGTGTTCGAGAAAGCGGGGCTGAGACTGAGGAAGGACAAATGTGTCTTTTTCGAAACCGAGGTCGAGTTTTTAGGGTTCCGAATCACACCCGAGGGTATTAGGCCATCCAAATCCAAAGTGGCAGCCATCAAGAAGGCCCCTCGCCCCACATCCAAAACCGAGCTACAGTCATTCCTGGGGCTCCTCAATTTTTACCATACATTCCTTCCGCGGAAAGCGTCCGTAGCCGAACCGCTTCATCGGTTGCTTAAAAAGGAGGAGACATGGATGTGGGGTGACGAGCACGAGAGGGCATTCAAAGAGCTAAAGCAACTCTTGACTTCTGACGCAATTCTAACGCATTTCGACCCCAAACGGCCGGTGGTATTAGTCTGCGATGCATCACCGGTGGGGGTGGGGGCGGTGCTTTGCCACGTGTTGGATGACGGAAGGGAGGCCCCGGTTGCGTTTTATTCAAGGTCCCTGTCCCAAGCAGAGCGAAATTACGCACAAACCGACAGGGAGGCATTAGCCATAGTAGCGGGGACCAAAAAGTTCCACGATTTTCTGTATGGCCGCCCGTTTAAAATTGTAACGGATCACAAGCCCCTGTTAGGGATTTTCACGGCAAGCAAGCCCACGCCGCAGATCCTATCCCCGAGAATGCTGCGTTGGGCTATCTTTCTCAACGCATACCAACACGAGTTGGAGTACCGGCCCGGAAAGGAGATCAGCCATGCTGATGCACTTTCGAGATCCCCTTTGCCCCTGTCGGATGACCAAAAGGCTAGAGTAGAAAGAGACCGCCAGGTGTTGCTAATCGAGGTCCTAGACGCACCCCCACTAGTACCAGCCGATATTGCTAGGGCGACAGGCAAGGACAAAACGCTGGAAAAAGTTAGCTCATGGGTACAGAAGGGGTGGCCGGCATCGTCCCCGAGCACGGAATTCGACACATTCTTTCGGAAAAAGCTAGAGCTGTCCCTAGAAAGGGGGTGCCTGTTGTGGGGCCAACGGGTGGTGGATGCGTTCTCCAAGTGGCTGGAGGTTATCCCAGTAAAGAGCACGTCCTCCGCCACGACAATTAGCCAGCTACGGAGAGTCTTTTCCACGTTCGGTTTACCCGACACGTTAGTCAGCGATAACGCGAGTTGCTTCACCTCCTCGGAGTTCGGAGCATTCATGGCGGCAAACGCAATTCGGCATGTCACATCCGCACCGTTTCACCCGGCCACGAATGGCCAAGTGGAACGGTTGGTGCGTACAACAAAGGATGCACTTCGGCGCATGGGCCCGGGGGACCTAAATCACCAAGTATGTCAGTTCTTATTAGCGTATAGGGTGACCCCCTTAGCGTCAGGTTACTCGCCGGCAGAGCTCTTGATGCGGCGAAAACTGACCACGATTCTGTCCAGGCTAGACCCGACGAGAGTCGAGGAGAAGGGAAAAAACATAGGGCTGGCAGTCTCGAAAGGATTCGCCGCCGGCGACCCTGTTCACTGCAGAAACTATGCCAGCGCAGGGCCAGCCTGGGTGCCGGGGACGGTAGTAGAACAGACGGGGCCAGTGTCGTACCGGGTCGAGACCAGCACAGGTCTCCTCTGGAGGAGGCACGCGGACCAGCTGAGGCACCGAGTGAGCGTACCAGACAGTGGGGCTCATCAACAGGATTCAGCGTTAGGGTTCTCCCCCACCCGCTTAGCCCAAGGGGGAGACATCAGCGGACAACAGTCCCAAGCAAGGGGGGAAGGAAGAAGCAGCGGCCCCGACTCATATCCTTTTGATAAACCAGTTCCATCAGAGGCCGGGGAAGGGGGAGAGGAATTCGCGACCGCTGCCCCCGAATGTAATTTTGGTTTTGGTTTTGCGAGCCGGGGGGGTTTTCAGGAGTGTTCCCCCACCCATCCAAGCGAGAAGAGGGGTTTTTCGTTAGTCCCCAGTGCCCCCGGTTCTTCCCTAAGAGAGAGCACACCTCCCAACAACGCCGCGGAGCCGCGGCAAGTCACTAACGAGTCTCCCTCTCCAATTACAGGGCAGGAAACCAGGGGACAAAGAGAAGGTAGCAAACCCGGGCAAAGGCAGCCCGCATCGAGACCCCAGCGTGTTCGAAATAAGCCATCTTGGCTGAGAGACTTTGTCTCCTAGGGGGGGAGTGTGTTTGAGTGGGGGCTCGAGACTTTGTCTCATCCTAGGGGGGAGGGGTGTTGTGTTCTAATGGTTTTCCTTCCACATGGATTACAATGTATCGGAGCCAATGTAACCTTGCCTATAGCAACAATGTAACCTTCAGCTGTATCATATAAACCCTGTAATAGGACGCGAGCTAATGACCACCAGCTGGCAGCAGCGAGCGTCCAAGCTCTCTTGGTCCGAACTCATCAAAGGCAACAGCGCGGGAAGCTTTCCCGCCACTACCTACACCTGGACAAGAAGGGCGTGACTCGCAATGACGTCACGCAGGCAGTAGCCAATGGGCTACCATGGCACCACGTTCAAATGTATTACTGCTGTATAAAAAGAGCTATCGATCCGCCATCACCTCATGTTCCCTCTGTCCACGATGCAATAAACCTGAGTTAACCCAGCCCGAGGCTGTGTCCTGTGTCTTGGTCTTCATACACCAAAATATGTGAGAATAGGACAACGTGTAAGGCTTGTTTTATATACATTGATATATATTTCCTCCAACAGAAGCCTTTTTAAACTTCAATCAAAACAGTAAGACCTATTTAAACCAGCTGTTCTCTCCTGCAGTTATTAAAAACTGATCTTTATCATAAAATTTTTTACAAAAAACGAGAGACGCATTGGGTCATCAAAATGATGAAAGAGCTGTTGCTTTTGTGTAAGAGAGTTGTGAAAAAGATATACTACTGTACATGCATTAGATGATTGGCTCTTCTGAGATTCAAGGACCCACAGAGGGCAGCAATCAAAAGAAGCAACCTGGAGTATGGCAATGTTGTGAGGGCATGACCCAAACAGCCAACAACGGAAAATAAAGGGTGAGGGATTGTTATGTATGTTAACTGTGTTTTCTGACAGGAGCGGAATGTATCTTTTCTCATGTATCTGTTCTTATGAAAATAAGTGGATCGAAAAATGTGCACACTCTGTTAGCCAATGGACTTGTTGTATTATTGTTACTGTTTATAGTGTATATAAGTTCGAGTTTTGCCCCATCCAAACTGTGTTCGAACCCCACTAATAAAAAGCTGAATTTAACTACTTCATTCATCTGCTTCTTCATTCCTTGAACACTAAACTGGTGACGAAGGTGGGATGGCGTCCCCACACAGCAGCAACATCGGCCCATTCAATCCAGCGCATCCAGAGAAATGGGCAACATACGAACGCCGGTTCCGCCACGAAATGCCTTCGCAGAAGATCACCGATGGAAACCAGAAGTGCTCTTGCTTCCTCGCTCAGTGCGGTTCTGAGATGCTTGAGCTGGCAACCCACCTCATTCTCCCAAGGGATGTGGATGTGGTGCCACTCGCAGAAAACATGTCTGCACTGAGGAGGCACCTGCAGCCAGAGGTCTCAATTTTCCTGGCCAGGGTGGCTTTCCACAGAAGAGAGCAGTGACCCGGTGAATCCATTGCAGACTACGCCGCCGCGCTGCGCATTGCTGCCGCCCCGTGCAAGTGGGACAACATTGAAGAAGCGCTCCGGGACCGTCTGCTGGCCAGCATGAGGGACGAAGATGCTCAATGTCGCCTCATGAACAGAAAGACGCTAACCTTCATGGATGTCCTAGAAGAAGCAATAGCATCTAAGGCCGCTGTAAAGCTTTTACAGCATCGCCACTCCACCACTAGTGCCACCGACTCAGCTGTGCAAGCTCAGCAAAGTTCACCTTCATCCTCCTCAGCATTGCCTGGTTCCACCTCTTCATCAGAGTCCAGCAACGCAGAGGGAAAAGTCCGAGCAGTCCGACGAAAGTACCGAGAGCACCGTGACGATTCGAAGAAGAAATTCCTTTGCAAGTGTGATGGCTGCGGAGCCTGGCATGACCGCAAGAAGTGCCCCTTCCGCACCGCAGAATGCCACAACTGCGGGCGAAGAGGGCACATTGCTAAGGTATGCCAACAGCGAAAGCAAACACCTCCAGCGCCTGTGCCCAAGAAGAGTCATCACCACAACACGTCCATTGCCAAAGTGTCACCTCAGCCGTGCCAAGTGGGCATCGGCAGCGAGCATTTCTTCGCAGACCTGAGCCTGCAGGATGTCCCCTTCAAGATGGAGGTGGATTCAGGTACTACCTTTTCCATAATCCCACAGCGGGAGTTTTTGAAAATTCCTCCTGCCTCTCAGCCCAAGCTTAAATCCTTTAAAACTTCTCTCCGGGATGTGCAAGGCTGCCAGATTCCAGTCCTGGGGGTGGGTAATTTCTTGGTTAAATTCAAAAACATTCGCACCTCCTTGCCATTGGTTGTAGTTAAGCAGGGCACTAACTGTCTAATTGGGACCCAATGGTTTAGGCCTCTGGGAATCTGGCTTTCTGGCATCCATGCAATAGACTCTGACCCAATCCAGGACGTTTGTGCTGCACATGCTGAGGTATTCAAAAAGGGTTTAGGTTTATACAAAGGACCCCCTGTTGACTTTGAGCTTGACCCAACCATCCAGCCCATCCGGATGAAGCCACGCCGGGTACCCTTTGCTTTAAAGGAGAAGATAGAAGCTGATCTGGACAAACTGGTGGGGCAGGGCATCCTAGTGCTGGTGGACTCCACAGAGTGGGAGACACTAATTGTGACTGCTTTGAAAAGTAACGGGGAGGTCAGGATATGCGGGGAGGTAACTAGACTACAATTCGGGGTGAATGCGGCCCCCAGAATATTTCAATCTCTTGTAGAACGTATTTTGAAAGGGTTGCCTGGTGTCCTGCCATATTTTGATGATGTCCTGATCACCGCTAAGGACACCGTTGAACTAGCGGCCAGGCTCAATCGAATCCTGTCACATTTCGAGAGGGCCAGTCTATGTCTTGGACAAATGTGTGTTTTTGGCATGGGAAGTGGAGTTCCTGGGGTACCGCATTACACCCCAAAGTATCATGCCCTCTGACTCCAAGGTGACGGCCATGCAGAATGCTCCCAGGCCGAAATGTAAAGCCGAATTGCAATCATTTCTAGGATTGTTAAACTTCTATCACGCTTTTCTCCATTGCAAAGCCTCAGTTGCCAAACCATTACATCGGCTTCTTACAAAAGATACTGTTTGGCACTGGGGCCATTGCCAGGAGAAAGCGTTCCTAAAACTTAAAAGGCTGCTATCTTCGGATGCTGTATTAACTCATTTTGATCCTAACAAAGAAGTTGTACTTGTGTGTGATGCATCCCCTGTGGGGGTAGGAGCTGTGTCATGCCATATACTAAGTGACGGGAGGGAAGCCCCCGTAGCATTCTGTTCCCGTTCATTCTCGAAGCCTGAGAAAAATTATGCTCAGAAGGACAGGGAGGCGTCGGCAATCGTGGCAGGCACTAAGAAATTCCACAATTACCTTTATGGAAGGCCTTTTACCATCGTAACTGACCACAAGCCTCTCCTTGGAATCTTTGTGAATGGGAAGCCCACACCTCAAATTCTGTCCCCAAGGATGTTGCATTGGGCAATTTTCCTAAATGCATACGATTTTACTTTGGTGCACAGGCCCGGGAAGAACATCAGCCACGCTGATGCCCTGTCATGTTCTCCACTGCCAGGGGTCGGGGAAGCCAATTGCAAGATCAAAAGCGACCACCAGGTCCTCATGATTGAGGCTTTCAACTTGTCCCCAGTCGTCCCCTCAGATATAGCCAAGGCTACGGCCAAGGATTTAACATTGACTAAAGTAATGTCTTGGGTACAAAAAGGCTGGCCTGTCTCTCCTCTAGCCGAGGAATTCAGAACATTCCACCGCAAGCGTTTGGAATTGTCAGTGGAACGAGGTTGCCTTCTATGGGGCCAGCGGGTGGTCATTCCTGTCACTCTCTGGAAAAAGGTTTTACATTTACTTCACACAAGTCATCCGGGAATTGTCCGTTCCAAAGCCCTTGCCCATAGCTACTTTTGGTGGCCTCAACTGGACCAAGACATAGAGCAGATGGTCAGCACTTGTGCCAGCTGTCAATCTCTTGGGAATGGGATTCTGCTAGGGGCCCGTGGTCTAGGTTGCACAAAGATTTTACAGGTCCATTTAGGGGTGCCCTATTTTTGTTGGTTGTAGACTCATTCTCTAAGTGGCTGGAAGTGATTAGAGTGCCTAATACCACTTCAGCCACCACGATAATGCACCTGAGAAGGCTGTTCGCAGCATTTGGACTTCCAGATGTGCTGGTGTCCAACAACACGTCCACGTTCACATCTGCAGAATTCCAGTCCTTCATGGAAAGGAATGCAATTAGGCACATCACTGCCGCCCCATTCCACCCAGCCACCAATGGCCAGGTGGAGTGGCAGGTGCGCACAACTAAAGACGCGCTTCGGCGTATGGGTGAAGGGGATTTAGAGCTCCAGTTATGCCAGTTTCTTTTCATGTATAGGCTCACCCCCCTTGCCTCAGGGCTGTCCCCTGCTGAATTGCTCCAGCGAAGGAAACTGTCATCCTTGCTGGACAGATTGGATCCCTCTAGGGTGGAGGACAAAGGCACAAATATAGTGATCCAACACCAGAAGGGTTTTTCTCCAGGAGACCCTGTATATTGCTGCAATTATGCAGCTGGTGGTCCTACATGGGTGCCTTGGTTTGTGATCGATCAGACTGGTCCTGTTTCTTACAGAATCGAAACAGCCACTGGTCTGATCTGGAGGAGGCACACAGATCAATTGAGACCCAGAGTATTGGACCAACAAGACCAATACAGACACTCAACGTTAGGGTTGGCCCCACCCATTTAAACCCAGGGGGCAGAGGTAATAGTCAGCAGCAAGCTAACGTAGACCCAGAGGTGTGTTCTTGGGACCGATTTCAAGGAGAAATTGTGGAATGCTCCCCTACTCCGGCCATGTGTACCCCTACACTGTCCCAGCCTAGCACTCTGGATTCCTTTATTGATGATGACCAATTTTGTTTGGAGTCGCCCTCCACTCTTAGTACACACAGGAGGGACCCTGAGTTGTCTTATTCATCCACAGAATTAGTTTTTGGTTTTGAGCGATCCCCTGCTCCTCCATCTGACAAACGGGGCTTAAATTTGGGTTTACAATCCTCCCCCTCTAGTCAATCCCTCACTCCAGTCGGGTCGCCCAGAAGGGAAACTAGACCGCCATCCTGGTTAAAGGATTTTGTTTTTACCTAGGGGGGAAGAATGTTATGTATGTTAACCGTGTTTTCTGACAGGAGCGGAATGTATCTTTTCCCATGTATCTATTCTTATGCAAATAAGTGGATCGAAAAATGTACCACTCTGTTAGCCAATGGGGTTGTTGTATTATTGTTACTGTTACTGTTTATAGTGTATATAAGTCTGAGTTTTGCCCCATCCAAACTGTGTTCAAACCCCACTAATAAAGAGCTGAATTTCACTACTTCATTCGTCTGCTTCTTCATTCCTTGAACACTAAAGGGATTGAAAGATATTATCTTGCCTAGGAATTCACAACAGACAGAAAAGTCTTCTTCTGGAATAAGGTTTCTTGTATTAGGATGCCTTCTGTTTCAGTGGAGCTTGGCTGGTCTGAATGCATTGGAACTTGGGTTTGGAAAGCAGGATTTTTAGTGACTATTGAGATCTCAAAATAAATGGGGCCTTCTCTTGTCAGCTTGGGTTGGAGGGAGGATACCTGTTGAGGACTTGGCTTCCCCAAAACGCATTGCACACCTAGCACTGGCAAAATGTCAAAACAAAGCCCTTGCAACACAAGCAAGATATTTATGTTGATTACATTTAAATTTGTCATTGCCATAGTTGGCCCTTTCCTTGCTATTTTTTGAACTGATTCTGGAACATAAAGATTACAGACAGGCAAGATCTTATTTTCTACATAAGACACAGAGGGGTTTCTTCATGAAAATAACAACAAAATAAGTATCTTAATGCTACTGGTGCTGTGATGTCTCAGTGGTTAAGAAGCTTGCTTTGTTAGCTGCAAGGCTGTCAAGTTGGCAGTTCTAGTTCTGGGTACTGCATGACGGAATGAGAATTTGTCTCTGTCCCAGCTCCTGCCAACCTAGCAGATTAAAAGCAAGAAATTGCAAGTAGATAAATAAGGACCACTTCAGTGGGAAAAGATCTTGGGGACATGAAAGGAGCCTCATTTGGGCGACCCTTGAGTGGAGTTTCTCCAGCAAAAAAACTTTCAACCCAGAATAATTTCTGACATGAAATTATTATTATTACTATAGATTTCAGAACCTTTGCCTGGTGCTCTTGTTTTCTTGTCTGTCTGTTCAAATGCTATCCATGTGCTTTGCATTTAAGGAACTGAGAAGTCCTTGGCCTCTTTATTACATACCATGTGCAGATTAGATGGATGGGTTGAGGAATTATTTAGTTAGAAACTGCTGTTGAGTTTTGCAATATTTATTTGAATAAGAAGATGTTCATATTTGTATTATTTGATTTTAAAGCAGCCTTAAAGGACTCTCTAGTAGTAGATGAAGCTTCAGTATATCCCTCAAGAGGTGTTAAGTTAAACCTAAAAATGCTTTGCTTCAAGATGATGACCTTTTGCTACCCATCCCCTGCTGTCTCTGCATGTGAGTCCCTCTTGCAGGAATTAAATTCTTTGGGGGGCTTTAGCGCCATCTTCTTCTTTCATCTAATCAGACTTAAATCCTGACAAAATCTTTGCTGATTCCTGTCTCAAAGAGTAGGCCAATGACACTATTATCATAATCCTCCTTTCCTGTTCCCTGTTTTAATGGTGCTTATCGGCTCAGAGCAAAGAATAGATTTATGAGAAAACAGTAATAAGATTGGTGTGTTGAAAGAATCTGTGCTGCATTTTAGCAAGCCTTGAGGAAGCTATCTCATCTGTCTCCCTCTTTTTGAGCATGCTTTAAACTGTTGGACACCTTGGGTGGGGTTGAAGAGAAGATAATAATGCACCATTGCCAATTGTTCATTGCCTGATGTCTATCATTGCCCTTGAACTTTAGAAAAATGGTTTATCCAGTTTATTAGAAGACCATCAAAATGGTAAAAACTGGAAGAAGTGGAAGAGGAAAGAAGCGGAAAGATATTTGTGAATAATGACTGGGAACTAGATTATTTATTATTTCTAATCTGTCTTAATTTACGCAACCTTTAGGAATGGCACAATCCAATTACCTTAGGTAAAAGTAAAAGTCACCCTTGCTTGAAAGCCAGTTGTATCCGACTCTAGGGTTCAGTGTTCATCTCTGTTTATAGCAAAAGAGCCAGTGCTGTCTGTGTCTGCAGACATTTCCGTAGACATGTGGCAGGCATGCCTCAATACTGTAGTGCACGGAGCGCTGTCTACCTTCCCACCTAAGTGGCCCCTATTTATCTACTTGCAGTTTCTTGCTTTTGAGCTGCTAGGTTGGCAGGACCTAGGACAGAGATGAGAGCTCATTCTGTTGTGCAGTACTCTGGTATCAAAGTGCTGACCTGCTGCCTTCCAGTCAGCGTCTTAACCACTTGAGCCAAAGCACCCTTAATTCAAGCAACCAAGTTTTACCTATATAGTGAATAAGGGCAGTCTGAGTGCCAGTCTGGCCTCTAAAGGGATATCTAGGATGCTATAACTTCCCACATTGCTATTTGCCATTGATGTCCACAGTGCTGCAACCTATTGTTACAACTCTTAGTAGATTTTCAGGGGATGCAGATTTGGGATTAACTATTTCTTCAGGACACATGGAAGAATGTAGCAGTCAGTTCATTCTCCCTAGAAGGAGTAACCAATTGAACCAAAGCAGACAATGTATATCCAGACCAACATTGTAATAGACTTTAAATCAATCCTTCATTGTACAAGTAGGTTAGTCAGGAAGTCTAATTGTACAAATAGGATGCCTATTCATTTCAGAATGGGAATGTTCCAATTCTTTGAAATTTTTGGTTGATTTCTAGCTCTCTTGGTTTTCTGTATTGTTAAAAATGTTATGAGGTGGTTAAAAGAATTCTGGGGTTGGTTATCACATTTTTGAAGCAAATCTTCAGAGGTTGCTTTCTCTTACTAGCGGCCATGGCTTTAGAAATTGGAGGGTATTTTTTCTGCACATTCCTGAATTTGTTCAAATGCTGCTTAAAATGTGTAAAAGGACATTTTTGTCTTTACTTCTCTTCTTCTTCTTTTAAAAGGCTAAGTCAGCATTTGGTGCATGGTTTTAATTAGGAATTTCAAATCGAAACATTTCCGGTTTTGTGTGTGTGCGTGTGTATATGTGTGTTGTGGGGGCAGGGGTGGTGGTTCCTAAGACAGTTTTCAGTTAAAATGTTTTAGAGTTTTGAAAAATACCAGATGCCCAAGTTTCAAAGTGTGCAAGAGAAATGTTAAAAATCCATCCGTTTCTCTTCATTCTTGGGCACATTCATGTGTTAAATATTGGCCAAGCTTAAAACAGTGAGGAGTGGAGGGAGGGGGACACAACTGCTGAATTCAGGGGAGCCAAACAAGTTTTATTTTGTAGTTACTCTTATGATACAGCTGATGAATAAAACTAAAAATGTCTCACAACCAAGCCTAGAGTATTCTTATTTAATTTCTGAATATCAAGAATTTAATGTAAAACTGCCGATAAGTTAAAACCTTGGAGATCTCCAGTAACTCAGTTCTATAGATCTTCCCAGAGTCAGAAGGATCAAGGCAATCGTCTTGCTGCCCAAAACACATATGGGATACTTCAATTCAAATGGATTCAAATTTCATGGAATTTTAAGATGTCTGAGTCTTGGAAACATGAAGGTGTGTTTGTTTTTAAGAGTCTGGAAATCACTTTCATATACTGTTGCAGCATAGCATAGTAGATGCCTACAGACCTAACATATGTTTAAACCGATTAGGAATTTATCCTGCTAGCCTCTGATACCATTTGCAGACTTGAAAGATTCTCTGAAAAAAGACAAAAACCACTCAGGGAGCAAATCAAAGTTCTGTGTCTTTAAAGAATATATATACTGTATTTGGTAAAGTATTAGCTTCATACAGTACAGTATTCTTTGAATTGCAATTAGTGAAATCTCTAAGAGTGTGAGTAAAGGAATGTTCCTGGGAAGAGATAGATTGAGTCTCAATGGTAAACTCCTGGCCCCTGGCCCATTCTTCAACTCATAACTTGTACTCTCCTGTTATCTGTAGTATTGTTGCCTGGTCTTTTGTAGGTCTTCTTTAACAGTTCTTGCTCTGCCTTTGTCCCACTTTCTACAGATGGTACAAATTTAGTAGATTTATTATGCCTTTGTCCCACTGTTTTCCTTATTGACTGTATGAAATTGTATATAATGCTTCTATATATAGGATTGTTATTATAATTATATTTGTTTTCTATTACATTTAGAACCTTTATCCTGAGGAAACTATATGTGAAAGGCTGGTTATACCGGAACAGTCTTGATGTACTTTGGATTTGTCTTTACATTGCCCCTATATTATTCATATCACCACTGATATTGTCTTGGATTTTTACATTAGAAGTAGAATTCCACTCGATTTTTCTATGAATTTTGAAGATAATTTGAAGACATGATTTTTGGATCTTGATATTTTGGAGTACTGTATGAAGCTAATACTTTACCATATATATATTCTTTTAAGACACAGAACTTTGATTTGCTCTTTGAGTGGTTTTTGTCTTTTTTCTGGTATTCATATCGCTCTGCCATTCAGTATACTTTTTGCTTGAAATATTCTCTGGCAGAAGGAGGCCAAGCAGAGGGCAGGCTGCATGGAATACAAGATCGACGTTTGAAAAATGTTATTCTGCCATTTCCAGGGATTAACAGGAGTTCATTATCTCCTCATGACTGCACCTTGTCAAGCCTTGCAAAACAGATCTATGTGATTGTTTTAGCTCCATAACTCTGCAAATACAGCTAAATTTGCAAAAATAATGTGGGGAAGAATGCAGCTTGGGTCCAAAAAGAGAATCATGGAATGGCCAAGCCATGTTGTGCGGTCTGTTAGCAGAGACAAGCATAAAAACAGCCTATTCACTTGACACCTATATAGCTGAAAACAAATCCGATGATAAGGGGAAAAGAATGCCTTTGCTCCGTGGTTTTCCTGATCATTGACCAAAAGCTGAAAAGAAATGCCAATATCCTGGCAATATCCTGTTTTTCTTGATTAGTTGATGACTTTGTCTGGACTTTAAAAGAATGTCTACCCATTTAAGATTTTAGTCTGGATTTAGAAGAATATCTACTGATATGATTGGACTGAATGATTCCAGGTGAGAGCTGGGAAAATTACTTTTTTGGACTCAGATTGTTCTGGTTGAGAAATTCTGGGCACTGTAATCATACCTGTCAACCATCCCGATTTGGCCGAGATTACCCCGTAATTCAGCGCCGATTTGCGCCATTTTCTGACCCACGCTGCCAAACCCCCGTAATTTGGCAGCGAGGGAAAGGAGGCACTGCACAACCCATCTGCACAGGTCGCATTGCATGCATGCGTGGAAGGGCTCTACACTTCCGTAGCTCCCTTCCACGCATGCGCAGAAGGCTACGCCGCCTGCGTAGAAGGCTATGCAAGTGGCATAGCCCTCCACACGCATGCGTACAACACGACTTGCGCAGACCCGGTTTGTGCAGGTCCCGGATTCGTCGGAGCCGCGGCTCACAGGTATGACTGTAATCCTAAAAGTAACCTTTTTGACCTGTTTAGAGATATCACTGTGACTGGTCTGAGGGTAGAAAGAAACTTTATTTCTACCATATTCTTACAATTATGTAGACCAAATGGAGGCCCATTCCTGTGGAAATGATACTGGATTGTTGCTTAGTCAAAAGTGTATCTGAAATCTTAGCAGCCTCTTGTCCTCTTTTTTTGTGCCTATGTGGCCTCCCTCTGAGAAAACTCTCTTGTACTGTTTAGTTGTAATCTCTTCATTTTGTAATTGTTTCCTAGAGGGCAGAACGATAGGACGGGAAATGGCTGATTGCATGTGCTAATTTATTGCGGCTGGTAAGCATTTTATTATGATTAAGCAAACACATTGAAAATATGCTCAGCATTTGTATGATTGGTATCATTCTACAGACATTTCATCATATTTATACAATAGGCCATAAGTTACAAGTTTTTCTTCTGCAGTGCTGCTGAGGCAGCTGTTTTATGTGAATGAGTTGGACTGAGGAATCTGCAGCATAGATTTTCAGTTTTGCTTAATTCAGATTTTATTGTTTCTTTACAGAGGTACAGAATTCAGTCTCTCATGTGTGTAGAATTTCTATGTAAGGCAAACGTACAAAGTCTCCTGAGGTATGAGCACTATTACCTTAAAACGCAGCAAGGAGAAAAGAGTGCTTCTTATCTTTTTCTGTTATTGCGTACTAACAAGCTGTTTCCTTGATGATATTGAGTTTTAAAATTTTGTATAGTTTGACATTTTAACTCACAAAGGAAGTAATTCATTGTCATCTCTTTCCAATCTATATGCAATGAAATAGATGATAGGAAAGAACAGAAAGGACTGATTAATTGAATAGATGGATGTCCATCTTTGGAAATGCTGTTTATTACCTGTAAATATAGACCACTGCATTTGGTTATATATAAACAAATAGAGAGAGAAAAGAAAGAAATGATCAGTATCATGGTATCTGCTGTGAGATTATCTATAGCTAAGAAATGTAACTCTGATAGTAAAATGGAATTAGAAGAGAGGTATAGAGAAATGTGGAATATATCAATAAATGATTAATTAGCACCAGAATTAAAAGTCAAAAAAGGAATCTTAAAGAAATCAAATTTTAAGGAAATATGGGGATAGTTTTTAGACTATGCATTCATAAAAGGGAAAGGAACAAAACCAGGTCAAGAGTATACATTGTTTTGGTAAGAAGGATAAATTATAAATTATAGAGGCTGTGTAGACTGATCTAAGTAAAGAAGCATATATACTGTCCTGTTGGGTGAATGGAGCACACAGTATTATTGTACATTGTTGTAGTTGTGATTTTGTTGTCTTATTGTAGTATATATTTTAAAATACTTTTTTCAAAAAAGAAGTTTGCCAGGCATGTATCTTAAAGTGAGTTCAAAACTGGTTACATCTTGTCTCTGGGTGGGGAGTATGGTTTAATGCTCCACCCTGGCAACATGTGGTTGGAATTTTCCATCCAGTTATTTGGGCAGAGGCCATGAGCCAATCTGCATACCTTTTCTTGCTTTTATTTGGAGATTACAGCTGATGCTTCACATACAGTATTGGAAACAGTCTTGGAATTTATCGGTTAGTCCCAATTACAGTTACAGTAGAGCCATTGAATCAATGGTTGAAATCTTTTTTCATCTTTGTGTAATGTAAAGTTACGGCAGCATAAGCCTGCTGGCCACCACCACCACTACCACCACCACCATCCAATAAGGGAGGCAAGTAAGCAGAACTAGAGAGCAAGAACTGTAGCTGATTTTAGCAAAGCTGATTGTTGAGAGATTTGGCAGCAGACTCAGGAGGGGGTGGGAAATTATGGAGTGCATTGTTGGGTGCAAATACTGTATAGGGCTCTATGTGTATGTGTGCTCGGCTAGGAGACCACATTGTGATATCAATAATGGCAACTGCCTGCATCCCTTTTAGAAATCTCCCTTTCGGGAGAAAGAAGGGAAAGGAAAGGGAGAAGATGGAGGAGAGCACTTTTACAGAGAGAAAAAGTGTAATTGTTTGTTGTTATACCTGCACAGCTACTCAATGGGACTTATTTAAATGTTGATTTATCAAATCCCATTCATGTAATGATCTATTGTATTTTCAGGTAAGAGCATAGTAAACAGGGTTTTGGACTAGGACTCAGGAAATCTGGTTTTAGAATCCACTCAGCCATGGAAACTCACTGAAGGGTGGTAATGGTAAGCCACTCCTTCACAGCACATAGGAGGATAGATTCTGCATATTGTAACCTGCTGATTTCCTTTGTGATGCCACAGGACACCCAACAATTATCTAGGTAGCTAGAGGTAGCAAGAAGAGGTTTTTTTAAAAAAAAATGTTCAAAAGTAGGTTGCAGAGCTGTTCCTGTTCTTATTCTTGGAAGACAGACCATTCCTTATAAATATTGTATCTTTACAGTGAACTGGTATTAAATTATTTTTCTGGTACAGTACATAGTTTGATCTGATTGCTCCCAATATTCATTTGCCTGTTTATTGAGTGTCCATATTACCTGGGAATATTGACTGTGGTGATTGTCTTCACTGTGGGTGAACAACAGATAGTTTGGCCACAAACACTGAAGAGAAATGGCTCAACAGTGCCATTTGTATGTAAACAGATTGCAGGAATGAGACATTGATAAAACAGGGTTACCTATCCACAAAAAAGTTTCAGAAAGTTTTCCCATAGATACAAAATGTTAATGTCTGAACTAGTTTGCGGGATTTATTAAAAAGAAATTGGGCTTATGAAAGGAATGCATTAAACCTGTTGGAGCTAGATAATCTGCTGCACATACAATGCCCAGGAATTAGGATGTGCCTGCTGTTAATGAAACCTGCAATGCTTGTAAATATTTCACATAATGCCTACCTAGAAGCAGGTGTATTTTTTATCCAGAACATTTAACCATCACATGAGTCCAATAAACATATTTCTTGTTTGTCTATCTTAGACTGATTGAGTAGTTCTTGTCACTGGAATTATTCAATCTTGTTTCTTCTGCAGCCTAATTAATAGCTGTGAATGAATGGCACATTGAAATGTTCTATATAAAGAGGTTTCTGTAGTCCATTGTGTCTCACTGATTTTAGACATTGACTTCATTATCATACCAAACAGTAATAATAATAATTTCATGTCAGAAATTATTCTGGGTTGAAAGGATTTTTGCGGAGGAAACTCCACTCAGGGGATGCCCAAATGAGGCTCCTTTCATGTCCTGAAGAGCTGGGACAGGCATGCAATCCATCATACAGTACCGGGGTCTTGAACTGCCAACTTGCCAGCCTTCCAGCTAACAAGGTGAGCTTCTTAACCACTGAGCCACTGCAGCTCCTAATGATATGCCAGTATTCAATTATAACATTTGAGATGAGCTTTGGTCAGTGAAAGCTCCAGGTATTCCCTTTATTATCTGTCTTCATATGCCTTGTTGGAATGCTGCTCAGAAAAAACCCACTTCTTGCCTATTTGGGAATGCTTTTAAACTGTTCCAGAAACCAAGTTTGTTGATAGATCAGGGTGCTTAGAGAAGAGCGGCTGATCTAAGCTGAATGAGAGCTGGCATAAATTTCAGCATAGCAATGCCAGCTGTCACTGCTTAGAAACACGTAATAGATTCTGCTGCTTTCCAGCCAGCAGACCTTACAGTCGCATAAACCAGTCATTCTGTCATCAACAGCCTGGGTAGCAGAAAAGTGCAAGTGTAACTGCATTCCAAGGGTAGTTATGAGTGCTGCTTTGCAACATGTTATTTCCTGATCATCTAATAGAAAGGTTAAAGAAAGAGCTGTTTACAAAAGCTATGGTTTGGATTTCTCTGTCAGGTGTCTTATGGACTCTTCTATTTCACAGTGATTGCTAAAATTAAAACACTTTCTTGGCTTTGTCATTAGCCAAACTTAAGTCCTCATCAGTAGATTTTTCCGGCCATAATTGGCATAGCAGGGTTCTGTATCACTCTATTTTCACAAAGCGTGTTGTTGTCCCCTCCCTAGATTATTTATAACAGTGGTAGGTAATGACTTAGGATGTCTTTTTCACACAAAGAGGACTCCATCCAACACATCCATGGTTTGGTACTGTGCTCAAATTTGGGATACATCTTTTGAATTCTATTAGCTAACTTAATGCACATTTATTTATTTATTTATTTATTCATATTTGTATCCTGCTCTTCTGGCATGTGCACCACCCAGAGCGGCTAACAACATATACATAAGAGAATATATACAATCATAAAAACATCTAAAAACCCAGACCAGACCCTCCCCAACCCATTAAGACAAAATAAAAAACAGTATTAAAAAGCTAACAACTAAAACCATACATAAAAACAGCTACATAAAAAACATCTGACAGCTCCAGCAATGATCTGTAATCTTAGGCAGCTAGACTATCCAGTGGGCCTGGGCCGTAACACAGGATGGGTCCCAGACCCGCTGGCACAGCCAGGTCTTGAGGGCCTTCCGAAAAGGGAGCAGGTCAATCTGGAGGCGCACTTCCGATGGTAAGAGGTTCTACAGGGCTGGGGCAGACACAGAGAAGGCTCTTCCCCTGGTCCCAGCCAGATGTGCTACTCTTGTCGAGGGGACCACCACAGAGCCTCTTCGGTCTGCCCTCGTAGGACGGGTAGAATGCCTTGGGGAGATGCGGTCCCGTAAGCAACCCGGTCCACTGCCAAGAAGGGCTTTAAAGGTCAAAACCAGCACCTTGAATTGCACCTGGAGGCACACTGGCAACCAGTGCAGCTCCCGGAGCAGCGGTGACACATAAGCATAATGCCCCTGCCCCATTACCACCCAGGCAGCCACATTCTGGACCAGCTGAAGCTTCCGAATGGTCGACAAGGGCAGCCCCATGTAGAGCGCATTGCAATAATCCAATCTGAAGGTGACCAGAGCATGAGTGACCATAAGCAAGGCATCCTGGTCCAGGAGCAGGTGTAACTGGTAGATGACATACATTTTACTAATCCAAAAAAGAGGTTGGGTAATATCCTTTTTTGCGTCAATACCTTTTTTCCCTCTAAATGTTCTACTATTCACTTATTCTTGACATTTTTGAGAAAGCAGAAGAAATAAGCTTAGTTTTCTGTAGGGATGTGGATGGTGAATGTTTGTGTATTTCTTTCATTCCAGGTTCTTTCAGGAGGTACAGTGGTACCTCAGATAAAGTCCGATTCGGATAAAGTCCGATTCAGATAAAGTCACGGTTTTCATGCACATGTGATGCATCGTTTAAAGTCCAAAACCACTAAAAATGGACGTTATCCAAAGTATTTGGTTTAGGAACCTCGGATAATGTCCATTTTTTGGACGTTATCCTATGCATCGCCCATTTGATTTGGATAAAGTACAAAATCGGATAAAATCCAAACTTGTGGAACGGAGTTTGGACGTTATCCGAGGTTCTACTGTACCTCTTTTGTTTTCATATTTTTCATGTATTTGTCCTTTTATTTTATACAATAGATAATGCTTATTTTGGAATTCCCGTTTGTGTTTCCTTATTTGTGTTTTCTAAAAGCGCCAAAGAGCCATTAAAAACTACGTACTGTATTCCAAAAAGCAGAATCAAGGCAATAGAGAATCAGTCTGCTCCAGTCAGCAACAAAAATAATCAAAAGAAATTGACATCCCCATTAAGGGGGGGAGAGGGGAAGGAAAGGATCCATATGGAGACACATCCAGCAAGCAGGCAGCAATTTTATTACTTACAGTGATGTTTTCCAGGTTTCCTAGGTATACAGTATTCAGGGCTTGTCTACACAGGCTCATTGGAGTGGGATGAAGTGAGCTAAATAGGCTTGCTAAAGATTACGAGGTCTAGTATGTTATTTGAATGCATATCAAGCAACCCTATTTGGTCTGGCTTCTTTCTCTTTGCTATACCATGAAGTGGCATAAGGAGACAGCTAATTCACAATATTGGAAAATTAAACACTTTCTTTGCTTTTCCATTGGGGAGAATAAAGGAATTCTAAACTATATTAGAACTTCATTGATGTACTCCATCACTTAATTTTTTTTTTTAAATCAAGAACTTCCTCCTGGAATCTGCTGGCAGCTGAATGCATCACAAAATATTTGCAGGTTGAGGGAAGAAGTTTTCATTTAGTGTTTTATGAGTGATGTAGCACATCCGCAATCAGTGATGCACTGCAAACAAAATTACTACCCCCACCCTGGGTGTGGCTAACTCTGTGGGCATGGCTAACTCTGTGGGCCATGCCCACTTGGCCGGCCACACCATGGCCTGGGGTAGGGAGGTGGGTATGGTTGGCCAAGTGGGCATGGCCTGGGGAAATTTCCGCTACCGGTTCCCGGGATCCGGTGGGAACCTGGAGCAGTACACCACTGTTCACAATGCCCTAATGCAGTGTAAGGTTTTATTTTGCTTCATCTGTCTCTCCATGAAGGTGCGGAAGAAGTGTTTAATTTCCCATTATCATGAAGTGGCTATCTTATTAAACCACTTCATGATATGGAAAAATCAAAGAGGAAAGAAAATTGACAGGAGAAGACTCACTTTAGTCGCCCCCCCCTCCCTCCTGGTGATTGCCTTTACTGGAAAAGAACCAAAACAGAGCAATCTTACCTGCATCAAAAAGAAGTCCCTGACAAGGACCCAGAAAGATGTGGAAGACAAAGATGTGGAAGACACTGGGGGTGGGCTAGTTCATGTTAGTAAAGGCATTGCTCGATCATCAGCTTTAACAGTGAACGAGCCTGTCCCCACAGTGGAAAAAACATCCAGCTAAATGCCTATGTAGTCATTCTCTCAGAAGTGGTTTATTATCCCCTTATTCTTGGAGCATTCCTGTGCAGCTCACCCAAGGCTATATAGAATGGCATAGTTCTCCACAGGCAGATATTTAATGCACTAACAAATGGTAAAAGAGCACCAAAAGTGTGTATGAAAGGGGGAATCACACAGACACAAAAACACCCAAGACTTTTGTGTACTTTTTTGGTAAACATTTAAAAAATCATGTTTAGACATTCCCTTTTGGCAATCAAAATCACAGGAAGAATAGAACTTATATGAAAGAGAGCCTCTTTTATGTTTTAGGTCCATTGTTTAGACATGAAAGCCCAACCCCAGTTTCCAGGGCACTTCTGTTCCAGAATTTGTCCTCTAATAATATGTGTAGATTTTCCTGTAGAAAGAAATGGGTGCATTTTTTTTTTTGTCTGCTAGATTGGGCTTTAAAAGACTTTTTATTCAGTTGGTAGGCTGGGATCCATTACTTCATCACAGCCAAAAATAAGGTGAGTTGCAACAACAGTGGAGCCATCATACAATAATATGGCAAGAAAATAAGAAGTAGGTTCTTAAAATACGTGTCTGGGCCATTTCAAAAAAGGAAGAAGATTACAACTGGAGATAAGGCTTTAGCAGTTGGAAAGTACTGCTTGCTGCTTCTTCATCTACAGAGCCCTGAGGTGAAAGGGTCAGTTGATCCTCATAGTTTGAGGAAAAGGAGACATAAAAGTGATGAGTTGCCTTTATGAAACAGTCATCATATACACATCACAGACTAAATGTATGCATTGCTCCCACTACTTCATATTCAGCTCTGTTTGGTAGCTGTAATCCACACATATTACATCAAGTGAAATACATCAAGTGACAAGATGTCTTCTTATGTATTACTGAGAGTTATATAAGCATGTGTGAAGAAAGGAAGACAGCTGGAAAGAAGGACCACTGTTTATGCTGCATGTCTTCTCCACACTTTTGCCTTTGGAACTTAGATTTTGCAATTACAACTTTCTCTGGGCTTGTACCCTACAGATATGTTGAACAGTGGCTTCAGTGGTTGTGATGGTTGGGAATGGTGAGTCTTGTCATCCAGTGCATTACCAGGAAGCTTTAGGAAATGTTGCTTATTTTAAAAATCTGCAGTGAAACAAAAGAAATGAGAGGGTTTGATCCTTCTTTAAAGCAATTGCTTGTTTCTAGCATAAGTTACAGTACTTCATATACATAGAAATTTATAGTGATCCTGTCAGTCTTTCAGATCGGGCTGGGGAAGAAAACACCATAATTACAATGTTTTGTACATGGCCACTTGGCCAGACTAGTTAGACTATCCTGTTATGGTAATAGAGTAAACCATACTGCCAGCGACTCAACATCAATCGTCAGGTGGTGGTTAACCAACTTGATAACTCTGAAGACAAGTGGCCTTGAGTGCCAAAGTCCATAGGGAAGGGTGATGGTCCTCAAGTGGATTAAATCCCACTTTAATCCATCTTGATGGAGGGCAGCAGCTTCATCTATACCATACCTGTCAAGTACCCCATATTGGCCAGGATTACCTCGTAATTCCACGCCGATTTTCTCCATTTCCCACCCAGAGCTGCCGCTATCCTGTAATTTGGCAGTGGGGGGAAGTAGTTACTGCACATCCCTTCTGCGCAGGTCCTTTCTACGCATGCGTAGAAGGGTTCTGTGCAGAAGGGGATGTCTAGAAGCCTTCTACACATGTGTAAAAGCGACCTGCACAGAATGTTTCTGTGCAGGTCCATTCTACGCATGCGTAGAAGTGACCTGCGCAGAACGTTTCTGCACAGGTCCGTTCTACGCATGCGTAGAAGGTTTTTAAGCATGCGTAGAATGGACCTGTGCAGAAATGTTCTGCGCAGGTCCCGTAATCCCTGGAGCTGCACTTGACAGGTATGACCTATACTGGCCTAGGGTTGATGAGAACTTTGTGTGCCAAAAGGTCTCAGGACCAGGAAGTGATGGAATTGGATCAGTTGTACAGGTGTCATGCTGCGATGCAGAAGGCAGATGAAAGGCCACTGCATTATATTCTCAGGACAGGCTGCATGGCCAATATTCGGATTCGGAGAAGACAAGAAGAAGAATGCAATACTACAAGAGAAACTGGGCAAAGCGAGCACACGCTGGGTGGGGGGGAATTCAAAGACGAAAAATCCACTCATGCTGGCATGGAATGCAACCCATGTAATGAAATAGTTTGTGCTAAGTAAATACTGTATTTTCTGGCGTATAAGACTACTTTTTAACCCCGAAAAATCTGTGCCAAAGTCAGGGGTCGTCTTATAAGACAGGTACTTAACTGCAGCTTGTTTCCCCTTGCTTCATATGTCCGGCGCATATGGTGGGGGGTGCCGCAGCCGAGTCCCTGCTCTGTGTGGGGAGTATGAAGCAAGGGGAAGCAAGCTGCACACATCTTCCTGTACCTCGAGGAGGAGAACGTGAGCGTGGATTGGCTCTCCACCAGAACCTGCCCATTCGACTCGGAGGGCTGCGCATCTTCGGGTTGAGTGTGGGTTAATTTTTATTTGGTGTGCACTGGAAGAGAGGTAGTCTTATACGGCAAGTATATTCCAAACTCTGTATTTTAACTGGAAAAGTTGGGGGTTGTCTTATACGCCCAGTCGTCTTATACGCCGGAAAATACGGTAATTCAGACGAGTCCAAGGCTTGATAAATTTCTTGCAAATATTTATAGACACACTCTGAGAACAGAATCCAGAATCCAGATCCAAAGATTTTTCCAGATTATAATAAAGCTTTTTCTGGGTGTTAACCCTTTCATGAGGGATCTAGAATCGAGTGACATAAAATAAGCCTATATTAGAACCCACCCAAAAGTGCATAATAACATGAACAAATTGCAGTAGTGAAGGATCAAATATATACAATATATACATTCAGAAAACAGCTAGTAAATGGATAATAGACAAAATTGTCCTATCTGTTTATAAATTCCAGTTATACAAATGTATATAGCAATATTGTATCAAATAAGTAATGCAGGCTGCATTGTAAAGTTACTTAAAACAGAATCTTTAGAGAGTATTTAGTCATGACATTTCAAAAGCTTTTAAGATACTAAAATATTTCATACGTATTAAAGATCATGTAATTATTTATTTCCCCCCAACAAGAAGAATGGCCAGCTGGTTCTTCCTTGTATCTATGTCAGGAGTTCCCAATCTTTTCCTGCCAGGGGCCTGACTATGCCCCCTCAGTGAGCTGTGGGGCTGGTCATGTGGTTCTTCCCAGCACCAGCAGCATATGCATTTGTGCTGTGTTTCTTGATGTTTTTCCCACTTCCACAGCTTCCCTTGGGAGTGAGTGAGGAACATTTTCGAGCCATTTTTGATTTTTTTGCCGCATTTCTGCTGTGTTTCGTTGTGAAAACACAGTGATTTCGTCACTTCCAGTGACATCGGGGCACTTCCAGCATCGGCGGCAGTTTGGACTGGGGGCTGGATGAATTCAGCCTGGGAGCTGGATCTGGCCCATGGGCTGTAGGTTGGGAACCCCTGCTCTAGGTTATTTTTTTGAACCACATGATTTTCCACAGATCTTCCTGAACACTGTAACTCCCTCTCCAATATTTGATGTCACTTTCTTGGCTTCATCTACTTGATGAATAGTCGTAATTAATGTTACATTCCATCATACCTGTCAACCTTCCCGGATTGGTTGGGATTTCCCATTTTTCGGCGCTGATTTTCTGAATGGTTCTGCGCAAGCCGCTTTTACGCATGCGTAGAAGGCTTTTACGCATGCATAAAAAGCGACCTGCACAAAACCATTCTGCGCAGGTCCCAGATTTTCCGGAGCCGCGGTTGACAGGTATGCATTCCATGGTAATGGTAAGGCCAAGGAAAATAAATGGGAAAGGGAAATTATTATATGTGCTATCTCACACAATGGCATCAGCAATGTGCTTCAAAACCTGCTTTTAAACATTTAATGCAACAGACCCCTGGAAATCTTTATTTTCATATATTTGTTTCCAGATATGAATTTGCACTGATATAATCTCAAGACAGAGGGGAATGTCTCACCATCACGTGTGGAGAGCATCCTGACTTCACCTGGAAGTCACATACCTTTTGCACTGAATTTCCGCAATGCTATTGTTCAGCTCCATTAGCCTTGACAGTAGTGGGTGGTTCCACAATTCAAGAGCCAAAATAGTATTAAAATTATAACAACAGTTAATCTTTTTACTATATGCATGGTATCCATAGCAATCTATTTTAAAGATAGCTTATTAACGTGGTTTCAAAGACAAATATGACTATCTGTTTGCAAATGTAATGACTCTAGCAATTAGTCATCTCTCCATATGATATACATTTTAAAAAAATATTATCAACTATGATTTAGTTTTTGCTTATGTTCTTTTTTGAGAGGCTGTATGTGCACATCCACACATGCACACACAGAGAGACATAGTCAGAAATGGCTACACTAAATTTTATAATTCACCCCAATTATTGGTTGTTGGTCTGAGATTCCTGGAGGATAGCTCTATCAAGGACTATTAGCTATATTAAAATAGTGTGTTCAGAAGTAGTTTATAACTGATTTTTGATTATGGGGGTGCAATAGCTGTAAGGAAGACTTTTGTTTGATATTCTCTTATGAACTTCTTGGAGGCATCTCCTGGTCTTCGAAAAGTGGGATTTCAGTATGAATCAACAGACTTATGATTTTGTTTATTTGGTGAGTGTGTCACTTCATGAATGAATGTATGTATGGATAGATACAAGATATTGTTTCTTCCCAGATTTCTGATGTAGTGCTAAGACTCTGACTATAACTTAAGTCAAAGAGCTTCAGAGCCATGGAATGATTAGGGGCACTCTCCCTTCACAAACTGCTTCTACTTCACATTCAATAGTATTTGATTCTATAAACCAAATGCAGCAAATTGCTTAATGTTTTATTTATTTGTCCACACCATGCATGATTTTATAAACTTCAATCAGGTCACCTCTTAGACGCCATTATTCAAGAGTGAAGAGGCCCAAACGTTGCAGCCTCAGATGGTAAGGAAGGTGTTCCAGTCCCCTAATCATTCTGGTTGCCCCCCTCTGCTCTTTTTCCAGCTGATCCCTAACACTGAGTTTGCTTTTTTCACTGCTGAGGCACACTGGGTTGACACCTTCATTGAGCTGTCCACCAGGACACCAAGGTCCCTTTCCTGGTTTGTCGCAGAGAGTTCAGAACCCATCAGTTTATAAATGTAATTGGGGTTTTTTGCCCCAACGTGCATCACTCTGCACTTACTAATGTTGAAGCTCATTTGCCACTGTTTTGCCCACTCCCCCAGTGTCAAGAGATCCCTCTGGAGCTCCTCACAATCTTTCACAGTTTTCACTACCCTGTATAATTTAGTGTTGTCAGCAAATTTGGCTACCTTGCTATTTACTCCTACTTCTAGATCATTTATGAAAAGGTTGAAAAGCAAGGGTCCCAATAATGAACCTTGGGGGACCCCACTCTTTACTTCCCTCCACTTGGAGAAGTGTCCATTTAGTGCTACCCTCTGTTTCCTGTCCCTTAGCCAGTTGCTGATCCAGGACAAGACCTGTCCCTTTATTCCATGACTGGTAAGTTTATTGAAGAGCCTTTGGTGCGGGACCTTGTCAAAAGCCTTCTGAAAGTCCAGATAAACAATGTCAACTGGATCCCCCTTATCCACATGCTTGTTGACACTCTCAAAAAATTCCAACAGATTAGTGAGGCATGATTTGCCCTTGCAAAAGCCATGTTGGCTCTCCTTTAGCAGCGCCTTCTCTCCTATGTGCCTATTAATTCTATCTTTTAGGATGGTTTCCATCATTTTACCTGGGACACATCAAACTGACCGGTCAGTAATTTCCTGGGTCACTCCTGGATCCTTTTTTGAAAATTGGTGTTACATTTGCTACCTTCCAGTCATCAGGCACAAACCCTGATTTGAGGGAAAGATTATATATTTTGGCTAGGAGATCAGCAATTTCATCTTTAAGTTCCCTGAGAACTCGTGGATGGATGCCATCTGGTCCTGGTGATTTGTTAGCATTTAGACATGCAAGGACCTCCTCCCTGGTTATTTCTATCTGGCTTAATTCTTTGGTTTCCCTCCCTATGAAGATAGGCTCTGTTTTGGGCATGTGGTCTCTGTCTTCTTCAGTGAATACTGAAGCAAAGAATTCATTGAGTCTCTGCAATCTCTGTTTCCTCTTTAATAACCCCTTGCCTTCCATTGTCGTCTAATGGTCCAATGGCCTTCCTAGTTGGGTTCTTACTTCTAATGTACTTAAAGAAATCTTTGTTATGAAAGAATGATTAGCTCATTGGTTTAGGTATCCAGCTGTGAAGCTAGTGATTAGGAATTCAATTTCCCACTGTGCCTCCAGGGAGAAGAGCCACCCTGTGAAGTAAGGGGCAAGCTATACAGACCAAGGGCACCGATCAGAAGAAGGGAATGGTAAACTGTTAATTGGCTTTAAGGTTGCTAGCATTTCTTCCTTTACTGGCCCATCTCCTGGAGCATGAATAACAACTTAGTTACTTACTTATTTGGTTGGTCTGTACTTCACACATCTAGTTTGATGTGGCGGATCGAAGCATCATCTCCCATGAGATTTTAGCAGGTTCTTGCCATTGGGAGGTACTACCGCTACCATAGAAGGGTCTGATGGCACATGAAGAACTGAGGTCCGTGTTTTTGATGCTTCTTTAGCCATTTTAAATATGATGACACAGCTGACTGGGTGGGTGTTATGTATGTACAATGTTGCTTTAAGAAATGTATGAATGTAACCTGACCACAATTACATTGTAACCCAGCTGTTAAAGGAACGCGAGTTAGCTGCCCATAGAGGGCAGCTGTGAGCGTTCAACTCACATGGTTTTCATTCCTCAAATCACCGGCAGCCGCGGGAACTCTCCCGCACGATCAAACAACTACAGAAGAGGGGCGTGACTGGGACGACGTCACGCCGGTAGCAGCCAATGAGCTACCGTGCAGCAAGATTCAAATGCATTGTGCTACTGTATATAATCTGATGTATCTCCACCATTACCACATGTTCATCCTGATCATCAACCAAGAAACCTGTGTTAGTCCTTACTGCGACTCCTTCTTTGTCTTCCGTGCAAGACACTAAATTGGCGACGAAGGTGGGATCGATGGTGAATCCCAAGGTCAAGCCTTACCAGTTCGATGTCAGCGAGCCCGAACAATGGGAGCTCTACGAGTGCCAGTTTCGGCATGTGATGGAAGCCGCGGGCGTCGACGACGACGCGAAAATGCGCTCCCACTTCCTGGCCCAGGTGGGACCGGCCACGCTGCGTATCCTGATGACCCTGGTGGCCCCCCGGAAGGTGGACGAGGTGCCCATCGACCACATCCTGGAGAGGTTGGGCGAGCATTTCCAGCCGCCCGTCTCGATCTTCCCAGCCCGGGTCGCGTTCCACAGGCGAGACCAGAAACTGAGCGAATCTGTGTCCACCTACGCGGCAGCTCTCAGGCTTGCAGCGGTGCACTGCCAGTGGGATGACCTGGACCAGGCCCTCCGAGACCGCATGTTGTGTGGCCTGAGGGACGAGGAGCTCCAGAAGAAGCTGATGACCCGCGACTACCGCCTCACGTTCAACGAGGTACTGCGGGAGGCCCAAGCAGCCGAGACGGCCAGGAGTGGGGTCAGAGTGTTCAAGTCCCGAGGGGCCACGTCCGAAAGGGCCAAGTCACCAGTGCAGGCGGCCCGGCGGACACCAGCGAAGATGGCCTGGCGGGCCCCCAAGCCGCCCGCCGGCACACCAACGTCGTCCGAGGAGTCGTCCACGACGGCGGACCCCTGCTCCAGCGAGGACGATGACGTCCAGAGGATCAAGAAATGAGGAGAGAAGCGGCAGACCCGCGAGCGGCAGGACCGCCGCTGCGACGGTTGTGGGGCGTCCCACGACCGCACGAGGTATCCGTTCCGAAAGGCCGAGTGTCACAACTGCGGCCGAAAAGGACACATCGCCCGAGTATGCAGGCGCGGGCGAGTCAAGGACAAGGGCAGTTCCAGCCATTCCCAGATGCACCAACGAAAGGCGGCCGGCACCAGGAAGGTCTCAACCAGCTACAGCGAGGAAGGCATGAACCGCGTGGGCCTGGAACACCGGCGGTTTTTCGTAGAGGTACTGTTGCAGGGGTTCCCAGTGAGGATGGAGATAGACTCGGGGTCATCTTATTCCATCCTGTCCCAAAAGGAGTTTATGCGTATTCCCCCAGATAAGCGGCCCAAACTGCGGGCCATGAAGTCACACCTACGAGACGTGCAGGGAAATGGGATCCCAGTGTTGGGGGTGGGGAACTTCAAGGTGAAGTTCAAGAACTACTCCGAGAAATTGCCCCTAGTGGTCCTCAAGGGGGGGAGGTGCTGCCTTTTGGGAACACAGTGGTTTGCTCCCCTGGGAATCGAACTGTCCGGCATTAACGCCATCGAGACTGACCCAATGCGGGACGTGTGCAATGCACACCCAGACGTTTTCAAGAAGGGGCTCCGGAAATACAAGGGGCCCCCGGTTTCCTTTGAGCTGGACCCAGAAATCCGGCCCATCCACCTCAAACCAAGGAGAGTGCCCTTCGCCCTCAAGGACAAGATCGAGGCGGAACTGGACAAATTGGTGGGGCAGGGGATTTTGGTTCCAGTTGATTCGGCGGAGTGGAAAACGCCGATTGTTACAGCCCTTAAGTCAAACGGGGAGGTCAGGATTTGTGCGGACTATAAATGTACGATCAATAAGGCCATTCGGCCAAATGCATATCCGGTGCCCGTGGTCAGCCACTTGCTGGCCACATTACATGGGGGGAGGTGTTTTGCCAAGCTGGATCTGGCGCAGGCATATCAGCAGCTCTCTGTAACCCCGGCTGCTGCCGCTGCGCAAACGATCATGACGCACAAGGGGGCGTTTAAGGTAACGCGCCTTCAGTTTGGCGTGAATTCGGCCCCCGGAATTTTCCAGTCCCTCGTGGAATGCCTTTTAAAGGGGCTTCCAGGCGTCCTCCCATACTTCGACGATGTGTTGATAACGGCGGGGAGCGAATTAGAGTTAGCAAAAAGGCTAGATGGGGTCCTCTCAGTGTTCGAGAGGGCAGGTCTCCGGCTGAGGAGGGACAAATGTGTATTCTTTGCGAGGGAGGTTGAGTTTCTAGGTTTTAAGGTAACCCCGGACAGAATCAAACCCTCTGAGTCCAAGGTTGCGGCCGTGAGAAACGCCCCTCTCCCCACCGCGAAACCGGAGCTGCAGTCATTTCTAGGGCTCCTAAATTTCTATCATTCCTTCCTGCCTCGGAAGGCATCGGTCGCGGAGCCACTGCACGCGTTACTTAAGAAGGACATGGCTTGGCGGTGGGGGGACAGGCAGGAGAAAGCGTTCAAGGAGCTTAAGTCACTCCTATCCTCGGATGCTGTCCTGACCCACTTCGATCCGAAAAAAACAGTGGTTTTAGTCTGTGATGCGTCCCCAGTGGGGGTGGGGGCGGTTCTGTGCCACGTGTTGGAGAGCGGGCGGGAAGCCCCGGTGGCATACTACTCAAGGTCCCTCTCAAAGGCCGAGCGCAATTACGCGCAAACAGATAGGGAGGCCCTGGCCATAATCGCAGGAACGAAGAAGTTCCACGATTTCATATACGGCCGCGAGTTTACGGTAGTGACTGATCACAAGCCACTGCTGGGGATCTTCACTACCGGCAAACCCACCCCGCAAATTCTATCCCCCAGGATGCTGCGTTGGGCCATCTTCCTCAACGCCTACCAGTATGAGCTGGTCTATCGCCCAGGGAAGGAGATCTCCCATGCGGACGCACTGTCCCGATCTCCCCTCCCTAGTTTAGGGGACCCCACGTGCGAGGTAGAGCAGGACCACCAAGTCCTGCTGATCGAGTCCCTCGACTCACCCCCCATTGTCCCGGCTGACCTCGCCAAGGCCACGGCGGCCGACAAGATGCTGGCCCAAGTTAGTTCCTGGGTTAGGAAAGGGTGGCCCACTACTCCCCCTGAGGAGCATTTCAAGCCATTTTTCAGGCGCAGAGTGGAGCTTTCTCTGGAAAGGGGCTGCTTACTCTGGGGCCAGCGGGTAATTATCCCAGACAAGCTAAGGGCCAAGGTACTGAAGCTACTGCACACCAGTCACCCCGGGATCGTGCGCTCCAAGGCTCTGGCCAGGAGTTTCTTTTGGTGGCCCCAGATAGACGCAGATATAGAACGTTTAGTGGGCACGTGTGAGAGCTGCCAGAGCTCTCGGCCTGAGGAGTCCCGGTTGCCCCATAGGGAATGGGACACGGCCCGCGGGCCATGGTCCCGGTTTCATGTCGACTTCGCTGGCCCTTTCCGCGGGTCCATGTTTCTGCTGGTAGTCGACTCCTACTCCAAGTGGTTGGAGGTAATCCCCATGAACAGCACGTCCTCTGCGGCAACCATTAAACAGTTGCGCAAGCTTTTTGCCTGTTTCGGCCTGCCAGACGTCCTTGTTAGCGATAACGCTAGTACCTTCACGTCTGCGGAGTTCAAGACGTTTATTGAAAGAAACGCCATCAGGCACATTACCGCTGCCCTGTTTCACCCCGCCACAAACAGTCAGGTAGAGCGCCAAGTGCGCACTACGAAAGATGCACTGCGGCGCATGGGTCCCGGTGAGTTGAACCTTCACCTGTGTCAGTTCCTCATCTGCTACAGGACAACCCCCCTAGCTTCAGGATTCTCCCCAGCCGAGCTCCTCATGAGGAGGCGTCCGGTAACACTTTTTGACCGGATGGATCCGTCCAGGGTGGAGGATGAAGGGAGAAATATAAATTTAATTTAATTTTAATTATCACATTGTAGGGGTAGAAAGCTCCAAAAGTTTCTCGGTAGGGGACCCGGTTCACTGCAGGAACTACGTGGCCTCGGGGCCAGCGTGGGTACCAGGGACGATTATTGAGCAAACGGGGCCGGTATCCTACAGGGTCGAGACTAGCTCAGGTCTACTCTGGAGAAGGCATGCCGACCAGCTCAGAAGGCGAGTCACCTGTGAGGGGGAATCAGCGTTAGGGTCCTCCCCCACCCGCGTTACCCAAGGGGGAGACACGGCGGCACCCACGGATACAAATGCATATCCTCGGTTCTCAGCCGCAGAGGAGGATACCTTGGAAGAGAGGGATGAGTTCGATTATGATTTGCAGTACCAGGGGGGTGTCGCGGAGTGGTCCCCCACCCGTCCTAGCGAGAAGAGGGGTTTCAGCTCAGCCCCTGGTACTTCCAGTCCCCCCAGTCCTTTTGTTTTAGAATATACCATAGCTCCAGCTCCCCGGAGACAAACACCCCCAAGACAGGCAACAGGGGGGAGTCCGCCCACCACAGTCTCTAGAACTCCCGGGCAGGTAACGGGGGGTGGCGAGGCCACGAGGGCCTCTTCATCGGTCCCGAGAGTCGTACTAGGGGGGACCCCAAACTCCTCAAACGGTAGACAGGGGTTCACGTCCCAACTGTTCATTCCATTCCCGTCCCCCAATGCAAGGTTACCGCAGAGTCCCCACCGAGCCACTAATGAGTCCCCCCTTTCCGTTGCAGGACAGGACTCCGCGGAACCAGGAGCCTCCGGCTCCCCTGTGTTAAGTCAAGCGGCCGCACACCCCAGGCGCACATGCGGCAAGCCACAATGGTTGAGGGACTTCGTCCCATCCTAGGGGGGAGGGATGTTATGTATGTACAATGTTGCTTTAAGAAATGTATGAATGTAAAATGACCACAATTACATTGTAACCCAGCTGTTAAAGGAACGCGAGTTAGCTGCCCATAGAGGGCAGCTGCGAGCGTTCAACTCACATGGTTCTCATTCCTCAAATCACCGGCAGCCGCGGGAACTCTCCCGCACGATCAAACAACTACAGAAGAGGGGCGTGACTGGGACGACGTCACGCCGGTAGCAGCCAATGAGCTACCGTGCAGCAAGATTCAAATGCATTGTGCTACTGTATATAATGTGATGTATCTCCGCCATTACCACATGTTCATCCTGATCATCAACCAAGAAACCTGTGTTAGTCCTTACTGCGACTCCTTCTTTGTCTTCCGTGCAAGACACTAAAGTGGGCTTATGTTGAAGTTGGCCATGTTAGAGTAATACACTATCCAGGTGCTTTGCCTGAGTACCCAACCCCACTTAGCTGACCTGCGGTTCCAGAATAGAGGACCGTTCTGGACTACTAGCAGACACCTTTGTGACATGGTTGAACCTCCCAGGGTAATACACCCCCACCACCATAGCTGTTGGAAGGCCAGGGTCACCACGCTGCACCATGCTGAGGTATGAGGTGGATTTGCAGCGGAACAACTTAGTAATGCCAAAAAAAAATCAAGCCTTTTTCCTGCCTCCATTCCCATCTAAGGAAAAGCTTCACTTGTAAAAAAAAGTTTGCCAGACTGAAGTCAACAACTTGCAGAAGCCAGACCACTAAAAACATTGGCAGATCAATGTATGATTATGCATGGCAATCCTCATGGGCAAATAGCTCCGTTTAGGACTTTTTCTGAAAATGCTGTGTTTTCTTTCTCAGATATATGAAATGTCATGAAGCACAACTTTTTCTCTACCAACTGAAAACAAACAATTTCTCTCTCAGATTTTGAGTTTGTTTTTGTTTTCCTCAGTTGAAGGGGGGGAGGGAAATGAACCATTTATTGCATTCTCCCCCACCTTTTTTTTCTCTTCAAAATAGACCCATTCTGGGTAGGGTTGGGGAAAAGCAATCAGCAGTTTAATTTAGTCTTAGTAATTGAGAACCCAGTGTTTTCTCTTCTGCTTCTAGTACTCTGTCCACTCCTCTGTATTCAGTATCTATACCTATAAGAAAGGGATGTGGCCGCGCGTGTGCGGAATGCATTTCCACACCTGTCCAGCCTATCCCTTAATGCGCCGTTCACACTTACCTTACTTCCCTGACATTATCGCTGCAAGGGTCCGGAGAATAAGAGTGGTTCCAGTGCCCCACATACGCCAACAAAAATCACAAAGTCCCAGCATCCTCCGCGGCATGCCACAGCCAATCAGGAAGGACGGCCCAAGCACGGAGGAGGCAGGACAGCCAGCACGCGAACACTCAAACCAACGCTTGCCCATTGGAGCGCATCGAGGCGGGCATCCGTTAAGCGCCTGTTGGTTGTGGTGGTTTTCAGCGCCCCCTCCTTCCCTCCTCCTCCTCTTTCATGAGGCGAGGGGAAAAGAAGAGCACGTCAAGCAGCCGTGGGGCTTCCGCGCCTCCCACTTCTATTCCTTTACTTTCCCGCAGCGGAGCTGGGGTGGGGCAGGCAGAGCCGGTGGGTGGTGGCGGGCCAGGCTGTGCCAGGCGATGCAAAATCAGCATGAGAGTGGGAGCAACGGCGGTGGTGGCAACCACCAGCACAGCACTATGTCTCAGTCAACTCTGGGATGCTCTGGCTCTGGCGCCGGCAGTGCCAGGGGGTCTTTCCAGCCTTGGCAGAGACAGTGCCCATCAGGTCCGCACCAAGACTTACTATAAGGGGTAAGTAGGCAGGTTGGGCTTTGGAAAGGCAGCATGTAGGTAGGCAAAGCAGTCGGGGTGGGTGCCCCCTGGGTGAAAGGATCAACCATTTTGGAGATGGGCTTGCGGAAAGGGTCTCCCATCTCTTCTGGGGTGGGATTCCTGGGCCCCCTCAGACAGGAAGAAAGGTTTGGGTTCACGCGAAGACGAGTTAGCCTGCGTAACTCACCACCACAGGAAGGTGAAGTGGTCCAGAGACAGCTTCACTAAGAATCACACCTGCTCTTAATGGAGATTTCCCATTTGGCTCTGATGGGAAGCTCCATGCCCAGAGGTTTTGTCTGGAGTCCTGGGATGGGAGACGGTGTTGAGAGAAACAGTGGGGCATTGGGTTGGCAGTGTGGATGCATGTTGTGGTTCGGGGGTGGGTGGGTGTTAGGTCCAGTGACACGGGTTGAGCCCCCCCCCCCCCCAACACATCGAAGACAGGCACCAATGCTAGTGGTCTATAAAAAAAATATAATAGTTTTAATTATAACACATTCAGGAGAAGGAAACAAGCTTTATGCATTGGAATAATACATAGCTAGCTCGGTTGGTCCAAATCTTGGCATAAGTTTTTTCTTACAGTATTGTATGGAGAAGAGAAGCTGTGCCTGGTTTAATTTGTATGTGTGGGACTGCAGTGGCTCAAGTGGCTAAGATGCTGACTGGAAGGTGGGAGGTCAGCAGTTCGATTCCCGAGTACTGCAGGATGGAATGAGATCCCATCTTTGTCCCAGTTCCTGCCAACCTAGCAGTTCAAAAACAAGAAATTGCAAGTAGATAAATAGGGACCACTTCGGTGGGTAGGTAAACAGTGTGCCATGCACTCCGGTGTCTAGTCATGCCTGCCACATGACCAGAGAAATGTCCGCAGAAGCAGACAGCACTAGCTCTTTGGCTTTGAAACAGAGATGAGCACTGAACCCTAGATTTGGATACAACTGGCTTTTAAGCAAGGAAAACCTTTACCTTTTTACTACTATTTTAAAGATACAGAAGACTCATTTGAGATTTCTGCTTGAGACTGAACAAAGACCTGTGTCTGAGATTAATTGGATTGCCACCCTTTACAGCCATGTCTTTTAACAGCAGCTTGAGATGTAGATGCCCTTGTGAAGATTTTCATTGCATGGCAAGAGATACCATCACATGCAAAGTTCTCTGTATCAATTTGGGGAAAAATACAAAAACAGACAAGAAGCATTTATTCTGGCAAATTGGAAACTCAGAGGTAGAGGTTTACCGGATTACCTATTTACACTTATAGAAACGCCAAGGGTTTAGCAGTGATCCTAATCAGTGATGCACTGCTCCCGGTACCCAAAGGTGCGCATGCACCGGTAGCGGAAATTTCCCCAGGCCATGCCCACTTGGCTGACCACGCCCACCTCCCTACCCCAGGCCATGGTATGGCCGGCCAAGTGGGCGTGGCCCACAGAGTTAGCCACACTCACAGAGTTAGCCACACCAGGGTGGGGGTAGTAATTTTTTTTGCAGTGCATCACTGATCCTAATCCAAAGGTCTGAGAGGAAAATATAACAAAGAGCATCCATGTCAAACACTCTACTGTGCCCTCCTTTCTTTACAAATGCAAATCTTTACCTTTCTTTGCATATCTGATGCTGCCTCTGAGAAGGAAGTCACCATCTATAAGAGTGAGAAAATCGTTCTGCAGCCCACATTGAGCTAGATCATTTTGCTATATTACATCTGTTGTGTTCTAATGGTTTTACCTTCCACATGGATTACAATGTATCTGAACCAATGTAACCTTGCCTATAGTAACAATGTAACCTTCAGCTGTATCTCATGAACCCTGTAATAGGACGCGAGCTAATGACCACCAGCTGGCAGCAGCGAGCGTCCAAGCTCTCTTGGTCCAAACTCATCAAAGGCAACAGCGCGGGAAGTTTTCCCGCCACCACCTACACCTGGACAAGAAGGGCGTGACCACCAATGACGTCACGCAGATAGTAGCCAATGGGCTATCATGGAACCACGTTCAAATGTATTACTACTGTATATAAAGAGCTATCGATCCGCCATTACCTCATGTTCCCTCTGACCACCATGCAATAAACCTGAGTTAACCCAGCCCGAGGCTGTGTCCTGTGTCTTGGTTTTCATACACCAAATTGGCGACGAAGGTGGGATTAATGGATCCCCAAGGAGCAGCCAGGGCACAGAGCGGGTTCAACATCACCAAACCGCAAGACTGGGAGCTGTTGGAGATGGACTTCCAGGCGGCACTGGTGGAACTCAAAGTCAAAGAAGACGACGAGGAGAGGAAGAGGGCCATCCTCACCAGAATGCTCGGGTTAGAAACCAAGCGGACGCTGGTGGGCATCATCGCACCGAAGAAGGTGAGCGAATCTAAGGCAGACGACATCATGAAGCTGCTGCGAGAGCGTTTCCGACCCTCGAGGGCAATGTTTCCCGCTCGGAGCACGTTTTGGAGGCGAGTCCAAGCGCCGGATGAGTCGGTTGAGGCGTTCGTGACCGCCATGAGGATAGCCGCCGGCCCCTGTAGATGGGACAACCTAGAGATGGCCCTCAGGGACGGCGTGCTGTGTGGCCTGAAGGACAAGGAGGTGCAGCGCAGCTTGATGAACAAGGAGCCGCCACCTACGCTGGCAGAGGTCGTAGAGGCCGCGGAAGCCGCGGAGTCCACGAATGCGGGAGTGGACGAGATGCACCAGTGGCGTGAGTGGCGTCCTAGAGCCGGCAAAGCAGAAAATTCGGTGCACGGGAGGTCCGGACAGTCGGTGCACGCAACTCGACGGGCCTCAAAGTCGTCTACGGAAGGCAGCGACGGCGAGGAGGTCCAGAAGGTCCGAAAAGGGGGGCGCCGCTGCGATGGTTGCGGAGCGGCCCATGAGCGCGCGAGGTGCCCATTCAGAAAGGCCGAGTGTTACACCTGCGGCCGTCGGGGGCACATCGCCAAGGCATGCAGAAAACGGAAGGAGGGCCGGAGGCAGTCACAAGACCGTTCGACCAGGCCGGACCGTCCAGCGAGGTCCAAAGATGGCGCCCAGACCACGAGGAAGCAGGACGGCGTGGGCCGCGTCTCGGACAACAGCGAGGACGACGCTCCAGTGTTCAGCGTGTCCGCGGGACAGTCCCATTACTTCGTTGAGGTACTAGTACAAGGGGCCCCCATCATAATGGAAATTGACTCGGGGTCCTCCTATTCTATAATTCCCCAGAAAGAGTTCTTGAAAATCGACCCCCACGTGCGGCCCAAACTTAAAACGTTGAGGTCCACGCTACGAGATGTACAGGGGAACAGCATTCCAGTGTTGGGGGTCGGGAAATTTCGGGTTAGTTTTAAGAGACATTCTGCGGAACTGCCCCTAGTTGTCCTTAAGGGGGGAAGTTGTAGCCTCCTAGGGACGCAGTGGTTTCAGCCCTTAGGCTTGTTCATAGGGGGAGTACATACAGTGGGGGTGGATCCAATACAAGCGGTGTGCGACGCGCATCCCGCCGTTTTTAAAAAAGGACTTGGAAAGTTCACGGGACCCCCTGTAGCCTTCGACCTAGACCCGGAGGTCCGCCCGATAAGACTCAAACCGCGCAGGGTGCCGTTCGCACTCAAGGACAAGATAGAGGCGGAACTGGACAAACTGGTGAGCCAGGGGATTCTTATTCCTGTTGATTCCGCGGAGTGGGAAACTCCAATTGTAACAGCTCTGAAGGCTAACGGGGAGGTGCGCATTTGCGCTGATTATAAGTGTACAATTAACAAGGCGATCCGCCCTAATGCATACCCGGTGCCGGTGGTCAGCCACCTTTTGGCCAGGCTGAATGGGGGAAAGTGTTTCGCTAAACTCGATTTGGCACAAGCCTATCAGCAACTCCCCGTAACTCCCGCCACGGCCGCGGCACAAACGATAGTCACACATAAAGGGGCGTTCCAGGTGTCGCGTTTACAGTTCGGCGTGAACTCGGCACCCGGCCTTTTTCAGTCGCTTGTGGAACGCCTCCTGAAGGGGCTGGAGGGGGTGTTGCCTTATTTTGATGACGTGTTGATAACAGGGGGGAGTGAGGCCGAACTGGCAAAGAGATTGGATAAAGTACTAACTGTGTTCGAGAAAGCGGGGCTGAGACTGAGGAAAGACAAATGTGTCTTCTTCGAAACTGAGGTCGAGTTTTTAGGGTTCCGGATCACACCCGAGGGTATTAAGCCGTCCAAATCCAAAGTAGCGGCCATCAAGAAGGCCCCTCGCCCCACATCCAAAACCGAGCTACAGTCATTCCTGGGGCTCCTCAATTTTTACCATACATTCCTCCCGCGGAAGGCGTCCGTGGCCGAACCCTCCATCGGTTGCTTAAAAAGGAGGAGACATGGATGTGGGGTGACGAGCACGAGAGGGCGTTCAAAGAACTAAAGCAGCTCTTAACATCTGAGGCAATCCTGACGCATTTCGACCCCAAACGGCCAGTGGTCTTAGTCTGTGATGCATCCCCGGTGGGGGTGGGGGCGGTGCTTTGCCACGTGTTGGATGACGGAAGGGAGGCCCCGGTAGCGTTTTATTCAAGGTCCCTGTCCCAAGCAGAGCGAAATTACGCACAAACCGACAGGGAGGCATTAGCGATAGTAGCGGGAACCAAAAAATTTCACGATTTTCTGTATGGCCGCCCGTTCAAAATCGTGACTGATCACAAGCCCCTGTTAGGGATTTTCACAGCAAGCAAGCCCACACCACAGATCCTGTCCCCGAGAATGCTGCGATGGGCTATTTTTCTCAACGCATACCAACACGAGTTGGAGTACCGGCCCGGGAAGGAGATCAGCCATGCTGATGCACTTTCGAGATCTCCTTTGCCCTTGTCGGACGACCAAAAGGCAAGAGTAGAAAGAGACCGCCAGGTATTGCTAATTGAGGTTTTAGACGCACCCCCAATAGTACCAGCCGACATTGCTAGGGCGACAGGCAAGGACAGAACGCTGGAGAAAGTTAGCTCTTGGGTACAGAAGGGGTGGCCGGCATCGTCCCCAAGCACGGAATTCGACCCATTTTTTCGGAAAAAGCTAGAGTTGTCCCTAGAAAGGGGGTGCCTTTTGTGGGGCCAACGGGTGGTGGTCCCTACGTCCCTGCGGCCGAGGGTGCTCAAACTGCTGCACGTCAGCCACCCGGGCATCGTTCGTTCAAAGGCGCTGGCCCGGAGTTACTTTTGGTGGCCACAGCTGGACGCGGACATTGAGCACATGATCGGCACTTGTGAGGCATGCCAGGGATCCCGACCAGAGGCGGCCCGCCTCCCGCATAGGGAGTGGGACACAGCAAGGGGGCCATGGTCCAGAGTACACGTAGATTTCGCTGGCCCATTCCGAGGAACCATGTTTCTCCTGGTGGTGGATGCGTTCTCCAAGTGGCTGGAGGTTATCCCAGTAAAGAGCACGTCCTCCGCCACTACAATTAGCCAGCTAAGGAGAGTCTTTTCCACGTTCGGTTTACCCGACACTTTAGTCAGCGATAACGCTAGTTGTTTCACCTCCGCTGAGTTCGGGGCATTCATGGAGGCAAACGCCATTCGGCATGTCACATCCGCGCCGTTTCACCCGGCCACGAATGGCCAAGTGGAACGGCTGGTGCGTACAACAAAGGATGCGCTGCGGCGCATGGGCCCGGGGGACCTAAATCACCAAGTATGTCAGTTCTTATTAGCGTATAGGGTGACCCCCTTAGCATCAGGTTACTCGCCGGCAGAGCTCTTGATGCGGCGAAAACTGACCACGCTCCTGTCCAGGCTAGACCCGACGAGAGTCGAGGACAAAGGAAAAAACATAGGGTTGGCAGTCTCGAAAGGTTTCGCCGCCGGCGACCCGGTTCACTGCAGGAACTATGCCAGCGCAGGTCCAGCCTGGGTACCAGGGACGGTTGTAGAACAGACGGGGCCAGTGTCGTACCGGGTCGAGACTAACACCGGCCTCCTCTGGAGGAGGCACGCGGACCAACTGAGGCACCGAGTGAGTGGGGGGCCAGTCAGTGGGGCTCAGCAACGGGATTCAGCGTTAGGGTCCTCCCCCACCCGTTTAGCCCAAGGGGGAGACAGCAGCGGACAACGGTCCCAAGCAAGGGGGGAAGGCAGAAGCAGCGGCCCCGACTCATACCCGTTTGATACGCCAGTTCTATCAGAGGCCGGGGAAGGGGGAGAGGAGTTCGCGACCGCTGCCCCCGAATTTAATTCTGATTTTGATTTTGTGAGCCGGGGGGGTTTTCAGGAGTGTTCCCCCACCCATCCAAGCGAGAAGAGGGGTTTTTCGTTAGCCCCCAGTGCCCCCGGTTCTTCCCTAAGAAAGAGCACACCTCCCAACAACGCCGCGGAGCCGCGGCAAGGCACTAACGAGTCTCCCTCTCCAATTACAGGACAGGAAACCAGGGGACAAAGAGAAGGTAGCAAACCCGGGGAAAGGCAGCCCGCATCGAGACCCCAGCGTGTTCGAAATAAGCCATCTTGGCTGAGAGACTTTGTCTCCTAGGGGGGGGGGATTGTGATTAAAGTGTGGGCTCGAGACTTCGTCTCATCCTAGGGGGGAGGGGTGTTGTGTTCTAATGGTTTTACCTTCCACATGGATTACAATGTATCTGAAACAATGTAACCTTGCCTATAGTAACAATGTAACCTTCAGCTGTATCTCATGAACCCTGTAATAGGACGCGAGCTAATGACCACCAGCTGGCAGCAGCGAGCGTCCAAGCTCTCTTGGTCCAAACTCATCAAAGGCAACAGCGCGGGAAGTTTTCCCGCCACCACCTACACCTGGACAAGAAGGGCGTGACCACCAATGACGTCACGCAGATAGTAGCCAATGGGCTATCATGGAACCACGTTCAAATGTATTACTACCGTATATAAAGAGCTATCGATCCGCCATTACCTCATGTTTCCTCTGACCACCATGCAATAAACCTGAGTTAACCCAGCCCGAGGCTGTGTCCTGTGTCTTGGTTTTCATACACCAAAACATCATCAACACAAAAATAGAGGTGTGGGAGGAGGCAAGGAGATTTTGTGCTGGAGACTTGTAGTTTCTCTCTCTCCCATCTCTCTGCCTGCTTTCCTTCACCATTTCTTACTTAAGAAACACAATAGTGATCACTATGGCAACACATGTTCCCTGGGCACCACTGCATTCACAGGTGGAATCCTCTGAGCCTTAAATGTGGTTCCTGGTTGACCCCAGGCAAGTGTGGTTTCACCATCAGGAAATAGTTGTTCCGAGGATATAAGCATTTTGGGCTACTCATCTTAGTTCTGTCTCAGAAATGTCTTCTCATTGTTATGCCAATGTGCTTACTTTGGAGTGTGTGGCCAGTGTGGGTCTAAACCTGCTAAGGACCTCTGTTTGTAGGATAAAGGACAGGATGCAGGTTTCCAGAAGGACAGAGGTTGTTTTATGTGGGAAGTGCTGGGCTCATCTGCCAGTACCTGTTACTCCAAGGACTCTGACATTTTCCAGATGTCCCTGAAGGAAAACAGCACCTGATTCCACTTAAAGCTTGCAGGATCTCTCCTCCTTACTCCCACACCTCACCCCAGAAAACATGGAGTTCTCTGAGAACAATAATATAATTGGCTGGGAAAAATCTCAAGATTTTACATCAAAACCTGTAGCTGGCTCAGACAGTGCTAACACACAAACACATGCAAACTGGAGGCCCCCAGATGCTCATGAAAATACAGGTTCCTCCCAGAATATGTGTGACCCTGACAGAATGGAGCCCAGTGTTACAAGGAGTGACTGAGACCTGAGAGATAGCAGATTCCCCCAGGGGAATTGACCCTATCTTTGGCCTCATAAAGAAAAGAAACCGCTAGTCGTCTGGGCCTATTTAGCATCCATGATTTTTCACCTTGGAGATTCCCACCTCCTGCCTGTGGTGTGCAGGTCTGGTTTACAGTGTGCATGGATGTCTTATGAATGCTTCTCGTGTTGCTTTTTTGCAGCTACATGTTTTAATTCAGTTTTAAATACACATACAAATATCACCCAGGAATGGTTGTATACACATCTGTTTTATTGTTGGAATACATTTAGATAGGAGGCAGAATTAATGTTTAAGGCTGAACGTGAACTCTCTCTGGTATTCATATAAGCATTAGTGAATGCAACATTTAATTTAGATCTATGCTGTATTTGGACATTCTGACTATGGAACGGGAGGCGTGAGTGAGGATGATAGCTCTTCTCTCACTCTCATCACTGTTCCTATCACTTCTGTTAGTTGAAGGAGTAACTACTATATATGGGAAAGATCTTTTTATGTGGGCTCCATGGAGTTTAGAACAGTAGGAAATTAAGTTGCTTGCTAAGTAACATGAGAGCCTACACAAAGAGAGGTGGTTTTTCACTGCAAAGGTTTTCAATCCAATTTGAGGATATAACAAGGTGAGTGAGTGGGCTAGCAAAAAAGGGGCAGAATGGTGGTTGAGTGTATGCTGCACAAATTACAACCGTTCAAATGCAAAAAATCTTCAATGATGCAAGTAGTAGATTTTTAACGCAAAAATAAATATTCATTGACTCATGTGTAAACTTCCAAAGTAAATGTCATTAGTTCATGAAAGTTGTTCAAAATACTCAAAGTCTATATGGAAAGCTTCAAAGTTCTTAAAGTAAATGCAAAATCTTGTACAATGATTAAATAGTGTAATGTTTCCAAATCAGAATCTTAAATTATGCTGACAATTCCTGTAATCCATAATCCAAAGCCCTTCCAGTAAAATTTGGCTTTGCAAAATAATATTTTTCATCAGGGATCTATTGGAATAATGAATAACAGATTACATATTACAGTCCACATTCATACATTAATACCTAAACATTTGTAGGACAGAGAAACAATATACATGATATGAAATACCTGTTTTACAAAGTAGAAGTCTGTTTCAATGCGTCTTCAGCCTCATTAGCATTCTCTTGTGTGCTCTCTGACGTCAATGAGAGCCATGGATGAAACAACATTTATGCTATTATGCCAGAAGCCACGCCCCAGAAACAGCTATGTGATTGTCTTAAAGAAAACATTCCCCCCAAATAATAATAATAATAATAATAATAATAATAATAATAATAATAATAATAATAATAATAATAATAATAATAATAATAATAATAATAATAATAATAATACCACAGGCAGCAGGAACAGTGCTCATAGTTACTCTGGGAGTCTAGAAGTTATGATCCAGAAAAGGTATCTTTCCCAGTCTATGCTCAGTTTCTGCTTGGTAACTGTAGGGATTGGGGCCGCTCGTGAGGATGAAATCAGACACACACGCGGGTCAGGGCATCAAGGTGAGGTGACAGCGAGGAGCACCGAGTGACCTCCTTTTATTTCTGGCCAAAAATACCTTGGCTCGCACGCGCCTAGTGCCACGCACATCTGTCGCAGGCTAGAAGGAAGTGGGCTCAAACAATGGGTTTCATGTACATGGGTTATACATTTGTGGACATACGTGCCAGAGGGAAACCAGAAGACAAGGGGCAGACGGGTTTGTGGAATGGGGATGTCTGGTAGGGAAGATAAGGAGCTTATGGCTCCGGGAACTATCTTGTGGGTCCAATAAGGACTTCGTAGTCATCAGCTTAGTCAGGGGGGCGCCCATGAAGGATTGTTGCAGTCGTGCCTTTTGGCACTGACCACGCGACCTGGCCTCCTCCCTTCGGAAGCTGGCAGGGGCTATGGGCTAAGGGCATTCCTAAGGGCAGGCTAAGGGTACTTTTGGGGGGCTAAGGCTGGGTCACCCCTACAGGTAACATGGAGGTGAAAGGTGGCCTGAGCCATATACAGTACTGTACTTATTGGATACTAGCATATTTTGCCCGGTGGTGCCGGGCTCTTTAAAATGGTTTTGGAAGGTTTTTGTTTATGTTTATGCAAATGAGGTTAGTTTTTAATTGTGGTTTTTTAATTTTTTATTTTTACGCATGGGCTTTTATAAACTGTGATGTTTTATTTTTTGTATTTGGTTTTTGGTTTTTAAAAAGAGGAAAGGATGATATAATTTTCTATAATTATTGTATTTAACCAAATAATGTGTTACTATGTGAATCTTTTTAAATAGTTGTACCTTGGATAATAATTTTTAAAATGTGTAAGAATATGGTTTTTTTAAAAAATCAATGTTTCTATACTGTGTTTAGATTTTTTTTTGTTTTTTTGAGTGAAAACTTATTTCTTATTTTTTTAATTATTTGTGATTAGTGTGAATATTTTTGAATGTTTTGATAACTTATTTCAGTAATTTGAGAATTATTTTTATTATTTTGAATATTTTTGAATGTTTTTTCTCTTGTGGCCTCTGGGTGGGGCTGGTGAGCTTTTCTTGTATTCTACTATTTTTTTCTACTATCCTCTGGGTGTTGCTTCCTCTTCCGGTAAGTAGTCTCTTTCTTCCCTCAGTTTAGTTCCGGTCGTCATGGAGTGAAGACGTCTCCTGGTAAGGTCTCTGGTTTAAATTTTGGGGGGGGGGGGTTGTTGTAGGTTTGGGGGGGTTTCTGTGTGTTTATTATTGTTTGTTTTTGGATGTTTTTGTGTTTCCTTTTTCTGACTTTTTTTGGTCTTGTTTATTTTTGACTGTTTTTGTTTTTGGATGTTTTTGTTTTTACTTTTTCAGGTTTTTTTGGTTTTGATTATTTTTGACTGTTGTTGGAGTGTGTTGTTTTGTGTTGGGGTTGGGGGTGTTTCCGTGGGCTGGTCCCGGGGACTGGACCGTGGAAATACCATCGCCGCTTGATGCGGTGTTGGGGTGGTGGTATTTCCGTGGGCTGGCCTTAGTGGCCGGACCATGGGAATCCCATCGCCGCTTGAAGCAGCATTGGGGTGGGGTATTTCCGTGGGCCGGCCTGGGTGGCCGGACCACAGGAATCCCATCGCCGCTGTATGCGGTGGTGGGGGAGTGGGGGTTTCGCGGCCTGCCTTTTTTATTTTTATTTTTCCCGCGCCGGCTGCCTCAGCATTCTGTGCGCTCATGGCACACAGGACGCTGGGGCTTGTAGTTTGGCATGTGCGTTTTTGGCTTGTGCAGCGTTTTTTTTCTGCGGGTTTGATTTTGATTGGCTGTGGCGCGTTTCCGAACGTTCCTTTTGCTTGCGCCGCTCAGCCTGATTGGCTCTGGTGCAAGGAACGTTGGGAATTGAAGTTCCCTTTTTTTTGTTTGCGTCCGGGGGGCTCCTGCCCCACTGGCGCAAATTTCAACCCGACAGTTACCTGCGCACCGGGTTCGGGTGAGTGAACGGAGGCCCATTACGGGCTAGTAGGGCCTGGCTAAACATCCTTTGTCACATTCCAACGGTTAACACACCATTTTATAGGTATAGATGTGTGGATATTATAATATTCTTTTTCAAACTAAACCCCAGTGTTAAACCTCATGAAGTAGTCATTGTAGTGCAGGGCCGTTGGCCGGTCACATGGTTCAGTGGGCCGGTCAAGTGGTTTGTCGGGCCAGTCATGTGGTTCCTCCCACTGGAAGCCGAAGTAAAAAAAATACCTTGCAATCTGTTTTGCAACAGGATGGGATAGATTTTAAGCTGCCATATGGGTGCGTTTTACTTCCGCTTCCAGGAGCAACAAGGGTGGCATGGTCTGGATGAACTGGTGTTGGGGCCAGATCTGGTCCGTAGGCTATAGTTTGGGCATCACTGTTGGAGTATTTTACTTCCTGTAAGTCTGCAGCAGCCTGGAGTGAGTTGTAGAGAGCTGTGAGAGAGCAAGGCCCACTATCCAGTTCCAAGACTGTAAGCAATTGCTTTCTCCAGTTGCTCATTAATTTAACAACACATTCCTTTATTTAACTCTCCCTCCTTTCCCCCAAGAAGATAATATATAACTACTCTTTAGAGATCTGTCTGGGGGGGGAAATGATCCTCAGAAGTGGCTGCAGATGTATAACCTCTTTAAATTTGTTCAGGGCTCACAAGAAAAGCAAACGGTACAGAGAAGATTCACTTGGAGAAGATTGTTGTCGTTTTGCTTTCCTAAAACCAGGAGAGTTTGTATCAAAGAACCAACAGAGGAGGAGACAACGGGCTTTCTTATATGTTCAGATCACCCACATCTGAGATTTAGCAATATGAAACCCCCATGAAGCCATAATCCAGCACTAGTAGCCTAACATTCTATTGATGTATATTTTTGTAGGCCTATATTAGGTTATAGTCTTTATGCTATTTGCAACCAGTGAAAATACATAGCTTCCAAACAGCTGAATGAAATGGTACAGTTTTGTGACTTAGAGATCAGCTACACGGGAGTTTAGCCTTCTCTGTAGTTGCCTGCTGGGAAGGTAGGGAGTGCTCTGAAATATCTACATACATGACATTTTTGTTAGAACAGTAGCTAAAGCATAAAGTCCATCCCAAAGTGGTGTAGGGTAGGAGGCTATTATTTACTTGGGATGATTAAGGATCATTCAAGAAAAACAGGTATTACTGAAGTATAGTTGCCTAGTTCATGCCAATGTCAATTTGCCATTATCGGCAAGTAGCTACGGGGGATGGCAGATGACAGAGGAGCCTGATGTCCATGGGGTTGCAAATGGTTGGACTCGACTGCGACTGAACAACAACAAAGCTTAATAAGTGAGCCACTTCCTGATTTTGGCAAAATAATCATTTTTTCTGCTTGGCAGATGTCAGGGAAAGTGAACACTTTTACTGATGCAATATGTCAATTATCTAAAAAAACTTAAAATATTTCCTTTGCTTTGGTGGTTGAGAAACTGCTCTATAGCTGAAGCCACGTTTATTGATTCAATTATAAGGGGGTTTGACATCAGGAATAGTTTCAAACTAGCCTTTTCGGTAGCTAAGGGGGTAGGCGGGTGGGTCAGAAGACATGGTGTTGGGATGTATCGGTTCAAGGATTACAAATGGAAAGTGATGTTGTTTAGACTCTTTCCCATATATAGGTAGTTGTTAATAACAGAGAATAAATGCACAATAAAAACTTTGCCTGAAAGCACCCTGTAACCTTTGTGAAGGCTACGCCATAAACTTTTTTTTAACTGCCATGGTATATAGTTTATGAGCATGTAGTAAGACATTTACAGAAATATGGGATATAGCTATCACTGAGGGAAAGTCTTAAAGGTACAAAAGTTCACATGCATTCAAATGGCGCAGGAATATGCAATTTCTAAAAAAAAGAAGAAGAAGAAAATAATAAAATACCCCTTTTTAAGAGTTTGCAGCATAGATCTGGCAAGGAAAGGGAGAAGTGAGTTGTTTGGCACGTTGATTTCACAGCCACTAGGCAACAAGTGTTTAGTTATACTGTACTCAGATTCAGATGAACAAATACTTAACAGGATACTTAAGAGACTGCATCGTCCCGAGAGTGTCTGCCTGTCCAACCAGAGTGGACCGGAGGGGCTCCCTAGTTGTGCCATCAACTAGAGGGGCCCGCCTCTCTAGCACACAAAGAAGGGCCTTCTCCATTTTATATGTTTTTAATCTGTTGTAAACCACCCTGAGTCGTGTCCACCTGAGTGGGCGGCATAGAAATTAAATTAAATTAAAAAACAAGTAAGTTAGGGTAGTGAGATGGGTTGGGCATTGTCCCAGGCAACAAGTACTCCAAAATGATTGCTAGGAAAATGTGATATCCCGAGAACAGAATAAATAATCTGGAAAATAATGGGTAAATCTGCTGCTACAAAATAATAATAACTTGCATATTGCATTTGTTGCATAATCTGAATAGTCATCTGGAAACTTTCTGAGTGTACCTCTGAGGACAGATCATGTCACCATGTTAAGGGATGGGGTTACTTTCTGGAGCTAAGAGTTCTTTCCACTTGAGTTTCAGGCTGGTTTTGTTTCTTCCCAGCCAGGTCTCTAGACAAACTCTATAATTTTGCTGACTGCTCCGGCCTTCACCTTATCTTTACATTGAATGCTTTGTGTCGGAACCCCAACAATTCCTGGAACAGTTCCAATGCACTCAACCTGATCAAGTACAGTGCCAGCAAGAAGTACAATATCTCCTGGGAACTGGGCAATGGTGAGTGGTTTTGAGAGATGGGAATGTGGGAAAGGAAGAGGGAGGAGAAAAGAACTTACCACTCAAATGGTGAGCAGGTCTCAGCCAGAGTGAGAAAAGTGGAGTGTTGCTGTGAGAGTGAACAGCGACTTAACTGTAGCTGATAGTTAAAGACATGCACAGGCTGTTGCAGAAGAGAGGGAGCCCATACTTAAAAGAAATACCATATATACTTGAGTATAAGCCAACCTGAATATAAGCTGAGGTACCTAATTTTGACCTGAAAACCCAGGAAAATAGGTTGACCCGAGTATAAGCCGAGGGTGGGAAATGCAGCAGCTGCTAGTGAGTTTCTATAATCAAAATACATGAAAATATGGTAAAATTAATTAAATTGTTGGGACATCTCAATCCAGCACAATGACCCTCATGGTCATTGAACTGAATATAAGCCAAGTCCCCTTTTGGGGGCTCATTTTTCAGGCTAAAAAACCTGGCTTATTCTCGAGTATATACGGTACCTATTTTGAGACAATAGAACAGGGGTCCCAAACTTTTTGGGCTGGGTGCCTGACCATGGCCCTGGAACAGCTGAGCAGGCCAGACCACCCCCACCACACCCGGAACAAGGTGTGTTTGCACTTGCACATCCATATTCACTTCCTGGTTTGGTGCGGACACTTCTGCGCTTGCATGAAAGTGGCCATATTTACTTCCTGGTTCGACACAGCCATATTCACTTCTTGGTTTGGTGCGGATGATTCTGTGTGTGCACGAGCACATCCACGCCAAACCAGAAGGTGAATACAGACACTTCTACGTACACATGATGACTTCCATGCCAAACTAGGAATTAAATATGGATGCATCCACATGCGCAGAAGTGTCCATATTCACTTCCTGGTTTGGTGAGGGTGCCATAGGCTTGATGGAATGGCTTCGGGGGCTGTATCTGGACCACAGGCCATAGTTTGTGCATGCCTGCAATAGAAGAGAGAGAGAGAGAGAGAGAGAGCTGGATTAGACTGACTTCAAGGGCTATATGTCTAGATTTGCACTGGAAAGAGCCATAGTGCCACCTTATCTAATTCCTTCTGCATAGTGCTTCCAAACTGTCAAAGGCCTCTCATGCTGGGCACCCTTTTCAGCTTTCCTGATCCAGAATTGATAAATGCTTGTTTCTCTTTGCTACCAGAACCCAATAACTACCGAGCCCTGACAGGGCGAACAGTGAATGGTACTCAGTTGGGCAAGGACTACGTGCAGCTGAAGAGGCTGTTGCAGCTGATCCGCACCTACTCCCGAGCCAACCTCTATGGACCAAACATTGGGAGACCTAGGAAGAATGTTGTGGCCCTCTTGGATGGGTGAGTGATAAGGTTCATGCCAAATGGTGCAAGGAACTGGAGTGGTGGCTTATGCCACTGGAGAGTCACAAGAAATAAAAACAACTCTGTCTAACATGGTACCCAATCTCCTTCTTTGGAAAGTCTAAGTCAGAGGTGCCCAAACTTTTTGGGCCACGGGCCGGTCACATGGTTCCTCCGACCGGAAGTGGAGGTAAAATGTGCCTTGCAATCTGTTTTGCTACAGGATGAGATAGATTTTTAGACTGCCATTTTCTCTGCTTAAACCAGGAGTGCCCAAACAACAGCGTGCAGGCTGTATCCAGCCCATGATGCCAATTCATATGGCCCACAATGCCCTTACTGCTCCTGAAAGCGGAAGTAAAATGCGCCTGTATGGATGTGTTTTACTTCCACTTCCAGGAGCAGCAAAGGCATCATGGGCCGGATGAATTGGTATCGGGGCCAGATCAGGCCCACTTGTGGTAGTTTGGACACCCCTGGTCTAAGTACACCTCCTCCATCCCCACTCTATCCCCATTGTTTGGAAAGTTGCAAGAGATTAGGGAGGCAGTGCTCTATTCCATCTATGTAGTAGAAGTTACCATTGGTTGCTAGGTAGATGTGAATAGCTCAAGTTAAAGAAACAAACAAAGGAAGAAAATCTGAATTCTTAGAAAACTGAATTCTGCAGTTTTTTTAAATATACCATTGAACCATGCAGCAAAATCCATGTTTTGAGCTACAGGCAGTGATTGGCAACTCACGATCACACCGGTCTGGGGGGGGGGGATTCCCTATGGCCACGCCCATTTCCTTGCACCCTGCAAGCTCTCTTCCTGTGTCTCCCTTCCAGGGGGTCCCTTCCAGGGGGGCCATCGTCCTTCTGCACAGCAACAAACAATCTATGGGGCAAGGTGTGGGTCTAGGGAGGGATTCCCCCAACTACTTCCCCTCCCAACTTTTAGTGTTCCTGAAATAATGGGCAGCAGCCAGCAATATGGGCCAAACACATAACTTTTATTCAGGAATCAGAACTCATTTACAGTGATTTATATACAGTCAGGGAAAGATACATTTAGGCGGGAATAAACAGGATTGGTGGATTGAACTCAGGAGAGAGTGGGGTGATCCTTGACCGGCTAGAACTCGCACGTCTCGTAATTAAATGGCACGAACCCCAATCTCGCGTTACTTGCAAACTGAGGACAACCCAAAATGGTGAATACATTTTGTCAGTCATATCTGACTAGGGAGCAGTGCTCATCTCCATTTACAGCCAAAGAGCCAGTGCTGTCTGTATTTTCAAACGTTTTCATGGTCATTTGGCAGGCATGATTAGATCGCCGACCCAGTCACATAGCCATGCCACACCTGTCAACCTTCCCGATTTGGCCGGGATTACCCCGTAATCCTGCGCCAATTGATGTCATTACCCGACTTGACCTTGGGATTCGCCATCGATCCCATCCTCGTCGCCAATTTAGTGTCTTGCACGGAAGACAAAGAAGGAGTCGCAGGAAGGACTAACACAGGTTTATTCATTGATGATCAGGATGAACATGTGGTAATGGCGGAGGTACCTCACATTATATACAGTAGTACAATACATTTGAATCTGGCTGCACGGTAGCTCATTGGCTGCTACCGGCGTGACGTCGTCCCAGTCACGCCCATCTTCTGTAGTTGTTTGATAGTGCGGGAGAGTTCCCGCGGCTGCCGGTGATTTGAGGAATGAGAACCATGTGAGTTGAACGCTCGCAGTTGCCCTCTATGGGCAGCTAACTCGCGTTCCTTTAACAGCTGTGCTACATTGTAATTGTGGTCAGGTTACATTCATACATTTCTTAAAGCAACATTGTACATACATAACACACAGGCCCCGTTTTTTCCGGAGCCGCGGGTTGACAGGTATGAGCCATGGCCAAGAAGTAGGCCATGCTCACAATGTGGTAGTAAAAAAAATTTGGAGCCCACCACTGGCTACAGGCTAGTGGATTATGGAAGGCACATTGCAAATACTTTTCCCCCAAGATTTTTGGAAGAAGATTGGGCTGGCATCTGTTAGGGTGTTAAACTTGTTATAAATATATGTTAAAGTAGGAATAGGATGCCCTTTCTTAGGTATGAAGGAGAGCCATATGACTCATCATAACACTTCCAACTTTGTGATATACAGTGTAATCTGAACAAACTAGAATGAGTTTGATATGTGGGTTTCTAAGGAAGGATTGAGCCTATATACTATTAGTGAGGGCTGACTGAAGGAAAAATATGTGGGGCATTCCCTCTCTTAACTTCTAATGGATTGTATGCCCTTTAAAAGTGGAGAGATGTGACATTCTAGCCTCTGTATTGAACCATGTTTAGTCCTTTGGTTGGAATGAATTATGTGTGTTACTGTTCCCATTTCCTAGTATTCCCGCATTTGGGATCCTACCTTTGTCTTGCCCTATTTTGCCTCATTAGAGCCAGTGCAATGTAATGGATAGAGTGTTGGACATCCAGGAGAGCTAGTTTCAGGTACCCACTTAGCCCATGAGAACTCATTGGAGAGTGGCAATGGTAAACCATGCTTTAAAGATCTTATATACCTTGAAAACTGTATTAAACTTGCCAGTCAACTTGATGGAACTTAACAACATCACTCATATTTGCCTTTTTAATGTTGAATTAATTCTATTACAGCACTTCTATTTGTCTTAACAACAAAAAATCTTGTTGCTGTTTGAAAACTGATTTTCATTAACATAAGCTTTTCTGGGCTGCAGTTTATTTAAAAGTTTGTACCTGATAGGAGTCTTTAATCTACAACAAGACTTGTGTTTAATCTGTATTTTAATTTATTTTAAAATACAGTGATACCTCATACAACGTCCAAACTTAGTTCCACAAGTTTGGACTTTATACGCATTTGGACTTTGTATGAGGCATGCAAAATCCTAGCCGCGATGCCTCATACAACGTCCAAATCCTTGCCATAATGCCTCATACAACGTCGTTTCCATAGAGATATATTGTACTGTAACAGCACAGACTTCAGGGCAAAGTCAAGGAAACAGACAGGAAACTGACAGAACTTTAAGAAATCATTATCTAAAGGCTAAAAACATTACAAAAACATGTCAAACAACCATGATTGTCCAAGAATCTGAAGAATGCTGCAAAAATCCCAGGAATGCTTCTAAAAATTCTGATGAAAAACTTCAAAAAAATCCAAAATCGCGCTGAAAACCACTCCTAAACACTCTTCACCTCGTGCAAAACCCACAAGAGCAATGCATGCATGCATCCTGCCTTTTATACTGCCCAGGCACAATGCAACCTGGGAAAAACCCCAATGCCTCATACAAAGTCACAGCGACTTTGTATGAGGCAACTTTTTTCAAGAAATTAGGCGATGTTGTATGAATTTGATGTTGTATGAAGCGGACTTTGTATGAGGTATTACTGTAACTGCTGTATTTTAATGTTAGCTTTCATGGATCAAGTCCACTACTGTACATACAGCAGTTATAGTGGCACAACTTTTTTGTCTTTTTGTTTTGTTTACTCTGATATACTTAAAACATAGACTAACATGGCTACCATTTCAAAGACTTGTGTTGTTTTTCCTCCAGCAATATAACAGTTACGTCACTACCAGAGTCGCATCACTCATAGTCCCGGATAGGGAGCGGGGGTAGGGGGAGGGGGGGTCTTTAAAGGGACGCGTTTGTTTGCTTCCTTTGTTTCTCGTTTTTGGAAACTAGAAGATCTGCTGCCCAAGGCAATGGAGGCTCTTTCTCCAACATGATGCGATCCAGAGCAGGATCCTCTTTGCAATAGGGCACAGGGGGCGAAGAGGAGGAAGACCAGCTGGGCGGGGGGAGGCCAGCCATTTGCCCCACCACGAGCCCTCCCGAACCTGGACGCCACCATTACCAGCCAGGCTGGGTAAGAGGAAGAAGACCAGCTGGACGGGGGGAGGCCAGCCATTTGCCCCGCCGCGAGCCCTCCCAAGCCCGGACACCACCATCACCAGCCGGGCCGGGTAAGAGGAGGAAGACCAGCCAGGTGGGGGGAGGCCAGCCATTTGCCCCGCCGCGAGCTCTCCCAAGCCCGGACACCACCAACCCCAGCCGGGGGGCGAAGAGGAGGAAGAACAGCTGGGCGGGTGGAGGCCAGCCATTTGCCCCACCGCGAGCCCTCCCGAGCCTGGACGCCACCATCACCAGCCAGGCCGGGTAAGAGGAGGAAGACCAGCCGGGTGGGGGGAGGCCAGCCATTTGCCCTGCCGCGAGCTCTCCCGAGCCCGGACACCACCAACCCCAGCCGGGGGGCGAAGAGGAGGAAGACCAGCTGGGCGGGGGGAGGCCAGCCATTTGCCCCACCGCGAGCTCTCCTGAGCCCGGATGCCACCAGCCCCAGCCAGGGGGCAAAGAGGAGGAAGACCAGCTGGGCGGGGGGAGGCCAGCCATTTGCCCCGCCACAAGCCCTCCCGAGCCTGGATGCCACCATCACCAGCCAGGCTGGGTAAGAGGAGGAAGAACAGCTGGGCGGGTGGAGGCCAGCCATTTGCCCCGCCGCGAGCCCTCCCGAGCCTGGACGCCACCATCACCAGCCAGGCCGGGTAAGAGGAGGAAGACCAGCCGGGTGGGGGGAGGCCAGCCATTTGCCCTGCCGTGAGCCCTCCCGAGCCTGGACGCCACCATCACCAGCCAGGCCGGGTAAGAGGAGGAAGACCAGCCGGGTGGGCGGAGGCCAGCCATTTGCCCTGCCGCGAGCTCTCCCGAGCCCGGACACCACCAACCCCAGCCGGGGGGCGAAGAGGAGGAAGACCAGTTGGGCGGGGGGAGGCCAGCCATTTGCCCCGCCACGAGCCCTCCCGAGCCTGGACGCCACCATCACCAGCCAGGCTGGGTAAGAGGAAGAAGACCAGCTGGGCGGGGGGAGGCCAGCCATTTGCCCCGCCGCGAGCTCTCCCGAGCCCGGACGCCACCAGCCCCAGCCAGGGGGAAAAGAGGAGGAAGACCAGCTGGGCAGGGGGAGGCCAGCCATTTGCCCCGCCACGAGCCCTCCCGAGCCTGGACGCCACCATCACCAGCCAGGCCGGGTAAGAGGAGGAAGACCAGCCGGGCGGGGGGAGGCCAGCCATTTGCCCCACCGCGAGCTCTCCCAAGCCCAGACGCCACCAACCCCAGCATCCAGGCACCAACCGAGCACCAAAGGAGAGGACCAATTGGCAGAAGGGAAGAAGGCAGAGGAGGAAAACCAGGGGGCGAGACTCAGAGCCCCATGCAAAGGAAAAGTAGCTGATATACAGAAATGTAGATGACTTAATATAGTAACTCACATAAAGACTTTACACTGACTTAATGTAGCAACTCACATAGAGACTTTATACTGACTTAATATACCAACTGACATAGAGACTGTGTTTAAAGTGTGATAATATGCATGATAATATGTTGTTTAAAATGTTCTAAACTTTTAAAACTGTGATAAAACTGTGATAAACTGTATGGGGGGGGGGGAATGGCATAGAAACCGGCAAACCATGCCATAAAGCTTGCCAAGAGAACCCTATTGACCAAAACAAAAGGCAAAACAAAGGAGCAGGTTAGATGATACAGGATGCTTAGCACCACAGAGTGGAGTAAGGGGAGGGACAGGAAAGTGGGAGGAGAAATTCAATGTTGCAAGGAACAATACTGCATAGGGACATGGAATGTGAGATCAATGAACCAAGGTAAACTGGAAGTGGTAAAAAATGAGATGGAAAGAATAAGCATTGACATCTTGGGAATCAGTGAGCTAAAATGGACAGGGATGGGCGAATTCAGCTCTGGAAACCATCATATCTACTACTGTGGACAAGAAAACCTTAGAAGAAATGGAGTAGCCATAATTGTCAATAAAAGAATGAGAAAAGCAGTAATGGGATACAACCTAAAAATGACAGAATGATATCAGTCAGAATTCAAGGCAAACCTTTCAATTTCACTGTGATCCAAATATAAGCACCAACCACTGGTGCAGATGAAGCCACAGTGGACCAGTTCTATGAGGACCTAGAACACCTCATAGAACAGACACCAAGAAATGATGTCCAAATTATATTAGGAGACTGGAATGCCAAAGTAGGAAATCAAAAAGTGGAGGGAATAACAGGCAAGTTTGGTCTTGGAACACAGAATGAAGCAGGGCAAAGATTGATAGAGTTCTGCCAAGAGAACGCACTGGTCATAGCAAACACTCTCTTCCAGCAACACAAGTGGTGACTTTACACATGGACATCACCAGATGGCCAACACCGAAACCAGATTGACTACATACTCTGCAGCCAAAGATGGAGAACCTCCATACAGTCAGCAAAAACAAGACCTGGAGCAGACTGTGGCTCAGATCACAACCTACTGATCGCAAAATTCAGGTTAAGACTAAAGAAAATAGGGAAAACAAGGAGACCAGACAGATATCACCTAGACAGCATCCCTAAAGAATACACGGTAGAGGTGATGAACAGATTTAATGGCTTAGACTCAATAGACAGAGTGCCAGAAGAATTATGGACAGAGATGAGGGACATCCTGCAGAAAGCAGCAAAGAAAACCATACCAAAAGAAAAGAAGCGTAAGAAAGCAAAGTGGTTGTCTGATGAGGCTCTTAAAATAGCAGAGTAAAGAAGGAATGCAAAAGTCAAAAGAGAAAGGAAAAAGTACAATCATTTGAACACAGAATTTCAAAGAAAAGCAAGGAGAGATAAGGAAAACTACCTCAAAGAACAGTGCAAAGAAATGGAGGAAAACAACAAAAGAGGCAGGACAAGAGATCTCTTCAGAAAAATCGGGGAAATAAAGGGAACATTTAAAGCAAAAATGACCATGATAAGGGACAAAGACGGAAAAGAGCTAGCTGATGCAGAAGAGATTAAGAAAAGATGGAAAGAGTACACAGAGGAATTATACAAAAAGGACCTCAACACTCCTGATAATCACAATGATGAAAAAACTGAACTTGAGCCAGACATTCTGGAGAGCGAAGTCATAAAGTCCCTAAAGAGCACTGCAAACAACAAAGCTAGTGGAGATGATGGTATCCCAGTGGAATTTTTCAAAGCTCTAAAAGATGATGGCGTCAAATTACTGCATTCAATATGCCAGCAAATTTGGAAAACAAAACAGTGGCCACAGGATTGGAAAAGATCAGTATACGTTCCAATCCCAAAAAAGGGCAATGCCAAAGAATGTTCAAACTACCGAACAATTGCACTCATCCCACACGCCAGCAAGGTGATGCTCAAGATAATACAGGATAGACTTCAGCAGCATGTGGAGAGAGAATTACCAGAGGTGCAGGCTGGTTTCAGAAGAGGCAGGGGGACTAGAGACCACATTGCCAACATACGTTGGATCATGGAGAAAACAAAGGAATACCAGAAACAAGTTTACTTTTGTTTTATTGACTACACTAAGGCATTTGACTGTGTGGACCACAACAAGATGTGACAAGTAATTAAAGAGATGGGAATACCAGAGCACCTCATATGCCTCCTGAGAAATCTGTACATGAATCAAGAAGCAACAGTTAGGACAGAACACGGAATGACAGAGTGGTTTGGAATAGGAAAAGGAGTAAGACAAGGCTGCATTTTATTACCCTGCTTATTCAACTTATACACAGAGCACATAATGCGCAATGCAGGGATGGAGGAATCACAATATGGGATCAAAATTGCTGGGAGAAACATCAACAATCTGAGATATGCAGACAACACCACCCTCATGGCAGAAAGTGAGGAAGACCTAAAGAATCTCTTGATTGGGCTGAAGGAGGAGAGTGCAAAAGCTGGCTTGAGACTCAATATCAAGAAAACCAAGATAATGGCAACAGGCCCCATCAGTTCCTGGAAAATAGATGGGAAAGAAGTAGAAGCAGTGACAGATTTTACATTCTTAGGATCAAAGATCACTGCAGATGGGGATTGCAGCCATGAAATAAAAAGGCGACTGATTCTTGGGAGACAAGCCATGAGAAACCTGGGGAACATAGTGAAAAGCAGAGACATCACATTGCAAACAAAAATTAGAATAGTCAAAGCAATGGTATTCCTAGTGGTAATGTACGGATGCGAGAGCTGGACAATTAGGAAAGCTGAATGCAGAAGAATAGACGCCTTTGAAATGTGGTGTTGGAGGAGAGTTTTGAGAGTCCCCTGGACAGCGAGGAGAACAAATAGGTCAATCTTAGAAGAAATCAACCCTGACTGCTCATTGGAGGGACAAATAGTGAAGATGAAGATGAAGTACTTTGGACATCAAATGAGAAGGGAGGATTCACTTGAGAAGGCCTTGTTGTTGGGAAAGATGGAGGGCAAAAGAAGAAGGGGGAGGCCAAGGATGAGATGGCTAGATGGTATTGTAGACACAATGGGCACAGAACTGGGAGTGCTGAGGGGGATGGTGGAGGACAGAGGCGCCTGGAGAACAATGGTCCATAGGATCGCAAAGGGTCGGAATCGACTGTGCGACTGAACAACAACAACAATATAACAAGCCTATTCACCTAAGAAGGTTTGATTCTGCCAACTGGCAAATGATTATGCTTAGACGTTGTACACTTGTGCTTCGTTTTTCATGCACAAACATTTTAAAAGCAAACCAATCTCCTGCATCTGCCTGATCCGAGTTGTGAATCTTGTTCTCTTGAACTGAATACTAACACGAGAAGGCTAATGTATTTGAAGTACAGTACTGCTGTGTTTAGGGCAGGGCAGGGGTCTTCTTAGCATTACTGAGAAGGCTGCCTGCAGGGCAGAGAAGAGAACCAGAGCCATACACAGGTGCTAGAAAAGTTTTACAGATGGGACTGCCAGCCCTATTTGATGAAGTGTTAATTGGGCTATTCAGGAAAAATCTGTTCCTTCTTTTTCAGGATGAGGTCAGGAGTCACAGTCTTTCTCAAGGATCCCAAAAATTCAGTGGAGTTGCTAGCACAGAGAATGAGGCGAGGATCCCAGGTAGTTTCAAACCTTGAGGGAAACTCAGCTCTAGGAGTCACACAGGATTATGCTGAGGGAGGGAAAATTTACACAGAGTTGACAACAGAGATGCTGATTTGGAGGAATGACACACTTTTGTAACTTAGCAGTTTGTGAGAGTTTGGAAGGAAGCATTTATAGTTTTGGAGGGTGTTGTGTATGCATGTTCACTGTACTGCTAAGAATGTAACCACTCCATTTACAATGTATCTCAGCTGTAAAGGAACGCGAGCAAGCAGCCCATAGAGGGCAGCTGCGAGCGTTCAGCCTCACATGGTTCACATTGCTCAATCACAGACAGCCGCGGGAAAACCTTCCCCGCATTCAGCAGCAGGAAGAAGAACTGCTGAAGAGAGGCGTGCCTGGGCGAGGCCACGCCGGTAGCGGCCAATGAGCTACCGTGCTACAAGATTCAAATGTATAATGCTACTGTATATATAGAGATGTATCACCACCATTACCTCATGCTTCACCCGATCATCATGCAATAAACCTGAGTTAAGCCAACCCTTCGGCTGTTCTGTTGTCTTTGGTCCCATACAGTAAATTGGCGACGAAGGTGGGATATGGCTGCCCACGGGACCAAGACATGCGCCGGCTACGAGATCAGGAAGCCGGGAGACTTGGAGCTGTTTGAGATAGACTTCAACGGAGCGCTGGTGGAGCTCGAAGTCTCAGATGAGGACAAGAAGAGGGCCATCTTCGTCCGCATGCTCGGGCATGAGACCAAGAGGACCTTGGTGGACCTGATCGCGCCGAGGAGGGTGAGCGACTTCAAAGCCAAAGAGCTCTTGGCGGTGTTGCGCACCCACCTCCGGCCCGCGATAGCGATGTTCCCCGCTCGGAGCACGTTCTGGAGGCGAGTCCAGGCGCCCGGGGAATCGGTCACTGAGTTCGCCGCGGCCCTGCGGCTGGCCGCTGGCCCATGCAAGTGGGAGACCCCAGAAGTCACCCTCCGAGACTGCCGGCTCTGCGGCCTGAGGGACACCGAGACTCAGCGCGCGCTGATGAAACAGGAGCCGCCTCCCACGTGGCAGCAGGTCCTCGACACGGCACAGGCCGCGGAAGCCACGACGGCCGGGGTGCAAGAGCTCCAGGACTGGCGCCCGAAACCCGCCAAGGCAGAGAGCTCGGTGCGCGCGGCCCGGCGAGTTTCGAACTCATCCGCGGAGAGCGGCGACAACGAGGACGTCCGGAAGGTCCAGAAGGAAGGCCGGCGCTGCGACGGCTGCGGCGCCGCCCACGCCCGCGCCAAATGCCCGTTCCGCAAGGCCGAGTGCCACAACTGCGGCCGGCGCGGGCACATCGCCAAGGTCTGCCGAAAACGGCGCGAGGCCAAGAGGAGTTCCCCAGACCGCTCGGCGAGGCAGGACCGCACCACGAGGCCCAAGGACGGCACCCGGACCACGAGGAAGCGGGACGGAGTAGGGCGCATCTCCGATGACAGCGAGGACGACGCACCGGTTTTCAGCGTATCCACGGAGCACCCCCGGTACTTCGTTGAGGTAGTAATCCAAGGGGCCCCTGTTAGGATGGAGGTGGACTCGGGTTCTTCTTACTCTATCATCTCCCAGGGAGAGTTCCTAAAAATAGCCCCCCACGTGCGGCCCAAGCTCAAAGCGTTGAGGGCCACGCTGAAGGACGTGCAAGGGAACCGCATCCCGGTGTTGGGGGTTGGGAAGTTCCAGGTCCAGTTCAAAAAGCGCGCCGCAACGCTTCCCCTAGTCGTCCTCAAGGGAGGTAAATGTAGCCTCCTCGGGACTCAATGGTTCCAGCCCCTGGGGTTGTTCATTGGGGGGGTGCACGCCGTGGGAGTACACGCCGCCGGGACTGACCCAATACAGAGCGTGTGCGATGCGCACCCCGAAGTTTTCAAAAAGGGACTCGGAAAATTCAAGGGCCCCCCAGTGACTTTCGACCTGGACCCTGGAGTACGTCCAATCAGACTTAAACCGCGCAGAGTGCCTTTCGCACTAAAGGACAAAATAGAGGCGGAGTTGGACAAATTGGTGGGCCAGGGGATTCTTGTTCCTGTTGATTCTGCGGAGTGGGAGACTCCAATTGTAACAGCGCTCAAGGCCAACGGGGAGGTCCGCATATGCGCTGATTACAAGTGCACCATCAATAAGGCGATCCGCCCTAATGCGTATCCGGTGCCAGTAGTCAGCCACTTGTTGGCCAGGTTACACGGGGGGAGGTGTTTTGCTAAACTCGACCTGGCCCAAGCCTACCAGCAACTCCCGGTGACCCCCGCCGCAGCTGCTGCGCAGACCATAGTCACCCACAAAGGGGCGTTTCAGGTATCGCGCCTCCAATTCGGCGTGAATTCGGCGCCCGGGATCTTCCAGTCACTCGTGGAACGCCTCCTGAAGGGGTTAGAGGGGGTGTTACCCTACTTTGATGACGTATTGATTACAGGGGGGAGCCGGGCCGAATTGGCAGAAAGGTTGGGAAAGGTCCTGGCAAAATTCGAAAAGGCGGGGTTGCGGTTGCGGAAAGACAAATGCGTCTTCTTCGCAACTGAGGTTGAGTTTCTAGGGTTCCGTGTTACTCCCGAGGGAATAAGGCCATCCCAATCCAAGGTGGCCGCCATCAAAAAAGCCCCTCGCCCCACCTCCAAGCCCGAGCTGCAGTCGTTCCTTGGGCTGCTCAACTTCTACCACTCCTTCCTTCCTCGGAAGGCAGCCGTGGCGGAACCGCTACACAAATTGTTAAAAAAGGACGAGGCATGGAAGTGGGGCGACGACCATGAAAAGGCTTTCAATGACCTGAAGCGACTCCTGGCATCAGATGCTGTACTGACCCACTTCAATCCCAAACGCCCAGTGGTCCTGATATGCGATGCATCCCCGGTGGGGGTGGGGGCGGTGTTATGCCACGTGCTGGAGAACGGGAAGGAGGCCCCAATAGCGTTCTACTCTAGGTCCTTGTCCCAAGCGGAGAGAAACTACGCCCAGCCAGACAGGGAAGCACTAGCGATAATTGCGGGGACCAAGAAATTTCATGATTTTGTGTATGGCCGCCCCTTCACCATAGTGACTGACCATAAGCCCTTGCTAGGCATTTTCACCGCAGATAAGCCCACACCCCAAATCCTGTCTCCGAGAATGCTCAGGTGGGCCATTTTTCTCAACGCGTATCAGCACGCGTTGGTGTACCGGCCCGGGAAGGAGATCAGCCATGCGGATGCCCTGTCGAGGTCCCCCATTCCCAGGGATTGCTGCCATGTGGGCGAGGAAGAGAGGGACCACCAGGTCTTAATGATAGAGGTCCTAGACTCCCCTCCAGTAGTACCGGCCGACATCGCCAAAGCGACCGGTAAGGACAAAACGTTAGCTACAGTTTGCTCCTGGGTACAAAAAGGGTGGCCCGTGTCTTCCCCAGCAGCGGAATTCGACACATTTTTCAAAAAGAAATTAGAATTGTCCCTAGAGAGGGGTTGCCTTTTGTGGGGACAGCGGGTAGTGATCCCCACGTCCCTCCGGCTGAGGGTGCTTAAACTGCTGCACGTCAGCCACCCCGGGATCGTCCGCTCTAAGGCACTAGCCCGCAGTTACTTTTGGTGGCCCCAGCTAGACGCCGACATCGAGCACATGGTCGGCACTTGCGAAGCGTGCCAAAGCTCCAGGCCAGAAGAGGCTCGCTTGCCACATAGGGAGTGGGACACAGCAAGGGGGCCCTGGTCCCAGGTACACGTAGACTTTGCTGGCCCGTTCAGGGGAACACTCTTCCTCCTTGTGGTGGACGCGTTCTCCAAGTGGTTGGAGGTCATTCCAGTCTCGAGCACCTCCTCGGCCACAACAATTAAACAGTTACGGAGGGTCTTTTCCACGTTCGGTTTACCCGACACCCTCGTCAGTGATAACGCTAGCTGTTTCACGTCCGCCGAGTTCAGGACATTCATGGATCTCAACGCCATTCGGCACATCACCTCCGCCCCTTTCCACCCGGCCACTAACGGCCAAGTAGAGCGCCTCGTGCGTACCACTAAGGACGCGCTGCGGCGCATGGGCTCCGGAGATCTTGACTTACAACTGTGCCAATTCCTGCTACGGTACAGGGTCACCCCACTAGCGTCAGGGTACTCCCCCGCGGAGTTGTTAATGCGCAGGAAGCTGGCCACAGTAATCTCCAAACTAGACCCCACAAGGGTAGAGGACAAAGGGCGGAATGTAGAGATGGATGCCACAAAGAGCTTCAGCGTAGGTGCCCCCGTGCATTGCAGGAACTACGCCAGCGCGGGACCAGCCTAGGTGCCCGGCATTGTAATAGAACAAACCGGCCCCGTTTCATACCGCGTGGAGACCAATACAGGCCTCCTGTGGAGGCGGCACGCGGATCAACTCAGGCGCAGGGTCCCCGGAGAGCAGGACGAAAACGAAAATAGCCACGAATCAGCGTTAGGGTACTCCCCACCCGCTTAGCCCAAGGGGGAGAAAAAGGGGGACATGGGTCCCCACCAAGGGGGGAGGAAAGGGAATCGATCCTCAGAGATCTTTTGCGGGAGTTTGCGGCGGAAAGGAAGAGCCCCGATCTCGCACATAACCCTCGGAAGTGCCCCCAAAACACAGATTCCCCAAGAAGTTTAGACCTTGATTTACAGTACCAGGGGGAGTTAGCGGAGTGGTCCCCCACCCGTCCTAGCGAAAAGAGGGGTTTCAGTTCAGCCCCTGGTACCTCCAGTCCCAGTAGCCCCTGTGAGTTAGAATGCAACATAGCGCCAATGCCCCGGAGACCGACACCCCCAAGACAGGAGGCGACGGCGAGCCCGTCCACCACAGTCTCAAGGTCCCCCGAGCGGGGAACAGAAAGTAGCAGAACTACAAGGGCATCCTCGTCGGTCCCGAGATTCGTAATGGGAGGGTCTCCAGGGTCCACAGGCAACAGGCAGGGGTTCACTTCCCAGCTGTTCATTCTATTCCCATCCCCCAGCGCAAGGCAGGCACGGACGCCCCACAGAGCCACTAATGAGTCCCCGTTTTCCGTTGCAGGACAAGCACCCACGGAGTCAGGGATCACAGGCTCTCCGGTAATAGGTCAGGCGCAAGCACGCCCCAAGCGCACGTGCGGCAAGCCACATTGGTTGCGGGACTTCGTCCATCCTAGGGGGGAGGGATGTTGTGTATGCATGTTCACTGTACTGCTAAGAATGTAACCACTCCATTTACAATGTATCTCAGCTGTAAAGGAACGCGAGCAAGCAGCCCATAGAGGGCAGCTGCGAGCGTTCAGCCTCACATGGTTCACATTGCTCAATCACGGACAGCCGTGGGAAAACCTTCCCCGCATTCAGCAGCAGGAAGAAGAACTACTGAAGAGAGGCGTGCCTGGGCGAGGCCACGCCGGTAGCGGCCAATGAGCTACCGTGCTACAAGATTCAAATGTATAATGCTACTGTATATATAGAGATGTATCACCACCATTACCTCATGCTTCACCCGATCATCATGCAATAAACCTGAGTTAAGCCAACCCTTCGGCTGTTCTGTTGTCTTTGGTCCCATACAGTAAAGAGGGTTTGGTAGTTACTCATGAAATATTAGATATTCACACCCTCAAGGTACAAGTGAGTGGTTAATAGGCTGTTTAAATTCATTGGGAATCATTTCCATAGTATCAGCTTTAGCTTAAAGCAGTGTTTTCCAACCTTTGATTTGTGGACTTCAATTCCCAGAAGCCTAAGTCAATTCCGCAAAGCACTGATCAGCCAATGTACTGACTTAGGCTTCTGGGAATTGAAGTCTCCTTGTGGGGCCTGGGCTCTAAGTTGGGAACCACTGGCTTAAAAGAAATACTGGTATTCTTTCTGTTCTCGCAGCTGTGTCTGCTATATTGTTGAGTGGGCTTGTAGGTGCCTGACAGACTGTACCAAAGAGTACTTCCCAATAGTTTCTCACCATCCTGGAGAAAAGTGAGAAGAATTGTGTTCTGGGTCTAGTGTTCAACATCTTTGTAAATGATTTGGTTGTGGCCCATGGAGGGGATGCTCTTTAAATCACACCAAACTGGAATGGGTAGCTAACACTCCAGAATACAGAATCATGATTTGAGATCACCTAAACAATTTGTAGAATTGGACCAAAACTAACAAAATAAGTTTCTACAGGAAAAATGTGAAGTTTCACACTTCACTAGGAGAAACAAGGTTCACAAATATAAGATGGATATCAGCTGGCTTGGCAACAATACATGTGAGAAAGATCTTGGAACATTAGCCGCTCACAAATTTAACATGTGTTGAGCGAGTATAAGTACCTCTTTATTCTTTTGTCGGAACTCTCCTAGGATAGTGTCCATTTCTGGGCATAACTGTTTAATAATGTTATTGACAAGCTGAAATATGTCCAGAGGTGGTGCAAAAAGGTCTGGAAACCAGTTGGGGGAATTGGGTATGTAGCCTGGAGAAGAGAAGATTGAAATTATCCTCCAATATTTGAAGATATTTTCAATGGAAGATGGAGCAAGTTTGGTTGTTGTTGGTTTTTTTAAAGCAGGATCGGGTAGGGTCTGAAGAAATGGATTCCAATCATGGGAAAAGAGGTTTTGCCTAAACAAACATAAAGGACACCTTCTCACAGTAAGAACAGTTTAACAGTGGAATGGATTACTTAGGTGAGAGGTGGGAGTGAATTCTCCTTCAATGGAGGTTTTTTAAATAGAGATTCACTGGTGACCCATGAGAAATATTTAAGCTGTAGATTTCCTGCTTGTTGACCCTTGGGATCTCTTCCATGACAGATTGTATAAATCATATAAATCTTTCCATGATGGGTTTACTCCAGTGGTGGGCATCAGCAGGTTTGCACCAATTTGCCAGAACCGGTAGCAGAAATTCTGGCTGGCCCCACCCATCCAAGTTTTGAAATAAAGTAGTCCTAATTCGGGTGCAACGCAGGGCTTTCCCCCTGGCCACACCCACCAAACCACAAACACAGTGTGGTAGTAAAAAAAATTTGAAGCCCACCACTGGTTCACTCCAGCTTCCTACATATAAATCACAAAAACTTCATAGTCAATAATAATAGTGAAATGTTCCATATAAATGCAGTTTTTTAGCCTACAGTGGGTTAGAGTTACAGTAGTTACCTTTCAACATTCCAGCAGTTGGGATGTTGGGACTATTTTGTAATGTGCCTTTCCTAGGTGTTGGTTATTCACTTTGACCTCTGTTTTTAAGATTTGACCTTGTGATTCAGTCATCTTTTTTGCATTTAAATCCTGCAGCATTCTTTTCATTCTTTATTGCCACCAACTGAAATAGCAGTAAGAATATTGATTCAGCTGATCTGAAGGAAGGAGTTAGTAAACTAAGAGCTTTTTCTGTACCCTAGCACCAGAGAGAGTTAGTATGGATGAGAAGATAAACATTGTGCATCTCGTTTAGCATTGTCAGGTCACCAACATCTTATTTTCTGAGACTTCAGGGACTAAACCTGAAACAAGGGGCAGGTTCATGTGTTGTCCTGGGATGGCACCTTGTGAGTTCATAGTAGGAAAGGCTTAGGATGGGGATGCACCTGTTTTGGGGTTAACTCTAGAACCAGGAAGGAAATAGTTTTTGATAGCTGCACAGGTGGCAATATGTATTATCCAGCAGGTCCTGTCATTCATACTTGGGTTTAAACCCTGCACAGATTTACTTACAATTAACATGACACATAGAGAATTTTAGCCCTTAGGCTTCTAGAAGGCTCATCACCATTATTGGAAATTTCTTTTGCAGGCCCTGTGTCCCTCCTATCAATAAGGGGGCTTTACATGTATGATGGGCTCGAGTGCATTCATTCGCTAATTTTCTCCCCATTTCCCTACACTCAGTTATAACACACATAAAATAGTGAGCTGTGCATCTATTTAGGAATTGGTGACAATGGGTACCTATTAATGCACATTTTAATGCACATTCACCTCTTTCACTTAAAAGGTCTTTAACAAATGGGAGGCTGTGCTATAGCCCACCCAATTAGACCAATTTTTCAATATTTTTGCTGTTTCTGCCCCCCCCCAATAGGTTTCTGTCTACATATTGGTTAGAATGCTTAGCACTTGGAATGAAATATAAAACAGGTTTTGTAGCTGAGAAATTTTAAACATACACAGGCTCCCGATCATGGTGAAGGAGGCACTGAAAGACATTGTTCCCATAAATTTCCCCCTCTTTGAAATAAAATGTGTTCCAGATTTTTCTGCTTACTCTCTTAGTGTGAGTTTTCTTTAATATCTAATAGCTTGTGAAACAATAACATAAATTGTTTTGTCTTTTCAAAAATTAATCATCAAGATGTCTCCTTGATGATACTTTCAGTGGAGCATATATAATTCTGAACCAAAGTACAGTATTCTACTTTTAGTCAATAGTCTGCTGATACCCTAACTGTCAGCCTGCACAATGTGCAATGATTAAAAACCAAACCAAACATCCTTTGAAGTACCTGTTCTAAACATTGCTTTTCCTAGCAGTGGAAACCCAAGTAATAAAAATACTTCCAAAGTCTGAAATTAGGATATATTGTCTTACCAGACTTTTTTGTGCAATACATGTTTTAACAATACAGTGATACCTCATACAACGTCCAAACTTGGTTCCACAAGTTTGGACTGTATACTGATTTGGACTTTGTATGAGGCATGCAAAATCCTAGCCGCGATGCCTCATACAACGTCCAAATCCTTGCCGCGATGCCTCATACAACGTCATTTCCATAGAGATACATTGTACTGTAACAGCACAGACTTCAGGGCAAAGTCAAGGAAACAGACAGGAAACTGACAGAACTTGAAGAAATCATTGTCTGAAGGCTAAAAACATTACAAAAACATGTCAAATAACCCTGATTGTCCAAGAACCTGAAGAATGCTGCAAAAATCCCAGGAATGCTTCTAAAAATTCTGATGAAAAATTTAAAAAAAAATCCAAAATCGTGCTCAAAACCACTCCTAAACACTCTTCGCCTCGTGCAAAACCCACAAGAGCAATGCACGCATGTGTCCTGGCTTTTATACTGCCCAGGCACAATCCAACCTGGGAAACCCCCAATGCCTCATACAAAGTCGCACAACTTTGTATGAGGCAACTTTTTTCAAGGAATTAGGCGATGTTGTATGAATCTGATGTTGTATGAAGCGGACTTTGTATGAGGTATTACTGTATTTTCGATAAAGAACACAAAAATAGATTTTGGAGGTAGAGATGAGGTGGCCCTAAGACAAATATCTTCTTTATAACTGATGCTTCCACGTCATGTAACTCTTACCACAAAGAGTAGAACGATCTGTGTGGCTTGTTGTGGGTTTATTTTAACATTGTAAAATATGGACACATTTCTGTTCTCTGTATTAACACTCCCTGAATGCTTTAAATTTTGTACTTATAAAGTCCATTTAAATTCAAGAGTATATATATTTCATCACTTGAGTGTATGTGTACATCATTTGATTTTTTTAAAAAAAACACATATGAAACAGTCTGATACTTCTAGCACAATATTGACAACTGGGGTTGACAACAACTCTTTAGGGAGATTTGAATGCTTTCCTGGAGATGCTGGGGTTTTATCCATGCAAAGCACATGTTTTATAACTGAGCTACTGCTCCCCAACATTATACATTTTAACAAATTTTATTCTTTACTAATCAATGCAGTGGTGGGATTCCAACTTTTTTTACTACCTACTCTGTGGGTGTGGTATGGTGGGCATGGACAGGGGGAAGCCTTGCATTTCACCTGAATTGGGACTACTTTATTTCAAAATTTATTTTGTGGCTACTTGGGTGTAACCAGAAGTTACACCTGTTGTAGGCGCAGTGATGCTAAGTTGGAAGTGCTATCCACCTTGCACTTCTACTGGTGTATTACTCAACAGTCATGATGGTGGAGATAGATGACTGAATGCACAATTGAATGGTGCAGTTTCCTGTTGCCCTCACTTATGCTTGCTCAAACAGGATTTTGGTTATTATCTTTGTAATCACCATTCTGTTTGTTTTAGGGGACATTTCAGGTTTAAAAAAAAATCCAGTTATGCATATTGAGAATCAAGAAACTAAAGCAAATAAACAATTTGCTTGTTGTATGAAGCGGTAATTAGGAAAGATAGGCCAGATGTGATATGCTTACAAGAAACGCATCAAAAAAGTGAGGATGTAAATAAATTGTATATAAAGGGGATAGAATATTATGAGAAGGCATTGGGTACGTCTAAGGCAAGAGGGGTTGCCATATTAATATCAAAAAAGTTAGGATTTACAAAAGTAAAGACAGTTGTAGATCCAGAAGGGAGATTTCTTATAACAAGGGGATTTATTAATAATGAGGATATAACCTTTGTTAATGTATACGCACCAAACGAAAAACAGGAGGAATTTTTAGATAAGGTGTATCAAAGTATAGAATCAGAAAGGGTGTCCAAGTTAATAATGGTTGGAGATTTTAATTTGATCAGATCAGGTTTGGACACTACAAATGTGGCTAAGCGTACATGTACTAATAGGGTGATGGATAGGTGGTTAAAAATAATGGGATTACAGGATGTTTGGAGGAAAATTAGAGGATCAGAACGGGGATATACATTTTTTCGCACGTGCACAATTCTTATTCACGAATTGACTATGTTTTGGCTTCAGAAAGTATGATAGATAAGGTTGAAAATATTGAAATTGGTATGATTAAGGAATCTGATCACGCTAAAATAATTACAGAATTTAAACTAAGTGATGACAAACAAAAAAGGGGTACATGGAGCTATGATACAAGGTTATATAGAGATCAAAAGAGTAAGGAAACGATAATAAAAAGATGGGAAGAGTGCTGGGAAATTAATGATACAAAGGATGTAAATGATGGAATATTATGGGATACCATGAAGGCAATATTCAGGGGAGAAAGCATTAGGCTCTCTTGTATTAATAATAGGCAAAATAAGGAAAAGGAAAAAGAGTTAGAGGACGAAATAAAGAAGTTGCAGGATATTCATGCAAGAACGGGAGATAGGGACATATTCGATAAAATGCAAAAATTAAAAAGAGAATTTATTGAAAAAGATATTGAAAAGGTAAAGAAGAATTTAATTTATTTGAAAAGAGATTACTTCGAGTACAGTAATAAAAATTCTAAGCTATTAGCTAGAGCGGCTGAAGAAAAGAAGGATAAAAGAGGAATTTCAGTTCTGATAGATAAGTATGGCAGAAGGTGTAATAAGTTAGTAGATAAAATTCAAATTGTCAAGGCTTTTTATCAGGAATTGTATTCGAGGAAGGACGTAAATAAGGATGAATTAGAGCGATATTTAGATAAGTGGTCAAGAATAAATTTAAGCTTGGAGCATAGGAGTTACATGGATGAAAAGATAACACAAAAGGAAATAAAGGAGGTCATAAAAAGGTTAAGGATAGGCAAGGCTCCAGGCGAGGATGGTTTATCGGTGGAGTTTTATAAAGACTTTAAAGAGATGTTGTTACCAAAAATGGAAAGGATTTTTAATTATATTTTGGAGGGAGGGAGAGTTCCTAAATCGTGGTATAGTACAATTATAATTTTAATTCCAAAGGTAGGGAGAAATCTGGAAAAAATTGAATCCTATAGACCGATTTCCCTGATGAATCAGGACGCAAAAATTTTTACGGCAATTTTAGCTAATAGATTGAATAATTTTAGTGGCAAATACATTAATAAGGATCAAGTGGGATTTATGAGGGATCGGTATATGTCGGATTTGACGAGAAGGATGGTTGACTTGACAATTATTGCTCAGGAACAAGAGGAGCATGTGGGTTTCTTCTCCCTGGATATATTCAAAGCTTTTGACTCGATCCAATGGATAACTATAAAGGAAATTATAAAGAAATACAGATTCGGACAAAAATTTTGTGGAGTAATTGAGCAGTTGTATCAGCAAGGCTCGGCTAGGGTTAAATTAAATGAGGAATTAACAGGGGAGATTAAACTGGAAGCGGGCACAAGGCAAGGAGATCCATTGTCAGCATCTTTATTTATAATGGCCATGGAATTGTTAGCTAATGTAATAAGGGAAGATAAGGAATTAATTGGAATTGAGGGTATAAAAATTAGCCAATATGCTGATGACACCCTAATAACAATAAAAAATCCACAGAATGCACTAGGGAAGATATATGGACATTTAGAGGAATTTCAAAGGGTGACGGGACTTAAGGTAAACTGGGATAAGTCAGAAGCAATTCTTTTTAATGCGGATTTGGACATACAAGAAAGTTTAAAGGCTAAATTTAAAATACAAATTAGAGATAATATAAAATACCTGGGGATAAGCATTTCAAATAAATACGATGATTTAAAAAGGTTAAATTATGATAAATTGGAAAAAGAATTAAAAGAAATGATTTTACGGTATAAGAAGCTAAATTTGTCGTGGTTTGGACGCGTTTCGCTATGTAAAATGAAGCTTTTACCCAAATTAAATTTCTTATTTGATACCCTGCAAATATATATGAAAGAGAAGGAATTAAAGGTTTTTCAAACTATATTAAATAATTTTTGTAACGGTGGAAAAAGGACCAGGATACCAAAGTTTTTATGGTATTCATCACAAAAAAAGGGCGGGTTAGGAATTCCAAATATTAAAAATTATTATTGGGCATTTCAATTGAAGAATATTTGTAAAATTTTAGTGAAAGAAGAATCGATTTGGGGAAAAATTGAATTGCGAGAGAAACTGGGTGAAGAAATATTAATGTTTTTGGGCAAAGGGAAAGCAAAAATTAATGTTACAAATAAATTGTTAAAAGCTCTTTTAAAAACTTGGACATTATTGAAAAATAAATTGGCACCTGGGTTGTCCCCAATATTAGGCCTGAGTGATATGAAATCATTCCCACTGCGAATGGATAGGAGATTAGAAGAAGTATTGAATAAGAATAATATAACTTTATTAAAGGATTGGATAACAGCATGTAGAGACAAGGAAAGAAAGTTAGATATAGGAAGACAACTTAAATTGAATTGGCTTCAATTGATGTCTATTGACAGTTGGAATAAAAGATATTTAGATGAAACGAGCTTGGATAGGGAGCGGACGAAATTTGAAGAGTTGGTACTTAGTCTAAAAAGTGGGCAGGTAAAAGTTAAGGGGTTAGTAAGCAAAATATATAAGGTTTTAGATGACTCAGATCAGCATCAGAAAGCTTTAAAAGAAACATGGGAGCTAGATTTGAATATCATAATTACAGACGAGCAGTGGAATGCTAAATGGAAAAGGAGAATAATGAGGTCTTTGTCTGTAAGAATAAAAGAGCACAATTATAAATTATTGTGGAAGTGGTACTTGACTCCGGTACGACTATACCAAATTGACAATACAAAGTCAAAATTTTGTTGGAGGTGTAAGGGGGAAATTGGAACATATGAGCATATGTGGTGGGGGTGTAAAGAGACGAAGTTATTCTGGTTGAAGGTGGAACACGAAATTGGGAGAATTCTAGATGTAAGAATGAAATTGGATGTAATTTTAATTTTGTTAACAGATGTGGAGGTGGTAGAGCAACAAAAAAGGGAATTATTAGCAATTATGTTATCCAGTGCTAGACAGTGTATAGCGCGATATTGGAAATGTGATGTTACCCCAAAAATAGAGGATTGGTATAAGGAGTTGTGGAATACTGCGCTGAATGATAAGCTCACCTGGGAGTTAAATTTAAGAAAAGGGTTAATTAAAGAAAGCAAATTTCAGGAAATTTGGAAATGTTTGATAGATTATACCTTGATTAATGGTCATGGGCAACTGCCGGTGCCGGATTACATTGCATTTTTGAGACGATAATAGATAAAAGGGGAAATTCTGTCTCCGTAGCATTGTATATAGCACGTGGTGATATTTTGTTCTGTTTCTTTTTTCTTTTCTTTTCTCTCATTCTCTGCTTATTTATATTATTGTGTATTTTGTCTTTTATTTTCTTATATTGTTCTGTGTGTTATCTCTTGTTTTTTAATTATTGGATGTGTATCGAGAAATAAAATAAAAAAAATAAAAAAAGAGAGACAGTGAGGGGGTGTCGACCTGTTTCCCCTCCCTCTCCAATACTAAAAAAAAAAAAAAACACTCCTAAACACTCTTCGCCTCGTGCAAAACCCACAAGAGCAATGCACGCATGTGTCCTGGCTTTTATACTGCCCAGGCACAATCCAACCTGGAAAACCCCCAATGCCTCATACAAAGTCGCACAACTTTGTATGAGGCAACTTTTTTCAAGGAATTAGGCGATGTTGTATGAATCTGATGTTGTATGAAGCGGACTTTGTATGAGGTATTACTGTATTTTCGATAAAGAACACAAAAATAGATTTTGGAGGTAGAGATGAGGTGGCCCTAAGACAAATATCTTCTTTATAACTGATGCTTCCACGTCATGTAACTCTTACCACAAAGAGTAGAACGATCTGTGTGGCTTGTTGTGGGTTTATTTTAACATTGTAAAATATGGACACATTTCTGTTCTCTGTATTAACACTCCCTGAATGCTTTAAATTTTGTACTTATAAAGTCCATTTAAATTCAAGAGTATATATATTTCATCACTTGAGTGTATGTGTACATCATTTGATTTTTTTAAAAAAAACACATATGAAACAGTCTGATACTTCTAGCACAATATTGACAACTGGGGTTGACAACAACTCTTTAGGGAGATTTGAATGCTTTCCTGGAGATGCTGGGGTTTTATCCATGCAAAGCACATGTTTTATAACTGAGCTACTGCTCCCCAACATTATACATTTTAACAAATTTTATTCTTTACTAATCAATGCAGTGGTGGGATTCAAACTTTTTTTACTACCTACTCTGTGGGTGTGGTACGGTGGGCATGGACAGGGGGAAGCCTTGCATTTCACCTGAATTGGGACTGCTTTATTTCAAAATTTAGATGGGCGGGGCCAGCCAGAATTTCTGCTACTTGTTCTGGCAAACTGGGGCAAACCTGCTGAATCCCACCCCTGAATCAATGACTAAAATCCTATTTTGTGGCTACTTGGGTGTAACCAGAAGTTACACCTGTTGTAGGCGCAGTGATGCTAAGTTGGAAGTGCTATCCACCTTGCACTTCTACTGGTGTATTACTCAACAGTCATGATGGTGGAGATAAGATGACTGAATGCACAATTGAATGGTGCAGTTTCCTGTTGCCCTCACTTATGCTTGCTCAAACAGGATTTTGGTTATTATCTTTGTAATCACCATTCTGTTTGTTTTAGGGGACATTTCAGGTTTAAAAAAAATCCAGTTATGCATATTGAGAATCAAGAAACTAAAGCAAATAAACAATTTCAAGTCCTTTTTCTGCAGTTGATTTTTAAGAATAAAAATGAAAAATCAAACTATGCAAACACTCCAAAGGACATTCTACATTTTCTCAAATAGTCATTCCGCAGGCTATCATTTTTATAAACCTTTCCCCCTCATATCTGATATCTAAATAAATAAATGTACTTTCCTGCAAAAGGGTGGATTTACATATTGTCTTATATCTGTGGTAAAAATCTTTTAAGTATAGAAAATAAATATTCAAGTACCAATTCCCTTAGTCTTCATTGGATGCTTCCAAGCAGGCAGTTCCTATTATTGATAATCAACAAAATTGTGCAGCTCTTCTGTCTTTCCTTTAGTAATGGAATTTATTTTGTAAGAAAACAGAAGGAGCAGTGGAAAAGATTGGAAAGTTTATAACTGAGAGATGGTATCAGCTAGAATTCTAAAAAATATATCCACAGATTAGGCAAGAAATAAGTTTCATAGGGCTGCATTTTCTTAGCCATGTACATTATATTAGATGTATTTTTGTTTGGTAGGTATAGCAGGGCATTTTATCCCTAACACATGAAGAAGGTCAACATTATTTGTTAGTGCACATTGAGCTCGACAATCTGGAAATCTAATCTTTATAAAAGCATGGAAAAAATTATTGGGCATTTCTATTTATATGGTCATTCAAAGCGTGTAATAATTGTAGAAATCTTGTAGTGTCATGTTTATAATATTAAACTGAGGCTTATGAAATACAGATTGTAATTTTTTTTATCGTGTCAGAAGCACACAAAGGTGCTTTCTGGGTTGAAAGGATTTTTACTGGAGGAACTCCACTTAGGGGACGTCCGAATGAGACTCCTTTCATGTCCCCAAGATCCTTTCCCACTAAAGTGGTCCCTATTTATCTACTTGCAATTTCTTACTTTCCAGGAGCTGGGACACAGACGGGTGCTTGTTAATTATTCCCACTGATCATGAAACTCATCAGATGACCTACAGTAGGCCCAATCATGCTGTCTTAGTCTGGCTTATTTCACAAACTTGTTGTGAAGATAAAGTGGAGAGGGGAATCATGTTATGTTGCTTTGGCTCACTGGAAGACAGGACAGAAATGAATGAACAAATGGATGAGTGTACTTATGTTATTCTTACAATGTGTTATACAGTAATGTGTATTGCTCTTGAGATGTGTTAATGTGATACTTTGTAACTGTAATTTGTGATACTCTTTCTCTTAGTTAGCCACCCAGAGTTGCATTGTGACTGGGCTGGGTGGCATACAAGTTGAAATATAATAATACAGTAAAACCCCTTCTTACAAAAAAAAGTCCGTTCTTTAGGCTTTACTTAAATAAATTTTTTTGTAACTCAAAACAAACCCATATGAAACATTATTTTTTTATGTAACCCAAAGCAAACCAATAGGAAAAATGAAATTTTTATGTAAATCGAAGCAAACACATAGGGAAATGAATTTTTGCGTAACTCGAAGCAAACCCATAGGAAATCGTGTAAATCGAGACATGGTTTTAGCATAAAATCATTAGGTAAGTTGAATTTTATGTAACTCAAGGCATTTGTAAATCGGGGTTTTACTGTAATAATAATAATTCCCACTTGGTGCAAGAAAATCCATGGCAATGTTTCTGTTTGCTAACATGAACACACAGTGTAAATGCAATAAAAGAGGTTGATACAGTTGCATATTACAAGGAATAGTAGTAACGCACGTGGGATACAGATGTCTGTATCTTCCATTTTCTATCATGCGTGAAACAATCTTTAGATTCCCATCTAAGGTCTGATTTACACTCCAGACACTCTGATCTGGGGCTGTTCCCTTCTCACATGCTAGTTCATATTCTAATTGACTCATGCATAATCTCCACTGTAGACTAGTGTGCTCTTTTTAGTAGATATATGATAAACAAGAAGAGAAAACAGATGTGGGTCACGGCAGAAAGGCATACATCAAAGAATAACCATCAAGTGCTAAAGGAATTTCATGGGGTCTTGGCGACAATCTTGGAATCCTCATTGAAGAAAGAAGTCTCAGAAGGATGCATACAAGCAAATATATAATGTCTATATTCAAAGAGTAAGAAAGGAGAAGTCCAGGAGTTATAGATCCATTAGTCTGACTTTTATATCCTGGAGATTATTAGAACAGGTCATAAATCAATCTGTTTTAAGCACTGATGGGAAAATAGAGTAATTGTTACTAGCTGGCACAGATTTATGAAGACAGCAACAGGGAAAACTAACACAGCAGGATTTTGGCAAGGAATTGTTCCAGTAGATCAGGCCACTATATGCCTCAAATTTACCAAGCCTTTTATTTAAAAAGCAGAAAGGCTAGTATCATGAGGTGGAAAATAATTGTTGAATCTTTATATCAGATAAATTATCTTAGTTGGTGATAACAGTTGTTTCATGGGGTTGTAGTCCATCAGCTATCATTTTTCTTTAGAGTCATACAACCAATTAGGTTAAAAATATCATTGTTGCCATGTGGATGCCAGTGAACAAGAAGTAAAAAAATGGAAATAACTGGTATACTGTACTTTATAAGATCGACATACCAATCTTACAAACTTGTATTATCAAGATATAGGTGAATGAAACATCTGGTTCAGTGTTTATCTAATTGATTCCAGCTGAATGTTTGAGATACCACTACCTTCCTCACTGCCACCTTCTGTATTCTGCTTCTGCCATTTCGGTTTTTCAAAGAACCCTCAAATCTTTGTAAATGAATTATTGCTAGAAAAATATCACCAAATATGGGAAAGAAGGTAGTGAGGGGTAGATGAGTTGCATATGATACCATACTGCCTTCATAGGGAGATCATAAATTGAGAAGTGATCCTTACATGTCTTCTCTGGTTAATAAGTCTATATACTTCATTTCAAAGCTTGCCAGCTCATGTTGCAAAATGTTGGTCTTCTGAGAAGTATATTGCCCCTTCTTGTTTTGTATTGTAGAGTTTGGACCACACTTAACAAATCTGCAGCATATACAAAACTGAGATTAAGGCATTTTGGAGACTAGAAACAGACTTTACAGCAATCGTCAGTAGTTGAACATCAGAATGTGCAATACAGTATGTAATTTCACAAGAGCACTTGAAAAATATTGCCAGCAAGGAAAGAAGGCAAGCCTGCTTAGTAGGAGAAATCAGCAAAAGATTTTGTACTAAACAAGATTATAAAAATAGTGCTAATGCAAAAATTAAGAAAATACTCCCCTAAAATGTTCAGAATAGTAGAACTGTGCCACTTATCTCTGCATTATCTTGTGTTACAACACTGTCCCATCTTTTTTAGGGGCATCAAATATGGAGCAACATAATCAGAGCAGCGAAGAGCTGCAAAATGGTTTATGTGTAAGATATCACATGGGGGGGGGGGGAGATTGAATCTGATTTCATTATGCCCAGAAAGGTGTGTGTTGTGTGTTCTTGTTATGCGCTATATATAAATGAAAACTTATGTCATGCTAGTGTAAAATGTAAATAGCGAATATGTGGCTTGTTTCCAACATCTTACCCTATAAAACCAAGGGTTAACCGTTGGAAGTTCGTATAGGTTCCTAAGCCTGGCCCTACTAACCCGCACCCACCATTCGTGCACACGGGTGAACTGGGTCCGCAGGTCAACGAAGGATTGAGAAAACCAGCAGTGGGGCAACAGCCCCACAAACGCGAAAAAGGGAAACAACTTCATTTCCCAACGTTCTTTGCACCGCGCCACAGCCAATCAGGCTGAGAGGCGCGACCACAAAGAACATTGAGAAATGCGCCGCGGCCAATCAAAATCGAGCTGCAGGAAAAAAACCCAACACAACCACAAATCACAAACCCATAACTACAAGCCCCAGAGCGACATGAGCGCGCAGAACACTGAGGAAGCTGGCACCCGAAAAATTAAAAAAACCTCACCGCCTCACAGCCAACCGCCCTTCTTTCCATCACCAACGGCGCCTGAAGGTCCCGATTGGAGTTTTCCCTTTTATATCAGTAAGGGGGGGTGATCCCCCTCTCCGCTGGCTCACCTGGGGTTGGGAGGTTTGTGCGGACAAAAGGGATCTGACCCCCCAACCCTTCTGGACCCAGTAGACCAGGGAGAGGGGATCGAATCCACCACCACCCAAAAAACCCTCCATCTTTACAGAGAAGAAACCAAGCGGTTTCTTCTCTTTAAAAATGGAGGTTTTTTTAGGAGGGGGGGGGGGAAATCGATCCTCTCTCCCTGGTCTCCTAGATCCAGAAAGGTTGGGGGGACATACCTCTTTTGTCCCCACAAAACTCCCAAACCCCGGGAAACCAGCGGAGAGGGGGATCACCCCCACCCACCCACTGATATTAAAGGGGAAACCCTGAATTACTTTCACGACTCCATACAATCAAAGCACCATAAGACAATAAAGCCCCCCCTCCCCAATGCCCACAGTCTGGCCAGCAAAGCCAGCCCGCGGAAATAACCCCCCCAACGCCGCATAAAGCGGCGTTGGAATTCCCGCGGTCCAGCCAGCTAGGCCGGCCTATGGAAATCAACCAAACCCCACCCCCCACAAGCCACAACAAATATATATATATATATATATATATATATATATATATATATATATATATATATATATATATATATATATATATATATATATATATATAAATTTTCAAAAAATACCTTAAAACACAATCAAAAACATCCAAAAATACACAAAAACAAACAAAAACACCACCAAAAAACAATACAAAGTAAATAAAAACACAATCAAAAACAAAACAAACAGTCAAAAAAATACAAAACCCAACCCCCCAATAATAATAATAATAATAATAAAGAAAGAAAGAAAGAAAACAAGCCAACTCACCAGCACATGTCCTACCTGCATGACGACCGGAAACGAAATGAATAAAGAAAGAGACTACTTACCAGAAGAAGCTCCACCCAGAGGCCAGGAGAGAAAAAACAGTCAAAATACAAGAAACCCCCTACCAACACCACCTGCTGGCCACAATAGTAAAAACAATTCAAAAACACACAACAGCCCCAAACAAAAGGCCACAACAGTAAAAAAAAAAATCAAAACAATAACACAAAATCACAATTTTTCAAAAAAAGGTCACAATAATAACAAGTCAAAAAAAATTGCGCGAAAACACAATTTAACACAAATCACAAACATATGTCAATAAAATAAAATAAAAAATGTATTAAAATCCTGTGCTGAGTTCTAACTCAAATAAAAACCCAAAACAACTAAACACATTTTAAAAACATTGAATGTAAAAAAAACATTTACTTTCACATTATTAAAATTATTACCTACGGTACAACTATTTTTTAAAAAACCAAAAACTAAAACATTATTCAGTTACATAAAACAGCCAGCCAAGCCAAAAAAAATTGTATAAATAAACATTTTAAAAATTACAGACTAAGCAATTTTTAACAAACATCAACACAATTTAACCTTCCAACACAATTTAAAACAGCCTGGCAACCTCTGCTAGTATTTTATATAACAAGCAAACGTCTGTAAAATATGTACATAAAATATATGTGGGGTATATTCTAAGTCAGGGGTGCCCAAACATTTTGGGCTGTGGGCTGGTCATGTGGTTCAGGGAGCTGGTTACTATTGTCCGGGAGCTAGATCCGGCCCCTGACGCCAATTCATCCAGCCCACGAAGCCCTCGTCACTCCCGTATGGGCACATTTTACTTCTGCTTCCAGGAGTGATGAGAGCTTTGTGGGCTGGATGAATTGGCATCAGGGTTGGATCCGGCCCCAAGGCTGTAGTTTGGGCACCCCTATTCTAAGTACATGGCAGCTGGAAAAACTAAACAAAACATAATAGCCTTTACTTTTGGAAGTAAAAAGAAAGGAAAGTGATATATACACAGGAATGTAGCTGCATACATTTAAATATTAGTTTTATAATACAACATGGCATCAGCTTTCAGGACCTGTTGTAATATCTGTATTAAGGACAAGGAAAGCCCCATATTGAGAACATCACAGTACCCAGTTTTTGAGACTACCAGTGTGTGGCCCACTGTTGTTAGAGATGTCTGTCCAAGTAGGGGGTGCAGTTGGGCAACTTGCCAGAGATGAAAAAAGATGGAAATTTGGTTATGGTGGTGATCTGCTATTCCAATTTGAATGCTGAATTCAAAATAACCCCCAAACTACAAACCTGGCCCCTCAGCAGAAGGATAACCCCATCCAATATAGGGGCCAGTTCCCTAGTTGAGCAGGTGGTCCTCCAAAGGAGGACCTCTATCTTGTCAGAATTCAACTTCAACTTCTTCACTCTTGTTTACTTCATTTTTCACCCAGACAGTCCTCAAGACAACATTGCACCCACTGCAGAAGTTGTAAATGAGAAATAGAATTGTGTGTCACCAGCATATTGATCACAATGAAACCCAAACCTCTGGATCCCCCCCCCCTCCATGGCTTCTCATAGAATGAATTAATTAGAAAAGATCGTCAAGTGCAAGGATGTTTCACTGGAGACCAAGATCATCCACACTAATGTGTTCCTGATCACCATGTATGGATATGAAATTTGACAGTAAAGAAAGCTGACAAAAATATATATACCCAATTCACTTGAAATATGGGGCTGGAGAAAAGCTCTGCTGATACCTTGGACTGCCAGAAACAAGTGAATCCTAGAGCAAATCAAGCCAGAACCGTCTCTCGAGGCAAAAATGATGAAACTGAGGCTATCATGAGCACATCATGAGAAAGCAAGATTGCAATAACAACATTTAGTCTGAGCTTCCATGAAGAATTAAAAAATGACCGGGTTGGAGGAAAGAATGCCAAACACACTAAGTGTTGTTATAGCTATCTAGGCTCCCCTTAGGTATACATCAGAAAAGCTTGCAGATTCACCCAAACATGGGAAGTGTTTGGGGGTTTTTTGGACTACCACTTCTGCAGTCCATATCCGTCAAGTGCCCCTCCAGAAAATACGGGAACTGCTCCGGCCCAGGGGTGCATGCGCAGGAAAAATGCCATTGCGCATGCACAGAACCCCTTTGCACATGCGTAGAACATGTTTGCGCGTGCACAGATGGGTTCTGCGCGTGTGCAGCAACCCCTTTCCCCACCATGTTGTTGTGGTTTTGTGTAGAACAGGGGTGCCCAAACCTTTCGGGCCATGGTCTGGTCATGTGGTTCAGCGGGCCAGTCACGTGGTTCAGCGGGCCAGTCATGTGATATCTCCCACCAGAAGTAAAACGCGCCTTGCAATCTGTTTTGCAGCAGGATTCTCTGCCATTTTCTCTGCTTAAACCAGGGGTGCCCAAACTACAGCCCATGGTCTGGATCTGGCCCCTGATTTAATTTAATTTTCACACTTGTATGCCACCCAATCAGGGAACCTGACTCAGGGCGGCTCACATGGTAAATAAACAATATACACAATATGATGCCAATTCATCCAGCCCGCACCACCCTTGTCACTCCTGGAAGCGACAACGAGGGTGCATTTTACTTCCACTTCCAGGAGCGACGAGGGCGGTGCATTGGGGGCCAGATCCAGCCTATGGGCTGTAGTTTGGGCACCCCTGGTGTAGAATATGTTGTGTAAAGCTCATTCATGTGTGGGATGAGTAAGTGCATGCATGCAGTGTATGAACCTTACATTCAATAGCTTACCACTTTCCTGTCTTTCACAGATTCATGAAGGTGGCAGGGAACATAGTGGATGCTGTTACCTGGCAACAGTAGGTATTTTTGTTTGTTTGTTTGTTTTTCTTCCCAATGTTACTAATTATATTAATAAACAATGTGTGCAAGAAACAATGAATGAGCTTTGTCTAAAGGAGATTGGAGAACAGAAATAGAAGTGTACATAGACCTCCCTAAATTGGTGTCTTCCGGATTTTTTTGAACTACAACTCCAGTCCTCCCTGACCACTGGCTGCACTGGTTAAGACTGGTGGAAGTTGTAGTCCAGGCCACCTGAAGGACACCAGGTTGAGATTGCACCAAAGACTATCCTCCCCTTTCTATATGTCTGAGGTCAGTTCAGAAATCAGGCAGTGCTCCTGTCCAAAGAAGGATTTCTCTAATTATGTGACCAGGACATCTAAGAAACAATGAGTCCTAGTATTCATTCTGTTTTAGCATTAGAAATTTTTTAAGGTCCTGCGGGTCATCTGCAGTCCTCCCCTCCTTTTTGTGGCCTCAAGCATCCCAACTAGTCCTCACCTTCCACTGATAAATTTTCTGAAGGCAGGAATGGCCAAAACAGACCCTTTCCACTTGTCCGGACTGCAAACATACTGCACACTTGTATGTGCCTTCTACTGGTTGCTAACATTGACAGAAACCTTGCAGAAGTACTAATGGCTTTGTAAGCAAGGAGAGCACTTGCTCTTTTCAGTGAAAATGTGCTTCTCAAAGGCTTGGGGGAATGCTATTAGTTTCTGAAAGAAGATGTACAATGCACACAATTTAAAAAATAAATGTGAAGAAGAGATGAACTTCTGTTGCAGAGATGAATTTGGGGTATGTGTGTGGTGGTTCATTCTAGGGCAGTGATGGCGAACCTTTTAGAGAATGAGTGCCCAAACAGAGAAGCGGGGTGAACTCTGTGCTGGAGGGAGGGAGGAAGCGCTCTCATTGGGCTGCTGAGCAGAAAGGCAGGGCAAACTCTTTGCTGGGGCGATGGTGCACATGCCCACAGAGAGGCCTCTGAGTGCCTCCTCTGGCACCCGTGCCATAGGTTCACCACCACTGTTCTAGGGAAAGGGCAGCTTGGCTCTTGCACCTGAAAAGGTTGCCCACTTGCCTACAAGCTCAGGATAGGCTAGGAGTAACCCCAAAGGAGAATAGTTTAAACTTTCTGCATGTTTCAGTATTATCTGAAGCTGTGACACATCATTTCTAGGTGGCCAGTGTTCTCTGGTGTGGCAGGGAAGTGATGTACTCCTAGTGACCCACTGTATAAAGCACAGCATTTGGCCACAGTCCTTCACCTGCTGAGTCAGGAACCTAACTTCATAGGGCAAGTGGAGGAAACTAAGTGCAAGATTAGGGCTGTGACATTGGGAGTAAAGAAAAACAGAACTGCCTTCAAAGCAATGTTTATGACTATCCCTTTAATATTAGAAGCAGTTTCCTCTACTCTTCCATGATGTCATCTGATGGCTTCAGAAAACTATATACACAGCCTTTGCCTGGCTTGAATGGGAAACTGTGGCATTGGTTCAGGTTTGGGGATCTTGGCTACCTAAATCCTGCAGTTGCAATCCTAGTAGGTGAATGGGATTCAGAGATATTTGTCTTGGGAAAGAATTTGCTCAGGTTAATATGGCAGTTTTTATTAACTATTTAAAAAGTCTTGGAGTAGAATTGGATTTCATTGATGACCCCTTATCCTGGATATCTTTTTGTTTCTGTGTTATTACATTTTGACCTTATCAGCATGGTACTGTATTATGAAAAGATAGCTTTGGCTTCTGCACAGGGATGAATTTCTGTTGTGGATGTCCCCTCTGGTAGTTCTCCAGCAGCAGTGCTGAAATCACCTTTGCTCCAAAGATTACACAAAGTCTGTTAGTTTCCTAGGCCTTATGAGAGGGGAAAACAAAGATGAGTGTGCCAATCTTTCTCTGTTGACCAACAGATAGGGGAAGGACCTTAAAATTCCTTCACACCAGAACCTACAATCAGACAAAATACTGTACAGTATTCTAGAGTACTCTTTCTTTTTTGTTGCGTTGTCTCAGCTTGTATGGAAACACCTTTGGTATGTATCTTGAGGAGGTCTAGGATGCAAATTGTTTCCTAGATGATGTTACATAATTATGTTTGCACTGATTCAAGAGTACAGTAACTTGGAATTACATGGTTTCATCTTTCCAAACTACAACTAGTTAATTATGAGTTTACTTCTATTGTATTATCTGAAAAACACTGTTGCACACACTGTGGGTACTCCTTTCATGCTGGTCCCATTTCCTAACTTGCAGGTGCATTGATTTGGGAACATGCTTTGAATATTCAGTTCTGCTCTTCAAGGATTCGCCCTACAGAAGGTCCCCATGAAAGAGAAAGTTCCATGATTTAAAAAGGAAAAGGATCAAAAGTGAAAAATGTTTAATATCCTGAAGTGTGTTTACCTATCTGGATACCTTGTGCTCATCTGTCCATCAGCTTTTAAAAAAGCTGTCCACATGAGTCATCCCTGAAATCTAAAATACCTTCTCTGAACTAGAGGAAGTAGTTCTAGATAGCAAGGTTATTTGCTAATAATCTATTAGTTAATCAAAATGAGAGACTATGTTTTAGGATGTAGAAAAATATATAAATTGCACTTTATTCCAACTTTAAAGTGCCTAATGCATTTTGGCTCCCAGCCTTTTTCAAGGGTGAAACCAGTGGTGGGCATCAGCAGGTTCACACCAGTTAGCCAGAACTGGTAGCAGAAATTCTGGCTGGCTGCACCCATCCAAATTTTGAAATAAAGTAGTCCTAATTTGGGTGCAATGCAGGGCTTTCCCCCTGGCCACGCCAACCATACCACACCCACAGTGTGGTAGTAAAAAAAATTGGAGCACACCATTGGGTGAAACATGTTGGGCATGTTAAAGTTGGAATACAGTGCAATTTATATATTTTTCTACATCCTAGGACTTAGTCTCTCACTTTCATCCTCTTCTTCCATGTTTAAGCCAGACCTTAAACTCCCAAAGTGAAGCCACCTTTGGGGAATTCATTCCATAGTTCCTTTTGCCTGACCTAGTGTGAGAAAGATTAGCCGGCACAACAAGGTTGCCATTGCCCGAGCTACACTCAATTCTGGTGCAAAAATACCACAATCTTCAAAGAGGCTCTTTCTGTGTACCCTTATCTGCCTTGTTGAATGTACCAGTTCTTTTGCTATAGTTTCATGATCTACTATTGTCAGCTCTGATTCACTACTGTGTGGGCAATATCTCAATCATGTGTAGCAGCTAGACAATTTCAGGGAGATATTTTGCTTGGACTTTACATGCACATACCCTTTTCTGAGCAACTAAAGCTCTGCTGCGTTGAGAGAACTAGCTCAGCTCTGGGAAGAAAGATTGGGATTAATAGATGAGCAGAACCGAAGTAAAATAGGACACTGCGGGTGGTGGATACGTACGTAGTCTATGTTTTAGTGATTAAGTGTAGAATAGATAATAGGATATCATAAGAGGCAGGCAATTCTAAAGGGTTTTCACATCACATGTCATGTCATAAATTAGTCCTCCAAACTAGATGATATCAGATATCAAATTATAGTGCTATAATTGAATTACAGAAGTCTGGGGTGGTATTTGAAAAAGGAATTAACCTGTGAGAGATGTGACCAGGGATTTTAAAAGTAAACAAATGGTAAGTGAAGATCAGGTATTAAGTGAGGTTGGCGTGCAAGTATCCTGTATTTGATTCTGTAGCTCCAGTGGAAAGGTAGCAATGTCTTTTTCTTTGCTACTTACAAAAACAACAGTGGAGAGCAGAATGAGAAGAAATTAGATAGTGGTACTCTAATTCCAAGCAGGCCTTCCTGGAGCAGAATTTGGACATTCCTTCGTGTTTGGAAGTGCCTTTAATGCAATTAACTTAAATAAAATGAGGGGTCAGATAATGGGGTAAAGCTTTATCACAATAAGGAAAGCAAAACAAAAACAGCTGCTCTAAACCCTCAAATTCTGCTCGTTAAATCCCATCTGAAACTAATGGGCCTGGGCAACTAATTGGAGCTGATTCCTGGAAAGAAAAAACAGTGAAGTCTTCATGGTTTTGCTTAGAGTGGGGGGCATTTGAAATTCCAAGTCCTCAGAAGTAGTTTAAAGGTGGTCCCCCCACCTCTCAAAGGTGCAAGATGGGCTTCTGTGCAACAGTTGACAGCAAGACCAAAGCAACAGGCATGTTGTAAAATGATGCACAGTGAGAGGGGATGCAGGCAAGAGGATTTTCTTGTTTGTGATTGGATTTCTGCATTTTTCCAATTGTATTAGGGGGCAGAATTCCTTGATCCTTCTCTAAATGCCTAAGTTCAGAGGCAGCTGCTGGAAGAATAACAATACTGTTGCCTGTTTGTGAGAGGTGGCAACAATTCCTCGGATGAAAAGGAACAGTGTCTACCACCTCTGGGAAGGCATTCTGGCATCAACAAGATTGTCCTGCCAAATGTGTGTAACAAAGGGATGTATCATAGCATCAACGAGTTAGTCTGATGAAGAGGACTTGGTCCACAAAAGCTCACATTTAAATACAGGAGTTAGTTTTTAAGTTGCCACAACATTTTTGTCTTTTTTTTTTGCTGTTATATTTTGTTTACTCTCAGATATAATTAGAAATACACTCTCTATTGGTTTTACTTGTTTGATTAACACCAGCCAAGATGTTATATATGATGCAGGACATGAAAGTATGTTCCTCACCAAAATACTTTCTGATTTTGTTAGCTGGAAAGGAGACAGCTTAGTTGTACAGTTAAAAGTGAAGATCCAGGCCAGGTAATGCTACTGCTTTAGGACAAGATTTTGCTCAGGAGATCTGTCATGGAGGACTCTCAGAAGGAGATGGAAATTCAGTGTTTTGTGACCCAAAGGCACAGAAAAGAGAGTATTAAGAAGAAGTAGAGGTTACTAATACCCTAGGTCAGCATTTCCCAAACTATGTTCCGCGGAACACTGGTGGATTTCAATTCCCAGAAGCCTAAGCCAGTACATTGGCTGATCAGCGCTTTGGGGAATTGACCTAGGCTTCGGGGAATTGAAGTCAAAACACCAAAGATTGGGAAACACTGCTCTAGGTAGTATTAAGAGCAATTTTGGGTAGTATCAAATTTAGGCATCAGCAGCACAATCCTTAGCCAGGGTGAGGGAGAGCACATAGCTGAAGCTCCTCTCTGATTGTTGCCTTCTCATTTTCATTCCAGTTACTACCTTGATGGCCGAGTGGCCAAGGTGACGGACTTCCTGAAAACACGCCTGTTAGACACACTCTCTGACCAGATCAGGAAAATCCAGAAAGTGCGTGAGTGAGAGGGATGGCTGGGGCAAGAGGGCAGCAAGGGTGGGGAACTTTCAAGTGCTCTTGCAGTATGGAGGCTGGGCTTGCTGTGTACAGTGGTAGATAGGCTTATAAAGGTTCCTCTCAGTATGGCCCTTAGCATTCCTGGACCGTGCATCTTCCCATCAAGCCAAAGAAGGCTAGGAAAGTATTTATGAAATGCCCAAAAGATCCCCTATGGACACTGGCAGCACAATGTCTACTCAGCCCCTTTCCTATAGGAGTACTAGGGGTGTCCAAAGCTTTGAAGAATTCGGTTCTTGTTTTGCAAATTTGGATTGCAAATTTTTCAAATTCCACAGCCAGCATTACCGCTGGTCAGCTGAGGAATTTGGGGAGCTGCCATCTAAAAATTAACTTGTTCAGGCTCTGGGATGGTGACTGTGGAGTGAGACACGATATAAGAAATGATAGAAACTGTACACCAGGCTCAAAAATGTAAAGAGGCAAAGGGGTGGGGACTGACCTTTGAATTAAAATGAAGTGAGATGGAGTTTTTCTCTAGATCTTCGAATGCCCTGAGAAACGTTATGTTTGTGTGATTGTAGAATTTATTAGTCACGCTATGGCTGTGAGCTCTCGGCTATGTAATACAAAGGCAAGGTGAGCTTCTTTGTGGACCTTCCCATGTGTGCCTGTTTCTTCTGACTGGAATGTTTGAGCCATTGATATCTGATACAAATTGCATATGTTTCAGAAGTAGCCAACACTTTGCCTTGATCTGGGGCAACATTTTCAACTACCTGTGAGATCACAACAAGAGATGACTTTTCTGTTAAGAGAAAAAGTATTAGGCCAAGTGCCATTAGTTAAAAAGATGAGCCTCTTTCTTCACGCTCCTTTGTTTTACGGCTTCCAACACGTCGCCTTCAGGTGAATGAAGCCGGGCCTGGCAAGCAGCCAGGTACTTCTGGGCACAGTGTCAGCTGTGCAGTGCAGAGCAGGGACTGTAAGCTGGCATCTTCAGGCTTTTTGCTCACTGATGTCCTTTTATTCGCTGGCGCCATTGTGTCCTGGGCATGTCTTTACTGCCAAGGTTTGTCTCAGGTGACAGTGGCATTTCCCAGGCTGGAATCTCTGCTGCCAGACTCATGTCTCAGTTTCACCACTCTTGGGGTCAAGGTCTTATGGGAATGGATCCAAGGTTAAAGTGCTGCTGGTGTTATGTACAGAACTATGATTGCTTTTATTATGGGCTATGGGGTGTTCACCACAAAAGATCATTTGGCATTTGTTCTATCAATATAGTATCTTACTGTTAGTCACATTGAACAGTTGAGTGGTTGAAATTCTTCTGTAGGATCCATAGGTATAAGCTATTTATAGCTGTAAAGACTGGTCATCTGACTGATTGAATTGGTCTAGTCAACATGTTGCTTTCATTTGACTCCTATTTCAATGCAATTTGACACATTATTTATGTACATTAAGAGAAAGGTCCAATTGATCCCAACTTCATGGTATAGATCAGGGGTTCCCAAACTTTTCATGCTGCGGGCCTGACCACACACCCAGGACAGCTGATCAGGCTGGTCACGTGGTTCCTCCCGCCATAAATACTGCCGTAAAACACATCCCCAGCTGTCATAAATGTGTTTATGACAGCCGTGGGTGCATTTACGGCACCATTTACAGCAGGTTCAGGAGTGTTTTACGCATGTGTGGGCGTGTTTTATGGCTGTAGTAAATGCGCCTGTTTCCACTTCTGGTGGTGGCGAGGATGGCGGCGTCCTGGGCCACATGAAATGGTGCCACAGGCCAGGTCCAGCCCACGGGCCATAATTTGGCCACCCCTAGTATAGATACTAATACAGTAAAACCTCTCATAAAGAGCGCCTCGCTTAGAGCAGAATTTTCTCTGAATGGTCGCCTCGCTTAACAACTAAAACCAACCAAAAACTTGCTTAACAACTAAATTGGGGTTTGCAATCCCCCTGCCAGAAGTCACAATTGGTCATTACAATGGTGTTTTGCTTAATGAGCAAACTCGCTTAAAGAGCAATCCCGTGGAACACATTATGCTCTTTAAGCGAGGTACCACTATACATGCAATGGAAGATGTGCTTGTTGTATATTCATGCCATTTGTTTATATGTATTCACTGAAATTATGAAGTGTATGAAGCTGCTCTCTGCTTAAGTTCTGTGCAACAGACAGCCTTCTTATGTAAAGAAAGTGTCATGTAAGGATAAAAAGCTATTAACATCTAAAAATGGAAATAGATGTCAGTTTGCATATTTGCCGCATATGTGCTTATCTGTAAATAGTGGGAATGAAAAGTACTGTACTCAGACAGACTGTGATGGATTTGCTCAGTGACATATGACAAGCCAGCTTAGTGTGATGTATCTTAGAAGGAAACAGTAGAATAAACAATGAAATAGAATGGAATAAAATAGTAGAACAGCTTCTCTATGAGATGTTGGTCTAGTTATTTAGCATATCCCGATCTAGGTCATTTCTTGGGGGTTGAGACTTTGAGAATGCAAACATCCCATCTTGCAACAGTGGAAAGAAATTTAGTATTTTCTAGGCTAGTTTGCTATACAAAGTACATAAGTGAAGGAAAGGGAATCGGTGCTAGTTTCTGCCTCATTGAGTGCTTAAGAGTAGACAGGCTAGAAGTCAGCAAAGACCTGTATACTCAGGGTAGTAAGAACTGGACAGATATAAGAAAGTGATACAAGGAAATGGATGATGTCAATAGGGATCCTTTTAGCTGGAGATATTTCATATTAAGTATACACACAGTTCTCTCTGAAGACTGATGATGCCTATTGTTTTCTCTTGGCCACAGGTTGTTAATGCACATACACCTGGGAAAAAGATTTGGCTGGAAGGCATTGGGGCCACTTCAGAAGGAGGCATTACCAACCTCTCGGATTCTTATGCTGCCAGTTTCCTGTGAGTCAACTTGGCGGTAGAGTTCTAATCAATAGGTGTCTTGGATGGATGTTGAGCTGCCTTATTTTCACAAGAGAGTCTTGCCCTCTATTGAAATTCAGGACTGGTATGGCTTTTCAGATTAGTGAGGGTGTAATAAGTGATCTGAACTGGGAATGGGCTGGTTCACTCCTTTTTATTTTTGACTGTATCACACATGTGCCTTGACTAGCCCACCCTAGATCTATTGCTAACCACATCAATTTGGGCCTCTGGCAGGGGCTACTGTTGCACACCTAGTCACTTCCAAGAATTCTGCCTTGGGATAAGTGTGCAACAGGATTTCAGCCAGAGAACAGAAATAAATAGGGAAGCATTTTGAAAACATAAGATCAATTGCACAATGGAGCAAATTTTCCATGAATGGTAAAATTTATTTTCCTCAGAAACTGAAAAATGGATGACTAACTTATAAAATCTATGAGAATCCTTTCAATAAAGAAGACTGGATTCAGTGAAGTACATTAGTATTCCTTTGACTTAAATATATTTTGCATCTGCCTTTTTCCAAAGTAATCAAATAATTTTGTGGCAACCTAAGATTTTTAAAAAACTTATATTGGCTTTTGTCAGTGGATGTTAAGCATTAGGGGTATGCTCTTTCATACTTTTGGGCTGAAATTTCCAGAATTCTCCTTAAAGTCTGATAATTGTAGTCCAAAACCATGAAGCACACTCTTATTGTCCACTTTATTAGCATAGCTGTCAAGTATCCCGTATTGGCCGGGAAACTCCCGTATTTTACACTCTTTCCCGCCGTCCTCCCATATTAGTTAGATTGCAATGCCCTAATGCCACCACTGGAGGGCTGCACAGGATAAGCATAGCTGTCAAGTATCCTGCTTCGGCCAGGAAATTTCCCTTATTTTCAAATCCAAAACTTGACAGGTATGTTTATCAGAGCTGATGGTGGATATTATCCAGTTATACCATAACTTTTTAATTTTGTCCTAAAAACGCAGCCCCAACAATTGGTTAACTGATTAAAAAATGAGACAGGTCCGATATTTTCCTTTGTCTGGTGTTTCTCTGTGAATGCTAGCAAGCTACTTGTAGCAAAGAATGTAAAAAAAGATCTACTTCAAAACCAGGGCCACAATAGACTGGTGGACATACCTGTCCCACTCTTCACTGCCAGCTTGTCCTTGCAGACCGATTGTCAGATACTTAGTGAATTTTTTTATTTTATTTTAATCTTACAATCTTCTGAAATCTGAGGGTTTCACATCTCAGTGCAGAGCTCATGAGTCTGTGTTTTGGCATTTCTTACTAACACATTGGGTGTCCCTTAAGAAATTAGTATCTTTTCCTCAGTAATGTTGGTGATGTCATGGACTATAGACCCTCAATGTGAAGGTGAGTGAGAAGAACGGTCTTGGCAATTTTTCAACTCTTCTGTAGGAATAAAACAAGGAAATTTGTAAAGATGGAGGTCATGTTATTAAGTACACAAAAAATGACTCCCACAGGGAGCATGGGGTTCCACATGCTGGAATCAGTTTCATCATATGAAATTAGCAAAGAGACCTGTCCTTCCCTAGTAGGTTAGTTCATAAGAACTTGCAAGCAGAGAGTCAGCAATTTTTGGCTGGGCTTGCCAGCTGAGTCAAAACATGTGTGGCCATCAAGTTTCTCCCAACTTCTGGCTTGATGGAAGAAAGCCAAAAAGCAAAGGAAGCACCCCTAGTCTTGATGCTTTCAGACGATTCTCAGCAAAAGGCCTTTGCCCAGTGTTTCCCAAACTTTGGTTCTTGGATTTCAATTCCCAGAAGCTTAAATCAATTCTCAAAAGCACTGATCATCCAATGTACTAACAGGCTTCTGGGAATTGAAGTCCAAGAACCAAAGGTTGTGAAACACTGCTAGCCTGTCTGCTAAGCAGTGATGGGAAAATGTCTTCTTTCATGCTTCTCATTCCTGTGTGAGCAATAGGAAGTGCATGATCTGTAGGCAGTGACTGGCTTAAGAGTTGTGCCATTCAACAGACAAAGAATCTCCTTATCCAACCAGTTTGGCCCCACTATTAGATAAAGCGAGGCAGCTGCCTCTTGTAGAAGATACTGGAACACCACAATGGCAACTACTGTACAACTATCCCTCTATGATTTGGAGCCATTTGCTGCTTTTGGAGCAGAGGGATGTGTGGAATATTCATCAGGTACTTCTCTCCCTAAACTAATCTGTTGCACTTGGAGATGAGGAAAGCTTCTGTCCCATTGCCAGTTTTGGATTTCCAGTCTAAGTTGCATCTGTATATGAAATGGAAGGGGTGTCATTATGTCTTCTGCTGTAGGCAACAACATGTCTTGGGCATACCTGTCAAGTATCCCGTTTTTGCTGGGATTTCCCGTAATTCACCACTCTGTCACGCTCCTTCCCGCTGTCATCCCATATTTGAACGGCCAGGAAAGGGGTTACTGCGCATGCGCACCACTGCCTCTGATGGGCACGCATGCGCAGTAATTCGTTTCCTGGCTGAAGGGGTTTCTGCGCATGGGTTTCTGTGCATGTGCGCAGGGGTTACTGCGCACAGGTGTCACTGCCTCTGACATTAGAGGCAGCGGCATGCATGTGCCAATGCCGGCGCTCGGAAACGTTCCTGTATTTGGACACTGGCAACTTGACAGGTATGGTCTTGGGCCATCCCTGCATCCATCTCTCATTTTTCTGCATGAAAGAGTTAGTGAGCACTTGTGCTTCAGCTGCTCTTCAACAGTGAGAATCAGAGCATCCTGCCATCACACAGTGGCTGGCACGCACAAAATGATATTTCTTGCAAAAGATAGAGACTGAGAACACCACACCTTTATCCACCCCATGCCAGTGAGTCTCAGCAGCTGAAGAATCCTATCCAGTGGGAAAGAGGGAGAGGGAGATTGGTAATGCTTCTGCTGTCCCCGTTAATGGCCAAGGTGTTCTTGTAGCATTAGGCTACACCCCTGCTGAATCATCTCCCAATTCCCCTCCTGAACTTGCAGCTGGACAGGAACAGAAGGCTTTCACAACTAGATCTTGAAAAGTTACTCTTTATTCTGTAATTCCCAGAGTGCCCTAGTGACCAGTGGCTACACTGGGTGGTGAATTCAGGTATTTAGAGTCCCCAAAAGATATTTCTTTACCAGGCGTAGCCATCACCCAACCATAACAGTTGAAAAGAAGAGCTGTGCACCCATCACCTAGTGGGACAATGTATATACCGTAATTACCGTATTTACTTTGTTCAATCTGCAATTTATTTCAAACCTTTTAAAATTTATAGTTGTCACCAGTTTCCAGAATTATGTATATTCTTGCCCTGGTTTTCCTTTGTCCCCTTTTACTAAAGCCTACTCAAGAAATTCTCCCCATATTTCTCTAAAAAATGATTTCTTTAAAATTTCTTTTTTAACTTTTAATTTTGATGTTAATCTATCATTTATTGCTATGCTCCATATTAAGATTAGTATACAGTATATTAAGGCATTCACTTTCTTTCTACATCTTGGTTTTTAAAAAATTGTTTGCTATTATTTTATCCTAATTGTTTGCATTTCAGTTTATAGCATGATACTTGAAAGGCCCACACTTTTACAATGACAGATTGAGAATCTCAAATAAAAATAAAAACATCTGTTCGATGATGTATTGTGTTTTATCACAAAGAGGTCACACTACCAATCTATCGATCTATGTACTACTGTTTCACTAGATAGGAGGGGATTTTTCCCCTTTGTGGTTTATGCCACTGATAGTTCAGCGAGGCAACATTATTATTACTGATTAATTGCTACTTAATTAATCAATCTCTATTTATATGTGTGTTTTCCTTCCCTTTTCTCTCTCTTTTTAATGGCAATACAGTGCTATTTTACTACTACAACAGCAACAAATCAAACGGAAAGTAATGACAGGAAATCAACAATTAAAAGCCCCTAGAGACAAAAACTTTTAAGGGATAATTGAGGGGAAATTTATTGGCCCTGCTAGACAAGGAGCAATAAAACAGTACAAACATCCAGGAGAAAGGTTCTAATTAAAGGCACAGTAGTCCTGAAAAGTTCTGTTTTGCTGGCCTATTTTGGACACAGTCTCTGCCTTTTGTTATTATTTATTCAATGCCACCAAAGGCATCTGCCAAATGATATGAGATCAGCAAAGAAAGCATTAGAATACAACTGGTTGACTATAATGTCTTTTAGATTCTCTGTAAAAAGTGAGCAAAAGATGTTGATTCTAGGTTAAACTGTTACTGTAAAAACAAACTTCAGTTTTTAAGTTCAGTATGGTTCTTTGGGTCAGTCATGTTGTGAGGAATAATGAGGATGCAATTAGGTGTGCTACCCTAAACAACTTCAAGAAAGGGTGACTGAAAATGTAATTTTTTAAAAAAAAGAATTAGAAAGGCTACTGCCTTGTTTGTAAATCTGAGGCAGAGTTCCCTGCCTGCTATCTTCTGAATACGTTTTCCCCCTCAGAGGAATTGTAGTTCAAAGCATCTGGAGGATGGCACCAAATTGGGGGACATTACTGTTAGATACAGGACTAAGGCAGACTGATGGGAGAAGCTTTGGGAGAGCCCACAGCTGACTACTTTATGTAAAAATGCTGATAAGTCTTGTTTTTGTTGGCCAGGTGGTTAAATTCCCTTGGGATGCTGGCAAGCCAGGGCATTGATGTGATCACGCGACACTCATTTTTTGATCACGGGCACAACCATCTTGTGGACCAGAACTTCAACCCATTACCGGTAAGTGTAAAAATTGTGTTCTGCATCTTTTGAACTTGCCCCTGGAACAACTTGCTGTTGCTTAGTTTCTGCTCTTCAAGTCTTTTGGATTTCCTTCCCCATTGTTTTCAGTGGGCACTGTCTCACTTTTCCTCTTCCCTTCTTTATGAGCCTCACAAACACCCCCATGCCTACTTCTTTTGCACTTGTCAGGAGCCCTGGTGACACAATAGTTACACTGCTGTATTGCAGCCCAAAATGTTGTGAATTCGATCCTGACCAGAGATCCAGTTTGACTCAGCCTTCCATCCTTTTGAGGTTGGTAAAATGAGTACCCAGCATGTTGTGGTCAAAATGCTAATTAACTTGTGAACTGCCCAGCGAGTGTATTAAGCACTATAGAGTGGTATATGCGTGTAATTGCTTTGCTTTAAGCTAGAAATTTCTCTCTTTTTTTGGAAAATATTGATGCACAAAATACAGCCCTACTCTTCCTATTTTTCACACATCACCCTAGACCCGTGATGGCGAACCTTGGCACTCCAGATATTCTTGGACTTCAAATCCCAGAAGCCCAAGCCCCCGTGAATCCACACGAATGGGTTTGCTGCCCACGCCGCGCCGCCCTTGTCGCTCCTGGAAGTGGAAGTAAAGCGAGCCCGTATGAAGAAAGGTTAACCCAGAAGAGTCTTAACTGTACAGGCATATTTTACTTCTGCTTCCGGGAGCGACGAGGGCGGCACGTGCCGGATGAATCGCAGTAAACCCATTCGTGTGAATTCACAGAGTGCTTGGGCTTCTGGGAATTAAAGTCCAAGAACATCTAGAGTGACAAGGTTCACCATCACTGCCCTAGACTAAGTCACTGCCTGTGCTGGCTGGGAGACTCTGGAAGCTATAATATAAAAAAAGGAACTTCCAAGCTCTGCTTCATCGCCTACCACCTCTTATACACTGTGCCATTTCAGTTCATGGGGGCAACTATACTTTTTAATCTTATTAGGTGTCCAACTCTAAACTCTGCACTTTCTTCTCTACCCCACTCATCTCCTGATTCCTTCCTGAGCCATCCTCACCTTGTCTCCATTTTTATCAGCTCAAGTTTTTCCTTTCTCCCTTTCCTGTTGCCAGTCAGTAAATCAGGGGATTTGTGGTTGACTCCTTTGCCCCTGACCTGTTCTTCAAACTCTTGGCTGCACTACTAAAAAAGAGTGGGAAGGGGGAGAGAGGAAAGAAATGTTTAAAAAATCTATGTGCAGCTGAAAATCCTCTGCTTCTTGTGGCCTGTTTGAACTATGCTTGAAAATGCATTTTTTCCCAGATAATTTTTTTTAGTGCTAATAGGAGACTGTTATGTATGTTAAGTGTGTTTTCTGACAGGAGCGGAATGTATCTCTAGCTAACGTCAAAGACAACATGTTGAAAGCATATGGGGCAGGGTTACCTCAGTGGTTAAGAAGCTCACCTTGTTAGCTGGAAGGCTGGCAAGTCATCAGTTCGAGACCCGGGTACTGCATGACAGATGAGCGCCCCTCTCTGTCCCAGCTCTTGGGACATGAAAGGAACCTCATTTGGGCATTCCCTGAGTGGAGTTTCTTCCACAAAAATCTTTTCAACCCAGAATAATTTCTGACATGAAATTATTATTACCTCTGGAGATAGAACGTGGTCCACTCTGAGAACCTCTATGGAACCAAGTAAAACAAAAAGACAAAAATATATTGTGGCACTTTAAAGACTAACTGCTCTATTTTAATGTTAGCTTTCGTGGATCAAGTCCACTTCATCAGACATAAGAGTGAGACTTCATGGCATCAGTTTATACACATCAGGTACAGAGAGGTACAGAATGGTTCGCATAATAGATAAGTATACAAGTCAATGAGGGGTGGGAGGTTTGCAAATGGTAATACCTGTTCTTCAGATTTGTTGTGAAGCTTCGCCTTTTTGGATTGCAAATGGCTAGTACAGTAGATGGATGCAAGAGAAACATTGTGGCAATACACATTTGCTAATGAGTTTACCCTTCAGGCCTAGCATCTATTGTGTGAGTGGCTCATGCCATGCACCCAGTTCTTCCTTTGTTCTGAGAGGAAGCCTGAGGCTGTGGATGAGAATTCTACTGAAGTAGCTTCTGTAAAGGTGGTATAATATAACTACATATAAAATATAACATATATAGTAGCATATAACAACCTGTTAGTTGTGGTGTATCAAATTTGATAATTGTCCTGAAAACCTTGGCTAATATTCAAACCTTTGAGATGGGTGTCCAGCACATGCATGCACTTTATCTTTGTTATCTCTTTCTGGACCCATTGTGGGGAACACAAGAATAAGAGAATCAGGCATTCCTTAGGGGGAGGGGAACATATACCACAGTACAGGGAGAGGGGGAGTACATGAGAGGAGTCCGACATAAGAACATAAGAACATAAGAACAGCCTTGCTGGAACAGGCCACAGCCCATCCAGTCCAGCATTCTGTCTCACACAGTGGCTCACCATTTCCTTCAGGGTATTCCCAAGGAGATGCCTTCACCTGCTTAGGATTCCCTGGAAATGGCATTGAGAGATATCCTGCCTATCTCTCCAACCCGGAGGTTGTCCTTAGGTAGCCATAATTATAGCCATTGATAGCCTTGTCCTCCATGAACTTGTCTAATCCTTTCTTAAAGCTGTGAAGACTGACAGCTGTCACCACTTCTTCTGGCAGGGAGTTCCATAGACCAGTAATCCTCTGGGTGAAAAAGTACTTTCTCTTATTTGTTTGAGAACTAGTACCCAAAAGTTTCATGGAGTGTCCCCTAGTTCTAGTGTTGTGCGATAGGGAAAACAGTTTTTCCTTATCTACCTTGTCCACACTGTGCATGATTTTATAAACTTCAATCAGGTCACCTCTTAGACGCCGTCGTTCAAGAGTGAAAAGGCCCAACCGTTGCAGCCTCAGATGGTAAGGAAGGTGTTCCAGTCCCCTAATCATTCTGGTTGCCCTCCTCTGTACTTTCTCCAACTCCATAATATCCTTCTGGAGGTATGGCGACCAGAACTGTACACAATATTCCAGATGGGGCCTCACCATAGATTTATAAAGAGGCAAAATGACACTTGCTGACTTATTTTCTATACCCTTCCTAATGATCCCTAACATTGAGTTTGCTTTTTTCACTGCTGAGGCACACTGGGTTGACACCTTCATTGAGCTGTCCACCAGGACACCAAGGTCCCTTTCCTGGTTTGTCGCAGAGAGTTCAGACCCCATCAGTTTATAAATGTAATTGGGGTTTTTTGCCCCAACATGCATCACTCTGCACTTACTGATGTTGAAGCTCATTTGCCACTGTTTTGCCCACTCCCCCAGTGTCAAGAGATCCCTCTGGAGCTCTTCACAATCTCTCACAGTTTTCACTACCCTGTATAATTTAGTGTCGTCAGCAAATTTGACTACCTTGCTTTTTACTCCTACCTCTAGATCATTTATGAAGAGGTTGAAAAGCAGGGGTCCCAGTACTGAACCTTGGGGGACCCCACTCTTTACTTCCCTCCACTTGGAGAAGTGTCCATTTAGTGCTACCCTCTGTTTCCTGTCCCTTAGCCAGTTGCTGATCCAGGACAAGACCTGTCCCTTTATTCCATGACTGGTAAGTTTATTCAAGAGCCTTTGGTGTGGGACCTTGTCAAAAGCCTTCTGAAAGTCCAGATAAACAATGTCAACTGGATCCCCCTTATCCACATGCTTGTTGACACTCTCAAAAAATTCCAACAGATTAGTGAGGCATGATTTGCCCTTGCAAAAGCCATGTTGGCTCTCCTTTAGCAGTGCCTTCTCTTCTATGTAACTATTAATTCTGTCTTTTAGGATGGTTTCCATCACTTTACCTGGGACACATGTCAAACTGACAGGCCAGTAATTTCCTGGATCACCCCTGGATCCTTTTTTGAAAATTGGTGTTACATTCGCTACCTTCCAGTCATCAGGCACAAAGCCTGATTTGAGGGAAAGATTATATATTTTGGCTAGGATATCAGCAATTTCATCTTTAAGTTCCCTGAGAACTCGTGGATGGATGCCATCTGGTCCTGGGGATTTGTTAGTGTTTAGCTTAACAAGACATGCAAGGACCTCCTCCCTGGTTATTTCTATCTTGCTTAATTCTTCGGTTTCCCTCCCTACGAAGATAGGCTCTGTTTTGGGCATGTGGTCTCTGTCTTCTTCAGTGAATACTGAAGCAAAGAATTCATTGAGTCTCTCTGCAATCTCTGTTTCCTCTTTAATAACCCCTTGCCTTCCATTGTCATCTAATGGTCCAATGGCCTTCCTAGTTGGGTTCTTACTTCTAATGTACTTAAAGAAGTCTTTGTTATTTCTCTGAGTATTTTTAGCTATACGCTCCTCAAAGTCTTGCTTTGCTTTCCTGATTGTTGCCTTGCATTTGTTCTGCCAGAATTTATGTTTCTGCCTGCTGTCCTCATTTGGACAAGCCTTCCATCTTCTAAATGAGCTTTTCTTGCTCTTGATCACTTCCCGAACAGCTCCTGTAAGCCACATCGGAGTCCTCTTGGACCTGGCAGTGCCCTTTTTCCTTTTGGGTATCCTTTTGGTTTCCATCACTTTACCTGGGACACATGTCAAACTGACAGGCCGGTAATTTCCTGGATCACCCCTGGATCCTTTTTTGAAAAGGATCCAGGGGTCCCTAAGGCATGGTGGGCAAACAACTAAAGCCAAAGCAGCCAGCTCCTTAGAGAAAGACAAAAGATCCAGGAAAATGGGGCTGAAGAAATGTTAGATTTATAGGAATGAAGGTGAAAGGCATTCACAGCCAAAGCAGTTCCCTTCAATTTTCCTACTCATTTTTAACTCATCAAAAAGGCTGCCACAATTGCAGTTCCAAGTGCAATACAGGTTCAACACTCTAATAAGGAAACCATACATAAAAGATCTTTAAAAGTGGCAAGTTTTCTCTTCGTCCCCCAACCCCAGCTAATAAAATGTACACCTTGTAAGTAGGCAGGTAATCTCAAGAGGTATCCGAAGTCAAGCAGGGCATCAGTCTTTGCACTGAAGAATTGTACTGATGCTGGCATGCTGCAACAAGCTTGCTTAAAAGCCTCCCAGCTAATTGCTATCAGTTGGGAGCCTTCTCTGGTAACTAGTTCTAGCTTGCTTGCATAGCAGGTGTAGTTACTTTCTGAATCTTTCCCTGACTGAGGGCTGATCACTGTCAGAGTCAGACTTCTGATCTGACAGGTCATCTGCCTGGAGAAACAGAGTTGAGCCAGAAGCAGGCTGAGATTCCTGGTTCAGGACATTCTCAGGTTCGGGTGCAGGCAGAACTGGGCTGGGCATAGGAAATGCCTCCTGACCAAGGTCATCTTTGGAGTCTGATGAGGATTGGATCACAACAATGAGGTATAAATGCAGAAAAACAAAACAACATCTGCCTAATAACTAGGTGGCAAGGAGAATGACAGAGCAAAGAAAGAAGTATATGTTATTCTTTGTAGTCCCTGTGATTCATACAAATGAGTTTTTCCATTCATGCATGGACTATCTGGAATGTTCCAGAGCTCTGAGAGAACCTTAAGCTCCTTCCACCTTTATCAGCACACGTGATTCTCATCCAACCATCTGTCAGTTCTTTTTCTACCACCACAGCGTTAGGATGACCTATCATTTCTCTGAGCTCCTTCCTCATTTTCTCCAACTTACCGGTGATATCTTCTTCTTCTTCCTTATGTATATAGTAATCATTTTCTTTCTCTCTCTTTTGCCTATTTAAAAAATATAGTTCATTACTAGTTTTTCACATTTATGGCCTCCGGTTTATGGCATTACTGACCCCACTCAAAAGGTGCAAGGAATGTGGCAATAAGGTGCCTTTGAAAGACAGACACTCTAAGTACCTCTATTGTCTCGGGGAAGGCAACCAGTTCCGAACTTGTGCTATTTTTAAACAGTTTGTATCCGTGGTGCTCTGGAATAGGGAATCTTGCATAAAGCTTTATATTTGGCAGGTCACTACAAGCTGTCAATATGCTCTCGCCCAAATCAACTACGAATTTATCGAAATCTGTGGCTAAATCTGCTCTTATGGAATCTCAACAGTTTTAGCCACAACCAGAATTTGAGTGAAATGACCCTGTCCCTTCGATATTGAGATTGTGAAAACAGAAGGCTCCAAAAAGGAAAACTGAGGGCAACTTCCATTGATGTCAATTTAGACTCTGACGCTCCACACTTGAAAACTTGACATCAGAAACATCCAAGCATTCCAAAGTCAACTTACACCTCTCTCTCTCTCTCTCTCTCTCTCTCTCACACACACACACACAAAGCTCTTGAACATTCCAGGTAGCCCATGCATGCACAGAAATAACCTATTTGTGTGAATTCACAGGTGATCACTTGAAGAAGCAAAATTATAGGTAAGCAACTTGTTGATACAGAACTCCCAAGGAGCTTGTGCAAAAGAACTTGTATTACATAGTCCAGACTCAAAACTTCATCTGTTGAAATACAGTGAACTATAATTACTGTACTTCTTTAGTTCACTGATATACCAGAATGCTTGAATGTATGAGTGGCCCAGAAAGGTACAAGTCTCTTTAGTTGAGTAGGAACATAAGGAGTTATATTATGCTGTATCAGAGGCCATTGTTCCAGCCCATCTAACATCAGTGGTACTAATGAGCCGTAGCTCTCTGGGATCTCTTTCCTAGCTCTATGCAGAGATTATGGAGGTTAAACCTGTGGCTTTCTGCAAGCAAGGCACGTGATCTACCATGGAGCCACAGTTTGTTCCCCAGTGTAAAAGAGGAGAGGCAAACTTTTCAAGGTAATGGTCCTAGTGCAGAAGAAAACTCTATCTTCAATCCTTCCTATTTGTAGTACTTTGCACTTGATAGCTAAATATCTGTCTTTAATTTTCTTTTTTCTCAAACTTCTGCTCTTTTTTGAGCCAATCCCTTTTCTCCCCTCCGTCCAGAGCAGGTGAGTTGCTAGAGGGTTTTTAAGTGGCTCCATGAGGCCTGACTGTGAACCTGGGGTGAGGTGTGGCATCCGCTGTTTTCCCGTGGGAGCTATCAGGGAGATGAAAGCGGCTGCTTGGGACTGTGCAGGGCTGCTTGGATGTGAAACTGAATCCTCCCACTAACTTAGTGACAAAGAGTTTTCTACATGCTGTCTTTCCTTTGTGCAAACTCTCAGATGCTGAGAGAAGCCACAACATCAATCACTGCCTCACTCAGCCTGGCTGCCCATCAGCTGCGACGAACTTGGGCTAGACTCCCTGCAAGCGCTGGCTTACTTCCTTTGCTTTCTGTGCCACAGCAAATCAGACTCAACTGGAATAAAAAGCTTACTTACACTCACTGGGCCTTTATGAAGTAGCTTGGAGATCTAAAGGATAACTCAGCCTGCCAACGTGAGCATCTTTCCAACCTGCTGCTATTGAAAATCAAATACAAAAAGCAGGGTCTTCAAATACTACTCTTCTCCTGGAACGAAACAGTCTATAATGTTATAGAATAGAGATGGGGTGCCCAAACTACAGCCTGTGGGCCAGATCTGGCCCCCAACACCAATTCATGTGGCCTGCGCCACCCTCGTCGCTCCTGGAAGCGGAAATAAAACACATCCGTATGGGCGCATTTTACTTCCGCTTCCAGGAACGACGAGGGCAGCATGGGTTGGATGAATTGGCATTGGGGCCCACAATCTGGCCCACGAGCAGTAGTTTGGGTGCTCCTGGTTTAAGCAGAGAAAATTGTAGCTTAAAATCTATCTCATCCTGTTGCAAAACAGATTGCAAGGTGTGTTTTACTTCCACTTCCAGTGGGAGGAACCACGTGACAGGCCCACTGAACCATGTGACCGGCCTATGGCACAAAAAGTTTGGGCACCTCTAGAATATGCTTTCTCTGGCCCTATGAAATGAAAGGCCACATATCTGTACTCTCCATGTAGAAAGAGTAAACAGCTGAGTAATTTGCAAAGCTTAGGGAACCCCCTTTTTTTAAAAAAAATGACAGCTCTTAGAGTTTTATGGCCAGCAGTTTTATGCTTCTGAGAAATGTCATCTTAGAAAGTATCTTTTCCAAGTTTAAACTAATTAGAATGTGTGGCCTCTGGGTACCAGACTTGCAGCTACCCTAGAAACACAAAGAACTGTGGCAGTAAATCTTGCAATAAGGTACTGGCTCTCCTATACCCACTGCACCTGCATCTTGAACCACAAAGTCTTTCACCCCCCTCTCCTTCTCTGACCCCCGGTTATATACACAATGAAGTGAAAATGCCTTGTTCCAAAAAGTCCTGACTGTTGATGGCATTAAACCCAGTTCCCATCCTCCTCCAAGGTCTGGACTCTGTCAAAAAGAGGTGATGATAAGGTACAGCTCATTCATTCCACTGGTTATAATTGGAACCAAGGAGACTTAGCATTTCTTGCCCAGTAGACAACATGAGGCAGCAAGCAGGATCCCATTCCCCACTCTCTCCCAGTAATGTGTGTTCTCCTTATGGTGTAATCCTGTTTTGGCCAGCACCATTTCAGATTGTTTGGCAGGTAAGTAGGCCACATGCTCCACTCAGAAGTTTCCAGACCCTATCCAGAGTGGATGGCATTGGTAGAGAGAGTCTGAACAGGGAAATTATACATAGCTCATTCCTTTTGAGTTTGCCTTGCTTCCCATCATAGTCTGATGTCCAGGGCCAACATTGAGCTGTGTTTTTACAAGGCAGCGCTGGGGTTTTTATTCCCTTCTATGTCTAAGCCAGACGTAAAACTGGCAAAATGAAGTCAGTTCCCTTTGCCTGACCTAGTGTGAAAAAGATTAGCCAGCAACACAAGGTTGCCGTCACCAGGGTATGCCCGATTGTGGTTCAAAAATACAACAGTCTTCGAGGAGGCTCTTTCTGTGTACCCCCAACACTGGGATACTAGACAGAAGTTGTCTACAAGGAGTGTTAGTAACAGAAACACCTTCCCTGTAGAACTTGTTTGGACCACAAACAGATTTAGCAGGGTGAGGAAAGACACATTCTCCTATTTGTGGAGAACAAAACCTACTCTGGTCTTTCTTAGGCAATACTTAACTGTGGAGGAGAGATATTTTGCTTGTTTGTAAGCAGTTGTGAACTGCAACTGGAATGCAGTTGCCTTCTTTCCACTAATATAAGCTCAAGTCCTCATTTACAAAGCTGGGATCAGATTTCTTTACTTAGATGGGCATTTGTCATGCTGTTTGGTCCACGGACGGGATGGACTTGTTCACTCCTTTTTCTGGTGATCACATGATATAATTGCTGAAACAAATACTGGCTGGTGGTATATTAGACTGCTGGTGGTAGAATTCCCCCTCCATTGCCCCCTCCTTTCTCCTCTTTCTTCCAGAAGGAAGTTTTCATTTTTTAATAAGCAAAGCAGCACATCAGCTCTTTCCCAGTGTCATGTCTTCTTAGACCACATTATGATCTGGCAAACTGATAGCGAAAGGAGCCAGACAATACTAATTAAAACTAAAGACTGTAAAACTATCTAAAAGCATTTATAAAACCTCTCCTGTTTTGTGGGACTAAATAAGGACAATAGGATTGCTTGAGATGTGCATGCCACTTGGAAGCAAGGATTGCACCAAATGGCACACCAGACCTCCACCCAATCTTAAGTGACTTTATATGGCCCACACTAGCCTATTCCAAATAAGCCCCAATACACAAGTCCTTAGGTGTTCAAAGAAAAACCAATGTCTCCTTGGTTTCTGTGTCCTGCTCATATTTCTTAGAGTTAGGAACCCTAGGAAGAGAGCATGCTGTTCCAAAATTGGACCATTGGTCCATGTCTTGCCATTGCTGTGTGCCTGTGTCACCCCAGTGCACCTGACATAAGTGTTTCCCAGCCCTCCTCGCTGAAGCTATCAGTTATGCACTGATTATTTTGTGAACTGGATAATGCTGCAGTGCAATTGTTGACCCATAGGAGCAGCATTATAGCCAGAAATGCTTCCCAACAAATACAGTTGGTTCTTCCACATGGAAAATGGATCCATGTGGAGGAACAGTGCCCAGAGCAGACCTCAGTGGGCAAAAATTCTGCATACACAGTGAATGCAAAATTATGCTCTTATTCTCTGCAGAGAGCAGCAATATCTTTATCCTACGTCATAGATCATGGAGAAAAACAACTTCATGAAGTATTGTGGAGTAAGCACACCATGATTTTGTCAAATTCTGTGGTTCCAGGTCTATCAAAAGTTATTTCATCGTTATAAGTTACAATGACCAGAATCATATTCGTGTTTGTGTAAGTTGTTCTGGCTAACTGACAACATGCCGAGGTTTGTCTTGTTGCATGCCTCCTCAAGATGCCTTGATGCTCGCGGGCCCCTTGGCAATTAAAAACAGCAAGACACACAGACTTTATCCAAGCACCAATATGATTCTTGCAAAAAACATTCAAGGGTTTCTGTTTCTCTTAGAAATAAAGGAAAGGGTTGCATAAGTCTGGCTGTAACAAATTATTGGACTTTTCTTCTGGTCAGCTTTGTCTTTTTACAGTCTTGAGAAATAGCTAATAGTAATCTTGTTTTCCACAAGTTTCCCCTGCCCTTCTCTTTAAGACTTTTACAACTCTGGATTTTGTTCTAGCTCATGATTTTTTAAATAGACTACAGACTTGTGTACACACGTTGACAAGGTTACACATAAATACATTGTTTGCCTCGTACATGCATCCTTAGGATGTGTTGTTTGTGGTATTTGTGGCTGATGGCACTTGTGTTGTCTAGCTGCCTTTCATTTGCAGCCATTAACATGTGCCTCTGGAAGGAACAGGATGTTTAGTGTGGAGAACAGAACCACAAATGACATTTTATGTTCCTTCTGTGTTTGCTAGTAACAGCTCTCAGAGGGCTGTGAGTGAAGGGGCTATTATGCTGTTGCTACTTACCAGATTACAGCAACATTTCTTCACCATGTGGTTAGTGCACAGTTTCACAGTCGTGGTCTGGTTGTAAAGTTGCACTAGGCCCCTGAGACTGTATCCTATAATGGCTCTGCCAGGAGAAAAGCACTTCTGCTTAATAGGATTGTATAGCTATCTATGCAGTTTCCAACACCTTCTGCCTGTAAGCACACCTGTGTAAGAGACCACCAGGGTTATCTCTCAAAAGTCCTTCCAGTGTTGTAAATGAACCATGCTAATAAGACAGCCATTCATTCAAGAGCAGTAAGGTCCAATATGGCACATTTTAAGCAGTCGTTGTGAAAAGAAAAACAGATTCCAATTATTTTCACATAATGAATGGTGTATTTCAAGCCCTCTTCACTTCCCAAGGCTGTTAAAAGCAGAACTTGCAGAAGTTATTTTTTGAACAACTCCTACAGTTCTCCAGCCAGCATGGTCATTTGTCCTGCTGACTGAAGATTTCTGGAAGTTGCTTTCCAGAGAAGTAACTTTCGCAAATTTAAGACACTCACTTACTATATTGGACCGAAGCTCTCAGAATTCAGCATGATTTCTATTTTCTGAAATTAAAAAAAAAAAATCCCACTGTCCCCACTATTTTGTGCCTGGTTTGGGGCATACATTTGAAGTAGTCTGGGCTGTTCCAAGAAATCTATCTTACAAATAATTCATTTGCTTTCCCCTCTTTTCCTTTTTCCACCCTCTCCCTTTGGTAGGATTATTGGCTTTCCCTGCTCTACAAGAGACTTGTTGGACCCAGGGTACTTGCCGTGCATGTGGCTGGGCTGCAGAGGACACCTCGTCCTGGCAGGGTGATCCGAGATAAGTTACGAATCTATGCTCATTGCACCAGCCACCACAAGTGAGTGATCACATGAAAGGGGCAAACACATTTGTGGGTGGGTGGGTGAGTTATGGAGCTCCAGAAAACCCGGGATGTTTTACTTAGTCCTGTCCACACACTTGAGAGGAAGATGTCACCTACTATAGGGCTACCTCCATGTTGCCCCCCACTTCAACCTCCTATGTAGAGTCTGTAACAGTTGACTTCTAAAATCTCCCATGCTAGTTGGGTGATCCTAGCAGTGGTGGGCTCCAATTTTTTTTACTACCAAACTGTGGCCATGGTATGGTGGGCGTGGCCAGGGGAAAAGCCCTGCATTGCACCCAAATTAGGACTACTTTATTTCAAAATTTGGATGGGCGGAGCCAGCCAGAATTCCTGCTACCAGTTCTGGCGAACTGGTGTGAACCTGCTGATGCCCACCACTGGATCCTAGTAGCCGTAGTCCAGGAAAGTACTCTTCCAAACTCTGCTCCTGCAGCCCCTTTCCCTGCAGGATTACGACTCACTGCTTCCTGACCCTTGGAATACCCAGACAGGTTAATGGGAGTATATTTTGCATCTGACCTATCTTTCTCCCACCCCATATGTTGCAGAAACAGAGATAATCTTTGCTAGAGGCAAAATGAGGATCTGCTTTTCTTTCTCTCCACTCTCCCCACCCCTAGTTGTGTGCAGCTTTGCTTCCTTACATGCTCAGGTTGTGGTTGCTCTGGTGATGATAAGGAAGAGCAGCAATCTCTGGAGCTGGGGCAGGACCCTTTGCGGCACAGACAGCTCCTATCAGGATGAGATCAAGGGAATCCATTTACCCAAAGGCTCCCGGGTCTGGTTTCAGTTTCTTCTCTCCCTGCCCCTCAACAACACCACCTGGGACACTCAGTCTAGCTAGAATTTCTGTGATAAGCCTTTTCAAAGCATCCTGAGAGTGGCGGGTCTGGGACTTCCCTGAACACACAGGTCCCTATTGTTGGTTCCTCATATTGCCCAGGTGCTTTCAGCAAGTCTCCCCCTCCTGAAGGGAACTCTGCCCAATGACTGACAGGTATCTGGCAAATGGGATAGGAACAGGTGAAGGACAGGTGGGTCCATTCCATGCCCAGGTCAATTGGTTCCCAAGGAGAGACTATGCTCTCCCTTTAGAGCCTTTTCTGCTTAAATCTCTCACAGGATCATTTTAAGTATTACTGACTTAACATAAGATGTTTGAAAGTGTGTCAACATTATTTTCCCAAAGTGTTATTTCTAAGCCAGAAACCTACTGGTGTTTGCATAAGATATGTGCAACATGCCATGACTGATTGCAACTAATTGATGAAGTACCGATATAATCTGTCACGTGCCTGATTGTATGCACAATTGATAGACATAATTAAATGTGGCAAATTACGATCTCACACAAACACAAGAAAGATTTAGTCCATAGGATGTTAAGGTCTTTGCCTTAATACAAATAGCACTTTTCAGGGCCAGCTGTGAATTGTGCTCGAAACAGAACACTGCTTAATATTTCAGATTGTTTGAAAGTTAGTGGTTTTGAACTATAGTGTCACAATCTTCCAGCCACTATGGCCAGTGGCCACATTGGCTGGGAGATTCTGTGAACTGTAGTCCAAAAAACTAACTTCTCCATATTCTGAGAACTGTTAAGTGTCTATTTATCATCCTATTTATTTTGGGAAATGCCAAATTCTTAAGGAAGTTCTCAGCACTTGAACCTGACCCACTACTAGTATTTCCTCAGAAATATGCATGTTACTTGTTTTTAGATTGTCTGTCTCTCTTGCAGCCACAGTTATGTTCGCGGTTCTATCACATTGTATATCATCAACTTGCATCGGTCTCGGAAGAAAATCAAGTTGGTGGGGACTCTTCGGGATAAACTCGTCCATCAATATGTGCTGCAGCCCTATGGCCAGGAAGGGCTATGCTCTAGGTGAGGAACCTTGCCCTGGAAGTAGAATTTCTCACCTCATTGATTGTTTATATCAAAGACTGTTGACAACAGAACTTTGGAAAGCTAAGGTGTACTATTAATGCAGCTATCATGCCTGTAGCTGTCCTCTGAAATCACCCATCTGTACAGTCACCATTTATTCCTAATTCTGTCCTCAATCTGCTATTTTCATCTCTCTCTTAAATTGAAAACTTATCTTGGTTTCCTTATTCAGAAAACTAAATCACAATAAATCTATTAGGCCAAAATCTTATTGGTGCTTGAGAGGGGTTGTGTAAATCACTGCAGCTAACCATGGCTAACTGACAAGATGCTGGTGAATACTGAGCATATTTGTGTGCATGTTCAGGCACGCTACTAACATGTGCCTGGCACCTCATCAGTTAGCTGCAGCAATTTACATAAAACCCTATGTTAATAGCAGTAGGATTTTGGCCTATGTCCAGATAAATTTTGGAATTTTCATTTCTTTTTCTGCAACAGGAAAAAGCTTAAAGTTCTGGAAGCTGCTTATGGATAGAATTTAATCCATTTTTATTACTGGCCGGCACTTTCATTTCCCCCAACAATTCATCCAACTCCAGGCCAGATTCCTTGCAACCCATTAAGGGAACAATATCTGAATAGGTTTTCAGCTAGACCAGTTATCCACTCTTCGCCCGTTCTTTGTTTTACCCCTTAAATATCTGGAACATATGAATGAGAGGAGAGTACAATGTAAGTGAAAGATGGAGGAAAACTTTCACTTCTGCTGGGCTTGAAGTTTCTTTGGCCCATTTCCAGTAGCATACTTGTTGCTTGTATTGCACTGGCCTTACCCAGCCCTCAAGTGCCTGGGATATTGTCCAGTGGGAAAGAATAGTCTGCCAATATGGTGTCCATGTGTGGCACAATTCTGGACTATTGTGTGATGTCATTTTCATGGTCCAAGTACCTACTGTTCCTGGAGGTGTGTTTTGAGGAAAAGATGGTCTTCTGTGGTTTTGTGGAATCTTGGTGCTGCCATATTCTTGCATTGCAGGGGTGTGCAAACTACAGCCTGGGGGCCAAATGCTGCCCCCAATGCCAATTCATCCAGCCCACAAAGCCCTCGTCGCTCCTGGAAGCGGAAGTAAAACGTGCCCGTACGGGCACGTTTTACTTCCGCTTCCAGGAGCAGCAAGGGCTTCGTGGGCTGGATGAATTGGCATTGGGGGCTGCATCCGGCCCCGGGCCATAGTGACCGACTCCCTGAACCACGTGACCGGCCTGTGGCCTGAAAAGTTTGGGCAACCCTGTTGTATTGTTTTTAATTATTCCCATAAGAGACCACTATGGCTATCTGAAAACTCTCCCCCATGACCAGGGATGTAGAACCAGCTTTGTCTTCATGGTTGCTTCAAGGGCTTTCTCATACATTTGCCCTTTATGTGCAGGTCAGTGCAGCTTAACGGTCAGCTCCTAACCATGGTGGATGACGGAACTCTGCCACACCTGAAGCCACGCTCGCTCCGTCCCGGCCGGACTCTGGTGATCCCACCGCTCACAATGAGTTTCTACGTGGTGAAGAACGTCAACACTCTGGCCTGCCGATATCGGTAGCTCTGCCCTCCCCTGCTAAGGACAGGCCAGCTCAGCCCTCTTGGAAAGTGACATCTCCTGGGAAATGAGAATGAAAAGGCCTCTGAGAAACTTTATTGGTACTGCCTGCCTGCCACTGCTTCATGGATGACTTTCTGTTATGTTCTTAGTATCACCACCCACCATAATGGCTACTCCATTATGAAGTGGGACAGAAGTGAGGACATGTTGTCTCAGCTTGATGAAAGTTAGACTATTAGTTTTCCCTTCATGGAAAGGACTAGATGCCTCACAAGTTGTCCAACTGAAACACTGGGGGGAGGGGGGGGGGAGATTTGGAAGAGTAGGGAAACATGAACTCTCTCTCCAATGTGACAGATCCATGGAAGGCTACATGTGCTGCCCTCCTCTTGGCAAACTCTGACGGTCCCCTCTGCTGAAAGTCATACAACGGACTCTTTGTGCCATCTTGTGGGCAGATGAAAAAGCGGTACAAGATGGGGAGTGGGGAAGGTCCTGGCTTTCTCCACTAAGCAAATACAAGGGCAGAATGCTTTTATTACTCCAGCAGCTGCACAAAGGGTATTAAAGCATGAAAACTTAGACCTCTAAATGCTATTCCTGTGGGTGCTTCTCCCTCTGCTGGTAACAGGCAGTAGAGCAAGTTGTGCACAGTGGGCAACGTAGTAAGCACAACTTGGAACACATGGAATATGCAAACGTATGCGCAATGAGATCCATGGAGGTGCAGGGCCCAGAATAACATGTTGTAAACAGCTAACTGTGCTGTATAGGAAAGAAACAAGGCATTTGTCCATCCAGGTAACAACCAGTGGGATGTCTTATGGCTCGTAGTGCTGGGAGGTGAAGTCTGATCTTGGCCACTTTCAGTAGTGATGCCTCCTGGGAGCATTTGCTGTAAATGTTAAGTATTAAATTATATTTTCTGAAAAACTGGAAAAATACTTTGAAGGTCTAGGGAAAAGGAAACTTTATTGTGGTCCTGCCTCTTGGGGAAGGGATTGTTAAAAACTGGTATATAGGTGAGGAGCCAAATCATAGTTCAAAATGGAAGTCTTGTAGCTGTTCGAAAGTTTCTGTTTCCTTGTTTGGGACCTCAGGATTCCCTGCAACTTGTACTTGCATTCCACCTGGTATCACAGTGAATGCCAGATGGAAGCCAGACTTTTTCTTGGGTTATTAACACTCTTGACTCAGTTTCCTTTGACCATCAATAGCCCAGGGTAAACAGAAAGAGCCTCCTTGGAGATTGTGGCATTTTTGAATCACAATCGGGCAACGGCAACCTCGTTGTGCCAACTAATCTTTCTCACACTAGGTCAGGAAAAAGGAACTAGGCATGAGTTCACCAAAAGGGGCCTCATTTTGGCAGTTTAAACTCTAGCCTTGACACAAAAGAAGAATAATCAATAATCCACACTTTTGACTGTAATATCCTTCAAATACAATCCGGACATCAGGCCTTTGATTTCTGCTTACCGAAATTAGATTATTTTTAGAGGCAATTGAATGATGATGGGTGAGAAATTAAGGTCACCAGGAAACTTATCTAAAATCAGATTTTTGCTAGTAAGTTATTTCTTTACATTGCACCACTTTTTAAAGCTCAAACCCCTACTGAATAATGTGGCCATAACCTATTGGGCTCTGATGCCTTTAAGGTTGGTAGCTTTTTTCCTTTCCTTCACACATTATGGGGATTTATATACAGTACATAATTATACATGCACAAATATTACCACCCTTCTCTTAATGTTCATTGATTATTGAGATTGGTTTAAGATGGGTTTTCATAGCAAGATGATGATGTTGCTCAGTAGCACAGTCGAGACCGACCTTTTGCGACCCCATGGACCACTACACGCCAGTCACCCCTATCCTCCACCATCCTCCTCAGCCCACCCAGCTTTGTGCCCACTGGAGTATCAAAATATTTGGTGAATGTGGATTCCCTAGAAACAGGAAACAAAAGGAATCATCATTATGGGCAGCAGATTTCATGGTAGCAAGTCTATTGCCCTTTAGTATTCATTCCAAAAATGGGTAACTTGTGACCCTTTAAAAGGGTTATGATTCTTCTCATCCTTTCACATTGGCTATACTTGTAAAGCTGGTAGGAATTCCAGTCCAACATCTGGAGGGCTGGAATTCCTTGTTCAAAGCTTGTTCTAAAGCAAAGATGGAGAAACTGTGCCCTTCCAGCTCTAGTTGGACTACATCTCTTCATCCCTAACCACTGGTCATGTTGGCTGTGATTAATGGGAGTCGATGCACAAGAGGAAAAAAAAACAAAAAATCTTGCTTCATACACGATCTGTACAGTGTATGGCCTGTGGTGATCTGTGGAATAACTTGCTGCAAATAACTGGACTAGCCTTCACTGTATAAATATGCTGCTTACAGAGAAATTTATTTGTGTTTGTCACTGAGTGCAGCAAATTTACTAAAAGTTCTGCCCTGTATCACTGTTATGATCATCATCCTTTATAGAAGAATCAGTGTGAATGGCCCTTCATAAAATCAACAACAACAAAGACTCAGCCCTAAAAAGTTTACTATCTAATATCTGTCAGTGAGGAGGCCATAGAGCAGTGGTGGGGAACCTATGGCACGTGTGCCAGAGGTGGCACGCAGAGGCCTCTCTGTTGGCATGTGCGCCATCAAGGGGAAGCCCTGCCCCACCAGCCAGCCAGCACCAATGGCAGCGCAACTTCCCCACCACCCCTCTCCCTCCACCAATGGGGAGGTGAGAGGGGAGGCTGAAATCCTGCCTGGGAGGCAGTGGCGGGGACAAGGTAAAGCAACACGAAACACACACACACACACCAGGAGTTGGGCGCACCTGTAGGCATGGGAAACGCCCATGGGGGTTGAGCGCCCACAGGTGGCGGGGGAGCACCCACAAGGAATGAGGAGTGCCGGAGGCACACCGGCTACATCACATGGGTATGTGGGCAGTCACGGTGCCTGCCTGCGCGCCTCCTCCTTCAGCACTCAGTCTCTACAAGATTTGTCATCACTGCCATAGAGGGAAGGAGGGATGGTCCAGAAGAAGATAAAAAGGCAACATTTGCCTATTTATATGCTAATTTGCTACCTGCAAATTCAACTCTATGCATTTGGGCATAGTTTAAGGACTTGACAAAAGAGAAATGCAGCATCATTCCAGTAATCGGAAAAGCTTTCAGATATTTATAGACGAAGCAGCCTGTGTATAGAGTGATGGATTAAGACTCTGGAGACCTGGGTTTAAATCTCCACTCAGCCATGGAAACCAAAGGCTAGGAAACCAGCAGTCGATAAAGGGCAGCAACGTCCTGTTGGATAATCTTTGTAAAGTGGGGCAGTTAGCATGTCCCAAAAGATTAAGGCTAAATACTTTGAAATGTAAGCCATCCTGAATTCCTCCTTCCTTTCTTCTTAGTTCCTATTGTACAAATGCAGAAGGAAGAATAATATTTACTTACAAGGCTTGTGTTCAAATAGAATTGTTGGGTAAATGAGAAAAACATAATACAGCAGTTCACTTCATCTTAGTTGCAAAGAGGCAGGAAGAAAAATCCCTCAAGTAGGTGATGGTTGAAAGAGGTACTGAGTTACTAACAGTCTGACGCGAGAAAGCATTTTGAGTGAGAAAGAGAACTAAGCTGAAAACTGTCTGTGCACTCAGACAGACTAAACTAACGCACACCCAGACACAGAGCTCAGAGCAAAAAAAGAAAAGCAGTTACATTTGGAGGGAAGAAACATCTAGCCGACTGATTGGCTATTTAGATTGAAAACAGCTGACTACTATGTTTGTTAAATGCTGGCCCTCCCCATCTCCATGCTGCCAGGTAAAACAAACACAAAGCATGATGGCATTGCCTGCTGCAAGCTCAATATATGCAAGGGGGTGGAGACATTCTGGCAAACTCACATGCTTCCCCCATAGTGGCGTCCCAAAAATCAAACCCTTTAATAACAGAGAAGCAGAGAGAATAGTCCATGTTAGCTGGGAGGAAGGGTTAACCCAGAAGAGTCTTAACCATACGGGCACATTTTACTTCCGCTTCCGGGAGCGACGAGGGCGGCGTGGGCCAGATGAATTGCAGTAAACCCCTTCGTGTGGATTCACAGGGTGCTTGGGCTTCTGGGAATTGAAGTCCTAGAACATCTGGAGTGCCAAGGTTCGCCATCACGGTCCTTGGCTGACCCAGGATTTGAGTTTGGGTTGCCTTCTCACTCAGCACACTTGGCAGCAACGCAAGGACCCGTCTGACACAGTCACACAGTCCATTCCCACCAGTCTCAGGTCATGCAGGGAATGGCAAAGCATGCCCGGAGGGGGTGATGGACAAACTCTGCAATTCCACAAGTTGCCCAAACTGGTAAAAGATCAAGTTCACCCTTGCTCAAAAACCAGTCGTATCTGACTCTAGGGTTTGGTGCTCATCTTTATTTATAGCCAAAGAGCCAGCGGTGTGTGTGTTTGCACACTTCCATGGTCATGTGGCAGGCATGACTAACAGGAGTATACAGAACATTGTTACCTTTCCTGCTTAAGTGGTCCCTATTTATCTATTTGCAATTTCTTGCTTTCCAACTGCTAGGTTGGCAGGAGCTGGGACAGAGATGGGAGCACTCAGGTCTCAAACTGCTGACCTGCTGACCTTCTGGCCGTCAAGTTCAGCTTCTTCATTGCTAAGCCACCACTGCCCAACGTAGACTGACACCTAAAAGCCACTTTGAAACAAAGAGCCAGGTGGGAGCAGCAGAGGCGAGAGAATTGCATAGAGGTCAGAGGGCCAAGAGCCCAAGACGGGACCAAGCTGTGTTTGAAGGGAAGAGCCAGAAAACTGACCAGCTCAAGCAGGAACCCCAAGGGGCCACTTTCCCCACCCCAACCCCCGCCAAGAGTGATGGTCCCCAAGTGGATTAAATCCCAATTGAATCCATCTTGATGAAGGGCAGCAGCTTCATCAATCCTGGCCTGGGGCTGAGGAGGACTTTGTGTGCCAAAAGGGCTCAGGACCAGAAAGTGCCTCACAGAACTGGATCATTGGTATGGGTGTCACGCTGCGATGGGAAGGCAGGTGAAAGGCCACAGCATTATACAGGTGAAACTCGGAAAATTAGAATATGGTGCAAATGTTCATTCAGTCCAGTAATGCAACTTAAAAGGTGAAACAAATATATGAGATAGATTCATTGCACGCAAAGCGAGATAGTTCAAGCCTTACTTTGTTATAATATTGATGCTTATGGCTGACAGCTTATGAAACACCCCCCCCCCCAAATCTCATGTACCCCATATTCATCACATAATCTCATGTACGCTGTATGCCATGATCATCACAATTATAACGAATTAAGGCATTACATATCTCACTTTGCATATAGTGAGTCTTATCTAATATAGTCAACCCTCACATAACGTGTTCGAATAGCATCATTTTCGCTTAACAACGCGTCGTTATGCACCACTTGTTCCCCCGCATAACATTTTTAGTGTCGTTATTCGTACAACGCTAAAATATCCAGACAACGACGCTAAAAACGTTATGCGGGAAACTCCATAGAAACCTGCATAACAACAAAAATCGCTTAACAATGCTACTTGGGGAACTGTCGTTATGCGAGGGTCTACTGTATTTGTTCCACCTTTTAAGTGAAATGAATGGACATTTGCACGATACTCTAATTTTCCAAGTTTCACCTGTATATTCGCAGGACAAGTCTTCATGGCTGATCACCATGAGGGTCGCCAATATTCCCTGGGACAGATGGTTGAAGACCCAACTAGAGGTACAAGAATCCTTGACTTGATCCTGAGTAATACTCAGGATCTGGTGCAAGATGTTAATGTGACTGATCCAATAGGGAACAGTGACCACAACTCAATTATGTTTAACTTGATCATAGACTGCAAGTCACTGATAAAATCTAAAACAGAGACCTTAAATTTTCAAAAAGGAAATTTCCCAAAGATGAGGAAACTAGTAAAAAAGAAACTGAAAGGGAAAATTGAGAGAGTCCAAACACTCCAAGAGGCATGGAGGCTGTTTACAAAAACAATAACAGAGGCCCAATTGGAATGCATACCCAAAAGGAAAAAGGGCACTGCCAGGTCCAAGAGGACTCCGATGTGGCTTACAGGAGCTGTTCGGGAAGTGATCAAGAGCAAGAAAAGCTCATTTAGAAGATGGAAGGCTTGTCCGAATGAGGACAGCAGGCAGAAACATAAATTCTGGCAGAACAAATGCAAGGCAACAATCAGGAAAGGAAAGCAAGACTTTGAGGAGCGTATAGCTAAAAATACTCAGAGAAATAACAAAGACTTCTTTAAGTACATTAGAAGTAAGAACCCAACTAGGAAGGCCATTGGACCATTAGATGACAATGGAAGGCAAGGGGTTATTAAAGAGGAAACAGAGATTGCAGAGAGACTCAATGAATTCTTTGCTTCAGTATTCACTGAAGAAGACAGAGGCCACATGCCCAAAACAGAGCCTATCTTCGTAGGGAGGGAAACCGAAGAATTAAGCAAGATAGAAATAACCAGGGAGGAGGTCCTTGCATGTCTTGTTAAACTAAACACTAACAAATCACCAGGACCAGATGGCATCCATCCACGAGTTCTCAGGGAACTTAAAGATGAAATTGCTGATCTCCTAGCCAAAATATATAATCTTTCCCTCAAATCAGGCTTTGTGCCTGATGACTGGAAGGTAGCGAATGTAACACCAATTTTCAAAAAAGGATCCAGGGGTGATCCAGGAAATTACCGACCTGTCAGTTTGACATGTGTCCCAGGTAAAGTGATGGAAACCATCCTAAAAGATAGAATTAATAGGTACATAGAAGAGAAGGCGCTGCTAAAGGAGAGCCAACATGGCTTTTACAAGGGCAAATCATGCCTCACTAATCTGTTGGAATTTTTTGAGAGTGTCAACAAGCATGTGGATAAGGGGGATCCAGTTGACATTGTTTATCTGGACTTTCAGAAGGCTTTTGACAAGGTCCCACACCAAAGGCTCTTGAATAAACTTAGCAGTCATGGAATAAAGGGACAGGTCTTGTCCTGGATCAGCAACTGGCTAAGGGACAGGAAACAGAGGGTAGCACTAAATGGACACTTCTCCAAGTGGAGGGAAGTAAAGAGTGGGGTCCCCCAAGGTTCAGTACTGGGACCCCTGCTTTTCAACCTCTTCATAAATGATCTAGAGGTAGGAGTAAAAAGCAAGGTAGCCAAATTTGCTGACGACACTAAATTATACAGGGTAGTAAAAACTGTGAGAGATTGTGAAGAGCTCCAGAGGGATCTCTTGACACTGGGGGAGTGGGCAAAACAGTGGCAAATGAGCTTCAACATCAGTAAGTGCAGAGTGATGCATGTTGGGGCAAAAAACCCCAATTACATTTATAAACTGATGGGGTCTGAACTCTCTGCGACAAACCAGGAAAGGGACCTTGGTGTCCTGGTGGACAGCTCAATGAAGATGTCAACCCAGTGTGCCTCAGCAGTGAAAAAAGCAAACTCAATGTTAGGGATCATTAGGAAGGCTATAGAAAATAAGTCAGCAAGTGTCATTTTGCCTCTTTATAAATCTATGGTGAGGCCCCATCTGGAATATTGTGTACAGTTCTGGTCGCCATACCTCCAGAAGGATATTATGGAGTTGGAGAAAGTACAGAAGAGGGCAACCAGAATGATTAGGGGACTGGAACACCTTCCTTACCATCTGAGGCTGCAACGGTTGGGCCTCTTCACTCTTGAACGACGACGTCTAAGAGGTGACCTGATTGAAGTTTATAAAATCATGCACGGTGTGGACAAAGTAGATAAGGAAAAACTGTTTCCCTATCGCACAACACTAGAACTAGGGGACACTCCATGAAACTTTTGGGTACTAGTTCTCAAACAAATAAGAGAAAGTACTTTTTCACCCAGAGGATTACTGGTCTATGGAACTCCCTGCCAGAAGAAGTGGTGACAGCTGTCAGACTTGACAGCTTTAAGAAAGGATTAGACAAGTTCATGGAGGACAAGGCTATCAATGGCTATAATTATGGCTACCTAAGAACAACCTCCGGGTTGGAGAGATAGGCAGTATATTTCTCAATGCCATTTCCAGGGAATCCTAAGCAGGTGAAGGCATCTCCTTGGGAATACCCTGAAGGAAATGGTGAGCCACTGTGTGAGACAGAATGCTGGACTAGATGGGCTGTGGCCTGTTCCAGCAAGGCTGTTCTTATGTTCTTATGTTATGTTCTTATTCGGAATCGGATACGGCAGAAGAAGATGCAGATGATGAAGAAGAACAACAACAACAAAAACAACAACAACAACCCCGTCAAAGCCCCAAGGCTGCTGTGTGTTTTGCAAGGACCAGGACCTGCCTGGCTCTTTCCTCTTCTCCCTCCCGCCCCACCCCAGCAGCCTGGCCTGAGGAGAGGGCGGAGGGAGGAGCGCCGACGGGGAGGGCAGGCCAGGCAGGCAAGGGCGTCCCTCCGTCCATCCCTCCTCCCGGGCGGAGCTGCTCCTGCTGCTGCTCCCCGCCCTACGGGGAGGTGTCGAGTCACGCGCGCCCTCCTCCTCCTCCTCCTCCTCCCGCCCACCCTCTGGGAGAGACCCTACTCTGCCTTCTGCTTCCCTGGACTGGACGGGACTTACCTGCCTGCGCCGGGGCCGGGCGGGGTTGCATTGCACTCGCTTTCCCTGCCGGCGGGAGGTGGGAAGCGCAGCGTGGCCACGTTCGCAGTCGCAGCCCCCGCCTCGCCTAGAGAGGGGAGTGGACGAAAGAAGGGAAGGTAGGGAGGCTGCTTGTTGCCTTGGCCTGGAACCGTGTCTGGTTCGCCTTCCCTTCCCTAATTCCCTCCCTGCCTTGGGATCGGTGCAGGTAGTACCTCAGGTGCCTGGCCAGCCCTCTTGGCTGCTCCTCTTCTCCTCCTGCCGCCACTGATGGTCGTCTTTTTTATTTCCTCTTCCGTTACTGCAGTGACTCAAGAAGTGGCTGGGACAGGCGGAAGAGGTCAGCAGTTCGATTCCCGAGTACTGCAGGACGGCATGAGCTCTCCCCCCCCCCCCCCCGGCTCCTGCCAACCTAGCAGGTCGAAAGCAAGACATTGCAAGTAGATAAATAGGGACTACTTCGGTTCCGTGCGCTCCGGTGCCTAGTCATGCCTGCCACATGACCACGGAAACGTCTGCAAAAGCAGACAGCGCTGGCTCTTCGGCTTTGAAACAGAGATGAGCACTGAACCCTAGAGTCGGATACGACTGGCTTTCGAGCAAGGGAAACCTTTACCTCCCAGTCTATCTATTCCAGGGGTGCCCAAACTTTTTGCACCGTGGGCCGATCACATGGTTCAGTGGGCCGGTCATGTGGTTCGGCGGGCCTGGTCACATGGTTTCTCTCACCGGAAGCACAAGTGAAACACGCCTTGCAATCTGTTTTGCAACAGGATGAGATAGATTTTAAGGTGTCATTTTCTCTGCTTAAACCAGGGGTGCTCAAACTACAGCCTGTGGGCCAGCTCTGGCCCCTGATGCCAATTCATCTGACCTGCACCGCCCTTGTCGCTCCCGGAAACGGAAGTAAAACATCCCTGTACGGGAGTGTTTTACTTCCGCTTCCGGGAGTGACGAGGGCGGCGTGGGTCAGATGAAATGGTGTGGGTGGCTGGATCTGGACCACGGGCCATCTCAACCCCGGCAAAAGTTTGGTTTTGTATCAAGCTGTTCCCGGTGGGGGTGGGGGGAGAAGGTCCTGGATCAGGCCTGTACTCCCCAGTCACACTGATTAGGACTTCTTTCCTTTAAAAGACTTCTTGCTGGGATAGAATACCATCCCTCGTTTTTTAAAGATATCATTTACATTATACTGTATAAGAGAGTAAACAACAAAAAAAATACAAAAAATGTTGTGGCACCTTAAAGACTAACTGCTGTATTTTAATGTGAGCTTTCATGGATCCAATCCACTCCTTCAGACATAAGGTTGAGACTTCATCGCAACAATTTATACATGGTCCCTTGAGTGGCAATGTCCACAGGGAAGGAAGGGTGATGGTCCCCAAGTGGATGAAATCCCACTTGAATCCATCTTGATGGAGGGCAGCAGCTTCATCCAGACTGGCCTGGGGCTGAGGAGGACTTTGTGTGCCACAATGGCTCAGGACCATGCTGCAATGCAGAAGGCTAATGGAAGACTTCTGTATCATATTGTTCTCAGGACAATCTTCATGGCTGATCTCTGTGAGGATAGCCAATATTTGGAATCGGATACAGCGGCGGCAGCAGAAGAAGAACATGGCCAGATGGGGAGATACAGAAGGACAATGATTAGTTAATATAATTGTAAATCATGTGAGTCAGTGTGGCTTTTCACGTATGATAACCAAAGATCCAAGATAGATGTTCAGATTTAGTTAGTCCTTACGATGCCATAGTATTTTTCGTCTTTATTTTTTGTTTGTCTGATACACTTTATGAGGAAACTGAAGACTTATTTAATGAGCTCGAGTTCCCATTGCAGCTGCAACGCATGACAAGAGTGAAGAAAATTGCTATGCAACTCTTTAACTCCAGACTGGCATTTGTTCTGCTTAAGCCACATGCAAACTTTATACAGTGATACCTCATACAACGTCTAAACTTGGTTCCACAAGTTTGGACTTTATACGGATTTGGATTTTGTATGTGGCATGCAAAATTCTAGCCACGATGCCTCATACAACGTCGTTTCCATAGATTGTACTGTAACAGCACAGACTTCAGGGCAAAATCAAGGAAACAGACAGGAAACTGACAGAACTTTAAGAAAACATTGTCTAAAGGCTAAAAACATTACAAAAGCATGTCAAACAATCCTGATTGTCCAAGAACCTGAAGAATGCTGCAAAAATCCCAGGAATGCTTCTAAAAATTCTGACGGAAAAATCCAAAAAATCCAAAATCGTGCTCAAAACCACTCCTAAAAACTCTTCGCCTCATGCAAAACCCACAAGAGCAATGCACGCATGCGTCCTGCCTTTTATACTGCCCAGGCACAATGCAACCTGGGAAAACCCCAATGCCTCATACAAAGTCGCACGACTTTGTATGAGGCAACTTTTTTCAAGGAATTAGGCGATGTTGTATGAATCCGGTGTTGTATGAAGCGGACTTTGTATGAGGTATTACTGTATGTCTTTTCCCCCACAACACCCAGATGACATTTTATTTATACAGTATGTCTGATGAAGTAGACTTGACCCACGAAAGCTAACATTAAAATACAGCAGTTAGTTTTTGAGGTGCCACAACTTTTGTTTTTGTTTTGTTTACTCTGTGATAGGCTTGCACAGACTATAGCACACCTACCACTTCAAACATTTACATTATTTTAAACATATTTTAGCTCCCTCAGGTCAGCATGGATTTTGACTCTGACCCCCACCCCTCTGTTAAAAGATTCCCCTTTCTTTCTAAAATGCAACTCTCTTTTCCCATTCTTTTCCTGTCCCACAAGAAACAAAGAAACAGTTGTATCCTGTGTCCCATGACAGCAAGATGTCTAAGAGGTTATTAAAGGGTGAGAAACACACACATTCTCCCGCAGGGTGATGGGGTGTGGTTGTTACAACCATGCTGCACCTTTGTTGCGGGAGCTGCGTTCGTTGCTGGTGTGGCTCCGGGTGCAATTCAAGGTGCTGGTTATGACCTTTAAAGCCCTACATGGTAGTGGGCTAGTGCCCGCTGCACTAGAGTGGACTGGAGGGTCTCTCTACACGTACCAACGGCTAGATGGAGGGCCTTTTCGGTATCCGCTCCGGCCCTTTGGAACCTCCTGCCGATTGACCTCCGCCTCCAACCAGAATTGTTGGCCTTTAGAAGTGATTTAAAGACATGGTTGGCCCAGTGTGTGTGGGGTGTTTCTACTGGACCTCCCCCACCCCCCCAACCATGGCTCATATGATATTGGTCAACTCTACCATCTGGTACTTAGATTTGAGATTTTAAGATGTTTAGAGTTTTATGATGTTTAATTTATATGGATTGTGTGTTGAGGTGTTTTTATGTCTGTGTGGTTTCTTGCATTGTAAACCACCTGGCGTCGCCTTGTTGAGGGGGCGGTTAAATAAGCTGAAATAAATAATATTCTCTCTCTCTCTCTCTCTCTCTCTCACACACACACACACACACACACACACACACACACACACAGGAGGTGTCTTTTTTGTTTTAAAGCTTACTGCACACCTAGGTTGAGTTCATGACTAGGAAGTTGTGATGCTCCAAGGACTCGTCTATATACATTAAAACCTCAACTTACATATGCCTCGAGTTACATAAAATTTGACTTACATAATGATTTTGTGCTAAAACCATGTCCCGATTTACACGATCTCCTATGGATTTGCTTCGAGTTACATAAAGATTCTTTTTCCTATGGGTTTGCTTCGAGTTACGTAAAAATTCATTTCCCTGTGGGTTTGCTTCGAGTTACGTAAAAATTAATTTTTCCTATGGGTTTGTTTTGAGTTACAAAAAAATTTGATTTAAGCAAAAGCCTACGGAATGGACTTTTTTTTCTTAAGTAGGGTTTTTATTGTATTTCTTACAGATGAAGTGTGTTCTAATTGCCAGCGAGGGGGCAGAAGTTCTTTTCTACTGGGCTGATGCAGATTTCTTGGCCCTCCTGCAGCAGCGTTTTGGATCTGGTGAGCAAAGCAATGATGAGGTGAGAACTTGGCTTGAGCAGCCTTGTCTTCAGCAGTGGAAAAGGTTGTTAAACAAAATCCAGACATGCAAGTTTCCAAAGTGAGAATTAGCAGAACATGGAAAAGTCCATTTTTGGCATATCAGTTTCCAGAATTACCCAACAAGCATATGTTTCCATGGTCATGTGGCAGGCATGACTTGACACCAGAGTGCATGGAATGCTGTTACCCTACTTGCGATTTCTTGCTTTCAAACTGCTAGGTTGGCAGGAGCTGGGACAGAGGCAGAGGCTTACTCCATCATGCATCACTCGGGTCTCGAACTGCCAAACAGCCGACCTAGTTGTTCAGTTCAGTGTCTTGACCACTAAGTCACTACAGTGCCGCAGGAGTTGTAGGCCCAAAAATATTCTTTTTCTAAGTTGGGTGAAAGATACACTTTGAGAGATGGTAGGTGATGGTGGTGGAAGGCTTTGAAGGGTTGTCTAGTTGCAGCTGGAAGGGACTTCAATTCTAACCAGTCTATGGAAAGGACATGGAAAGAGATAGAGTGGCATTGCACACACAGCACACATGTGAATAGGAAGGATAAAGGTAGCCGCAGCCAGGGACCACAAGGTAGAAGGATAAAGGTAGCCATAGCCCGGGACCACGAGGACACTCCCACCGCTTACCTTCTGGCCCCATCACCGTCCAGAGGAGGAGGAGAACCGGACCAGCTGCAGCCACTCGGGCGGTGGAGGATGCTCCTGTCTGCCTAACTCCGGGCTCTACCCGCCCAGAGAAGGGTAAAGGTAGCCACAGCCCGGGACCACGAGGACACTCCCGCCGCTCACCTTCAGGCCCCGTCACCGCCCAGAGGAGGAGGACCGGACCAGTTGCGGCCACTCGGGTGATGGAGAATTATTATTATTATTATTATTATTATTATTATTATTATTATTATTATTATTATTATTATTATTATTATTATTATTATTATTATTATTATTATTATTATTATTATTTAAATTTATATCCCGCTCCACTCAACCCACGGCCAACTCAGAGCAGCTAACAACATATTAAGATACATAAAGTTACAATATAATGATACAAATACACAATAATTGATCAGTACAATTACAGGGAAACAATAATCACAATAATACAGTATCAACCCTCCAATAACAAAGCATCAAGACAAAAGGGAAAAACCTCTTTCAGAAGCCCCACATGTATAGTGCAAAATACAATCATAATGAGAATCACAATAAACTACAAAAATATCAAATCACAATCAATAGTACAATTAATACAAAACACAGACCAATAATACAATTAATTGTTTGATTTACAATTATAAAATAGCAATTAATAGTACAGTTCGCAGCTGCCTCGCAACAGCAGCCAATCTCTTGCTCCCGCCACCCCTGTTCTCACCAAGGGGAAGAGTCCGGCAACGTTGGCGGCTCCCCGGCATGGCAGGTCTTCTTATGGCCACGCCGGGCCACCTTGCAACTGCAGCCAATCTGTCAACCGATGGCAGGGGCCAGGGAGAGGCAGCAGCGAGGTCCCACTGCGTTGGGCGCATCCTCCTTTTATCCTGCCAAGGCAGGGCCCCGAGGAGGGCAGCCCCAGGTGCCTCGCATCCCAGGCCAATGGCAGGGGCCAGGGAGAGGCAGCAGCGAGGTCCCGCTGCTCTGACGGGCGATGGCACCCTCCACCACCGGCGGTGTCCAGACCCCGCCCCGGGGCAAAGAGGGCTGCTACAGCGGCGCACGGCAGGATATTGCCATTGCCACCCTTGGACTTGCCTGCAGCCAGAGTAGAGAGGCTGTTGTACTATGGAATTGTTTTATATTATGTTATGTGCTCTTGGGAACTCTTTCTATTATCATATTATATTATAATATGTTGTGTTTGTAGACCAAATATTTGTATATTGTATTGTTATTGTGCATTTATTTTGTATGTTGTTGATTTATGCTGTGATTTTTGTGAGCAGCCCTGAGTCAGCGTATGCTGAGATATGGATCTCGGAATGAAGCTGTTCATTGTAGCTGCTGCTTTTTGACTGGAGATATTGGTCTTCTATCTCCCCCCCCTTTTTTTTTTTTCCTCCCCAGTCCCCGGCTTTGGAGGATCGCATCAACACATTGTTTGCCCCCATGATCATCTCCTGCACTACACTACTAGAGAAGCTTGGGGATACCTACACTTCTTTCTCTGCTGAAAATGGCAAACATCTCTACATGCTACATATGGTAATTGCTCACTTCATCACACTGAAAAGAAGATTTGGGGCTTTCTAACGAGGGGAGAAACGTGGAGCTGCCTTGGTTATGTTGTGAGTTTTAAGGTAGCGAACGAGTGTAGAAAACAGGGTTGTGTACTGTGCCTTTCCCTAGTCTTGGGGTTGCAAGGGATCTCATGAGCCCTGTCTTATGAGGGCATTTGCATAGCAGAACCTCTGGAGAAGGCTAGTATTTTGGATACAATATCGTATTTACATGGGCAAGTGACAAGATGTCCGTTCACCTTTAAATTCCTTGTGAAAGCCTCTCCCTGTGTTGTTTCTGAATATGAGGGCCATACCTGTCAAGTATCCCGGATTGGCCGGGATTTCCCGTATTTCCGCACTGCTTCAGCCACTCGCCTGCCGCCGCCAACCCATGATTTGACCGGCAGGGGGAAGTAGTTATTGTGCATGTCCTTCTGTGCAGAACCCTTCTGCGCATGCATAGAAGCCTACGCAGAAGGCTTCTACGCATGCGCAGAAGGGTTCTGTGCAGAAGGCTTCTGCGCAGGTCTCATATTTTCCGAAGCCGCGCTTGACAGGTATGATGAGGGCAAATTGCTGCGAGGAGAAATGAAGCCATTTTTATTCTTAAAATGGCACTCTGGTTGTTTAGATAACTGTAATTTTCATTTTTGTTTTAAAACATTTAACAGGCTAGCCTTCCTGCCTGGGAAAGATTTCTCAGAGTAGCTTTCACCATGTATTCTGATATATAGGCAGACAGATTGAAAAGTACAAAAAGTAAGGACTAAAAAGCATGGGGGGGACCCATAAATTAAACAGTCAAGGACATGGCAGGGTGTCATTGAAAAAAGAGTATGGTTGGGGCTGGTTAAGAAAATGGCCAGCTAGTATAATAATTCAAGGTCCAAACGTGTCAGAAATAATAGAGCCATGATAGTGAACCTTGGCAGTCCAGATGTTCTTGGACTTCCATTCCCAGGAGCCCAAGCACCCTGGGAATCCACACGAATGGGTTTACTGTGATTCATCCGGCCCGTGCTGCCCTCGTCACTCCTGGAGGCGATGAGGGCAGCGCGGGCCGGATGAATTGCAGTAAACCCATTCATGTGGATTAACAGGGTGCTTGGGCTTCTGGGAATGGAAGTCCAAGAACATCTGGACTGTCAAGGTCTGCCATCACGGTAATAGGGCCTCTTTAGGGAGAGGGTCCCTCATCTACTATGCATTGTTAGCTGAGATATCATAGCCAGGCACCCTTTTGTAAACAGTGGAACTCAGGGTGAGGGCTCTTGCAATGTTCCTCAGGTATCATTCAGGATCATACAGCAGGTGGCCTCTCTTTCATCATCATCATCATCACCATCTTAAACTGCAGAGCTGGAAAAGTCCCTGTGGATCATCAAATCCAGTCCCTGGCAAATAGGCCCAGTGGGGAATCGAACTTCTGACCACTGGCTCCACAGCTAAATACCTAAACCACTGAGCTGTTTCAGCAGTTCAATAGCCAAATCCCAAACTGCTTAGGGTTTTATAAGTGTGTGCACAGACACACAAGCACGCATAGTGTTAGGCTACAACAACACAGTGTGAGGCTACAACAACACAGTGTGAGACTGAATGTGGAGCTTTATAACTGGAACAGAAGGTCTGTCTTTGCCTTCCCGCTGTCTTGTGCTCTAGAGTGGCCTGGCTTCTGTTGATGTCCCTGATGTTGGAGACAAAGTCATGCGTATGAATTGCATTTGGCTTCATAGCTCACATTAAAAAATTACCTCAGAATCTTTCAGGATTCGAAAATTGAGATTTCTAATGTAACCTTTGATAAACTACCTGTACTGAATTACCTTTTGTCTTCCTTATGACTGTTGCGTGAAGCAATTGCTTTGTCCCTAACCCTCTTTCTTTTTTTATAAACATCTTACAGTTTAGCGAGTGTCTGTACATTGCAGTGAATGGTGATGGATCAGAGAATGAAGACGATTTGCGCCGGAAGCTTTACATCCTCAGGAGACTTGCCGAGGCTCATTTTGGCCTTGTTACCGTTGACAGCCACCTCTTCCGCAGGGAGTGAGTGATCAGGCTCAAAGTGTTGTTTTTCCTTCTGGCTGTGATGAGAACTTGTTTTTCTCTGTATCTCAATATCAGGAGTTCTCAACCTTTTTAAACCAGGGGCCAGGTCATGCTTCCTCAGATAACTTCTGTGGCTGGAAGGCTATTTTGCCCTTCCTACACCACATGGCACTTCTTGGTGTGATGAGGGTGGTGATGGGCCACATGAAATGGTGATGTAGACCACAGGTTGAGAATCCCTGCACAATACATTTACATTGAAAGCAATGGAATTTACTTTCCATGTAATCCTGCATTTTCCCCATGCTGTGCCTCAGCCCCTTTACAAAAATAATTTCTCTTGATGATACCCCATTCAGTTAGTGTGCTGTGAAGAAAAAGTATCACAAATAATCAAGAAAAAAGTAAATTTCCCAGATGATTTGGTCTCATCCACATGGCCCCTACGTTGAAATGTAGATGAGAAAAATTCATAAAAATCGCGCCCATCTTGCTGCAATTGTCTGGAGTCCTGGAGATGTAGCCCTAGCATGTTGCTTAGTTGCCTTAAAGCAGTGATGGTCAACCTTGGCACTCAATCTGTTCTTGGACTTCAATTCCCAAAAGCCCAAGTCAGCACTGCTGCTGATCAGGACTTCTGGGAATTGAAGTCCAAGAACACCTGGAGCGCAAAGGTTGGCCATCACTGCCTTAAGGAGTGTTTCACAATTAACCTGAAGCAAAGGTGAACCCCACAGCCTCCTCCACCCAGCCAGAGAGTAAAGAAGACCTAGCCAAGAAAGTCTCCTAAGAATGATCAGGAAAGAGGATTCCTGTGTTTGTCTTAGAGGTGGTGAAGGTGAGACTGGGTTTGATGTTGGGCTCAATCCACATGTGGGCTTTTGTTTTGTAGGCTACGCCCAGTGGATTCTGAGCAACGGGTTCACATCTGGAGACTGCTTCAGAGTCTGCTGCAAACCTACAGTCAACTGCAGCAGGAGGAACAGAGCTTTGCTGTAGAGGTAACCTACACCTGATAGCATGTGTCATTCTGCTGGGTGGCCAAGGATGGAGGTAGCAAAGCAGGATCTACATGTGTTACCTTGAAGGATTGCAGTAGCTGCAGAACAGTGATGGCAAACCTTGGCACTCCGGGTGTTCTTGAACTTCAATTCCCAGAAGCCCTGATCAACAGGAGTGCTGACTTGGGCTTTTGGTAATTGAAGTCCAAGAACAGCTGGAGTGTCAAGGTTGGCCACCAGGGGGATAAGAGGATAGATTTTTAGATCACTTGAGAATTAGGCCTTGAAGAAAAGGGATCTAAATTAGTTTGGAGGGTGTTGTGTATTAAGGCACAATTACAAGTTGCGCGGGCAGCGCCTTGCAAAGAGAAAATGGCGGTTTCCCGCCATTCAAATTAGGAGCTAAAGTTGGCGCAAAATCTCCTTCTCTGAGCATGCTCATTATGCTAATCAGAGTTCTGTGATTGGTTACAGTTTTGGATCCTGTTCCTTATTGGTTAATACATGTATATTGTGTTATGATTGGTTGGTTATAATTGTCCGGTGGGTCACTACTTTGTATCAAGGAGCCACCACCGGGGAGACACTATATAAGCCCCATGGGTAAACAAAGGTCAGGCTGGACCGGATCTATACTACCCGTTACCGTACAGGTAGCCAGTAATGTGCTAAGCCTGGGTCTCCTCCACACGCTACTGCTTCTAGTGTAGCTTAGGCATTGCCTCTTCTACGGCAGATTCTGTAGGGACTGATTTCATGGGATTCATATAGCCATTTTATGTCCGGAGCGCCTTGTAAGCCTAACCTTGAAAGACCTAAATAAACTCCTGTTGTTGTTCTGTTCATCGTTGTCTGGACTATTGCTTATAAGGACCGGATGTGACAGAGGGATAGAGCTGGAAAGTGGCTTTCCCCTAGGAACTGCTACCTGTCCTGTGCTGAGTGACCACAGATACCAGTGCTGGAGGGAGAAGACCTTATGCTGTAACTTTCGTCCTTCTGCCCTGTCCTCTGCAGGCTGTGGAGCGGCTGATCCATCCGCAGCTGTGTGAACAGTGCATTGAGTTCTTGGAGCGCCAGGTTGTGCAGTACATCAATGGAAGCCCAGAACGCGCTGGCCATGAGGTCGTACATGCCTTCCTTCTTGTGCACACCAAGCTGCTTGCATTTTACTCCAGGTAAAAACATTTCCTTTTCCTTCCGTCATGCCATTAAGGCTCTGCTCCTGCCAACACAACATCCTTGCTTTACGTAATCCAACCATTGACTATGACATCTTGGCCTATGACATCTCCCACAGCTCAAACGGGCTCCAATCAATGCCCTGTTGTCTCTCAGGGGCTACATTATGAGCAACCTTCACATTTTGTGATGAAGGGAAATGCTAACATTTCGTTTTGAACTATTGAATCCTGCTGATGCACAGGGCAGAGGGACTCTGCCTTTTTCTGGACAGGAAGGAGGAAGGCTTCATGGTGTGTTGCTGTAATGCTACAACCAGTTGAAAGTACAGTGATACCTCATACAACGTCCAAACTTGGTTCCACAAGTTTGGACTTTAAACGGATTTGGACTTTGTATGAGGCATGCAAAATCTTAGCTGCAATGCCTCATACAACGTCCAAATCCTTGCCGCAATGCCTCGTACAACGTTGTTTCCATAGAGATACATTGTACTGTAACAGCACAGACTTCAGGGCAAAGTCAAGGAAACAGACAGGAAACTGACAGAACTTTAAGAAATCATTGTGTAAAGGCTAAATACATTACAAAACATGTCAAACAACCCTGATTGTCCAAGAACCTGAAGAATGCTGCAAAAATCCCTGGAATGTTTCTAAAAATTCGGACGAAAAAATTCAAAAAAATCCAAAATCACGCTCAAAACCACCCCTAAACAAACACTCTTCGCCTCGTGCAAAACCCACAAGAGCAATGTATGCATGTGTCCTGCCTTTTATACTGCCCAGGCACAATGCAACCTGGGAAAACCCACAATGCCTCATACAAAGTTGCTGTGACTTTGTATGAGGCAGCTTTTTCCAAGGAATTAGGCGATGTTCTATGAATACGATGTTGTACGAAGCAGACTTTGTATGAGGTATTACTGTATCAGGAAAGAAAGGGTAGGGGTAGCCACCAGAGAAACAGGGAGGGCAGATAAGATGATGTCCACCTTTCACTTGCCTCTGAAATATACCACACCCGATTATCCTAACTCTAATAGACCTTTTGTGATCTCTCTTCTAGCCGGAATGCCAGCTCTCTGCGGCCTGCTGACTTGCTCACCTTGCTCCTGATAGTAGAGGATTTGTATCCCAGCACTACCTCTGAGGAGCAGCCTCTTTCCCAGGTATCTCTCCAGGTCAGGAATGCTGGAGTATGGAGCTGCACAACAACAGTGAGGCTGTTATTAAGCCCTGGTGGCGCAGTGGTTAAACTGCTGTACTGCAGCCAAAACATTGTGAGTTTGATCCTCACAGCACTAAGGTTGACTTAGCCTTTCATCCTTCCAAGGTCGGTAAAATAAGTAACCAGCAAATTGGGGTGAAATGCTAATTAACTTGTGAACCACACTAAACGATATGGGGTGGTATATAAGTGTTATTCTTACTGCCATTAAGGTTTGAATTGTTTGCAAGATCCTTTCCTGCTCAGCATACTTTCCAGCCTAAAGTAATTATCCAGGCCAAATGTTTGAGGTAAAAGAGAAAATGACATTTACCTTTTATATTCTCAGATGATGCATCTGGTGCATTGTGGGAAATGACAGATTGGCATGGAAAATAAGATGTCTAAAAGGGAAGCCTGGGTCTAGGCAGGTGCTCAGTGTTAACATAGAGTTGTCTGTTCAGACTGCAGGGAGTGAGTCACATTTTCAGATGCCCGAGAGCAGTGAGAATATCCCGGTGAACAGCCCTTCCTCTCATGGATCTTCTGAAGAGCAGGTAAGGAGTCCACGGTTGGGCCTCTGGCTTTGCCACCCAAAGACCTAACAGGGCTCAGGATCGGTGGTGCTTAGATTTTACTTGCAGGGTGGGTTTTAAAGGATTGGATCCTGAGGTAAAGCCTGTTTTGGCACACAGGGAGGGAGTCATGATGGTCTCTTTCTGAGTCCATTCCCTTCCACACTGCCTTCTACCACCACCCCTCCCTCAGGTAGCAGATGATCAGTCTCTGCTGGATGAGTTCTACACCCCCAAGGCTTCCCCCAGCCAGCAGAGCACAGGTGAGTGGGGAGTGAGAAGTGAGGAGGGCGAGGGGGGATGGTTTGGAAGGAACCGGCTCTTATTGGTCTAAAGCAGGGGTGGCCAAACTATGGCCCGGGGCCGTAGTGTGGCCACCCCCGGTTTAAGCAGAGAAAATGGCAGCCTAAAATCTATCTCATCCTGTTGCAAAACATATCTGTTGCAAAACAGATTGCAAAGCTGGTTTTACTTCCGGTGGGAGGAACCACGTGACGGGCCCACTGAACCACGTGACTAGTCCATGGCCCGAAAAGTTTGGGCACTTCTGGTCTAAAGAGAGGGGTTGGAGTGGGGCTTTCACTAACAGAAAGAGTGGTGTTAACACCAGGATTTGGGGGAGGGGCTTTTCCTGCCCATGGGAATCTAAAATAATGGCAACTTGTCATCACTGCTAATTTTGCTGCAGAAAATTGGGGTCATAATGCCGAATACAGTGTTTTTGATTTAACACCATTCTTTCACTTTAAATAAGGCACTGCAAGTAAATGAACTTGCTTTATTTGTTTTGTAAGTAGATTAACACTTCTAGGAAAAGGAATGTGGATCTACAGGAGGAGCAGTGTAAGCAAAGGAAAATGTGGTTTTAGAGTGGAAATGCTGTTTTTCACTGCTGCTGTGGCAGTGAATTGAAGCAGGTGTCTGTGCAGAAATGCATGAGACAGACAGAATTGTCCATCCATTGGGTCAAGTGTATGCATCACTGAACTGAAGGTGGCTCCTTCCCTTTGTAGAAAGGAACAGAGCTCAGTTGCTTCATTGACATTAAGCAGGCCAGTACATAGTGTGCCCCCCCCCCGAAAGGGAGAGTGGGGGAGAAGAAGAGGTCCTTGGCAGGTATCAATGTAGACAAGCCCCTTCTCAGCCAAGAGGTGCCAGCCTAGAGCTCAGCAGTGGTTCAGGCTTCTAACATGAGTTGCTGTCACTGTTTCCTCTTTCTCCCCCATTGCTGGTGCTGGTATCTAGTCTTTTTTCTCTCTCCCCTGTCTTGCCTGAAGGTAGTGCTCCCTGGGCTGAGGGTGTGGACCCACAGGGTGAGGGGGAGGTGAACTCTGCTGACAGCCAGGTAAGTGCATGGGGCTGGAGGTTCCTCTTTGCTTCCTTCCTCTTTCTGCATGTCCTTTTGGGATTCACCAACGATGCACACTCATCTTCCAGTTGGATCACCTATGTCAGAGGCAGTTGCCCTCTCTTTCTTTTGTGGGAGCAGCAGGGATTGGAAAAGTTACTTTTTGGGGATGACAGATCTCAGAATTGCTCAGCCAACATCGTGCTGTGGTGATGGTCAAGGAGTTCTAGTCCAAATAATCTCTAGGCAGAACAGCAGTCTTGTAAGAGGCTTAAGTTTATGCAGTGTTTCCCCTGAATGCAAATTAATGAATGGTAATTTTTTGATGCAGAACCACCATGCATAATGAGATATTGCAGCCAAGAAACCCCCTGAGAGCTCCTGCTTGGAATGAGATGAGGGGCTGTTTCCCCAAAGGCCAGACTGAGGCTTGTAGCATTGACAGTGGCCCCATTCCAGCACTGAGACATTTATAATTTTGCTAAATAAGAGCATGCAGATTCAGCTGAACTAATCCCTCTCTTGCTTTTCTTCCCTCCTTTCTAGTACATTGCACATTTTGGCAACTGCTGATACTAATTTTCCAGAACTGTTAACATACCATTTATGCATCATGTTAACTATAGTTTTGTTGAAGTGGCACATGAAGCCCACTGGAGCAGAGCACACTGGTGAACACCGGTGAACATTCTCCATATTGTCTGCCTGGATGGCACTGGAGCCTGAACAAGGAGAGGATCTAGTGCAGGGATTTTCAACCTGTGGCCTGTGGGCTGGATGCAGCACATGACACCATTTCATGTGCCCCCCCTGCTTCCACCACACCAGGAAGTGCCATGTGGTGGAGGAAGGGCAAAATGGCCGTCCAGCCCCCGAAGCTGTCTGAGGGAGCGTGACCCGGCCCCTGGCTTTAAAAGGTTGAGAACTCCTGATCTAGTGAATACTGGGGCTAGGAATGGGTGGCTGCACAACAAAGAGCAGCATACATGAACAAGCAGTTAATTGGTTTGGGAAGGGAATCCGCCATGTGGAAGGAAAGAGAGTAGCTGATTCTTTGTTTCCTTTCGATCTGGGTGTAAAAGGAAAGAAGATAAGGGAGTTCAGAGGATGTAAGTCCTATGTTGTGTATCCTTGGTGGCCATTCCTTCCTTCGGCACTGTGGCAAAACACTCCCCTTGCTGTGAAAGAAGTTGTGGGTGATGCCTTTATCTTGGAAACTGAAAGACAGTTTCCTCTTGGTCAACGAAGGATGCTTTAGGTTTCCACTTTGACGTTAAAAGCATAGACAGGCCATCTCTTTGCTGGGCAAGGCAAAGCTGAGGGGAAAAACCCATGCTGGGTTGTCTACTCCAGCATTCGGTTCTTACAATAACTGAGCAGATTCCTGTGGAACATCACAAAAGCAAGATCACCCTTCTGCTTCTATTCCCCATCAGTGGTATACACAGCAGTGTGGTGCACACCCACTTACCACTGGGTGGTGGTGATGTATAGCTATCCTGCCCACTAACCACTCAAATCCATTTTCCCTCCATGAGTTGGTTGAAAATCAATAAACAAGAGATTTTCAGGAGGAGAAAGACTGAAAAGAGAATGCAAGAAGAAGGATTACCAAAAAAAAAAATCAATCATGAAGTAAAGGTATCGCCTTCTTCGTGCATTTGTTTTGCATATGGATCACACAGCTGTCTTTCTTTGCCTATGAAAAGTGAATGTCAGAGAGGATTTGGGTAGACAGGGCTTTGCTCTGCCTATTACTAGGCCTTGGGAAGCAATACCCAAAGGGACAGGCTGTTTGGAAGAAAAGGCTGTTTGGCAGGTGGGATTGGTATAGGTCCGTGATGGCGAACCTTGGCACTCCAGATGTTCTTGGACTTCAATTCCCATAAGCCCCCTGAATCCACATGAAGGGGTTTACTGCGATTCATCTGGCTCGCCGCTTCTGGAAGCGGAAGTGAAATGCGCCCGTTCAGGTGTGTTTTACTTCTGCTTCCAGGAGTGACGAGGGTGACGCGGGCTGGATGAATCACAGCAAACCCATTCGTGCAGATTCATGGGGGCTTGGGCTTCTGGGAATTCAAGGAGGGGCTCTCTAATGGTGCCATCAGTTAGGGGTGCACATCTGTCCAGCACCCGAAGGAGAGCCTTCTCTGTGTCCGCACCAACTCTCTGGAACCTCCTGCCAACAGATCTAAGACTTCAAAGAGAATTGCTGCCCTTCAGGAAAGGATTGAAGACCTGGCTGGCAGGGCAGGTATGGGGCCCGAATGGGAACACGGTCCCCGCCTGCTGGCTTATGTAAACAATTAAGAACTCTCTCTTCTTCTTTTTATAGTGGGTGGGATGAGTGGGTGGGATATGGGTCTTTTAAAGTGTTTTTATGTGTTTTTAAAACTTGTTGTAATGCCGCCCTGAGTCGGGTTCTGCCTGAGTGGGCGGCATATATAAATATGACTATTTAAATTAAATTAAATTAAATTAAATTCACCATCACAGGTATAGGTAGACTGTTCTCCTGAACCCCACAATCATATGTAACTCACCACCAATTCCCTACTTGTCTCTTTAAACTGTCAGAAGATGGAGCTGCTGTTTCATATTCCCCCCCCCCCCCCAATTAGATGTGCTTTGGTCTTTATGGAACTGTTGCTTGTGTGAGTTTTTTAATGGATTAATAACATGCCCACCTCTTTGAAAACTGTAAGCCAGAAGACATGGGTTCAAATACAGAGGGTGGGTGCCAAATGTATACTCATTTTAAAAGATGTTATCTATGTCTTACTTTTCAAAGTTGAATTAAATTATGGTAGCAATGTGCAGTATGACGTCTGCTCAAAAGAATGAATTCTAGCATCACCATGCGACGGGCAGGACAGTCAGAGAAATGTGAGGCACGAGGCCTTACCTTGATGAGAATTTGCCAGGACAATGGATAGGATGAAGATGTGCAGTTGAGTTTCCCTCACATTCTCCAGACTTAACACCACGTAACTTCTACTTATGGGGGACCTTAAAGGATGTGGTGTATCTAGCTACACTGGCAGGAAGAAATTGGAATGGCATGCACAGTGATACAAATGGACACTTTGGTCAACATTGCTCAAGCAGTGGTTGGCCATAATCAGAAATGTCTGGATGCTGATGGTTAACACTTAGAGTACCTCTTGTAATTGCAGAAGTCAAATGTGACTTGTATTCATCTTTCGTTATATATAGTGGAACCTCGCTTAACCAACGGCTCAGTTAACACAAAAATTGTATAACAAAAGGAAATCCATAGAAAATAGTGGCTCGGTTATCAATTTTTTTCAGAACGGATGAATTGGTTTTCAATGCATTCCTATTAGAAACCGCATTTTGGTTAACAAATTTTGGTTTTCAATGCATTCCTAGGGGAAATTCGCTTTACAAATTTTTGTAATACAAAAGGTCCCGGAGAATGCATTAAATTTGTTAAGTGAGGTTCTACTGTATTGAGTATTACAATTTTAATAAGTTTTCCTCCTTTTTAAAATGTGTATACATTTTGGCACCCTCTGTATATTTTGCAGTTAACCAGGTCCCAGTCCTGTGAGTCTTGCATCGTCTCTGTCTCTCACTCTTTCTCTCTCTCCAGATGGGTGAAGATTCACTGCAGGTCTTGGTTCCTGCTGCACCAGAGGCTGCAAATCCACGGAGGGTTTTCTTGGATGCCAACCTAAAGGAAGGCTACTGTCCCATGATGCCCCACACGATGCACTGTCTCCCCCTCTGGCCAGGGATCTCCCTGGTGCTTCTCACAAAGGTTAGTAAGCTCTGTCGAATCCCATTTGATATCCACCCAGCTTGGATCTCTCTGAATGTCTTCTTTGCCTTGTAGTGCCCCAGTTCCCATGTGGCATTTTCCCTGTACCAGCTGCTGGATGGACTCCTGGTCATAGAGAAGCAACTGAAGGAAGGGCAGGAGGCCAAGCAGCCCCTGCGTAACCAGCCCCTCCTGCTGGAGCTCCGACACCGACTAGACAAGTTTATCAAGAAGCTGGGTGGGCAGGAATCTCAGGTGAGAAGGGGGTGGGTAGATAAGGGAGATACCTAAGCATGCTTCACCCATTGCTGCACAAATGAGAGAGGCTGGGTGATATGATGGTGGGTGGGAGAAGCTACACCCCCAGCAGTGGGGAGTGGGTGGGCAAGACTAAGCTAGAAACCATGAGTGAATTCCAATTCGCACGAATAGGAACCGAGCTTGGAAAAGTTACTTCTGTTGGGCTACAACTCTACGATTCTGGTGGTAACTCTGAAGTAAGCTTTCTAAGAAGTAAATTTTTCAAGTCCAGAGAAAGGATAAGAGTCACTGGATCAAAGCAGGGCTTGCAGGGAGGTAAAATAATGCTGCATTTCAGAGCTTTCCCTGTCTCTTTTTCCCCTCACAGTTGCAGAATGCTTGGCTAGAGTTTAAAAACAAAGTTTTTTCTCGAAGTGAGACTGCAAGTTCCTGGGAGTGAGTATTGTACCTGATATGCCGAGTGACACACATGAATGACAGACTCTTTCTTTGGGACTGCGAGAATTATCTGGTTAGCATGGCCAGCAGCTAGGTTGTGCAGTTCTGGGAGCTGCAGTCAAAAAAGTAACTTGTTATCTCTGGAACACATGCAAGGGATCTTTGAAACTTTGAATCAAAAAATAATAGAGCAGGAAATTTATTTAGCAGAATCGAGGAAACAGAGATTAGGACTTCCAAAGGAGTAACAAGAATTATGTGCTAGAATTAAAATACAAATAATGAAACTGCTTATTTAAAGTATGTAAATGGAAACTAGAATTGATAGGGTTGGACTCAATGGCCTAAATTCAAGGTCCCTTCCAACTCAATTATTCTATGATTCTATGAAATGCTTTGAGAAAGGTTTAGCTTCATGTGGAAGAACAAAAGGCTAGTCCCTGGAATATCATAAGCTGTTTTACCTTTTACAGAACAGTTTCCCAATTTAAAAGATTTTGCTTTTAAAAAATGTGATGGATGAATATTTAATTGGCAGTTTACTCATTTTAAAAGTCTGTTACTTTGTTTAATGAATGATAATGTAGTCACATTAAATCACTGGTAAATATGTCTTCCATTTACACTGCAAAGGGTAGTAGATTTACTTTGTAGGAGAAAAAAAAGGTACTCGTGGCCTGTGTTCTAAAGTTTAAACTGCATGAACCTTGAACTGCAAGAAGAGTTGGGTTGTTAACACAGTTGAAAATTCTCCAGCCTGAAGAATAGAGTTTTTGCTTGGAATTTCTGGATAAAACTGCCCAACTGTGAAATTGCTATGTCAGTGACAACAGTTCACATCAGAATGATGTAAGACTGAAGTTGATTTAATTGAGGCTCAAAGTGGGTCCTAGAGCGAGCGAAGCTTGAACTCTCTCTGAAGGCAAAAATTGTGAAAATGAAATGTCGTTTCATGGGTCACATCATGATAAGACAAGGCTCTCTGGAAAAGTTAATACAGTACTGGGAAAGGTGGAAGGCAGTGGGAAAAGAGGAAAGCCAAATGTGTGATGGATTGATTCACCAAGGGAAACCACAGGATGTAACTTGCAGGAGTTGAGCAGGGCTGTTGAAGACAGGAAATTTTGGAGATCTCTCCTTCATTGGAGAAGATGATGTGTAACAGCAAATCAACACAATACAAAGTACTGAAAGTATAAATGTGGTTTTTTTGTGTATAAATAATTTCAGAGCTGCTTTGAGCCTCTTAAGCATCTTATCTTTGGGGGAGAGCAGTAGCTCAGTGTTAGTACACATTCTTTCCATGCACATGGTTGTAGGTTCAGTTTTTATCATCTTCAGAAGGGCTGGAGCTATCTGGTGTAGCTAGTACTAAGCTAGGTAGACCAATCATCTCTCTCAGTATAAGACAGCTTCCTATCCTGCATTATCTGTTCTTCCATGTCCATAGGCAGGATTATTGCATAAAAGACACTGAATATGAATTTTCCTCTTCTGTATTCTTAAAATCCCAGATACGCAAGGCCCAGTTGCTTCCTTTTAGCAACTGTAGATCGGTAGGATGCTAAGAAACTTAATGTATGTCTATACAAAGAGACAGACAGAAGGTTCCTTGGCATAAGGGAATATGAACCTGTTTGACTGCATTGTAGATACAACCTTAGTAGAAGTGAGGAATCAAAACATGCTCAGAGAAGTGTGTGTCTTTTGCTCTTAAATGTTTTCTCTTCAGCATATGGGCCTGTGAGACTCTGGAGCTTTACACACAAAGAAAACCAACATTTACCTTCCAGAGATAATTCTAGTGATGCATATAAATAAATGCAAATAATTAAATAAATATACTTCTCAATTCATTTTGGAGCCAAGATGCTAATTTTACCTTGTGAACTGCCCAGAGATGCACTAAGCACTATGGGATGGGATGGATGTGTAATTGCTACTGCTGTTTTTTTTTCATAATTACATAATTTTACCACTTGAGGGAGCATTTGTTGTAGAAGTAGACTTTGGCACTTGAATAGCTGACAACATGCAAGTCTAGGCCAGGCTTACCTCTCAAGATGAACACTATTTTAAAAGGCTGGTCTCTCTTTGTGTTGGTGCAGGATTCTGCAGGCATTTTCCAACGTCCGGCAGCAGCTGTGCTCTGTGTATCGGCTCCTCTTTCTTGGCTCCTATGGGGCCCAAGGCCTGCCTCAGACCATGCTGGACCGGGTACAGCAGCTCACACAGTAAGTGAGATAGAGCACAGAGGCTGGACCCGCAGGGCAAAGGGCGTTAGGTTGCATTAGCGAATATTTTATTTTATTTTATTTTTATCACTGCCCCCTTGCTGGAGCAACTCCGGGAGGCTCACAACAAGACATAAAAGCATAAAAACATCCATAAAAAAATCACTTAAAAACCAACCCATTAAAAATCCATTACAAGCCACCCACCCCATCTGAGAAGAGGGACAAATTATTTTAAACAAGCCAACAGGCAGGGGCCTCCTCCCTGTTGATGCCCCACATCTGCCATGCCAGCCAGGTTTTAAGTTCCTTCCTAAAGGACAGCAATTCTGTCTGCGGCCTTAATTCTGTTGGCAGGAGGTTCCAGAGGGCAGGAGCTGACACGGAGAAGGGCCTTCTTCTTGTGTTAGAGAGATGAGCCTCTCTAGCCGATGGCACAGTTAGGGAGCCCCTCTGGTCTGCTTTGGTTGGATGGACCGACATTCTTGGGGAGACGCCGTCTCTTAGGTATCCTGGCCCACTGCCATGTAGGGCTTTAAAGGTCATCACCAGCACCTTGAATTGCACCCAGAGGCAAACTGGTAACCAATGCAGCTCCCGGAGCAGTGGCGAGGCATGGGCATACCGCCTGCACCCCATCACCATCCAGGCAGCCATGTTCTGGACCAGCTGCAGCCTCCGAATGGTCGTCAAGGGCAGCCCCATGTAGAGCGCATTACAGTAATATAGTCTGGAGGTGACCAGAGCATGTGTGACCATGAGCAAGGAGTCCCAGTCCAGGAGCAGACACAACTGGCAAATTCCGTAAGATAACTTTGGAGTTTGCTCCAGTACAGTTCTGTTCCAGTATCCACTTGCTCAGTGTTGTCCATAAGAAATGTGGCATGGCCTGCTGCTGAATTCTCTTCCCATCCCATGTACATCTGGGTTTGAGTAGACTATGAGTGGCCTCACTCTGCTACACTCCCAATTCTCTTCCACTGTGAGGACTTGCTAAGGCTTTGTCTATTGAAAGAGCGGCAAGGGAAGCAAAAAGCCTACCCATTTTGCTGCCTTTTCTCCAAGGCAGAGTTGTCAGTGGATGATTGTTGCTCCAGGTGTTGGAAATTTAATGCACATGAAACAACTGGTCCTTAAATTCTTCCTTTCCCTGTCCTTTGGTTGGCAGAGACAAGCTTCATGACTGGAGGGACTTCCTACTGGTGAAGAGCAAGCGTAATGTCACCATGGTGTCATATCCTTTCTTTCTTTCTTGCTTACTTACTTCTACCCTGCCTCTGTGTGTTGCTTGGTGGTGCTGGAGGAGTTCTAGCAGGAACACCAAGACTCTGAAGGAATTATTATGAAATGGGGGGGTGGGGTGGGGGGGTATCTGTGTTTCTGCTGCTCTGAAGGAACCTGGGAGGGAAGTATGTACAGTATTTCTCCTTGAGGAAGCAGCTTTTGTGATGCTCAGCTTCTCAAGAAGTTCACAAGTGGGGTGATTGCAGTCCTTGTCTCGACTTAAGCAAATGATGGTGGTCTGTGAGTAATGAGCTTCTTTCTGATCCCTGCTCTCTGTGGGTGTCAGGAACAGGGCCACTGAAGTCAATATGGTGGAGAAGAGTTTCTATGGTGAAACCAGAGAAAGTCAGGAAAGGTGTCCGGGAAAATAGAGAGGGCCAGCTAAAAATTATAGTGCTAGCCTGGATTGGTGTTGAGAGCCATAGCAAAGAAGTTTTTGATTGTCAATGTTAATTTTAGAAGTTTTTGTGGTAAGTAAGTGCAGGGCTTCCAGGTTATCCAAGACTGTCAGATCTCTCCAGAAACAAAAGAGATTGTTCTTACCTCCAACTACATCCTTAACTTGTTTCCATTTACATACCTGGAGGACTTCCCAGGGCTTGTACACTTTATCTATGTTGACCGCACAGCAGGACAGATGGTGGCGCCATCCCTTGGTGTGACAGAAGACTCCGCTTCTGAGCTTGGCAAGGGACTTTTGCCTGCTTTCATCAAGGGGAAGGTAATACTCCCCAGCCTCTGTGGAACCCCTGTTCCATCCTGCTTTCAGAATGGGAAGTGAATTGCTGAGGGGACGGGAAGGGTTGCATGAGATGAGATGCTGAATCTGGTTTAAGTCACATGTGTTTCAGAGAGGAAGCACATGGACATGGCTTTAACGCATGCTTCCTCTGGCTCCCCAGGTATGGTCTCTATTAGCACTGGCACGAAGCTACTTGCAGAAGGGCTATACCACACTGACGGTTCGGGATGGAGACTACTTCTGCACTTACTTTCTTTGGTTTGAGAATGAGCTGGTAAGTGGAGTTGTGTGGAGCTGAGAAAATGAGCAGGGGTGGGATGGGAAATTTCCCAGAAAGTCAGAATAACGTAGTGCAAGAACAGGCAGCCTATAGCCGTGATGGTGAACCTTGGCACTCCAAATGTTCTTGGACTTGAATTCCCAGGAGCCCAAGCCTCCATGAATCTGCACGAATGGGTTTACTGCAATTCATCCGGCCCACACTGCCCTCGTCGCTCCTGGAAGTGGAAGTAAAATGCGCTCGTACGGGGGCGTTTTACTTCCACTTCCAGGAACAACAAAGGCAGGCCAGATGAATCACAGTAAACCCATTTGTGCGGAAGTAAAACGCGCCCTTTCGTGGGCAGGATGAATCGCAGTAAACCCATTCATGTGGATTCAGGGGGCTTCTGGGAATTCAAGTCCAAGAACATCTGGAGTGCCAAGATTCACCATCATGGGCCTAGAGGATCTGTTCAATGAGCTGAAACCTGGTACAGAAGCCAGACTCAAGGAATTCTAAGCTTTAAAACAATCTGTTTTTGATTTCTAGACCAGAGTTCACAGTTTTTGTACAAACGTTCACTCCTGTTCAACTCAGACTGTCTTGATTTTTAGGAGTAGAATGCATCCTTGCTGACAGTACTGTCTGTCACCTAGAAATTTACTAGTAGGTCCTGATCTGTTTTCTTCCCACCTCAGTTATAGTTTTTATTGCTGGCTCTGGATACAAAAATCCTGGATTCAAATGATGACTAAGCTGTTTTGATAAGTCACCATCTCTCTATTTAACCAATTGCACAGTACATTGTTAGTGAGGCTGAAATGCTACATTTAGAAAGAGAGACAGGGCATAAATGTAGCACATAAACAGTGATGGGGCTGAGGTCCTTTTAAATTTGTAACCTGCATAAGAATGCAGACACTTATGGTGGTCCCTATACTTATTTCATCTCTCCTCCAATCATTCTTCTTCCTGTAATCTCCTTTCTGATGCCCTGTCTCTGCAGGGTTACAAGCTGGAAGTTACAGAGGTGCCTGTGCTTTCAGATGATTCTGCCCCCATTGGGACATTGGCAGGTGACTATTACAGGTGAGCAAAGGTTCTAGCTCTGCAGACAATCCATGGATAGGTAATGGGTTTGGGGGGAAGGTCTCAGGACAAAGATCTGCACAGATGGATAAGAGAAGCAAATTTCATTGCTTTATTAGCTCTACTAGTACCCTGCTTCTCTTCATCCTGGCCTGAGTGTAGCTCACAGCTCTGTAGGGGTTTGTTACCAGTCTCATGAGAGATCCTGTAGTTCAGAGTTTCTCAACCTGCAGCCTGCAGGCCAAATGTAGCCCACAGTGCCATTTCATGTGGCCCACCACCACCTCCATCACACCTGGAATGCCATGTGGTGAAGGAAGGGTAAAATGGCCATCCAACCCCCAAAGCTGTCTGAAGGAGCATGACCTGGACCCTGACTTTAAAATGTTGAGAACTCCTGCTGTAGTTGCATTGTCCAGTATTTAGGGGCACTAGAGTTGCCAAAACCTGGCAACTCTAGCCTCTGGTTTGTCAAGAAATGGTTACAGTAGTGTGGGAATTAACACCACAAGGCTTGAAACATCCAAAGTGTGAGTTTATGAAGCTGCAGATTGGAGGGGTATCACTTTGGGCGTCCTTCTCCTCGCTCCTCCTCGCACTCTTTTTATCTGTTTTTTTGACCACCTTCTGTTTCATGCAGGAAACTGCTTCGGTACTGCAGTAAGAATCACACGAATGAAGTGGTGAAGTGCTATGAACTGCTGACCATCCACCTGGGCATCATGCCCACCGAATATGTGATCCAGCAGGCCTGTGATTTGGCCCGCCAGCTCTGGGAGCCAACACGTATCCCCCTACTATAGAGGTTACTACAGGGGCAGTTGAGCTTCTTCCTTCCCCATTCTCTGGATTGTGACAAGACTGGAGTCTTTGCTGCCTTCATCCTTTGGGATAGGCCCAGCATGGGTGTTGCAGTTGCCCTGTTTACTCTTTTCTTCTCTCATTATGCAGAATCCAGTGTTCTTGCGCCAAAGCTTGGCATAGGGCACTGAAGCTGATAGGAGCAATTGCTTTCAAGGCACTGCTGCTCACATGACAATGGCACTTTGTATGAGGTTTGTCAAGGGCAGGGGTGCCCAAACATTTTGGGCCATGGGCCGTTCACGTGGTGCAGTGGTCTGGTCACTTGGTTCAGCGGGCCGGTCACGTGGTTCCTCCCACCAGAAGCGGAAGTAAAACGTGCCTTGCAATCTGTTTTGCAACAGATATGTTTTGCAGCAGGATGAGATAGATTTTAGGCTGCCATTTTCTCTGCTTAAACCAGGGGTGCCCAAACAATGACCTGTGGGCCGGATTCAGCCCCAGATGCCATTTCATTTGGCCCGTGCCACCCTCATCGCTCCCTGGAGCGGAAGTAAAACATGCCCAAATGGGAGCGTTTTACTTCCACTTCATGGAGTGAGGAGGGCGGTGCAGACTGGATGAATTTGCATCGGGGGCCGGATCTGACCCACGGGCCATAGTTTGGGCACTCCCCTGGTCAAGGGAGTACTACCTTCTCTTTCTGTACACAGGTTTCCCTTCCTGTGTGACAAATGTCCTTAAGCCAGAAAAATGGCATGATGAGAGTCTTGCGTAGCACAAAGTGTTTGTGTCACGTAACAGATCAGTGAAAAACAGCATCAAAATCTACCTGAGAGGCACAGATATAAGCATAGTTGGAAGCACTGTGTATACCTAGTACTGTATATGGGAATTTATTGCATGGTACGTATGCATCCTAACCTAGCCTCAGTTTGCTAGATAGGAAGCATTCGAAATAGGCTTGTAAGTTATTTTTATAAAACAGTAACAAGAGCCACTGAGGTAGATTCCACACACCCACCCAAAAAAAAACAGCAGCAGCAAATCAGAACGAGCTAATTGTGTTGTAAACTGACTGAATAGTCACTTTAATAATGGTTTTTACACTGAGATACAACACAGTACTTATTCATTGGCAAAAAAACAACAGCCGCAGATTGCTTAACTACAAAGATGAAAAACTGTGATTTCTTGTAAAATGTTTCAAAGGACAATAACTGCTAGGTTTGTTTAAATATCTTATGTATGTTTGGCAGAAATTTTAGCAGAATCTCATTGGTTCCTGGACAGTATTGAAGATCCCTGAATCGCCTCTTTTAAAAAAAACCACAAGATGGAGCAGATTCACCTTTGCAAGTATAATTGTGATAAGGAAGCAAAAAGACCGAGCATACTGGAAAGAAATGCTATTAAAATGCTCTCTTATAATGTGGGACAAGATGATATAAATGTAGCTATACATGTCCAGCGTCTTACCTTTGCAGTAACAACTTCTCAGTGGGAAGTGCTGTGAAATAATGCAGCCCTTGAAAAAACATGGTTTTAATAGGAGGAAGAGACAGTAGAAATAATGGGGCAATGATGCAGCATATCAGAGTGATTAAATGGCCAAGGCAGAGGCCAAGGTTTTTCCTCTACCTTCAGCTGGAGAAATTGAAATGAACAGCCTCCAAGGATCCAGATTTATTTGCAAATATGGTTTGTAACTTAAAGTGCACAAAGATATTGAACTAGGATGATTTTAAAGCCTAGAATGGAAATGTACAATAATTAAGATTAATAATGGTAGAAAGACCCACCCTTCTGAAATTTTCTATTTGCGGCAGGGCGGTTGCATAACAAAATTCTTGCTTGGGAACACCTAATGACAGGACATTTGGGGGAAAATTAATGATATTGGGGAAGAGAAGATACTGTACTATTAAGCCTGCTAACAATGTTGCTAGACTATAGAACTGTGATGATGAACCTTGGCACTCCAGATGTTCTTGGACTGCAATTCCCAGAAGCCCAAGCTCCCATGAATCTGTACAAATGACTTTACTGCTATTCATCTGGCCCGCACCGCCCTTGTCACTCCTGGAAGCAGAAGTCAAAGGCGCTTGTACGCACGTGTTTTACTTCTGCTCCCAGGAGCGACAAAGGGGCTTGGGCTTCTGGGAATTGAAGTCCAAGAACATCTGGAGTGCCAAGGTTCACCATCATGGCTATATAAAATACATTGTGAATATAAGATACAGGTATTTGCCCTTATGGTAAAAGGTAGGATTGAAATAATAAAGAAATAGTAGATACTGCAGGGAAAGACAGTCTGCAAAGGTTGTGGGATGCTGCCTCTAATGTGAGGTAGATGTTAGATTCAGACGTGAGAGAAACAAGGAACAGAGGACCAGTCTGGTGTAATGGCCAGAGTGAAGGTTACTCACCCAGTGGGCTAATGCTTCCTTGTCAGCCTTATCTGTTTCCAGGAGTGGTAGGATAAAATGGGGAAGGGGCAAATGCATGTACTGTTCTCAGCTTCTCAGAAGAAAGGCATGTCAAAAATAAAGGGGAAAAGATCTGTTAGCTGGAGCTGATGGGAATTGTGGTCTCAACAACTGAAGGACACCTGGCTGAGAAGCCCGTTTTATTGGCATCATGTGTTAAATTGATGTAATGTCAAATGTGTGAGACACTGCCATTTATCATATTATTATTTGTGTGTGTGTGTACATACGTATGTGTAAGTAAAATGTGCACATGTGTGTCTTCAGTGTAATGATCAGCACGCATGCGTGCACACACACACACACACACACACACACATGTTTGATGGGGTTGCCTCCTTAATAATTGCACTTCAGAGTACAGTCTTCGTTTGTATGCCTATTATAGAGCATCTGTCCCATGTGCTTTGTACAGTGCATATTTTTCTTTTTGGTCAGTTCACAGTTACCATCATCATTAAACATTCACGTTAAACACAAAAATTGATCTTATACGATGAATTATAGGATCTAATAAACCCTATTCACAAAAGACATACTAAGTATAAAATCCAAATTAAAAAGACTAAGGGTTTTTATATTTCAGTCAAATATTCAATTTTCTCCTTATTCAATGTATAGATTGAACCAGAACATTATTCATTAGCATGCCAGCATTGCTGGCTATATTTTTCAACTAAAAATATAAATTGCCACAGCAGTTGGATTCACGTATATTTGAACCTAGTGTTGTTTCAATGCAAGCTTGTCAAGAGAAGCCAGAGGCAGAGTTTTGCTTAAACAAAAACTCCAAACTGGACTGCAAATAAAATTCAATAAAATTCTTTTATTTATTTATTTATTTAAAAAACCTCTGGTGTATAAATGTGGGAAATTGGGCTTCTGTATCCATGATTCAAGATTCCGGGAAATAGCCTGATTGTGTTGCACAACATCATGTCTGTGTTGCCGTAAGGGGAAAAATACAAGTTTTACATTACAAGGGGCAACCTAAATGTTGACAACAACACCAGCTGCAGTCAAGATGGTGTACAGGATACCCTCTTGTGCTCACTACCATTCATTAAGAGACACAAAACAAGGGAAATCCCAGAAGCTGACTCATTCATCAGTTAACCAATTCTCATCCAAACACAAAGCAACTGTCATGGCTGGGTTTTTTGGTGTGTGTTTTTTAACAAGTGTTTTTAAGAATTTAATTTCCTGGGTTTTTATAACAAGTTTAAGCATATATACACTACACACAAATTCCAACAGAAATGTCCTTCCTCCAGTGCTTAAGGATATCAGAAGATGAGTGCATGGTATGTACCATCATTTCCTGGGGGAAGACAGAAGCAAAAATAGTTGGTATATGGTCCTAATTCCTCTGCCAAACTATTTTGAAGGGCTGTTTTGGACTAAATGAAATAGTGAAGCAAAGGTGTGAGTAAGTGCATCACATCTAACAGAAAAAACATACGCAGCATTTGATCTCTCAGGTAAACGAAAGTTGTCATGCCCACTCCACAGAATGCAGACTAGAAAGCTATTTCTTAATTTCCAAACTTTTTGGAAACCTGAGAGGAAAACAATATATATGACCAAATGTTCTATGAGTGTGTCGCCTGCTGGTTTTTCAAAAGATGCCGTTTTGCTTTATAACTAAAAAGAAGGTGGGCTGGGAGTTAGCAAAGAGTGTTCACTGGAATCCAAAGTCAAAATCATACTATGGAAAAGAAAGATGGGGGGGGGGGGAGGTGTCAACTCATTTTAAATGTGCTATTGGAGGAAATAAAGGCAGTGAGTGCTTAATCAAGTCAAGCCTGTGTAAGGATAACACACCCACATTATCACACTATCATAGAATTCATTCCAGCTTCTAGAGACCTGTATCCATTCAAGAAGCCCACACTACATTTGTGCTGTTTCAGAGTACCTGTGCTCTTGCTCCAGGCTAGAGAAATCTATGTTAGGTTTCAATCACTGACTGCTTATGCTTGCAAACCAGCCAGATCAGGTAGGACATGCAGTGTTAATTAGCATAATGTAGCATTGCCAATAAAAGAAATAAAGGAACTGGAAATCTCCCACCAGCATAAGCTCTATGTAATAAGTACATGTCTTCTGTATCAATCAGGTTTATTTAAATGAGAATTTTTTTTTTAGAAAAGTTCAGGATCAGGTACAAAATGGGGGGGTGGGGGAGAGAACATTTTTTTTTTTTACTTTCTACTTTCCCAGGATAAAAGAAGAAAGGCATATCTAGCTATATTTCCTGGCCTGGCCTATCCAGCTAATACATTAGATTACATTTTCTACTCTTTACTTGCAAGCATGGTCTTTCTCCATGGAAGCATTTGTGACACAATCATAATCGTAACCAGAATCATGGCACTGCTTCACATTCCAATACTGTATAACAAAAACACATTTTTCATTTCTCTTCCCACCTCTTCTGGGATATTAACCAATAAAATTGCAGCATATAATGTCTATCATTCTTAGTTCCACTCTCACAGTTTTCAGCCTGTTTTGACTATTTTCAAAAGTAAACTAATAAGCACCTGCCTTGAAAATCATTTCCCAGGCTTCTCCATCCCTTCTCATGGAATAATGAACTCAAAGAACTACTTTAACTCACAAAAAAGCAAAATCCCCATTTGAATTCATTACAGCCTGAACTCCCAGTTGAGCAAAAATGAGTAAAGAGGCCTTTCTGCCATCCACAGATTATGAGAATACAGAACTGACTAGAAAGGACAATATTGCTGGTGGAAAGGGGGGCAGTAGGAAAAAAGGAAGGCCAGGAATGAGATGAATTGATTCAAAAAAGAAATCTCCAACTGTTTGTCTGCAAGACCCAAGCAGAACTTACTGGAAAACACAATACTGGTGTAGGAAGAGGGGGGTGTTTACAAAAAACTAACACAAGATGCAGTTGATTTGCAAGATCTCAGCAGAGTTGTTAGTGATATGATATTTTGGCAGTCATTAATTCATATAGCCACCACACGTCACAAGCAACTCAATGGTGAATGACCTCTCCAGAGTTTTTTGAATTACTGTACTAAACTATTCTTATAGTTACAAACTAGGTGGGATGGTTGAGACTATGGCAGAATATAAGTACTAAAGCTCTGCTAACATCAAGCAAGACCATCCCCAGCCTCAAAGGAAAAATGTAGGAATCGGGGCCGCTGAGGGCCGTAGGTCCCGGAGGAGACTGATCAAAGAACGATACGAGGCAGTATGGAGGAGGATATGATCAGTAGTTTATTGAGGGAAAACTTCAACATATATAGAAGGGAAAACACAACGGTGGCAAAACCGTCACCAGGCAGAAATCACATCACTTGTTTACTCGGGTTAATTGGGAATCTCTCTGGGGAAGTTAATTAACTGGGATAAACATTGACATAGGAAGCACCATTGTCCAAGGATTAGGCAGGGGTAAACATGGCTTCTATTTGTGCCTGAGATTAGACTGAGATTCGGAGATGAGTGATTACTCTAATGGCTAACAGAGTTAGATATCTGCCCTCTCAGCAGATCCGCTGGCCAGGTCAAGGAATTGGGTGAATCAAACCCTATCATTTAGCCACCCCCCTTAATTTCTCTGCCCGCAGAGCCCACGGCTCAAGGAGCGTTCTCCCAAAATGGCCTCTGCGCGGGCCGTTCCGTGCCCACCGGGCACGGGGAATCCACATCTCCCCTTTAATTTTCATTTAAGGACCTGACCGGCGACTCTGCGTAAGAGGGGCATCAGCTGCTGAGCGGGAATGGCGTTTTGGGGTTTCTTCTTGGGGCGGCACTTCGAGATCAGTGAGGGAATACATTGTGCAAAGCAGCATAACGCTATGCCTAGTATAATCACCCCCACAACCACCTTGAGTACCGTCTGGAGCCACCCCCACGGGATCCACGACCACATCCAATTCCATAGTGAACTCCACCATGTTCCCCATGCAGAACCTTCTCTTATGCCCTCGACTATGGTGTGGAGGGCCGTGAGCTGACTCTGTACCTTGCGGGAGTTGTCAGTAAGATTGAAACAACACATACCATGGAAGGATTCGCAACCCAAATGATGAAGCAATAAGAGGTAGTCTATAGCCGCTCTATTGTCAAGTATGGCATGGCGAAGCTCTGCCTGCTCCTGGTTGAGCAGCGCTATCGCCGAGGAGGTATGGTTGATGGCTTTGGCTAGACCGCAAGCCAACCGACTAATCCTCCGAGCGTTGCCGACGGCTAAGCCTGGCACGCCGATTATGCTGACCGCCAACGAGACGTATTCGGCTGGACTCATAACTCTAAAGCTGCTCTCACATGAGCTGTCTAACTGGGTGGTGCGAGTGTGACGTATGGGTGCGGAAACATTTGTGACATTTGTGCTTGGGGTAACCATATCCTTAGTGGGGAGTAACAGTGTCAAACGACTAATGCAACAAGTAGCATCTGATACATTTGCAGGAATATAGTTCCACGTGTACTGATTACATGTAAAGAACCAACCAGATGGTAGCGTAACATGAGCATACATTGAACCAAGCTTCACTGGGTTATTGCAAGTCCAATTGCCACTGCCAACGTAGAGGCAGCGGCGCCGGGTTCGACCGACTGAGGAGCAGCCGGTCATTCGAGCACAAGTAGTGTTCGGGCTGACCGCCACTCGAAGAGTGTGGAGAGTGGCTGCATCAGCCGGCAAAGTCATGGTGAGCCGCATCTCCCAATGGGCATACTCTGCAGAAGCCGCTGGGTTGTATGGGCTGAAAATCCGTTTCACGAGCCAATCCCCATCCCTGGGGTATGCGCCTGGAGAGTGGCACACTGGGATGAGGCAGGTGCTCAAGATTGAGGCAGAACCAATGTCCTGTCTCAGGCAAAAATCGGACTGGTTGACGAGGCCCACCAACCTTTCCCAAATGTTGTACTGCATCCTGGCAGAAAGGTCTCCGCCGGGCACCAAATCATTGGCTTTCAACAAGGTAGCCTGAATGCCTCCCCCGCAAAACAGGGAGAGGATCAGGATGATGGTGATTGCCGTGGAGTTGGCATGAATTCGGGCGAAGATTGCAGCCGTGAGGTTCTCCGGTGTCGGCTCCTTCTCCTCGCGTTGGAGGGCGTCCTCGGCCTCACTGCAAAGAGCCTTGACCATCCCCCAGGTGATCCTCGGCGCTGTCGGTGGCCGTCTCCTCCGGCGGGTCTTGTCGGTCAGGGTGAGGTCCTCCATCTCCGGGATCGGACTCTGGTCGGTCTGGGTCCACGCCATGTGGTTCCAAGTGAGGCTTGACACACCGAGCTGGAATCCAAACGACACCTGTAGGAGACATAACTGCTGCATACCCTCTCCCCCAGGTTATGAGCGGCGCCGGGCCCCTCCAGGAAGGGTCCGGTGGCACCCGGTATCGGACCATCGGTCGCGGGAGAGCTTCCGAACGGCGGAAGTGCTTCTCCTGCGGCGTGTAATCCGAAAAAACATTAAGGTGATTGTATGTGAACAATACCTTATTCAGACAATGCTGTGCCTGAGCCTGTAACTTGGGGAGGGCTGGTGGCTCCCCCCTTTCTGTTTGTTTGTCAATATAGGACTTGAGCGTCCAATTGACCCGTTCCACAATCGCTTGCCCCTGCGGATTGTAAGGAACGCCAAAAGTATGCTTAATATCCCAAGTGGCCATGAAGGCCGCCAGCTGCCTGGAGCTGTAGGACGGGGCGTTATCGGTTTTAATTTGCCGCGGCTTGCCCATTGCCGCGATGCAGGAAAGGAGGTGCTGCTCCACGTGGGAAGCAGTCTCCCCTTTCTGCGCCGTTGCCCAAATGAATTGAGAAAAGGTGTCAATGCAAACGTGCATGTATTGCCATCTGCCAAACTGCGGAACATGCATGACATCCATCTGCCACACCTGGTTAGCCTCTGTCCCTCATGGGTAGACCCCCCACGAGGGCCCCCCTGGTGCCCCTGCACAATGCTGGCAAGAGCGGACTATGCCTTGGGCTTGAGAGAGTGGCAGGTTAAACTGTCTGGTGAGCGCTTTGGCATTCTGGTGAAAAAAGGCATGACTCTGAATTGGAGTAGTAAAAACACCCAAAACGGAACGTTGCTGAATTTCCTTTGCCGCTGCATCCACTCTGCTATTGCCCGCGGAGATCGGACCCGGTAGGTCTTGATGACTTCGGATGTGGGCAATATAGAGCGGCTCCGTGCGGTTTCGCAAATGAAATTGAGCAGTGAGAAACAGACTAAGCAGATTCTTGTCTATCGCGGGAGTGATGTATGCTCCCGGTAGACTGTGAAGCAAATTCCTGACATACTGACTGTCGGTAATGATGTTTAAACGTTCCTTGGCGAAGGTGCGCAAGGCAAGGCTCACCGCTGCCAACTCTGCCCGCTGTGCGGACTTCTGTGGAAGAGTTAACAGCGTGCGCCAAGCCTGGCCCTCCTGCCAAGTCAAGACACCATATGTGCGACCACCATCAGTAAAAACTGTCCTGGCTCCCTGAAGCGGAACCAGCAAGAGCAATTCGAACAAGCTGGCTGTCTGCGTTTGAAGTGAGACAAGTCTGGGGTCCTTTGGCAAATGGTATGCCAAGCATCCGGTGAATCCTTCCAATGCAATTGGAAGCGAGTCACCGAGCTGCATCAATTGCTGAATTTGTTCCTTGGTGAACGGGACTACAATTTTGGCTAAATTGTGCCCTGAAATGTCCCTAGCTCTCAGCCTTCCGCGGTAAACCACCGCGGAGACCAACTCTTGGGGAGGAACGATGTTTCGTGGGGAGGTGTTCGGAAGGTACACCCACTCCACGATACTCGCCCCTTCTCGGCGTCTACGCCGAGCGCTCCGGTGAACATGGATCCTGACCGTACGATGTACAAATTCAGGATCGGAGCATATGGCCCTGGGGTGATCCTATCTACCCACCTCTGGCTGAGAACTTGGTTCACTTTTTCGAGAGCTAAGCGCGCTTCTCAAGAAATGTGTATCCGGTCTGCCGGCTGCTTACCTAAAGTTAGCAGCGAGAAGAGCGGTTTCAAAAGATCCGTATCCAATCGGAAATACGGTCTGGCCCAATTGATATTACCCAAAACTTGCTGCAATTCTACCAAGGTGACTGAGTCCTGTAAATTGATCTGAGGCAAAACTGGTGCTGCGAAAGAGCGGAGAAGCCGATGGCCCAAGTATGAGAAGGGCTCGGTTCTCTGCACTTTCTCTGGGGCAATGAGCAAACCTTTGTCCCCCAGGCTGGCCTGGAGGTCAGAAAACATTTCGCTGCCGAGTTGCGGCACCGCGACCAAGATGTCATCCATGAAATGGCAAACTATCGCTTTAGGGTAAAGGTTTCGGAACTTTGCCAGTGCGTTGTGAACATAAATTTGGCACAGGGTGGGCGAATTGAGCATGCCCTGTGGCAAAAATTTCCACGCGTAACGCTGCGTAGGCTCACTGTGGTTCACAACCGGCACCGTAAAGGCAAACCTTTCCCGGTCCCGGGGGTCTAAGGGGATTGTATAAAAGCAATCCTTGAGATCTACGACCAGAATCTCCCACCCCTCGGGAATCATATTAGGATTCGGGATGCCGCATTGGAGCGGCACCCATTGGCTGTATGCATTTATTGATCTCTCGGAGATCGTGGAGGAGTTGCCACTTCCCCGATTTTTTCTTTATGACAAAAATTGGCGAATTCCAGGGACTTGTGGACTGCTCTATATGTCCTGTGTCTAGCTGTTCTTTCACTAGCTGTTTCGGGGCGACTAATTTCTCTCCCACTACCGGCCATTGTTCTACCCAGACCGGTGTATCGGTGAGCCATTTAAGTGGCAACGCCATTACCCAAAGGTAAGCGTAGCACCGTACTGCTGCAAAATGTCTCGCCCCCAAAGGTTGATGTGCACGTCAAGAATGTGCGGCCGAATTACCGCCGTGCCGTCAGCCTTTGGGATTGTGACTGTCACCCACTCCCGGCTCCTAAACGCTTCCTGAATTCCGCCTACACCCCACACATCGGAGACCGGCTCAATGGCCCACTCTCTTGGCCACTGGCCACTGCTTATCACGCTGACATCTGCTCCGGTATCTAACAGGTCTGAGAACGATCGATTATTCAGAAATACCTCAATAACCGGGCGCTGTTTCCACTCAATGTTGGTTTCCACTGTCGCTAAGACCTGGTATCCTTGTACTGCCTCACTGGCGCTCGAGTGGTCCTCTGACCGGGACTCGGAGCTGTCACTGAGCCTTCCCTGGCTCTCTGCTGGCGAGTGACAAGGAACCATGATCAGTTGTGCTAGGGTGTCTCCTTTGTGGATTGTTTGGGGCAGGTGAGTCCACAACTGAACTTGGAGAACGCCTGAAAAATTCGAGTCAACGACTCCTGGAATTATGAAAATTCCGCGTGCTCCAGCTACACTACGGGCAAAACTAAGCCTATAAAGCCCTTGGGCAGTGAACCCATGTACTGGGAATCCACTAGATAGACCGTGCCTGGCAGGTCACATGTAACGTCTGCCTGACAAGTCAATTCTAACCCTGTACTACCCTTGGGGCTGGCCTGTGCCCTCGTAATGCCTGGCTTGTGACCGGGATCTAGTCTAGCTCTGGTGAGTTCTGGGTGAGGGAAGCCTCTGTTTGGACCGGGGCCAGAGACATGCCCGCGTTCCGGTTTCCCGAATTCGGACAGTCTCGAGCCCAATGGTAGCCTCTTTTGCACTTCGGACACTGGGTTTTCGGAGCCTTGGAACGGCCGGACTTTTGTCTGCCTCCCTTGGATCGGCACTCCCTAGCGAAGTGACCGACCTTGCCACAATTGTGACATGCTCCTTGGGTCTTTCCTTTTGGTCTTCTACCCCCTTGCACCACTGCCGCTAGCAATCCCATCTTGTAGGATTCTGTGCCAACGTCGGCGCAAGCTCTAATCATGTCCGTAAGGGTCAAATCAGGACGATTGCCCAGGGACTTCAAGATTTTACGGCAGGCTAAATTGGCATTGTCCTTGGCTAACTTCATCATGAGCTCTTGTTGGGCCTCCTCATTGTCAATCTGCCTGCTAATTGCTTCCTCCAGGCGATTGATGAAGTCCATATAGGGCTCCTGGGCTCCTTGCTTGATAGCGGTGTAATTTTTTGCCGCTTTGCCAGTTGCTGGGACCTTGAAAAACGCCCTAAAGGCGGCCTCGGCCGACATCTGGAGAGTGGCGAGGGGCAAGTTGATCTGGGCATTGATGGGCTCGAAGGCACCTGAACCATATAACTGGTCAGGAAGTACTGCGCCTCCCATCCTGGCAGCCCTTGTCTGTGCCTCAAGGCGAAACTCGCTGTCCCAAATTAAATACTGGGCATCATCCGCATGACGGCTTTCCAGTCATGGGGAATCCACATGGTGTTTTCACACACTTGCTGAAGCGTGCCCCTTGTAAAACGACTTTGGAGCCCAGTTTCTGAAATGGCTTTCCGTATAGCCATGAGAAGCTTATACGGGACTGGGGAGTGTACTATCTGCTGGGCGCCCGTAAGCGCGTCCATCTCCATGCGGATGGGACATATCTGACTGAGCTCTGCTAGCTCCTCTACTGGCAATTCCCCCTTCCTGAGTTCTTCCTCTACTGTGCGCTGAAGGGCACTTTTGGTAGCTAGGGAACCCGTTGCTATCTGAGAAGCGCCTGCGCTCCTCATTCCTTGCATTCCGTCGGTGACGTTTGCAGCTGTCACCGAGGGAAAGCTCCCTACACTACTCTGCCTAAACTGGAGTGACGGATAGAGCGCCGTAGGCGCCGTTGGTTCGGCTGGCGTATCTGGCAGATTTGGGGGTTCTTTGGCCTCTACCCGGACTGGCTCTATCTCCGCTAAGAGCTTCCTACACTTTCTCCATGTGCGAATTACGCCTCCTGGAGCTTTCGGGGGTTGCTGAATGCAGTCTCCTATCTGATCCCAGAGCTCAAGGGTTAACGTACCTACTTCTGGGTAAAGTAGGCAGTGTTCCCCTAGGTACACCAAAAGTCTCGCTAGCTCTCTGCTGTGAAAACGCAACTTAAATACCCTGGCCAGGATTTTGAAATCTCCCTCACGAGTTCTTTGGCTAGCGGATGGACGCTGTCGCTGAGGACAGGTCCCCATATTACCTGCGATGGGTCCTCCGAAGTTTCCTCCTCGGGACGAGTCGACGCGTCTTTGGCAAGTAATAGGTTCTGGCGACGTCGCTTCTGGGTAGAGCTCGGAGCGTGGACTGCGGCCACGGGCCCTCGGTGGCCACTGCGCTGTCAGGGGCTCACAGCTGCCCTGAGCGGAACGCGTTTTTCCCTTTGGCGCAAGCCGCCGCGAAAGTCGGGAGCAAGCTGTAGGATGCCTCTTTGGACTGCCTCACCGCAGGCCGTCCCTCCGATCGGCTGGCTGCCGGATGGAGTGCCGCGCTGTCCTCCGGGATGATTCGGACATGGTTCAAGCGCAGAACCGGACCGTGTGATCGCTACTCTGAGGAAGACCGCTCGGGGGGTCGCTTACTCACGAGTAGATCACGTCGGGGTCACCAGATGTAGGAATCGGGGCCGCTGAGAGCCGTAGGTCCCGGAGGAGACTGATCAAAGAACGATACGAGGCAGTATGGAGGAGGATATGATCAGTAGTTTATTGAGGGAAAACTTCAACATATATAGAAGGGAAAATGCAACGGTGGCAAAACCGTCACCAGGCAGAAATCACATCACTTGTTTACTCGGGTTAATTGGGAATCTCTCTGGGGAAGTTAATTAACTGGGATAAACATTGACATAGGAAGCACCATTGTCCAAGGATTAGGCAGAGGTAAACATGGCTTCTATTTGTGCCTGAGATTAGACTGAGATTCGGAGATGAGTGATTACTCTAATGGCTAACAGAGTTAGATATCTGCCCTCTCAGCAGATCCGCTGGCCAGGTCAAGGAATTGGGTGAATCAAACCCTATCATTTATCCACCCCCCTTAATTTCTCTGCCCGCAGAGCCCACGGCTCAAGGAGCGTTCTCCCGAAGTGGCCTCTGCGTGGGCCATTCCGTGCCCACCGGGCACGGGGAATCCACAGAAAAAATAGTAATTTCACAGTTTAAATGAGTGATCTTCTGAATATTTTGGAATAGTAGTTATGTTAGTCTGTGGTTCAGGCATATCAGAAAACAAAAAACAAAATAAAATAAAAACAATGCAGCACTTTATCTCTTCTGAATATTTGTTCTTTTTTCAATATTCTTTTCAAAAAAGAACATTGTTCTTTTTTTCAATATTTGTTCCCCCCCCCCCATATCTTTAAAAATATTTTTGCAATCAAATACAGAATCCCATTGTAAGCACAAATCCTTGCTTGGCTAAGATGGAGTTAAAATTAAATTGGGTCCCGATTGACTGGTTCAAAAGTGCAGGTCACCTAAGATCTGGAACTGATTTCCCTTCTGAAAACTTGTGTCAGGAGCCTGATCTCAGAAAACCTGAGGGAATGTTTACTGAAAGCAATCATGACTAGGACAAACACAACTACTCCATGGTTTTGTAATACAAAAACACTTAGAACATGGCCTACAAAATTAATTAACTCCCTGTGGATACATGAGAAAATGTCCCTATGTCTGGAGGACTGTCTCCATTACTTTATTTAAAGCAGGGGTGCCCAAACTTTTCGGGCCACGGGCCAGTCACATGGTTCTTCCCACCTGGAAGCAGAAGTAGAACATGCATGCGCATGTGCATTTATGACAGCTACAGGTCATTTACAGCAGTGTTCTGTGCATACCGTGGGTACGTTTGCACACATGCATGCATGTTTTAATTCTCCTTCTGGGAGCAGCGACAGTGGTGCGGGCTGGTATAATTGGCACCATGGACCGGATCCGGCCTATGGGCAGGAGTTTGGGCACCCTGCTTTAAAGCAAGACTGGTTTTTTTATTACTCTTAAAATAAAGCCTATCTTTTCATTCTGTTTCTGTGATCTTTCATTGCCCTACTACAGCCTTCTCAAGCCATGAAGCTTCAACTATGTATCTATTTAGCAAAGCACTGGTAAGCCTGTTTCTCATATGATCAGTTTATAACAAATTCATTGTTTGTTCCTTTTGGAAGGATGGAAGGATGGAGGGCTGAGTCAACCTTGAGTCCATGGGATCAAACTCAATTTTCCTATAGTTGGAGTGGATTCTGGAACCTGCCACATTTTAAAAACACATTCTTGCCACTAAAAGGGCACAGTGTTTTTCATCGAAACATGCATTTTAAAAAAATATTAAACCTAGAAGCATGCATATCAGCACTTTTACTACCACTCATAGAACTCCCCAGACAGCAGCTTGATATTAGTTTCATTAACAAAATCAATTATAGCAACCTTTACAGTACATAACCACTACAAAATTAATAATATAAATAAATATGCAAATTAGCCCATTTAGCCCCACCTCCTTGAGAGTGTGGCCCTTGGACTGCCAGAAAATCTGAAGAACTGCCTTTGGCATCACTGAGATAGGACAACTCTGATCTAGGACAACTATTTTTCATATTATTATTAAAACTCTAAATGTTTATGGAAGCCAAATTAATAGCAATCCTAATTAGCAAGAATATTTATCAGGTTTGTATTGTCTTGTTTTGGGCTCCATTTTGAGGTGTACCATTAATCCTCAAGACAAGTTTCCTTCCTGTTTGTGAAGGCTGCATGTTTTTATATCTTTTGATTAATGTCTGTAATTTTATACCAAATAGGTTGGATGTTACATTGGTCTAGCTCAGGGGTTCCCATCCTATGGCCTGTGGGCCAGACCTGGCCTGCAGCACCATTTCATCTGGCCCACCACCACCACCACATCTGGAAGTGGAAGTGGATGCATTTACATCAGCCATAAAACGGGCCCACGCATGCATAAACACAGTTATGTAAGCCATAAATGCACCCACAACTATCATAAATGTGGAAGAAGGTACATTTACTTCTGCTTCCAGGGGGCGTGGTCTGGCCCGCTCAGCTGTCCTGGGTGTGTGGTCTGGCCCACGGCATAAAAAGGTTGGGAACCCCTGGTCTAGCCCTTTGAGACTGAATTTTGCTTATTTCTCATCTCCATCTGAGATAGAGGACAACTCCTATTAACACCTTCATTTTCTTGGCTGCATGAAACTGTGGTCATAGTTTCACACAGCTCCACACCAGCTTCCACATGGCTCCATGTATTCAGCAGAGGGCAAGAACAGGCACAGTATATGTATACAGTTCTACATGTGACTGGAGGGGCGGTGTAAGTGAGTTTCTAGAACTTGCATGTATAATCAAGTTTTCCCCATTTGCTGAATGTGTGGCCAACAGAGTCAGAATGAGTAGATATTTTCCTACTCTTCCAGTAAGCAGATGAAAATGCAGGGTTTGGAAAAATTACTTAGAGTCTGTCTAACAATAATAATTGTGTGCCATCACATCAATTCTGATTTATGGTGATCCTTTCTGGGGTTTTCTAGGTATAGAGTACTATACTTAAAAGAGGTTTACCATTCCCTTCTTCTGCAGGCAACCTGGGATTGTGTAGCTTGCCAAAAGCTTTTCTCCATGGAGGCTATATAGGAAAAAAATGTAGAAAGTATTATGGGTTTCAAGTGCAAGCACAAACACATTCATGCACACATTTCTCTTTCTTCAAATCTCCTCCTTACATTCTCTTTTTTAACAGTGTAATATTTTAACTCTATTCTTCATCAGAAGAACTACACATCTTTAATGTTGACAATGAAGAAATTAAAATAGTGAAAGAATAAATGTACCTTGGTTCAGTCATCAATCCTAATGGAGACTGCAGCCAAGAAAACAGAAGACTAAGACGCAGAAGATCAGAAATGAAGGCATTAGGAAAGATCATCAAGTGCAAGGATGTATCATTGGAGATGAAGACCATCCACATTCTTGCATTCCCAATCACTCGGTATAGGTGTGAATGCCGGAGAGTAACAAAAGTTGATAGGGAAAAAATTTATTTGTTTGAAATATGATTTGATGGAAAGTGGGACAAATGCTTTGCAGATACCCTGGATCACCAGAAAAATGAACAAATGGTTCCTAGAGCAAAACAAGGCTGAATTATCTCTGGAGGCAATGATGAAATGAAATATCCTGTAAGAGGGTATGGGTGGCTAGTTAGATAGAAATAGCAATTATACTTATATACAGTCTCATAGTGCTTAGAGTACTTTCTTGTCAGTTCGCAAGCTAATTAGCATTTGTGTTCCCAACATGCTAGGTATTCATTTTAACAACCTTGGGAGGTTGGAAGGCCAAGTCAACCTTGAGCCCACCACAAATGGACTCAGATCATGAACAGAGTTTTAGCTATTGCATCTTCCTGTGCCACGATGGCTCAAGTTCCTCACATGGGTACATTTCATTACATTTCCCAAGGGGCTGTGGTGGCCCAGTGGTTAAGAAGCTCACCTTGTTATCAGGAAGGCTTGAAAGTCGGCATTCAAGACCCAGGTACTGCATGATGAATTGAGCGGCCATATCTGTCCCAGCTCTTGGGGATGTGAAAGGAGCCTCATTTTGGAATTCCCTGAGCGGAGATCCTTCTGCAAAAATCCTTTCAACCCAGAATAATTTCTAACATGAAATTATTATTATTATTACATTTCCCAATTGAATAATAGTCTAATAATTTTCCAAACCCAAGATCAGTCTTTAACCTGAAAAGACTGGAGCTGTGTAATAATACGTCAAACTGCATTCTCATTTTCTTCATATGACAGACAATCTTTGTTACACACAGAGAGAGTAGCATGTGGTTACATTCTCATAAAAATGCAAAACACGGGAATACATCCTTCAATATAAAACAACCTGTTGAAAGAAGAGAGGTTCAGGACCACAAAAAGCCTTGTATAATTGCACATGGAAAGACAGTGGATATATCAGCCTAGTAGAGGATATAATTATACCACTTGCATCACTAGTAGAAGTAAAGATTAATTGTCTCAGTGAATATGAGGCTAAAAATCCTGCTAAGCAGCCTGACTGATTTTTTTTTTAGTAAGAGAAAAGTCCTCTGGAGGACTCAAAAGAATGCCTGTGTCCATCTGAGCTATACCACTTCCTGAGGTGAAGACTCACATCATTTTAATTTGATCTTAATATTGCTATGCCACTTTTCCAAAAATATAACGGGGCACAGAGTAACTCATAACAATATAACATTTAAAGTAGATTTTCTGCATCTGGAGACTGCATTTACAGATAGAAAACCAGAAGTCTGAGACCTGGTATGGCAGACACAAAAGAACTAAAAAGATCCTTAAGTGTAAGATGCAACACTCATTAGAGATCAAGGCTGAGGTCATTCATACTGTGGTATTTCCAATCAGTATGGCTGAAACCCCGCTAGGTAACAGCCTTGTCAGGGTGTGGGGGCTTGAGTGGTCTAACTAGGCAGTGTTGCCCATCTCTTCTCAATGATGTTAGATTAGAACTAAAACTCACCAAAGCGACCTCCATTGGATCCTTTGGACAAGGTGAAAGTGGAGGGCACATATCATGGTCTGCGTAGCCAGCGGGTGATGTGATATCCAAATTGCTAAAAATCTGCATGCAAATGGACTTCATTTCTCAGGTCCATTTGCATGTATGGAATGTCATTGCGGAGATGTCTACTGGTGTGCAGACACCTTGCTGAATAATGACTTTAAGGTATCCAAGGTACGGCTGAAATCCTGTTGCTCAGTGTAATAAACCAGAACCAGAATAGGCCCATTGAATCAGTGGAATTTATGGAAGAGTTGACTCAATAAATCCACCCTGATTCAAGAGGTATAATCTAGTTGCAATTCACTATGCTAAGGGACAAGATTTTAGCCTATGTATGAACATGAAAACTGGGTTGTAGGAATCGGGGCCGTAAAGCGGCCCTTGAGGTCCCGGAGGAGACTGGTCAAAGGAACGACACGAGGCAAGATGGAGCGAAGACCAGTGATTTATTGAGGGAAAATCATCAGTATATATTATGCAGAAGGCTGCGCATGGTAGGATGGTTATCTGACAGAAAATCACATCACCTATTTACTCAGGTTAATTGGGAATCTCCTTTGGGGAAGTTAATTAGTGCGGGCAAACATTGACTGGGAAAACACCATTGTGTTAGGGCTTAGGATAAGGCAATCATGACTCCTGTTTGCCTCTGGGATAAGACTGAGACTCGGAGATGAGGGATTACTCTAATGGGTGATATATTCGCTCTCTCAGCAGGCTCGCTGGTCAGGTCAAGGAATTGGGTGAATCAAACCCTATCATTTTATCCACCCCCCTTAATTTCGGTGCCCGCAGAGCCCACAGGCCAGGAGCCTTTCTCACCGAAGTGGCCTCTGCCGGGCCGTTCCGTGCCCATTGGGGCACGGGGAAACCACATCTCCCCTTTTAATTTTTCTTAAGAGCCTGACCAGCAACTCTGCGCAAGAGAGGTACCAGCTGATGGGCTGGAATGATGCTTCGGGGTTCCCTCCATGGAGGACATCTCGATAGCAGTGAGGGAATACATTGTGCAAAGCAGCAGATTGCTATGCCTAGTATAACCACCCCCGCAACCACTTCAAGTACCGTCTGAAGCCACCCCCAAGGGATCCATGACCATATCCAATTCCACAATGAACTCCACCAAGTTCCCCATGCAGACCCCTCTCTGATGCCCTGGACTATGGTGTGGAGGTCTGTGAGCTGACTCTGGATTTTACGGGAATTGTCAGTAAGGTTGAAGCAACACATGCCATGGACAGACTTGCAGCCCATATGATGTAACAACAGGTGTGGTTTCCCCGTGCCCCAATGGGCACGGAACGGCCCGGCAGAGGCCACTTCGGTGAGAAAGGCTCCCTGGCCCGTGGGCTCTGTGAGCACCCAAATTAAGGGGGGTGGATAAATTATAGGGTTTGATTCACCCAATTCCTTGACCTGACCTAAGACTCTGCCAAGTAAGCAGATCGCTAACTCCTGTAACATAATTAGGCAAACATTCATCTCCGAGCTTAGCGTAAATCCCTGGCGCAAATAGTGGCCACGTTTACCCAGCTCCTAAGCCCAAAACAATAGGTGTTTTCCCAGTCAATGTTTGCCCGCACTAATTAACTTCCCCAAGAGAGATTCCCAATTAACCTGAGTAAATAGGTGATGTGATTTACTGTTGGGTGATGGTATTTAATTTGGGACAGCGAGTTTCGCCTTGAGGCGCAGACAAGGGCTGCCAGGATGGGAGGCGCAGTACTTCCTGACCAGTTATATGGTTCAGGTGCCTTCGAGCCCATCAATGCCCAGATCAACTTGCCTCTCGCCACTCTCCAGATGTCGGCCGAGGCCGCCTTTAGGGCGTTTTTCAAAGTCCCAGCAACTGGCAAAGCGGCTAAAAATTACACCGCTATCAAGCAAGGAGCCCAGGAACCCTATATGGACTTCATCAATCGCCTGGAGGAAGCTATTAGCAGGCAGATTGACAATGAGGAGGCCCAACAAGAGCTCATGATGAAGTTAGCCAAGGACAATGCCAATTTAGCCTGCCGTAAAATCTTGCAGTCCCTGGGCAATCGTCCTGATTTGACCCTTACGGACATGATTAGAGCTTGCGCCGACGTTGGCACAGAATCCTACAGGATGGGTTTGCTAGCGGCAGTGGTGCAAGGGGGTAAAAGACCTAAGGGTAAGACCCCAGGAGCATGTCACAACTGTGGCAAGGTTGGTCACTTCGCTAGGGAGTGCCGATCCAAGGGAGGCGGACAAAAGTCCGGCCATCCCAAGGCTCCAAAAACCCAGTGTCCGAAGTGCAAAAGAGGCTACCACTGGGTCCGAGACTGTCCGAATTCGGGAAACCGGAGCGCAGGCATGTCTCTGGCCCTGGTCCAAACAGAGGCTTCCCTCGCCCAGAACTCACCAGAGCTAGACTAGATCCCGGTCACAAGCCAGGCATTGCGAGGGCACAGGCCAGCCCCAAGGGTAGTACAGGGTTAGATTTGACTTGTCAGGCAGATGTTACATGTGACCTGCCAGGCACAGTCTATCTAGTGGACTCCCAGTACATGGGTCCACTGCCCAAGGGCTTTATAGGTTTAGTTTTGCCCCGCAGTGTAGCTGGAGCACGCGGAATTTTCATAATTCCAGGAGTCGTTGACTCGAATTTTTCAGGCGTCCTCCAAGTTCAGCTTTGGACTCACCTGCCCCAAACAATTCACAAAGGAGACACCTTAGCGCAACTGATCATGGTTCCTTGTCACTCGCCAGCAGGTAGCCAGGGAAGGCTCAGTGACAGCTCCGAGCCCCGGTCAGAGGACCGCTCGAGTGCCAGTGAGGCAGTACAAGGATACCAGGTCTTAGCGACAGTGGAGACCAACATTGAGTGGAAGCAGCGCCCCGTTATCGAGGTATTTTTGAACAAAAGAGCGTTCTCAGGGTTACTCGATACCGGAGCGGATGTGAGCATGATAAGCAGAAGCCAGTGGCCAAGAGAGTGGGCCATTGAGCCGGTCTCCGATGTGTGGGGGGTAGGCGGAATTCAGGAAGCGTTTAGGAGCCGAGAGTGGGTGGAAGTCACAATCCCAAGGGCTGACGGCACGGCGGTAATTCGGCCGCACATTCTTGACGTGCACATCATCCTTTGGGGGCGAGACATCTTGCAGCAGTACGGTGCTACGCTTACCTTTGGGTAATGGCGTTGCCACTTAAATGGCTCACCGATACGCCGGTTTGGGTAGAACAATGGCCGGTAGTGGAGAGAAATTAGTTGCCCTCAAGCAACTAGTTAAGGAACAGCTAGACGCAGGACATATAGAACAGTCCACGAGTCCATGGAATTCGCCAGTTTTTGTCATAAAGAAAAAGTCAGGGAAGTGGCAACTCCTCCACGATCTCAGAGAGATCAATAAATGCATACAGCCAATGGGTCCGCTTCAATGCGGCATCCCAAATCCTAACATGATTCCCGAGGGGTGGGAGATTCTAGTCGTAGATCTCAAGGATTGCTTTTATACAATTCCCTTAGACCCCCGGGACAGGGAACAGTTCGCCTTTACGGTGCCGGTTGTGAACCACAGCGAGCCCACGCAGCGTTACGCGTGGAAATTTTTGCCACAGGGCATGCTCAATTCGCCCACCCTGTGCCAAATTTATGTTCACAACGCACTGGCAAAGTTCCGAAGCCTTTACCCTAAAGCGATAGTTTGCCATTTCATGGATGACATCTTGGTCGCGATGCCGCAACTCGGCAGCGAAATGTTTTCTGACCTCCAGGCCAGCCTGGGGGACAAAGGTTTACTCATTGCCCCAGAGAAAGTGCAGAGAACCGAGCCCTTCTCATACTTGGGTCATCGGCTTCTCCGCTCTTTCGCAGCACCAGTTTTGCCTCAGATCAATTTACAGGACTCAGTCACCCTTGTAGAGTTGCAGCAAGTTTTAGGCAACATCAATTGGGCCAGACCGTATTTCCGATTGGATACGGATCTCTTGAAACCACTCTTCTCGCTGCTAACCTTAGGCAAGCAGCCGGCAGACCGGATAAAAATTTCTCGAGAAGTGCGCTTAGCTCTCGAGAAGATTAACCAAGTTCTCAGCCAGAGGTGGGTAGATAGGATCACCCCAGGGCCATATGCTCCGATCCTGAATTTGTACATCGTGCGGTCAGGATCCATGTTCACTGGAGCACTCGGCGTAGATGCCGAGAAAGGGGCGAGTATCGTGGAGTGGGTGTACCTTCCGAACACCTCTTCACGAAACATCGTTCCTCCCCAAGAACTGGTCTCCGCGGTGGTTTACCGCGGACGGTTGAGAGCTAGGGACATTTCAGGGCACGAGTTGGCCAAAATTGTAGTCCCGTTCACCAAGGACCAAATTCAGCAGTTAATGCAGCTCGGCGACTTGCTTCCAATTGCGTTGGAAGGATTCACCGGATGCTTGGCATACCACTTGCCAAGGGACCCCAGACTTGTCTCACTCCAAACGCAGACAGTCAGCTTATTTGAATTGCTTTCGCGGGTTCCACTTCAGGGGGCCAGGACAGTTTTTACTGATGGTGGTCGCACATATGGTGTCTTGACCTGGCAGGAGGGCCAAGCTTGGCGCACGCTGCTAACTCTTCCACAAAAGTCCGCACAGCGGGCAGAGTTGGCAGCGGTGAACCTTGCCTTGCGCACCTTCGCCAAAGAACGTTTAAACATCATTACTGACAGTATGTATGTTAGGAATTTGCTTCACAGTCTACTGGGAGCATACATCACTCCTGCGATAGACAAAAATTTGCTTAGCCTGTTTCTCACTGCTCAATTTCATTTGCGAAACCGCACGGAGCCGCTCTATATTGCCCACATCCGCAGTCATCAAGACTTGCCGGGTCCGATTTCCGCGGGCAATAGCAGAGCAGATGCGGCGGCAAAGGAAATTCAGCAACGTTCAGTTTTGGGTGTTTTTACTACTCCAATTCAGAGTCATGCCTTTTTTCACCAGAATGCCAAAGCGCTCGCCAGACAGTTCAATCTGCCACTTTCTCAAGCTCAAGGCATAGTTCGCTCTTGCCAGCATTGTGCAGGGGCACCGGGGGGGCCCTCGTGGGGGGTCAACCCACGAGGGACAGAGGCTAACCAGGTGTGGCAGATGGATGTCACGCATGTTCCGCAGTTTGGCAGATGGCAGTACATGCACGTTTGCATAGACACTTTTTCTCAGTTCGTTTGGGCAACGGCGCAGAAAGGGGAGACTGCTTCCCACGTGGAGCAGCACCTCCTTTCCTGCATTGCAGCCATGGGCAAACCTCGGCACGTTAAAACCGATAACGCCCCGTCCTACAGCTCTAGGCAGCTGGCCGCCTTCATGGCCACTTGGGATATTAAGCATACTTTTGGCATTCCTTACAATCCGCAGGGGCAAGAGATTGTGGAACGGGTCAATCGGACGCTCAAGTCCTATATTGACAAACAAACAGAAAGGGGGGAGCCACCAGCCCTCCCCAAGTCACAGGGCCAGGCACAGCATTGCCTGAATAAGGTATTGTTCACTTACAATCACCTTAATGTTTTTTCGGATTGCACGCCGCAGGAGAAGCACTTCCGCCATTCGGAAGCTCTCCCGCGACCGATGGTCCGATACCGGGTGCCACTGGACCCTTCTTGGAGGGGCCCGGCGCCGCTCGTAACCTGGGGAAGAGGGTATGCTGCAGTTATGTCTCCTACAGGTGTCGTTTGGATTCCAGCTCGGTGTGTCAAGCTGTACTTGGAACCACATGGCGTGGACCCAGACCGACCAGAGTCCGATCCCGGAGATGGAGGACCTCACTCTGACCGAGAGGACCCATCGGAAGAGACGGCCACCGATGACCGCACCCAAGATCACCTGGGGGATGGTCAAGATCCTTTGTCGTGAGGCCGAGGACACCGTCCGGCACGAAAGGAAGGAGCCAACGCCAGAGAACCTCACAGCTGCAGTTTTTGCCCAGATTCATGCCAACACCCTGGCGCTCGCCATCATCCTGACCCTTTCCCTGCTTTTGGGGGGAGGCGCTCAGGCCGCCTCGTTGGAGGCCAACGATCTGCTGCCCGGCGGAGACCTCTCTGCCCGGATGCAGTACAATATTTGGGAGAGGTTGGCGGGTCTCGTCAACCAGTCCGATTTTTGCCTCAGGCAGGACCTCGGTTCTGCCTCGATCCTCAGCACCTGCCTCATCCCTGTGTGCCATTCTCCAGGCGCACACCCCAGGGATGGGGACTGGCTTGTGAAAAGACTTTTCAGCCCATACATTCCAGCGGCTTCTTCAGAGTATGCCCGCTGGGAGATGCGGCTGACCATGACTTTGCCGGCTGATGCAGCCACCCTCCACACCCCTCGGGTGGCGGTCAGCCCGAACTCTACCTGTGGACGAATGTACGGCTGCGCCTCAGCTGGTCGTACTCGGCGCCGCTGCCTCAACGTTGGCAGTGGCAATTGGACTTGCAATAACCCAGTACCACTTGGCACCATGTATGCTCATGTTACCCTACCATCTGGTTGGTTCTTCACATGCAACCAGTATACGTGGAACTACATTCCTGCAAATGTTTCAGACTCTATATGCTGTATCAGTCGTTTGACATTGTTACTCCCTACTAAGGATATGGTCACCCCAAGCACAAATGTTTCAAATGTTCCCTCACTCATACGGCACACTCGCACCACCCAGTTAGACAGCTCATGTGAGAGCAGCTTTAGAGTAATGAGCCCTGCCGAATATCTCTCTTTGGCAGTCAGCATCTTTGGCGTGCCAGGCTTAGCCGTCGGCAACGCAAAGAGGATTGGTTGCTTGGCTTGCGGTCTAGCCAAAGCCATCAACCATACCTCCTCAGCGATAGCGCTCCTTAATCAAGAGCAGGCAGAGCTTCGCCATGCCATTCTTGACAATCGAGCGGCTATCGACTACCTCTTATTGTTGCACCACCTGGGTTGCGAATCCTTTCATGGTATGTGCTGTTTCAACCTTACTGACAACTCCCGCAAAGTGCAGAGTCAGCTCACTGATCTCCACACCATAGTCCAGGGCATCACGGAGGGTTCTGCATGGGGAACTTGGTGGAGTTCATTGTGGAACTGGATGTGGTCGTGGATCCCCTGGGAGTGGCTTCAGACAGTACTCAAGGTGGTTGTGGGGGTGATTATACTAGGCGTGACAGTCTGTTGCCTCGCGCAATGTATTCCCTCACTGATATCCCAATGCCGTCACAGAAGGAAACCCCGAGACGTCATTCCCGCTCAACAGCTGATGCCGCTCTTGCGCAGAGTTGCTGGTCAGGCTCTTAAGAAAATTTAAAAAGGGGAGATGTGGTTTCCCCGTGCCCCAATGGGCACGGAACGGCCCGGCAGAGGCCACTTCGGTGAGAAAGGCTCCCTGGCTCGTGGGCTCTGCGAGCACCCAAATTAAGGGGGGTGGATAAATTATAGGGTTTGATTCACCCAATTCCTTGACCTGACCTAAGACTCTGCCAAGTAAGCAGATCGCTAACTCCTGTAACATAATCAAGCAGACATTCATCTCCGAGCTTAGCGTAAATCCCTGGCGCAAATAGTGGCCACGTTTACCCAGCTCCTAAGCCCAAAACAATAGGTGTTTTCCCAGTCAATGTTTGCCCGCACTAATTAACTTCCCCAAGAGAGATTCCCAATTAACCTGAGTAAATAGGTGATGTGATTTACTGTCGGGTGATAGTTTTTTCTACCTTGCCTTCTGATCTATAAAAGGTGATGTCTTTTCCTCAATAAACTACTGATCTTATCCTCCTCCATACTGCCTCGTATCGTTCCTTGATCAGTCTCCTCCGGGACCTACGGCCCTCAGCGGCCCCGATTCGCTACAAACAGGGGATAATCGATAGCTGCTTGATTATCTAGTATTCCATGGCGAAGCTCTGTCTGCTCCTGGTTGAGCAGCGCTATTGCCGAGGAGGTATGGTTAATGGCTTTTGCAAAAGGCAAGCCAATTGACCAATTCATTCTCTGAGCGTAGCTTATGGCTAAGCCGGGCACGCTGACTGCAGCCTGGTTTTTCAGAGCTGTGGGTCTGAATCCAGACTGCTTTCTGTAGCAAGGCAAGATAACGAGATGTGTCATTGATACTGTGACCTGGGGTGATTCTAAGCTATTTCTGCAGCTTCTGGTGTTGTGCAAATGTCTTTCTAGCACCTATGGAGAGGTGTGAAGATAAACTGGGGATTACCGGCTACCGGGTGCTCAATCTTTCCAAGCAATGGGCCGGTGCAAACATGGGCCGGTCTGGCTTCCTTTGGTGGAAGCTGGCCATTATTAACAATATACAGAAATTCAAGTGTCCCTTGCAAATCCCAACTGGAGCATTGTACAAGGCATGAATAAATAAAGAGCAACTACAGATAGCAATCAGCTTCTTGAGGATGAAGCTTCCCTTCTTGGTGGGGTTTCATGTGTAACTTGAGTTTGGAAAAGTCTTGTTTTGGGGAGCACTGAGTATGCAAAATGTTCATAGAAATGTCTTTGGAGATGTAAGTCATAAAGGAAGACGGACAGCTGATGGCATCCAGGACAGTGACTGGTGCCGCTCTTTGCAATCATCCGGGTCTGATTCTGGCCTCTGGGACCTGCATGGGGAAGAGACTTGTTTGGGAGATAAAAATTCTGAAAGAGTTAGTTGGTTTTTGCACTTATAGGATAGCAATTGCTGTGCAGCTATGGGACGTAGTTCCCCCCCTTTCTGTTTGTTTGTCAACGTAGGACTTAAGCGTCCGATAGACCCGTTCCACAATTGCTTGCCCCTGCGGATTGTAAGGAACGCCAAAAGTGTGCTTAATGTCCCAGGTGGCCCTGAAGGTGGCCAGCTGCCTGGAGCTATAAGCTGGGGCGTCATCGGACTTCGTGTGCCGAGGTTTGCCCTTGGCCGTGGGAAAGGAGATGCTGTTCCACATGGGGAGCCGTTTCTCCCTTCTGTGCTGTTACCCAAACAAACTGTGGAAAGGTATTAATGCAAACGTGCATGTGCTGCCATTTGCCAAAATGTGGGGATGTGTGACGTCCATTTGCCACACCTAGATGGCCTCTGTCCCTCGTGGGTTGACCCCCCACGAGGGCCCCCCCCGGTGCCCCTGCACGATGCTGGCAGGAGCGAACTATGCCTTGGGCTTGGGAAAGTGGCAGGTTGAACTGCCTTGCGAGCGCTTTGGCATTCTGAATTGGGATTGCATGACTCTGAATTGGAGTTGTGAGGAACAAACTTAGCAAATTTTTGTCTAACGCGGGAGTGATGTATGCTCCCGGTAGACTGTGAAGCAAATTCCTAGGAAACTGGCTGTCAGCAATTATGTTGGAGCGTTCTTTGGCAAAGGTGCACAAAGCGAGGTTCACGGCTGCCCACTCTGCCCCCTTGCGGAAGAGTCAGGAGCGTGCGCCAAGCTGGGTCCTCTTGCCAAGTAAGAACCTGATATGTGCGACCCCCATAAGTGAAAACTGTCCTAGCCCCCTGAAGAGGGACCAGTGACATGAATCCACACAAGGTGACTGTCTGCGTTTGAGATGAGTCTGGGGTCTTATGGCAAACCTTGGCGCATGAAGTGCCAGGCTTCCCTTGGGTAAATTTCTCAAGAAGGCCCCCCTGCGCACATCCGCCCATGGCGTGCGTGCACACGTTTAGAAGAGTGCCAGATGGTGGCTTAGCCTTTTGCCTGTGCTTAGACTAGCAGCAAAAAGGGAAGGGGTGGCCTAAAAATGCCTGTATCTGATTGAAGGTGTGACCTGACTGCACTCTTAAAATGGTCCTAGGCAGTCCTGGCTAATGGGTGGCACTCTGCACATTCTCAGGAGTTCAGGGACTAATCCTTCCTCTGTGCTCTGGAGTTTGCAAAATGTGTCTGCTCACTAGAGAGGGTGCTGTGGGCCAGGTGCCATACTTAAAATGACCTACTAAGACTTATTAAAAACAAGCCAACTATGACGTGCCAGCTGTAAGGAAATAATACACAAAAATGAAAAGACACACAAGTTAAACATTTCCAGCAGGGAGTTCCACTGGCGAAAGGAGGAAAGGAGGAAAGACAAGTCAGGAGTTAGCACAATGAGAATGCAACAACTCTTATCATAACGAAATCAGATTAGGTCAGGTAACCAAGGCAACCGGGTCCTCCTGTTAAGAAATAATCAACCCTGGAGCCTGTGAAAGGAAGCAATTTAAGGCTGTAGAAATAAATAAGTTGGTTAAGGCCTGGAGAGGAATTTTGTTCCTGTAAAAAGGTAAGCATTTTCTGAATATACAGAGCGCAAGAATGTTTGCGTGCTTTTTCCTGTGAAAGGGGTACAATGAGTGAGTTACTTTACACAGATTAAAGTCAAAATACCAGAACAGTATCTTTCCTAAGAGAATGAAGGAGAGTTAGAACGATTCTCAACCTGCGGCCACATGTGGGCGAGTGGGCCAGAGCCCACGTTGCCCTGCCACTGCCCCCACCAAGCCAAGAAGGGCTGTGTGGCGAAGGAAGGGCAGGATGACTGTCCGGACCCCCAGAGCTGCCTGAGGCCCCGGAACTTGGCCCCTGACTTTAAAAGGTTGAGAGCCGAGGTTACAAGATGATAACACAATACACACATGAAGACAATGCAATTCTCTCACTCCTAGTGGGATACGTGACTCCAAGACGCTAAGAGACATTCAAAAAACCTTAAAACACAGAGATGGGGGTTTGAGGAACACAGACGTAGGGAGGGGCCCCATAGCTTATGATCTAGTGAGGAAAACTCCTAGAAGTGATTTTTGTTTTCAGATCGCGCTTCTGAAAAGAAAAATCTGTTTTCCTGAGTGGCAAGGATTGCAAAACCGGTTTCCAAGAGTGGCTTAATCCTTTGACAAAGAGAAAAGTCTCAAGGGAAGAAGGGGGAACCACCCTGCCCTATTGCAGGTTAGGATTCCCCCCCCCTCTCCTGCCTAAGCTGCTAAGCAGGCAAGGCAAAGGGTTTTGTAAGGGTTTTGCACATCCTGCTTTCTCAAACCTTAAATAGTTCCTGCCCATGAGCAGAGTGCAAACTGTTTAACACATATTTCACAGTGACATTACCACGCAGTTACACACAAGGAACACTTTTTCAGTCATACTGTGGTCATAGAGACAAGGCTTTTGCAATCATACACAGTTCTTGCAGTCATACATTCAGTGGTGCACCACGCATACACACATTTATTTACACATTCGCACATTCCTCCCCTGATCTGCAGCGTTCTATCCTACACATGAGGAGATGACTTTATGCACAGATGGCTATTTACAACCACCTGGGTGCTTCTACTTAGGGGTGAGTTTCTCTGGGCTACTCCCAAGGTGAGACAAGTAGGTTCTGCCTGTGCCCTGGGGGAACTCGGGGTACTATTGCTGGGATGGTTCTTCTGGCATAGCCAGGGCGATGGCTGCCTCCTTTCTAGCCTGGGCCAGATGCATGCCAGCGTGGCCATTTGGCATTAAGACAACCTTTTGAAGATCTGCCTGGTCTAGATTGGCACTCTCTTCTAAGGTGTCTCATTTTACCACACTGGAAGCAGGCGCCTTGGGGTTTTGGCACTGCTCTGTGCCTGAGTGTGGTAATGGGTCTGCTCTGGAGCCCTGCGTGGCCAGGGGCCGTGCAGATTTCCGTGAGCAGTGGGCGCTGAGCAGCCCTGCCTGAACGTGTGTCTGCCTTAAGATGGGCTGAGCACGGCAGTTGGGCGCTAGCTAATTGTGCCACTGGCAATTTCCCCGTGAATGGATCTTCCTCACCCATGCGCTGAATGGAGTTCTTAATTGGCAGAGAAGCGCCAAGGCCTCTCATGCCATGAATTCCTTCAGTGACGTCTGCAGCTGTCACTGAGGGAATGCTCCTTACCCTGCCCTGCTTAAGCTGAAATGACAGATAGAGACTCCTTGGGGCTGATGGTTCTGACTGCGCTGGGGGTTTCTGGGTCTCTATCCGGACTGGGTCTACCTCTGCTAAGAGCTTCCTACATTTGCTCCTTGTGCGAATTATGCCCTCTGGAGCTTTCGGGGGTTGCTGAATGCAGTCTCCTATCTGATGCCAGAGTTCAAGGGTTAACGTACCTACTTCTGGGTAAAGCAGGCAGTGTTCCCCTAGGTACACCAAAAGTCTCGCTAGCTCTCCGCTGTGAAAACGCAACTTATTTACCCTGGCCAGGATTCTGAACTCTCCCTCATGAGTTCTTTGGCTAGCGGATGGACGCTGTCGCTGAGGACAGGTCCCCATATTACCTGCGATTGGGTCCTCGGAAGTTTCCTCCTCGGGACGAGTCGACGCGTCTGTGGCAGGCAATAGGTTCTGGCGACGACGCTTCTGGGTAGAGCTCGGAGCGTGGCCTGCGGCCACGGGCCCTCGGTGGCCACTGCGCTGTCAGGGGCTCACAGCTGCCCTGAGCGAAATGCGTTTTTTCCTTTGGCGCAAGCCGCCTCGAAAGTCGGGAGCAAGTTGTAGGATGCCTCTTCTGTAATGCCTCGCCGCTTGGGCCGTCTTCCCGATCGGCTGGCTTTACCGACCGGGCTGCCGCGCTGTCCTCCGGGATGATGGGACAAGGTTCTGGCGCAGAACCTGGCTGTGCTGATCGCTTACTCACAAGTAGACCGCTCGGGGGTCGCTTACTCTCGAGTAGATCATGTCAGGGTCACCAGATGTAGGAATCGGGGCCGTAAAGCGGCCCTTGGGGTCCCGGAGGAGACTGGTCTTCACTCCATCTTGCCTCGTGTCGTTCCTTTGACCAGTCTCCTCCGGGACCCCAAGGGCCGCTTTACGGCCCCGATTCCTACACTGGGTAATGAAGAAAACTGATGGAGAAGAAATAGATTCATTTGAAATATGGTGGTGGAGGAAAGCTTTATGGATAACATGAATCATACAATGAAAAATAAGTGGTTTTATTAAAAGTTTAGCTGAAATACGGAACACATTTATCAGGTTGTAAGCCACCTGAAACTCTCCTTGTTAGCTGGAATGTCAGCAAATTGGCAGTTCAAGACCTGGGTACTCCATGACGGAATGAGCGCCAGTCTCTGTCACAGCTCTTGGGGACATGAGAGGAGCCTCATTCAGGCGTCCCCTGAGTGGAGTTCCTCCAGCAAAAATTCTTTCAACCCAGAATAATTTCTGAAATGAAATTATTATTATTATTATTATTATTATTATTATTATTATTATTATTATTATTATTATTATTATTATTATTATTATTATTATTATTATTATTATTATACGACTACTACTACTGACTAAACATACAGATTGCACTAAATATTCTTCCATGCCAGGAAGGAAAAAAAATCTGAACATAGAACACTAGATGAAAAGACAAACAGTGAATTTAAGAGCAGACTAATTCATGTGTTGTCTTTTCCCTGGTACACTTTTTGTCAAGCTACACGCACCTCAAACACACTTCTATATGGAGAAACATTTGAGCTGCCTCTGAACACCCATCGTGCTCAGACAGATTTGCCAGCTCAGTAAACACCAGTGTTAATCTTTTACAAGTTTCTAGTTGACCCCTGACAAGAAAAACAGCTCCTAAGAAAGAATTCTGATGAATTCTTATGCCTATGGTTTTAAGGGTTTATCTTTGCCAGATGCGGCATGTACATCTGTACATCCCTTCATTATGTTAGTATGCTGCCTCACAAATATAAGGAGGGAGTTTTGAGGGCTTCTCTTTCTTCATTTTTCACTGTGTACTTATGCATTTGGGTTTTACATAGAGATATCATGCAGTTTGGTACATGCCTTGGCCTCGCTAATATATAACATTTTCTTCAAAAAATATTTTGTGTCTATAACAAACATCATACATTACCATAATCAAGTAATGCCAGAGTAATTCTTCTTTTCATTCTTTGGCGTGTGGAGAAAATTGTGCATATCACATACTTTACCTTTTGGCAAGATTCCCCATGGTATTTTTGCAAAGAAGGTGGTGATTAATGCTAGTATAAGGCGCTTTTGTAGTTCGTTGAGTGACTGTAGCCAAAAAAACTTCATCAATAGATCTTGGGAACATGAAAGGAGCCTAATTTGGGTGTCCCGTGAATGGAGTTCCTCCACCAAAAATTCTTTCAACCCAGAAAGCACCTTCGTGCAGAAGTGGGCTCATTTACATCAGCTGTAAATGTGCCTGCTTCCACTTCTGGGGGACATGATGGTCCAGCCTCCAACGGTGTCCGGGCCCGCGATGGTAAAAGGTTTGCCACCCCTGCTTTAAAGTATACTCAGAATAGTTTAGAATACAGTACAGTACTGTACTTTAGATTTAGTTACCTCACCCAGTTTGGTATCATCCATAAATGTGAAATGCATCCTCTCTATCGAGGTTCAGAATAGTCATAAAAGACTGGGAAATTGGGGCAAAACAAGCAAAATATGTTTCAACAGAGGCAGATGAAAAATTCTACATTTAGGCAGGGTGTAGGATGGGGAACGCCTGTTTTGGTAATAGTATGTCTGAAAAGGATTGGGGGGTCTTAGTAGACCATACACGGACTAAACATTGGTCAAAAGGAATTTGGCAATAAACAACTCTGACAGTATGCAATTCTCTATTACCATAGCAGGATAACCTGGATAAAGTTTTCTGATAGTGAGAACTATTAGGTGGTTGTTATGTATGCATGTTCACTGTACTGGAAAGATAAGAATGTAACCACTCCAAATACAATGTATCTCAGCTGTAAAGGAACACGAGCAAGCAGCCCATAGAGGGCAGCTGCGAGCGTTCAGTCTCACATGGTTCACATTGCTCAATCACGGACAGCCGCGGGAAAACCTTCCCCGCATTAATCAGGAGGAGAAAGAACTACTGAAGAGAGGCGTGCCTGGGCGAGGCCACGCCGGTAGCAGCCAATGAGCTACCGTGCTACAAGATTCAAATGTATAATGCTACTGTATATATTGAGATGTATCACCGCCATTACCTCATGTTCCACCGGATCATCATGCAATAAACCTGTGTTAAGCCAACCCTTTGGCTGTTCTGTTGTCTTTGGTCCCATACACTAAATTGGTGACGAAGGTGGGATCATGGCTGCCCACGGGACCAAGACATGCGCCGGCTACGAGATCAAGAAGCCGGGAGACTTGGAGCTGTTTGAGATAGACTTCAATGGAGCGCTGGTGGAGCTCGAAGTTTCAGATGAGGACAAGAAGAGGGCCATCTTCGTCCGCATGCTCGGGCACGAGACCAAGAGGACATTGGTGGACCTGATCGCACTGAGGAGGGTGAGCGATTTCAAAGCCAAGGAGCTCCTGGCGGTGCTGCGCGCCCACCTCCGGCCCGCGATAGCGATGTTCCCCGCTCGGAGCGCGTTCTGGAGGCGAGTCCAAGCGCCCGGGGAATCGGTCGCCGAGTTCGCAGCGGCCCTGCGACTGGCCGCCGGCCCATGCAAGTGGGAGACCCCAGAAGTCACCCTCCGGGACTGCCTGCTCTGCGGCCTGAGGGACACCGAGACGCAGCGTGCGCTGATGAAACAGGAGCCGCCCCCCATGCTGCAACAAGTCCTAGATGCGGCACAGGCCGCGGAAGCCACGACGGCCGGGGTGCAAGAGCTCCAGGACTGGCGCCCGAAAGCTGCCAAGGCAGAGAGCTCGGTGCGCGCGGACCGGCGAGTTTCGAACTCGTCCACGGAGAGCGGCGACGACGAGGACGTCCGGAAGGTCCAGAAGGAAGGCCGGCGCTGCGACGGCTGCGGCGCCACCCACACCCGCGCCAAATGCCCGTTTCGCAAGGCCGAGTGCCACAACTGCGGCCGGCGCGGGCACATCGCCAAGGTCTGCCGGAAACGGCGCGAAGCCAGGAGGAGTTCGCCAGACCGCTCGGCGAGGCAGGACCGCACCACGAGGCCCAAGGACGGCACCCGGACCACGAGGAAGCGGGACGGCGTAGGGCGCATCTCCGGCGACAGCGAGGACGACGCCCCGGTTTTCAGCGTGTCCACGGAACACCCCCGATACTTCGTTGAGGTAGTAATACAAGGGGCCCCTGTTAGGATGGAGGTGGACTCGGGTTCTTCATACTCTATCATTTCCCAGGGAGAGTTCCTGAAAATCGCCCCCCACGTGCGGCCTAAGCTCAAAGCGTTGAGGTCCACGCTGAAGGACGTGCAGGGGAACCGCATCCCGGTGTTGGGGGTTGGGAAGTTCCAGGTCAAGTTTAAAACGCACGCTGCAACGCTCCCCCTGGTCGTCCTCAAGGGAGGTAAATGCAGTCTCCTCGGGACTCAATGGTTCCAGCCCCTGGGGTTGTTTATTGGGGGGGTGCACGCCGTGGGAGTACACGCCGCTGGGACTGATCCAATACAGGGCGTGTGCGACGCGCACCCCGAGGTTTTCAAACGGGGACTCGGGAAATTCAAGGGCCCCCCAGTGACTTTCGACCTGGACCCTGGAGTATGTCCAATCAGACTAAAACCGCGCAGAGTGCCTTTCGCACTAAAGGACAAGATAGAGGCGGAGCTGGACAAATTGGTGGGCCAGGGGATTCTTGTTCCTGTTGACTCTGCAGAGTGGGAAACTCCAATTGTAACAGCGCTCAAGGCCAACGGGGAGGTCCGCATATGCGCTGATTACAAGTGCACCATCAATAAGGCGATTCGCCCTAATGCGTATCCGGTGCCGGTAGTCAGCCACTTGCTGGCCAGGTTACATGGGGGGAGGTGTTTCGCTAAACTCGACCTGGCCCAAGCCTACCAGCAACTCCCGGTGACCCCCGCCGCAGCTGCTGCGCAGACCATAGTCACCCACAAAGGGGCGTTCCAGGTGACGCGCCTCCAGTTCGGCATGAATTCGGCGCCCGGGATCTTCCAGTCACTCGTGGAACGCCTCCTGAAGGGGTTGGAGGGGGTGTTACCCTATTTTGATGACGTATTGATAACAGGGGGGAGCCGGGCCGAATTGGCAAAAAGGTTGGGAAAGGTCCTGGCAATATTCGAAAAGGCGGGGTTGCGGTTGCGGAAAGACAAATGCGTTTTCTTCGCAACTGAGGTTGAGTTCCTAGGGTTCCGTGTTACTCCCGAGGGAATAAGGCCGTCCCAATCCAAGGTGGCCGCCATCAAGAAGGCCCCTCGCCCCACCTCCAAGCCCGAGCTGCAGTCGTTCCTCGGACTGCTCAACTTCTACCACTCCTTCCTTCCTCGGAAGGCAGCCGTGGCAGAACTGCTACACAAGTTGTTAAAAAAGGACGAGGCATGGAAGTGGGGCGACGACCATGAGAAGGCTTTCAATGACCTGAAATGACTCCTGGCATCCGATGCCGTACTGACCCACTTCAATCCCAAACGCCCGGTGGTCCTGATATGCGATGCATCCCCGGTGGGGGAGGTGTTATGCCACGTGCTGGAAAACGGGAGGGAGGCCCCGATAGCGTTCTACTCCAGGTCCTTGTCCCAAGCGGAGAGAAACTACGCCCAGACAGACAGGGAAGCGCTAGCGATAATTGCGGGCACCAAGAAATTTCATGATTTTGTGTATGGCCGCCCCTTCACCATAGTGACCGACCATAAGCCCTTACTAGGCATTTTCACCGCAGACAAGCCCACACCACAAATCCTGTCCCCGAGAATGCTCAGGTGGGCCATTTTTCTCAACGCGTATCAGCACGCGTTGGTGTACCGGCCCGGGAAGGAGATCAGCCACGCAGATGCCCTATCGAGGTCCCCCATTCCCCGGGATTGCTGCCACGTGGGCGAGGAAGAGAGGGACCACCAGGTCTTAATGATAGAGGTCCTAGACTCCCCCCCGGTAGTACCGGCCGACATCGCCAAAGTGACCGGCAAAGACAAAACGTTAGCGACAGTTAGCTCCTGGGTGCAGAAAGGGTGGCCCGCGTCTTCCCCAGCAGCGGAATTCGACACATTTTTCAAGAAAAAATTAGAGTTTTTCCCTAGAGAGGGGTTGCCTTTTGTGGGGACAGCGGGTAGTGATCCCCACGTCCCTCCGGCCGAGGGTGCTTAAACTACTGCACGTCAGCCACCCGGGGATCGTCCGCTCAAAGGCACTAGCCCGCAGCTACTTTTGGTGGCCCCAGCTAGACGCCGACATCGAGCACATGGTCGGCACTTGCGAAGCGTGCCAAAGCTCCAGGCCGGAAGAGGCTCGCTTGCCACATAGGGAGTGGGACGCAGCAAGGGGGCCCTGGTCCCGGGTACACGTAGACTTTGCTGGCCCGTTCAGGGGAGCACTTTTCCTCCTTGTGGTGGATGCGTTCTCCAAGTGGTTGGAGGTCATTCCAGTCTCGAGCACCTCCTCGGCCACAACAATTAAACAGTTACGGAGGGTTTTTTCCACGTTCGGTTTACCCGACACCCTCGTCAGCGATAACGCTAGCTGTTTCACGTCCACCGAGTTCAGGGCATTCATGGATCTCAACGCCATTCGGCACATCACCTCCGCCCCGTTCCACCCGGCCACCAACGGCCAAGTAGAGCGCCTCGTGCGCACCACAAAGGACGCGCTGCGGCGCATGGGTCCCGGGGATCTCGACCTACAAGTGTGCCAATTCCTGCTAGGGTACAGGGTCACCCCATTGGCGTCAGGGTACTCCCCCGCGGAACTGTTAATGCGCAGGAAGCTGGCCACGGTAATCTCCAGACTAGACCCCACGAGGGTAGAGGACAAAGGGCGGAACGTAGGGATGGAACCCACAAAGAGTTTCAGCGTAGGTGCCCCCGTGCATTGCAGGAACTACGCCAGCGCGGGGCCAGCCTGGGTGCCAGGCACTGTAATAGAACAAACCGGCCCCGTTTCATACCGCGTAGAGACCAGCACAGGCCTCCTGTGGAGGCGACACGCGGACCAGCTGAGGCGCAGGGTCCCCGGAGAGGAGGACGCGAACGGAGGAAACCACGATTCAACGTTAGGGTACTCCCCCACCCGTTTAGCCCAAGGGGGAGGGAAAAGGGGCCATGGGTCCCCACCAAGGGGGGAGGAAAGGGAATCTGTCCTTGCAGATATCATGCGGGAGTTCTCGGCGGAAGGAAAGGGTCCCGAACTCATACATATCTCGAGGAATCTTCCCCCAGACTCAGATCCCCCAAGCGAATTAGATTTTGAGTTTCCGTACCAGGGGGAGTTAGCGGAGTGGTCCCCCACCCGTCCTAGCGAAAAAAGGGGTTTCAGTTCAGCCCCTGGTACGTCCAGTCCCAACCCCTGCAAGTTAGAGTGTAACATAGCGCCAGCTCCCCGGAGACCAACACCCCCAAGACAGGAGGCGAAGGCAAATCCGCCCACCACAGTCTCAAGATCCCCCGAACGGATAGCAGGAGGCAGCGGGATCACGAGGGCATCCTCGTCGGTCCCGAGATTCGTAATGGGAGGGTCCCCAGGGTCCGCAGGCAACAGGCAGGGGTTCACTTCCCAGCTGTTCATTCCATTCCCATCCCCCAGCGCAAGGCAGGCACGGACGCCCCACAGAGCCACTAACGAATCCCCGTCTTCCGTTGCAGGACAAGCACCCACGGAGCCAGGGATCACAGGCTCTCCTGTACTAGGTCAGGCGCAGGCACGCCCCAAGCGCAGGTGCGGCAAGCCACAATGGTTGCGGGACTTCGTCCCATCCTAGGGGGGAGGGATGTTATGTATGCATGTTCACTGTACTGGAAAGATAAGAATGTAACCACTCCAAATACAATGTATCTCAGCTGTAAAGGAACGCGAGCAAGCAGCCCATAGAGGGCAGCTGCGAGCGTTCAGTCTCACATGGTTCACATTGCTCAATCACAGACAGCCGCGGGAAAACCTTCCCCGCATTAATCAGGAGGAGAAAGAACTACTGAAGAGAGGCGTGCCTGGGCGAGGCCACGCCGGTAGCAGCCAATGAGCTACCGTGCTACAAGATTCAAATGTATAATGCTACTGTATATATTGAGATGTATCACCGCCATTACCTCATGTTCCACCAGATCATCATGCAATAAACCTGTGTTAAGCCAACCCTTCGGCTGTTCTGTTGTCTTTGGTCCCATACACTAAAGTGGTGGAAAGCATTAGCTAAGAATGTGGTGGAGTTTAGTGTGCTGTGGATTCCACGTGTCTGCAGGAAGGAAGTGTTGACGTCCCTTGGGTTGCTTGTAGTAGCAGTACCAAAGTCCAGCCCCTAAGGCGCTGTGCATGGGTTTAAAGCCAAAGATTCCGGTGACTCGTGTACGGGTGACTCGTGTCCTGGCACGGCCACAGAGACTCACTGAGAAAAGGCAAAACGACTCCTTAAATAAATAAATAAATATCTTAGGCGTCTCGAAAGCCCTATTAGGGTCGCTGTAACTCTAAGGCGCCTTGGCAGCACATAATAACTTTAAAAAATATCAATGCAGCCTCTGGAAGTAAATAAAGGGTATTTTGCACCAGCCCTGCACAATAAACCTGTAGACCACCCCGAAATTCGCAAACTTTTACGGTGCTACGAGCATTTTTTCAGTGTCTGGTTATCCCCGCCCTTCCCCCCCTGCAACGACTGTCCCTTCGGAATCTGTTGTCTGAACACCGACTGCAAACAAAGAATAATAATAATTAGTATCAGAAATTATTCTGGGTTGAAAGGATAAGGATTTTTTATTTTTGCGGGGGGGGGGGGAACTCCGCTCAGGGAACGCCCAAATGAGGTTCCTTTCATGCCCCCAAGAGCCTGGGACAGAGACGGGCGCTCAATCATGCAGTACCCGGGTCTCGAACTGCCACTTGCTAGCCTTCCAGCTAACAAAGCGAGCTTAACCAATGAGTCACCGCAACCCCCAGTAAGTAAATAATATTCTGGTTTATTTGAAGGACGGGAGAGACTCCTGCCTTCAGAACGGTGTCAAATGTGGAGGATGTGCCCACCGCCCGGCTCTCGTAGGCACGCTGGGCACGGGGGGGGGCGCCCTTCGTCCCGCCCGGGAGGAGGACGGTGGTGGGGAAAGTGCTGTGGGCGAAATGCGAAGCCCGAACTAAGATGGCAGCCAGGCAGGGTCGGTGCCTGAGCAGGGGGGCAGCGGCTTCCTTGAGCTTCAGGGGCTGCAGAGCAACTCATGCGGGGGCTTCGGTCTCTTTGAGGCGGGAGTACGACGCCGTCGTGATTGGGGCAGGTGGGTTTCCAGGGGCGTGAAGGTCCCGTGTGGACAGGCAGGCACACACACACACACCCCGGGGTCGAGGTGGGTAGACGGTGTGAGTTTCGTTTAGTACCTATGGGAATGCCCAGAGGTGCCCAGGAAGGGGGCAGGGCTGTAGCCAGGGGGGGCAGGGCAGGGGGGGGGGGCGAAATCCCTCCTGAGCGAAGAGCCCTCCCCACCCCACCCCGTCATGTCAATGTTATATATGTGAGTGTGACATTGTTGCCCCTCCTGAATTTTTTTTGCCCCTCCTGAAAAATCCCCCCCCCCCTAAAAAAAATATCTAGAATCCTGGCTACGTCCCTGGAAGGGGGTCTTGGGCATAGCCAGGATTCTAGATGGGGGTGGGAGGGATATTTTTTCAGGAAGAGAACAATGTCACACACACACACACACACACACACACACACACACACACACACACACACACACACACACACACACACACACACACACACACACACACACACACACACACACACACAAAACATTGGAACTTGGGGTGGGGTGTGGGTGGTGCTGTTAGCTCAGGGGTGGCTATCCCCCCCCCCCCATCCCCTGGCTACGGCCCTGGCCCCTGGGGTCTTGTGACTGTGGGTGCAAGCTGTAGTTGCTGCGAGTAGGTGAACTGCACCAGGCTATCAGAATAAACCAAACACACACACACACAAAAAAAGGGGGGGGGAGTTGTGGCACCTTAAAGACTAATAATAATAATTTTGTGCCAGAAATTATTCTGGGTTGAAAGGATTTTTGCAGGAGAAACTCCGCTCAGGAGACGCCCAAATGAGGCTCCTTTCATGTCCCCAAGAGCTGGGTCAGAGACGGGCGCTCAATCCGTCATGTAGTACCCAGGTCTCAAACTGCTGGCTTTTCAGCCTTCCAGCTAACAAGGTGAGCTTCTTAACCACTGAAGCACAGCAGCCCCTACTTTAAAGACTAACTCCTGTGTTTTATGGAATAGTAGCCGTGTTTGTCTGTGTTTCAAGCATATCAGAGAGTAAACAAAACAGAAACGTTGTAGGGCTTTAAAGACTAAATGCCGTATTTTTAGTCTTTAAAGCGCTACAACATTTTTGTGACAGGTGGACTTGATCCATGAAAGCTAACAGTAAAATACAGCATTTGGTCTTTAAAGTGCTACTCAGTGTTTCCATTTTTTGTTTTGTTTACTCTTTGATATCCTGTATTTTAAGGTGCCACAATGGTTTTGTGTCTTGTTTTGTTTGCTCTCTGATATGTTTGCACAGATTAACACTGCGGCAATTCAGCAATTTGTACCAGGGTAGAGTAGCACATATGCTCGATGCAATCTAGCTTTAAAGCTAAACGAAGGGATGCAACATTTACTTGGGAGTCAGCCCCTTTCTTCATAGTGAAACTGTACAGAATCTGGCTATGGAATAAGTTTTTTCTTTCTTTTTTCCTTTCCTTTTGGGAAGCAATATTAATAGCAATGACCACTCTCTGGGTGGTTTACATGGTAATTAAGCATTTTGTCCCCAAGATGCTGTGTGCTCATTTTATCGACCTTGGAAGGATGGAAGGCTGAATAAACCTTGAGCCCTGGTCAGGCTGGAAGTCACAATGTTCTGGCTGCAGTACAGCAGTTTGACCTCTGTGCCACCAGGGCTGTTTTTGATTGTTCAGGCAGGATTTCTCACTCCAGGTTTTCTCTGTTTGCAGGGCACAATGGACTGGTGGCTGTGAGTATCTGAGCTAAAGGGGAAATCCAGGGCTTAAGCCCTCTTGGGAAGAGGGTCTCTTAGCCCTTAGTGTTTGTAATCCTGGGGATCCCTTCTTGTTGTGTTGTAGCTATGAAGCTCCCAACTAGGGGAAGGCCAAGCCTAACAGGTGGGGTGCCTGGATCCATGGGGTGAGCCATCCCTCCTCAGCATTTGCCAAGGGAAAAGCACTAATAGGGATGCTTGGAAATGAAGTGAGGGCTTCTCCCTTCACAGGCTGCTTACTTGCAAAAAGGGGGACTGAAGACAGCAGTGCTGGAAAGACGGCATATCGTGGGGGGTGCTGCCGTTACAGAAGAGATTTTCCCAGGTAAGTGTTGTATCTCCTACCTTGGCACTGCACCTTCCACCAGCCCCAAATGGCACGTAGTCTCCACTCCTTGACACATCACACACCTATTATTCTGCAGGGTTTCGCTTCTCCAGGGCTTCTTACCTGCTTAGTCTACTGAGACCTCAGATTTACACTGAGTTGGAGCTGAAGGTATGGACTGTATGCTGAAGGACAAAACCTGTGCAATGGGAACTCAACTAAAGGGAATCTCACCTGCTTTCTTGGAGTTTTTCTTGAACTTTTGGCTGGCATTTGGCCTTTGCTTTAGAATGTGTCACGGTGGCTTAGTGGTTAAGATGCTAAGGTTGATGACTGGATGATTGGCAAGACAGCAGTTTGAGACCTGAATGCTGCACAATGGAGTGAGCTCCTGTCTCTATCCCAAATCCTGCTGTTCAAAAGCAAGAAATTGCAAGTCGATAAATAGGTACTACTTTTGTGGGAAAGGTAACAGAGTTTTGTGCACTCCATCATTTAGCCAAATAAGAATTATCCATCATGGAGTGGGCATCAGGAATTTAGAGATGCTTAGGTGGGGCATGGCCAAAAAAAGGTTGGGAACTAGTACTCCAGGGTCAGACACAATAGGCTTTCAAGCAAGGAAGTCCTTTAACTTTACCTATAGAGTGTATCCCCACAACACATCTTCTCTTCCTAGTTTTTCAGGTCTGCTAATGTCACAGTGCTTTTTCTTATGAACATCCAATAGCATTAATTCAGGAAGTCAGGCATGGTGACCCTCATTTATCAGCAAACTAGACTCTGAAAAGACTATTAGGTCATAGACTTATAAAAATGAAATTATTACTTAAGATGGCAAGAGGTGACATGGATTCCATATTTACTCAGAAGTAAATCACAATATATTCAGTGAACATTGCACCGGGGGACGGGGAGGGGGAAGAGGAATTAAAACTGCAACCCAGGTTGGATGATTACAGAGTTTATAAAATTCTAAATCATGTGAAGAGAGGATGTTTCATTCTATAAAATATTAGAACCAGCTTATTCTAAAGCCAGTGTCCACAGAATAGATTTGGTATGTCCCTTGGGAAGCCTCCTCTTCTATTCAAGGACCCAATGTTCAGGCATTCATATAGGTCTGCTATGTTACATCTGCATGATGTACAGGATTTCATTCCATCCGGCTTAATGGCCATATTGACTTTTGACTTACAGAGGCATGGCCTAAACGTCCTACTGCGTGACCCTTATTCTTTCACTCCATTGTTGGAAGATAGCCAGGGTGGAAAACCTCCCCGCTCGTTGCTGCTAGGGAACAATATGGCTGAGACCCAAAGTCAGATTGCTCAGTTTTCTGCAAAGGATGCCGAGGTATGTTAGAGGAGATGTCCTTGAGCATGAAGGCGTAAGTCAAGAGTTCTCGGCCTTTTAAAGTCGGGGGCTGCATCACGCTCCCTCAGACAGCTTCAGGGGCCGGACAACCATTTTGCCCTTCCTCCACCACATGGCACTTCCTGGTGTGGTGGAGGCGGTGGGAGGGCACATGAAATGGTGCTGTGGGCCACAGCAGGCCCATGGGCCACAGGTTGAGAATCCCTGGCATAAGTGGTGGAAAGGGTCGTAGCCACATGACACAGGAAACTGGGGCCAAGGCTTATGGACACTGCAGTCAGTGGGAGAAGATTCCTCCTGGAAATGGTGCCTTCTCTCTGGAGAGAATCTTAGGTGTGAGTTGACAGAACAGTACACAAAAGTCTTCTTCTTTCCTCTGCAGAACTTTCCCAGGTATGAAGCATTCATGAGGCGCCTAGTGTCAGCTATAGACACTTTGCTTGACACCTGCCCTGTAGACATGGCTGCGCTCAGCCAGGGATCGCTGCTTCAGCGGCTGAGAGCATTGCGAGGCTTGAAGAGCCTCTTTCATGCAGGTAACAGGAAACATACAAGCAAAGTCCTCAGAATCATACTAGCCTCAAATCAGGATGAATTCATGTGTGAGTGTTGCGATTATGCGAGTTACTGACCTTCTTTTTTAATTACTATATTTGCTAGCATATAAGACCCACTTTTTTCACCTTAAAATATGCTGGAAAAATGGAGTGCATCTTGTACTGTATATAGTGGCCTATAATGGGCTATTTTGATAATAACGGGGTGCATCTTAAACCCCGATGCGACTTATGCACCAGCAAATATGGTATATGAGCAGGCTGCATGTCAAAGTCCCTGTATCTAAGTTCTTGTTATGTGCCTGTTTCACAGTAACGTTGATTGTTATTCTAAGGCAGGCACTGGGTTTCTTAGGCCTTTAGAGTAGTTACAGCCCATGAGAGCTCTCAAACCACCCTGGCAGCTTTCCTAGGCTTGCATCACTAGTAGAAAATCTGGAACAGGCTCATCAATAGCACACACACCCTCCAGATAGTCCCAATAGGCCAGACCCAAGGATCTAAAAATTCATCCATCCTCCCCCAATATATTGAGAATTGCAAGTAAGCTCAAAGAAAACAGGGAAGCCCAAAGGAGAATAAATGATGCTGTAGTTTCTGCTACTTAAAAGATGCCGTGTCTTCAGCCCTGTGAGCTCTAGTTCTATAGCACCATTGTGTGTCAAATTTCTCCTGTTCCACTTCTGTTCTCCAGGTAGTGAAGATCTGTTATACAGTGGTACATCGCATAACAAACGCATCGTATAGCGAAAAATTTGCACAACAAAGTGTCCATTATGCAATGGCGATACCCCGCATAACGATTTTTTTTATTATGCGGGGGTTTTAGTGACCAGGGTATACCCGCTTAATGGGAACCCCAGTTAATGAACATTTTTTCTTGTTATGCAGTTCCATAGGGAACCGCATAACAAAAAAAACGCATGGCGAAGAGCTCCATGGAACGGAGTTTTTTCATTATGTGGGGTTCTACTGTATGTGGTCAGCAGGTGAATGGAAATATTATCTGCAGAGAGCTGATGAAGGCTCTCTTTCTCTTTGCTGAGGAGAGGAAATGCCTTCTTCCTCAGCTGACATGCTGCAAAGAATGTTTGTGTGCATGTGTCTGCATGATCCGAGAATGATTTCCACATCCATATTGTTGCAATGCCTTTATTAGGTCGACTAAAATATCAAAAACTATGTGCAAACTTTCCAGATGTCTTGTTCCAGATGTCCAGATGTCTTTGTTCCACAAAAGTTACAGAAAGCAAGATGTGGTGGTGCAAGGAAAATTGGAGGCTGGGAGAGGTTTGATTGTTGAAGACACGGCATTTGTGTCACACCTTAAGTAGGAGGCAATGAGAGCATTACTAGTTTTCAGGTTGACCTTTCCTCATGGTCCATCTACAGCTTTGTCTCCATAGGACAGCTGTGAAATGACTATCAGGAGTAAATTCCTTTCCTGATCTTTGTGTGGACCACACCTGATGCCGATTTTCTTCACAACAGGCTTTGCCCTGGGGAAAGAGCTTCCCCAATATTATGAAGTCTTCACAGCGCCCATTTCCAAGGTGAGCACCTGGTTAGACGGCTTCTGTCCTGACTGCTTATCAGAATGATTTCTGCTCTCTCTGAAAAGACTCCTTAGTGCAGATTTCCCCCTCTTCTCTAAAATGTTTGCAGCAGGCACTGTCTCATCAGTTCTGGAGAACTTCCATTCAAGCTACAAGGATGGTCCCATAGTTTGCTTAGAAGGCTGCATTGCTGGGTGTGGGGAGAGGACAATGAATGGGTAGGTTTCTACAGCCCCTGCTTCCTGTCCATCTTGCAGATCTTGGATTTCTGGTTCGAGTCGGAGCCCTTGAAAGCAACATTGGCAACAGATGCAGTGATTGGAGCCATGGCTGGTCCTCACACACCAGGCAATGGGTAAAGACGCAATCAGGCGCACAAAGCCTTTATTTCTCTTTAATGTTTTCTATCTCAGGAGTGGGGGAACTTTGTCTCTCCAGATGTTTGGGACTTCAATTCCAAGAAGCCCTACCCAGTGTTGCCAATGGTAAGGGGCTGGGGGGGGGGGGCAAGGTTTCTTATCTCTTCTCTAGCCTGACCTACCTACCATCTTATCTTTCTCCCCACTTGATGTTTTCCCCCAAGCCTTGTACCTTATAGGAGTGTATCTATGCCTGGACATCAGTGAACAAAAGCAAAATCTTGCCAGGGAGTTACATCATGCAGAAGAAGAACCACTTATTTTTATGTTGCTCTTACATTTTTGTACGTCCTTTGGGATTAAAAAAACTGGGATGTTAAATTGTGCACCAAATGAAATAGTAAATCATAGCATGTATTTGAGACTGAGCGATGTCATGTAAGACAACAGACCCCTGGTTAGAAGGGTGTCTGGTGGAGACAAAGAAGATGGAGCTGAGCTTGCTTGGCTACTTCTGACCTGTTTTTGTTATTCTAAGGCAAGCACTGGGTTTCTTAGGCCTGTAGAGTAGTTACAGCCCATGAGGGCTCTCAAACCATCCTGGCAGCTTTCCTAGGCTTGCATCACTAGTACAAAATCTGGAAGTTAAGAGGCTCATCAATAGAACACACACCCTCCAGATAGTCCCAATAGCCAGCCCCAGGGCCGTAGCCAGGATTCTAGATTTTTGTGTGTGTGTGTGTGTGTGTGTGTGTGATTTTCAGGAGGGGCAACAATGTCACACTCACATATATAACTTTGGCACCATGGGATAGAGGTGTGGTGGGGTATTAGCTCAGGAGGGTTTTTGCACCACCACCCCTGCCCCCCTGGCTACAGCCCTGGCCAGCCCCAAGGATGTAAAAATTCAGGTGGCTGGATTGGACTGTGTCAACATAGAAGGCAAATGGCTATTAGCTTGTCCAGCCTGCTGGGGGAGATTTGAGCCTTGCCCATGGCAGAGAGTAAACCTTGGTTTCTCTTGTAGGTATGTGTTGCTGCACCATGTAATGGGGGAGTTACAGGGGCACCAGGGGGCCTGGGGCTATGTGGCTGGTGGCATGGGTGCCCTTTCTCAGGCCTTAGCCCATTCTGCCAGTGCCCTTGGAGCCGAGATCTTCACTGAGAAGGTGGGTAGATCTTAAGAAAGATGGACAATCAGATGTGAGGATAAAGCTGAGTTTGGAATTTGTTAACAACAGTTACTGGTCATCAAAAGAGCAATTTGCTCTACTGCTTTTTATTATGAAATTACTTACTTTTAAATGGAACAAGGAACAAGTTCTTTTACTTGTCAAAAGTAATATATCTGATATCATCATTAATTGAAACACAGGAAGTTATAGGTAACAAGTTTCTTTGGTCTTGCCCTGAAAAATTTGCACAAGAAAGGATGTCAGCATACATCCTGGCAACAGGAAGCACTCCTGAAGTGGAAAACATGACCATTTTGAATAAACGGAACACTAAATTCAACTGTCCTCCCAAGGCAAAAGCACAATGATGTCCTCCAATAATCTCCCGGTGCAAAGGTGTTGGCAATATTGAGTTTCCTTGTGGAAGCTGTCAAGATGAGGCAGAAGGAAATGTCCTTTTCTTCAGACTTCCACTGGTTATGTTAAAAGTGGGATTTGTTTCCTTATTTCTATCTCTTTGGCCCCATAGCCAGTGGCCCAGATCCTGAGTTGTGACGGAAGGGTGAATGGTGTGTGCCTCCAGGATGGAACTGAAGTGAAGAGCCGGCTGGTCCTGTCCAACGCATCTCCACAGCTCACCTTCCTGGATTTGACCCCCCAGGTGAACTTTGCTCTTTGGGATTGTAGAGAAACCCCTCAGGAAGCTTGTTTAGGGAGCCTACCTGCAGACCTTTCCAGTGACCTTTCCTTCCCTTTTATCAAAGAGTGGGACTCCCAGAATGTGCAAAGAGTAAGCCATAGATCTATTGTGAGTGGCAGAGGCAGTCTGGATTGTCAGGCAGGAGTTCCCTGTCACCTGCCTAAGACTGAACCTAGAATGTTCTGTATGAAGAACTTGACATCTACTGTGAGCTAAGGTCCTTCCCATCTGTTGTCCTTAGAACCATAGGACTATTTGTGTATGTCAGAGCAGTTCATCCAATCTCCACACCCTGCTTTGATGGTCTGAGTTGCAAACACGCACCTTATATTCAGGAAAACATCCATGAAGGTAGATTGTTCTGGTTCCCTGCCATGAGAAATATGTGTGTTGGGTGGTGGTGGTGGTTATACAGAGGATGCCCCCCCCTCTCCATGCATGTGTGGATAAGGGTGATCCAGTTGACATTGTTTATCTGGACTTTCAGAAGGCTTTTGACAAGGTCCCACACCAAAGGCTCTTGAATAAACTTACCAGTCATGGAATAAAGGGACAGGTCTTGTCCTGGATCAGCAACTGGCTAAGGGACAGGAAACAGAGGGTAGCACTAAATGGACACTTCTCCAAGTGGAGGGAAGTAAAGAGTGGGGTCCCCCAAGGTTCAGTACTGGGACCCCTGCTTTTCAACCTCTTCATAAATGATCTAGAGGTAGGAGTAAAAAGCAAGGTAGCCAAATTTTCTGACGACACTAAATTATACAGGGTAATGAAAACTGTGAGAGATTGTGAAGAGCTCCAGAGGGATCTCTTGACACTGGGGGAGTGGGCAAAACAGTGGCAAATGAGCTTCAACATCAGTAAGTGCAGAGTGATGCATGTTGGGGCAAAAAACCCCAATTACATTTATAAACTGATGGGGTCTGAACTCTCTGCGACAAACCAGGAAAGGGACCTTGGTGTCCTGGTGGACAGCTCAATGAAGATGTCAACCCAGTGTGCCTCAGCAGTGAAAAAAGCAAACTCAATGTTAGGGATCATTAGGAAGGGTATAGAAAATAAGTCAGCAAGTGTCATTTTGCCTCTTTATAAATCTATGGTGAGGCCCCATCTGGAATATTGTGTACAGTTCTGGTCGCCATACCTCCAGAAGGATATTATGGAGCTGGAAAAAGTGCAGAGGAGGGCAACCAGAATGATTAGGGGACTGGAACACCTTCCTTACCATCTGAGGCTGCAACGGTTGGGCCTTTTCACTCTTGAACGACGGCGTCTAAGAGGTGACCTGATTGAAGTTTATAAAATCATGTACGGTGTGGACAAAGTAGATAAGGAAAAACTGTTTTCCCTATCGCACAACACTAGCACTAGGGGACACTCGATGAAACTTTTGGGTACTAGTTCTCAAACAAATAAGAGAAAGTACTTTTTCACCCAGAGGATTACTGGTCTATGGAACTCCCTGCCAGAAGAAGTGGTGACAGCTGTCAGTCTTGACAGCTTTAAGAAAGGATTAGACAAGTTCATGGAGGACAAGTGTATCAATGGCTATAATTATGGCTACCTAAGGACAACCTCCAGGTTGGAGAGATAGGCAGGATATCTCTCAATGCCATTTCCAGGGAATCCTAAGAAGGTGAAGGCATCTCCTTGGGAATACCCTGAAGGAAATGGTGAGCCACTGTGTGAGACAGAATGCTGGACTGGATGGGCTGTGGCCTGTTCCAGCAAGGCTGTTCTTATGTTCTTATGTTCTCTCTTAGAACCTCTAACATGACAAACAATAGCACATGCTTGAGATAAGTTTAAGACACATGGTACCGTGTGTAATGTGCACAAAGGAAGATCTGAAACACTTTGGTCACTGGTATCCAAGCAGTAGTTTACCATAATCAGAAGTGTCTAGATGCTAATGGTCATCACTTTGAGCAGCACCTCCTTGGTGGCTCAGTGGGTAAAAGTGCTGTGCTTGGAGACCGAAAGGACTGGGTTCAATTCCCCAAAAGCTGCACAATAGGAGACATGAAAGGAGCCTCATTCGGCTTCCCTTGCAAAAGGCCTTTCAACCCAGAGTAATCTCTGACACAAAACCACACACAACTTTGAGCACCTCTTGTAATTGCAGAAGTCACACGTGATTTGTATTCGTCTTTTGTTATTGGTATATGTTGAATAAAGGTAAAGGTTTCCCTTGCTCGAAAGCCAGTCGTATCCAACTCTGGGGTTCAGTGCTCATCTGTTTCAAAGCCGAAGAGCCAGCGCTTTCTGCTTCTGCAGACGTTTCTGTGGTCATGTGGCAAGCATGACTAGACCATACCTGTCAACCCGCGGCTCCGCAAAAACGGGACCTGCACACATCGCTTGTGCACAGGTCGGTTTCCACACATGCATGGAAGGGTTTTACCCCTTCCACGCATGCGCAGAAGTGCTATGCCGCTTGCGCAGCCCCTACGCAAGCGGCGTAGCGCATGTGTGGAAAGCGTTTCCCCCGCTGTCAAATTACGGAGTTTTGGCAGCGGGGGGCGGGTTATGACATCAATAGACGTCAAATTACGGGGTTTTCCCGGCCAAATCGGGGTGGTTGACAGGTATGGACTAGACACCGGAGTGCACGGAACAATGTTACCTTCCCACCGAAATGGTCCCTATTTATCTACTTGCAATTGCTTGCTTTCTAACTGCTAGGCTGGCAGGAGCTGGGACAAAGACGGGAGCTCATTCTGTCCTGCAGTACTCGGGAATTGAACTGCTGACCTTCCGCCTTTGGCACCCTCTGTATTTTATTATGCCATACACCTATGCTAGGAAATGAGAAATTATTGGAGCAGTTTAGTCTCCTGGATGGTTCTGGATAGTTTCCCTAGGTTTCTTTGTCATTCTCTGGCTCTCTCTTTTTTGTTTTTGTTTTGTTTTGTTAGGAGCTCTTGCCCCCAGAGTTTGTCCAAAAAATCTCACAGGTTGACACCCGTTCTCCAGTCACCAAGATCAATGGTAAGTTCTGCAAGGTGGCTAACAGGGCAGAAAGATCCAACCAGAGGTTCTTGATGGCTCATCTGTTTCCACAGTTCTTGAGCAGCAGGTGAAGGAGAAGTCACCATACAGGTGAAGAAGGTGGTGTGTGCATCCAATCCTGTTATTTAAAGCACAGCAATTTTTAGTCCTTAAGGAAAAAACTTCTTGCAGATCTGTTTGTGCCCCCTCCCCACAATTGAACAAGGACAACACCAGCTTCCAGGCTAGGGAAAATGTAGAATTTATGTGTTTCATCCAGAGACCTAATACATAAAAGTTAATGTTGCTAGGGAGGTGTGACCAGCAGGAGATGTGCCCGTGCTTTCTTGTTGTGTGCTATCAGATCATATCTGGTTTATGGCAGCCCTAATGGAGGTACTGAGGGTACGTCAGATATCGAAGGAGTGGATTTACTGGTGCTACAACCATCCAGTTAAGTTTCCAGGGCCAATCAGGGTTTTGAATTCAAGTCTCCTGAATCCTATACATCACATGCCAACAAATCAATTCCAACATGGTGACACTTTCCAGGGTTTTCTAGGTAAATAATATGCAAAAGTGGGTTACTATTCCCTTCTTCTGTGGCTGCCCTGGGACTGTGCAGCTTAACCATAACAATTGCCCAGTGGGGAATTGAACTTCCAACCTCTGGCTTGGTAGCCTGATACTAAACCCATGAGCTATCCAGCCAGAGTCTTAATCAATGATTTTATCCACTACACCAGGGTTTCTCAACTTACAGCCCACAGCACTATTCCATGCTTCCACCACACCCGGAAGTACTATGTGTGGTTTCTGTTTAATGTACAGGCTGCCCCCATCATGCAGGCAGGGCAAAATGACTGCCCAGCTTCTGAAGCTGTCTGAGGGTGCACTACCCGGCCCTCGGTTTGAAAATGTTGAGAACCCCATGCACTACACCATACAGGTGAAGAGTGAGATGTTGAGTAGTGGGTTCATCCATTTAGTGAGACTAATTGAAACATCACAAATTAGAACTAGATAGTACAAAAGGCAGTAGGGTGGGTGGGTGTGTAGGTTTGTTTTTACTCTTCCCAACTCCTTACTTTTGTACGATCCAACTTGATGAACAGTTATGAAGAATGTAAAACAGGGTTTCCTATCCTTGGGCCTCCAGATGTTCTTGGACTTCAATTCCCAGTAGCCCTGATCAGCAGGTATGTTGACTTGGGCTTCTGGTAATTGAAGTCCAAGAACTCCTGGGGGCCCAAGGTTGGGAAACTCTGGTGTAAAAGCAACTACGCAGAGTTGCATGCCTATTTTCTCTAACCCACTGTCTCTCCTCTTCATTAGTAATATGCTCAGGGTGCATATCTAGTGAGGACTGGTGCATATGCACTGTCCTACAAATCACTATTTTGCCTACCTGCCTGGTCTTTCACAGAGATACAAGATGAGCCTTGTTTTCCATCACTAGTGAATTACAGCACCACTTGGTTATCAAATAATGCTGACTTTGTGTAGTTGCATCCACAGTCATCTTAATAAACTGGACAGTTGGTACTATAGCATGTCTTCTACTTTCTTGAAAGGGAAGTGCATATGACACAGATTTAAAAGCAGGCATGTTGTTGGGGTTGTACTTTACGCGAGGGCCTGTCTCTCTGCTGCTTATGTCCACAGTGGCTGTGGATCGGATGCCAAATTTCCTAGCTGTCCCAAACACCAGTGATGGCCATCCCTCATCCCATCATCAGTGTTCCATCCACCTCAACTGTGAAGACATGGGGACTGTGCAGCAGGCATTTGTGGATGCCTGCCAGGGGAAGCCATCTAACAGGTATGACTAGGAAGGCCAAGTAGGCACAAATTAGCAGAACACAGAAAGAGCCTCCTCAAAGAGGAGCAACATCAACCATGTTGTGCCAGCTAATCTTTCTCACACTAGGCCAGACAAAAGGAACTATGGAAAGAATTCACCCAAAGGTGGCTTCATTTTGAGTTTAACATCTGATCTAGACACGGAATAGGAGGAGGAAGAGATTTATAGAGTATATCTGATCATAGCTGCTGAGGGAAAACATCCAAGGGGAAAAGTAGCAAGTGGCTTAAAGCTAGAACAAGGATCTCTTGCTTGATGCACCTCTAATATAGTTATGAGCAGATTATATGTGTGCTAGATCTACATCTGCTCTCCTGCTTCTTTAAAGCCCTGAATCTGGAAACTTGCCTTTCAGCAAACATGCATGCATCTGCACCACTGATTTCCTTTCCATGTACTCCACACATGGAAGAACCTAGCTATGAATTAAGGTGAACTACAAGACTGATGATGAATTAGATTGTTTCCTTAATGTTGGGATGTTCCTTGTGTGGCTTCTGAAGTCTGAGAGGTATCACTGAATAACTGGACTGCAGGGTCAAAACCAGCTCTATTTCCTGGATTCTATGGCTGCTATTTATCAGCTGCCAGTATTGGCGGGTTAATTGACAGGGGGGGGGGGATGATAGTGTACTGAGTCGTGGAGAGAAGAGTGAGTGGAGTGGGAGTACCTGTATGTGCACACACGTGCAAAGAACATGCAGCTCCAGGTTTGTCTATTCTTTCTCTGAACACTGTACTGACTCATGAATCACAAGTATGCAGATTTGCTTCCCTCAATATGAGAGCAGTATGACAACAGACCAGTTGTGCAAAGAAAGAAAATGTTAAAACGTGGAGACATACTGACCAGTGCAGAACCCAAACTACTAATACAAGTGCCACGTAGGTATAAATCTTACTGGGTTATGATCATAGGTTAATGAGATAAGGCCCATTCTCCAGCAGAACAAATGGAGAGTGTCAAGTTCTACTCTGGTATATTTTTAATTCTGTAAGTGCTTTGGGAAATAGTTTCCTTGCTGCCCCTGCCCCATATAGACAAAATTCCATTGACTGTTTTAGACACTAGGCTGTCTTCTAGCTTTTGACCCTCAGATGGGTCTAGTACAGATGTACCTTTTCATATTGCTGGTTATTTATATGCAACTCCCACACTGCTAGCTATCTGCAGGCCTGCTCTTTGCAAACAGCTAACATGAGCTCTGCAACAACCAAAGATTTTATGAGTATCCAGCCCATCTCATTCTCATTATTATCATTTATTCAGCACTCTAAGTGCACAGTGTGATTTACAGCCTCTTTTTAAATTCACCTTGACTCTCAACCTGTTGCAATGTAAATTGCATTGCCCAGGAAGGAAATTAACAGACCAGCGATGGTCATATTTGCCCATATATAACTTCCACTGAAACCAGTAGATTACTTCCACTTAAATATATAAGAGATTGCATTCTTTGGCAATAAATATTTTGTTTCCAATAGCATGGTGGGTGTATCTCTAGTGCCTTCCAAATCCCATACTCCAAGCCCACATCTTTCCTCATAGCCACAAATACATGATTCCCTTCTCAAAGTTTACCTGATTGGTTTTATGCTGCGGTTGAGGAACTTTGTTCCAAGAGATGTTTTGCAATTCAACACACAGAGAGAGGCCTCAGCCAATGTGGGCAATGATATGGGATTAGGAAGTTGTAGTCTAAAATATGTGGATGGCCGAATGTCCTCTACTTCTGTTTTCTGGGAATAATAAACACAGCCTGAAACAAAGGGTTCAGCATGGAATATTCCTGGTAAGGATACTCTATTCCACCTTGTCCTCTTTTCCCTGGCTTCCCCAACAGTCAGTCAGGATGCTGTGTCCATCAATCATTTTCAAGTAGGGACTGTATTTGGTAGGACTTTCCAAACAGCTTTTACCAAGTTGGTGGCTTTCTTCTCTGACAGGGGCAAGTGTGCTGCTTAGGTTTCCAGCAAGCTAATGATTTGAGTAGGCAGAATATCTAATACTCTGTTGGCACTAGACTGAAATTGCTATACAGTGAAACCTCATACAATGTCCAAACTTGGTTCCACAAGTTTGGACTTTATATGGATTTGGACTTTGTATGAGGCATGCAAAATCCTAGCTGAGATGCCTCATACAACGTCCAAATCCTTGCCGCGAGGCCTCATACAACGTCGTTTCTATAGAGATACATTGTACTGTAACAGCACAGACTTCAGGGCAAAGTCAAGGAAACAGATAGGAAACTGACAGAACTTTAAGAAATCATTGTCTAAAGGCTAAAAACATCACAAAAACATGTCAAACAACCCTGATTGTCCAAGAACCTAAAGAATGCTGCAAAAATCCCTGGAATGCTTCTTAAAATTCTGATGAAAAAATCCCCAAAAAATCCAAAATCGTGCTCAAAACCACTCCTAAACACTCTTCACCTCGTGCACAACCCACAAGAGCAATACACGCATGTGTCCTGCCTTTTATACTGCCCAGGCACAATGCAACCTGGGAAAACCCCAATGCCTCATACAAAGTCGCACGACTTTGCACCTTTCAGATATGTTGGACAACCTGACTAAAAGGCTCTCCAGATGTGTTTGACAACTCCAGGCACATGGGGTAGTTGAGGGCTGAGAGTTGTAGAATGGCATATCTAGAGGACCTCAGTTAGGGGATGACTGTAAATCTGAGCTATTATCTCAGCGGTGAGGCTTCTAGCTGGCCTGCTTCTTATCATTTCAGACCCATGATTGAGCTGTGTATTCCATCTGCCCTGGACCCCACTCTGGCTCCCCCAGGCTGCCACGTGATCTCTCTCTTCACTCAATACACCCCCTATAAGCTGACTGGAGACAAGCAGTGGGATGATCAAGCACGTGAAGCCTATGCCGACCGAGGTGCATCAATTTGACTGGAGGATGGAAGGAGCAATGGGCATAGCTGTCAAGTATCCTTTATTGGCCGGGAAAAACCCTTATTTTACACTCTTTCCCGCAGTCATCCCTTATTAATTAGACTGCAATGTCCTATTGCCGCCATTGGAGGGCAGCACAGGATAAGCATAGCTGTCAAGTATCCCTTATTTGCCAGGAAATTTCCCTTATTTCCAAATCCAAAACTTGACAGGTATGGCAATGGGGAGAGGAATGTTTGCAGTGTTGAGAAAGCTTTCTATTTCACAGGCTCTGTTCCAGTGGCAACTAATGACTCCAATCAGGTTTTAGACTGGCATTTTACAGACACTCTCCAGGGTCCTGAATCCTATCCCCAGAATAAGTTTATGTAACGTACAGACTAAAATATGAAGTGGACTGAAGGCAATTCCAAAACTGGTCAATAACCACCACTGATCAGTTCCCCAATGGGAAGAGCTCTCAATCTCCACCTAGCTCTTTTAGATTATTTCCTTGCCCTAAACCTTTGGTCTTCTTTGCTTAGATGACAGCTATTATAATTCATCAAGGCCTTTGAGTGTTAAAATTTCAACTGGATGTAGAATAGGGGCTACCTAAGTAAATAACATTAGCTGTATGAGCCAACAGGTGACATTTACTTTTTCCTACTTGACCCATCACCTCTCTCTTCTCCCTGCAGTATTTGATTGGATTGAAGCCTATGCACCGGGGTTCAAGGCTTCTGTCATTGGCAGAGATATTCTTACACCTCCAGACCTTGAAAGGATCTTTGGACTACCTGGTGGAGTATGTATTTACTGAAAACTACTACCCATAGACCCTTGGAGATTAACACTGTGTCTAGCTTCACCTTGCATTTCAACCCTTAAAAACCAGCCAGTGGCTGATGTGACAAATTATTTCAAGGTGACTTTAGTTTCTCTTGTTTCCGAAACATGTCACAATGATCTTGTGAATCTGCCTTATGTGCTAAGTTCTCATGTCTTGGAATGCAGATGATGCAAGTAACTAAGGCTTCAACTACTAGCTCATCAAAAGATCTTATCCTGACCCTGCCTCTGGTTTTTTTCAGAATATATTCCATGGAGCCTTGTCTTTAGATCAGCTATATTTTGCCAGGCCAGTGGCCTCCTACTCTAATTACCGGTCCCCAATCCAAGGCCTGTACCTCTGTGGAAGTGGTGCTCACCCTGGTATGTGTTGTAAGTGGGAGGACACAGTGTTCCTCTGGATGGGCTGTGGTAAAACGGGAAGAGAGGCAACTTGGGCTGAATTGGGAGGGCTTGTTGGAGGAAGCCTTATTGATTCAAGGGGAGAGAGATAAAGGTTGTCTTCTGATGGAAAATGCCCACAAGTACTTTGCTTGCTTTGTTCCTAATGTGGTCAAGCTGCCCAATCCTTTCTCTTTCCTTCCCAGGAGGAGGTGTAATGGGAGCTGTGGGGCGCAATGCTGCTAAAATGGCCTTGGAAGATTTCAAGAAGCTGTGACTCCTTAGGAACATGTGGCTGTTGTAGCTCAGGAGAAGAGACCCCAACCGTTTGTGGCCTGAGGACTGAATTCTTGTCACATGGAAACCCAGTGGCCTTTCAAGGCTTGAAGGCTCATTGCTCTTGGCATGACACTGCCATGAAGCAAGAGGTGGGCAACACTCCTGCAATCATACCCCAATGTGTTCCCATCACAGTAATGGTGCTCTTTGTCAATCCAAATCCAGTGCTACAAGGCTGGCCAACATTCTCCTTTATGCAATATTATAGTTTAAACAGGAGTTGTGTTTTCTTGATGTGGCTGTTTTCTGTTAGATAACTTCCCCTTTGGCTGGTTGTAGGATGGAGCCTGTCACTCCTGCTGCAGGAAGCAGAATACAAAATTTAGGACAGGGGTGCCCAAACTTTTTGGGCTGCAGGCCGGTCACATAGTTCAGCAGGCCAGTCATGTGGTTCAGTGGGCCGGTCACATGGTTCCTCCCACCAGAAGCAGAAGTAAAACACACCTTGCAATCTGTTTTGCAACAGGATGAGATAGATTTTAGGCTGCCATTTTCTCTGCTTAAAACAGGGGTGCGCCCTGACACAAATTTATCCGGCCCGCACCACCCTTGTCACTCCCGGAAGTGGGAGCATTTTACTTCCACTTCCAGGAGTGACGAGGGTGGCGCTGGCTAGATGAATTGGTGTTGGGGGCTGGATCCAGCCCACAGGCCACAGCTGGAGCACCCCTGGTTTAGGGTCATGACCATACCTGTCAAGTATCCTGGATTGACTGAGATTTCCCGTAATTCAGCGCCGCAAACTCTACTTTCCCGCCACCATCTGCTGCTATCCTGTAATTTGATGGCGGGGAAAGTAGTTACTGTGCATCCCCTTCTGCGTAGAACCCTTCTACGCATGCATAGAAACCTGTGTAGTAGCCTTCTGCACAGAAGCCTCCTGCACAGAACTCATCTATGCATGCGTAGAAGGCTTCTGTGCATGCATAGAAGGGTTCTGCGCAGAAGGCTACTGTACAGAACCCTTCTACGCATGCGTAGAAGGGTTCTCCGCATGCATAGAAGGGTTCTACGCATGCGTAGAAGGGTTCTCTGCATGCATAGAAGGGTTCTACGCATGCATAGAAGGGTTCTATGCATGCGTAGAAGGGTTCTGCATGGAAGGCTCTCTGGAGCTGCACTTGACAGGTATGCTCATGACTAAGGTCAGCTTCTGTGTTGTAGCTCTGGCCAGTAGTATCCTGAATCTTGTTGGGTTCAGAACATCTGAAGAACGGTGCACAGGACCACCATTTTGCCTGGAAATATTGATCTGCTACTGAGTTTGCAAATCAGAGCTTCTGGGTTTCTATTCATCAACATGTTACCAAATGGGCATTCCATACTCAACCCCAGAGCTGCCTGTAAACATCCTAAAATTAGGACATTTGGTGCTCTTCTATAAGCTGAGAAAGAAGGGCAAGTGCTGATCAGTCTCATCTTAGCGAAGAGGTAAGGAGAGTCTGTTGCCACGCCTGTTGTCTGACCTTGTGCTCCCTATCCAAAGCTGGACATGCCTGGCTGAGCTCCAGACCTCAAGAGCCATATTTCTCACTAGCAAAGAACATCTGCTTGCAAACACCTCTCTGTAATCAGGCTGCAAATCCAACTGGGAAGTGGCCTGAAGCCAGCAGGCTTCTCCATAGCAGGGCCTGGGTTGGGCTTTGCAGGCAAGGGTGCTTTGCCTGATTCACAAATCGCTTGAGCTGGAGTAACTGGCTTTCGTCCAGTTCCATTCTATTGAAATCAATGGGAATAAATCAGCTTAACTCTAAATACTCCACTTTAATTGGCAGGTGGACCGCAGCCAAAAAGTGTTGACACAATAAGGAAAACCAGTAAGTAACTTTCCTCTGTAGCTATGATGGATTGCTTTCATGTGAAGAAATGATGGCTAAATCGTTGCCAGTGGTATACTTAGAAAATATGTATCCAAAGATTTAAAAGGTTTTTAAAACAACAGCACCTTTTCTTCCTTTGTCACACTGGTCCACAATCCATGCAGCAGGACAGGGAGAACATCACTCCAACATTTTCTCCTAAAAAGCTTTATCTCTCACACCATGGACCATCTCCATTTCTTCAACTTTTGTGGGAACAAATCAGCTTGTGCAGGACTGCGGTGGCTCAGTGGTTAATAAGTTCACCTTGTTAGCTGGAAGGTTGGCAAGTCGGCAGTTCAAGACCCGAGTACTGCATGACGGAATGAGCACCTGTCTCTGTCCCAGCTCCTGCCAACCTAGCAATTCAAAAGCAAGATATTGCAAGTAGACAAATAGGGACCACTTCGGTGGGGAAAAGATCTTGGGGACATGAAAGGGGCCTCATTCGGGCGTCCCCTGGGTAGAGTTCAACCCAGAAAACACCTTTGTGTGCTTCTGACATGATTTAAAAAATAAAGCTGAAAAAAGGAAGCCCAAGACAGTGCTAGCCTCTGTTATGTTCTAATGGTGTAACCTCCTACATGGGATAACAATGTATCTTAACCAATGTAACCTTGCCTACGGGTAACAATGTAACCTTCAGTTGTATCACTATAAACCCTGTAATAGGACGCGAGCTAATGACCACCAGCTGGCAGCAGCGAGCGTCCAAGCTCTCTTGGTCCAAACTCATCAAAGAGCCACAGCGCGGGAAGTTTCCCGCCACCACCTACACCTGGACAAGAAGGGCGTGACCAGCAATGACGTCACGAAGACAGTAGCCAATGGGCTATCGTGGAGCCACGTTCAAACGTATTACTACCGTATATAAAGAGCTATTGATCCGCCATTACCTCATGTTCCCTCTGTCCACCATGCAATAAACCTGAGTTAACCCAGCCCGAGGCTGTGTCCTGTGTCTTGGTTCTCATACACCAAATTGGCGACGAAGGTGGGATAATGGATTCCCAAGGAGCCAGGGCACAGAGCGGGTTCAACATCACCAAACCGCAAGACTGGGAGCTTTTTGAAATGGACTTCCAGGCGGCACTGGTGGAACTCAAAGTCAAAGAAGACGACGAGGAAAGGAAGAGGGCCATCCTCACCCAAATGCTTGGGATGGAAACCAAGCGAACGCTGGTGGGCATCATTGCACCGAAGAAGGTGAGCGATTTCAAAGCCGATGACATCATGAAACTGCTGCGTGAGCGTTTCCGACCCTCGAGGGCGATGTTTCCCGCTCGGAGCGCGTTTTGGAGGTGAGTCCAAGCGCCGGACGAGTCGGTTGAGGCCTTCGTAACAGCCCTGAGAATAGCCGCCGCCCCCTGCAGATGGGACAACCTAGAAATGGCCCTCAGGGACGGAGTTCTGTGTGGCCTGAAGGACAAGGAAGTGCAGCGCAGCCTGATGAACAAGGAGCCACCTCCCACGCTGACAGAGGTTGTAGAGGCCGCGGAAGCCGCGGAATCCACGAATGCTGGAGTGGACGAGATGCACCAGTGGCGTGAGTGGCATCCTAGGGCAGGCAAAGCGGAGAATTCGGTGCACGGAAAGTCCGGACAGTCGGTGCACGCAACCCGACGGGCCTCGAAGTCGTCTACGGAAGGCAGCGACGGCGAGGAGGTCCAGAAAGTCAGAAAAGGAGGGCGCCGCTGCGATGGTTGCGGAGCGGCCCATGAGCGCGCGAGGTGCCCATTCAGAAAAACCGAGTGCTACACCTGCGGCCGTCGGGGGCACATCGCCAGGGCGTGCAGAAAGCGGAAAGAGGGCCGGAGGCATTCACAAGACCGTTCGACCAGACCGGACCGTCCAGCGAGGTCCAAAGATGGCGCCCGGACCACGAGGAAGCAGGACGGCGTGGGCCGCATCTCGGACGACAGCGAGGACGACGCTCCCATGTTCAGCGTGTCCGCGGGACAGCCCCATTACTTCGTTGAGGTACTAGTACAAGGGGCCCCTATCATAATAGAAATTGACTCGGGGTCCTCCTATTCTATAATTTCCCAGAAAGAGTTCTTGAAAATCGACCCCCACGTGCGGCCCAAACTTAAAACGTTGAGGTCCACGCTACGAGACGTACAGGGGAACAGCATTCCAGTGTTGGGGGTCGGGAAATTTCGGGTCAGTTATAAGAGACATTCTGCGGAACTCCCCCTAGTTGTCCTTAAGGGGGGAAGTTGTAGCCTCCTAGGGACGCAGTGGTTTCAGCCTTTAGGTTTGTTCATAGGGGGGGTGCATACCGTGGGGGTAGATCCAATACAAGCGGTATTGGACGCGCACCCCGCCGTTTTTAAAAAAGGACTGGGAAAGTTCAAGGGACCCCCCGTAGCCTTCGACCTAGACCCGGAGGTCCGCCCGATAAGACTCAAACCGCGCAGGGTGCCGTTCGCACTAAAGGACAAAATAGAGGCGGAACTGGACAAACTGGTGGGCCAGGGGATTCTTGTTCCTGTTGATTCCGCGGAGTGGGAAACTCCAATTGTAACAGCGCTAAAGGCTAACGGGGAGGTGCGCATTTGCGCTGATTATAAGTGTACAATTAACAAGGCGATCCGCCCCAATGCATACCCGGTGCCGGTGGTCAGCCACCTTTTGGCCAGGCTGAATGGGGGAAAGTGTTTCGCTAAACTCGATTTAGCACAAGCCTATCAGCAACTCCCTGTAACGCCCGCCACGGCAGCGGCACAAACAATAGTCACACATAAAGGGGCGTTCCAGGTGTCGCGGTTACAGTTCGGCGTGAACTCGGCACCCGGCCTCTTTCAGTCGCTTGTGGAACGCCTCCTAAAGGGGCTGGAGGGGGTGTTGCCCTATTTTGATGACGTGTTGATTACAGGGGGGAGTGAGGCCGAACTGGCAAAGAGATTGGATAAAGTACTGACTGTGTTCGAGAAAGCGGGGCTGCGACTGAGAAAAGACAAATGCATTTTTTTCGAAACAGAGGTTGAGTTTTTGGGGTTCAGGGTCACACCCGAGGGAATTAAGCCGTCCAAATCCAAAGTAGCCGCCATCAAGAAGGCTCCTCGCCCCACATCCAAAACCGAGCTACAGTCATTCCTGGGGCTCCTCAATTTTTACCACACCTTCCTTCCACGGAAGGCGTCGGTGGCCGAGCCGCTCCATCGGTTGCTAAAAAAGGAGGAAACATGGGTGTGGGGTGACGAGCAAGAGAGGGCGTTCAAAGAGTTGAAGCAACTCCTAACATCCGAGGCAATCCTAACGCATTTCGATCCCAAACGGCCAGTGGTTTTAGTCTGTGATGCATCCCCGGTGGGGGTGGGGGCGGTGCTTTGCCACGTGTTGGACGACGGAAGAGAGGCCCCGATAGCGTTTTATTCAAGGTCCCTGTCCCAAGCAGAGCGGAATTACGCACAGACCGATAGGGAGGCATTAGCGATAGTAGCGGGAACCAAAAAATTTCACGATTTTCTGTATGGTCGCCCGTTCAAAATTGTGACCGATCACAAGCCCCTGTTAGGAATTTTCACTGCAAATAAGCCCACGCCACAGATCCTGTCCCCGAGAATGCTGCGGTGGGCTATCTTTCTCAACGCATACCAACATGAGTTGGAATACCGGCCCGGGAAGGAGATCAGCCATGCAGACGCACTCTCAAGGTCTCCTTTGCCCTTGTCGGGCGACCAAAAGGCAAGGGTAGAGAGAGACCACCAGGTATTGTTAATAGAGGTTTTAGATTCACCCCCAATAGTGCCAGCCGACATTGCCAGGGCGACAGGCAAGGATGGAACGCTGGAGAAAGTTAGCTCATGGGTACAGAAGGGGTGGCCGGCGTCATCCCCAGGTACGGAATTCGACCCATTTTTTAGAAAAAAAATAGAGTTGTCCCTAGAGAGGGGGTGCCTTTTGTGGGGCCAACGGGTGGTGATCCCTACGTCCCTACGACCGAGGGTGCTCAAACTGCTGCACGTCAGCCACCCGGGCATCGTCCGTTCCAAGGCGCTGGCCCGGAGTTACTTCTGGTGGCCACAGCTGGACGCAGACATAGAGCACATGGTTGGCACTTGCGAGGCATGCCAGGGCTCCCGACCGGAGGCGGCCCGTCTCCCGCATAGGGAATGGGACGCAGCAAGGGGGCCGTGGTCCAGAGTGCACGTAGATTTCGCTGGCCCGTTCCGAGGAACCATTTTTCTCTTGGTGGTGGATGCGTTCTCTAAGTGGCTGGAGGTTATCCCAGTAAAGAGCACGTCCTCCGCCACTACAATTAGCCGCCTAAGGAGAGTCTTTTCCACGTTCGGTTTACCCGACACTCTGGTCAGCGATAACGCTAGTTGTTTCACGTCCGCTGAGTTCAGGGCATTCATGGAGGCAAACGCCATTCGGCATGTCACATCCGCGCCGTTTCACCCGGCCACGAATGGCCAAGTGGAACGGCTGGTGCGTACAACAAAGGATGCGCTGCGGCGCATGGGCCCGGGGGACCTAAATCACCAAGTATGCCAGTTTTTATTAGCGTATAGGGTGACCCCTTTAGCATCAGGATACTCGCCGGCAGAGCTGCTGATGCGGCGGAAACTGACCACGATCCTGTCCAGGTTAGACCCGACGAGGGTCGAGGACAAAGGGAAGAACATAGGGTTAGCGGTCTCGAAAGGTTTCGCCGTCGGCGATCCTATACACTGCAGGAACTACGCCAACGCTGGTCCAGCCTGGGTACCAGGGACGGTTGTGGAGCAGACGGGACCAGTATCGTACCGGGTAGAGACTAACACCGGTCTCCTCTGGAGGAGGCACGCGGACCAACTTAGGCACCGAGTGAGTGAGGGGCCGGTCAGTGGGGCTCAGCAACGGAATTCAGCGTTAGGGTCCTCCCCCACCCGTTTAGCCCAAGGGGGAGACAACGACGGACAACAGTCCCAAACAAGGGGGGAAGGCAGCGGCGGTCCCGACTCACATCCTTTTGATACGCCAGCTCTATTAGAGCCTGGGGAAGGGGGAGAGGAGTTTGCGACCGCTGTCCCCGAATTTGATTCCGATTTTGATTTTGCGAGCCGGGGGGGTTTTTGGGAGTGTTCCCCCACCCATCCAAGCGAGAAGCGGGGTTTTTCGTTAGCCCCCAGTGCCCCCGGTTCTTCCCAAATAAAGCACACACCTCCCAACAACGCCGCAGAGCCGCGGCAAGTCACTAACAAGTCTCCCTCTCCGATTACAGGACAGGAAACCAGGGGACAAAGAGAAGGTAGCAAACCCGGGGAAAGGCAGCCCGCATCGAGACCCCAGCGTGTTCGAAATAAGCCATCTTGGCTGAGAGACTTCGTCTCATCCTAGGGGGGAGGAGTGTTGAGTTCGAGACTTCGTCTCATCCTAGGGGGGAGGAGTGTTATGTTCTAATGGTGTAACCTCCTACATGGGATAACAATGTATCTTAACCAATGTAACCTTGCCTACGGGTAACAATGTAACCTTCAGTTGTATCACTATAAACCCTGTAATAGGACGCGAGCTAATGACCACCAGCTGGCAGCAGCGAGCGTCCAAGCTCTCTTGGTCCAAACTCATCAAAGAGCCACAGCGCGGGAAGTTTCCCGCCACCACCTACACCTGGACAAGAAGGGCGTGACCAGCAATGACGTCACGAAGACAGTAGCCAATGGGCTATCGTGGAGCCACGTTCAAACGTATTACTACCGTATATAAAGAGCTATTGATCCGCCATTACCTCATGTTCCCTCTGTCCACCATGCAATAAACCTGAGTTAACCCAGCCCGAGGCTGTGTCCTGTGTCTTGGTTCTCATACACCAAAGCCTCCTAGAGAGGATTGCCAGATGTTTCAGTGTGCTCTTTGCTAGCCCTTATTGTTGAGCCACATCAATTCATATCAGTGTATCTTGCCTCAGAACCTGGCACAAGACTTAACAGAAATAAATGGTGGTTGGTGTGTGGCAGTTGTTGGCAGACCTTTCCAAGGAGAAGGAAATTGTCTAGGGTTGGCAGGCTTTCTTGTGTTACATAAAGCTATTCTCTTGCTTACATAGAGGTAGGTATCAGAAAGTTTCCCTTGAAGAAACTGAATGCACATTATATAAACTAGTTGAATTAAGTCCACCCACCCACTACCCCACAATCAAGTTGCAAATGTGCTGTCTCAGATATCCTGTAGCACAGGGTACAACAATCCGCTTACTCCCAGGTAGGACTCAGTAGTTCTGGTTCTCTAAGGGATACCCCACCCCCACCCCCTTGTTCTCAAGCTTCTACATTTTGGCAGCTTAATAGTACAGCATTCCAGATAGTGTCTCTGTGTCTGCATGTGTGTGTGTGAGTGTCTCTGGGTTATATCTCCTCCCACAGGGTCTACCTTTGGCCCTCCCCCTTAGGGATTCCAACCAATTATCTTTCAGCAAGACATGTCAATCACACATTAAGTTTCATTTCTTCTACACCATGAGGCTCATATTGTTTACATACCATTTTCTCTCCCCCTGATCTGAAATCCCCATATTGAATGAGAATAAAGCACAGAGTATACTTCATTCTGTTACACAGGGTGTCTTTTTCTGTAGCATTGCCACTATGTGTCCAACAATAACCTAGCCCTGGTAGTGCAGCGGTAAAACTGCTGTACTGCAAGCAAAAGGTTGTGAGTTTGATCTTGACCAGCGATCAAGGTTGACTCAACTTTCTAACCTTCTGAGGTCTGTAAAATGAGTACCAGCATGTTGGGGGCAAAATACTTATTACGGTAACTTGTGAACCACCCAGAGAGTGCACTAAATGCTATGGGGCAATATATAAGCACGATTGCTTTACTTTGTTATACATTTTTAATATATTTTTTCCAGCATTGGTTATTTCTACTGTATTGCATGAGCCGCAATTATGGCCTTAAGGACAAGAACAATTGACTGTGTGTGATGGATGCTGTTAATATAAGCCCATAAATTCCCAGGATGCTGAACCTCAATTATAAATAAGTAATAAATAAAAAATAAATAAATTATGTAGCACCAGCCCAAGGCTTGGGTGTTCCTCCTGTAGTTGCCTTGGCGAAGCATATCTGCGGAGAGTTGGTGCTTTAGCTTCTGGGATTTCCCTACTGAAAGATTTCCACAGTTACAGAAAACAAAATCTCTGCAACTCCCAGAAGCAAATCGTTGCCAGCCAGACCAATATCAACCAGATGGTGGCAGCATTGTTCCTTTCCCGTTGAAGTCTCTACAGAAGTTTCTAAAAAGAGCAAAGGTAACAATAATGCTTTGCTTAATGCCATTCCATAATTCTCATTTTTTCATTACATTGAGTCCACCTTCCCCACCTCTCTCAGGATCAGGAGCAATAGCTGGCAAGTGCTGCACCCACTGTACCTTGGCCAGGATGGATAAAGCCAGGTTCCCACTATTGGTTATGCTGACTAGGGTTAAAGTAGGGAGTGTAATCCTGGGATATCTGTGGGGCAGCATGCTGCCTATTTGAGATTAGGCCAGTGAGATAACTGGGACTGTGGTGGCTGAACCTGATGACTGAAAGCAAGAAATTCCAAGTAGATAAATAGGTACCATTTTGGCTGGACAGGTAACAGCATTCTAGTCATGCCTGCCACATGTCCATGGAAACAGATTCAGACAGTGCTGGCTCTTTGGCTGTAAACAGAGATGAGTACTGCACCCTAGAGTCAGATATGACTGGCTTTCGATCAAGGGTGACCTTTAATAGTGACATATCCTCTTTATTGGAGTATGACAAGCACTGTGCAGAGTGTGGCCCGTTGGTAGCTAGACAAGCAGATGCGCCTTTGCGGCTAACAAGCCCCATCCTCCAAAAACTGAAGGTGCTCCTAATGGGAGAACAACTGATTGATCACACTAGGGCTGTGATGGCAAACCTTGGCACTCCAGGTTTTGTTGGACATCAATTCCCAGAAGGCCAAGTCTCTGTGAATCCACAAGAATGGGTTTACTGCACGCACAGTAAACCCATTCCCTTCTGGGAATTGATGTCCAAGAAAACCTGGAGTGCCAAGGTTTGCCATCGCTGCACTAGGGAATGTTAGTGACTCCAGGAACAAGGAGAGGGTGGTCTAATGGTTAGAGAGAATGTTGAAGGTTAAAGTAATGAAACTCACTGGGTGATCTTGGGCAAGTCTCAGTCTCATACCTGTCAAGTATCCCGTTTTGATGGGAAATCCCGTGTTTTACCCCTCTTTCCTGCTGTCATCCTGAATTTGGAGGGGGCAGGGGGCAGGGGGTGTTACTGCGCATGCGCGCCCATCAGAGGTGGTGGTGCACATGCACAAGAGGTTTCTGCGCATGCATAAAGGGGTTACTGCGCATGCACGCCTGACGGAGGTGGCGGCGTGCATGCTTGAAGGGTGGCTGTGCACACGCAAAGGGGTTACTGTGCATGCGCGCCCATCAGAGGCAGCGGTGTGCATGGGTGAAGGGGTTACTGCACATGTGTGAAGGGTTACTGTGCATGCGTGCCCGTCAGAGGTGGTCCCTTATTTTTGCAGCCGGAACATAACATATATGCTCAGTCTATCAGCTTGACCTACCAAACAGGATTGTGGTTAAGGGTTGAATCTATGGGGGGAAAGGTAGTATAGATTTGTAACTAGTAAGTGGAAGAAGATAAAATATCAACAGGATTTTGGACATCAGAGGGCTTAAGGGGTTCCTAGGTTTCAGACATCAGAGGGCAATTTGGTACCTCATGCTTGCCATGACTAGTTGACCTATGTCACCTATGTGGACACTGGTTTCACAGACAACTTACTCATGGCAAGGTAGGGACCAAAGTGGGATTTAAATGGAATGTGACACTGCAATAGCACAGGCTTACTGAAAACATTGAGGCTTTTCCTCCTGCTCAGTTCTCATCTGCCTCAGACCTGCCCTCAGTCCTTTATTTGGCACTGGTTTAGGTTAAACCAGCCTGTAGTACCTGGAGGACTAATAGCACCACTGATTTCCCTGAACAAACAGTTGACTTATTCCCCAGTTGCCTCTGGTCCTGGGGGATTAACAAAAGAACTGCTAAGGAAATTACTTAAGGTTGCAGCTCCCTAACTCGACATATTCTAACTTTGCTGTGTTACTTCTTTAGATATAGAAATAGGTACTAATTTAAATAAACAGATACATAGATTGTGTGTATGTGTCCCCATCCTTCCCTTCCCCCACTTAATCCCCTCAACAGCTAGGATGAGCTAGGACACACATCAAGAGAGTTGCAATCCAACACTCAAACACTGCATTGCACTGGCTCTCCATTTATTATCTGTCCACCAGTGATTAAGAGAGGTAAATCCAGCACACAAACAAAGGAATGCAGCAAACGGCTTCCTACAAATACAGTCTCCCCCCCATAGCCTAGTACAGTGTGATAAGCAGCCCTGAAACATCCCATAACTCCTCAAGTGGAAGCCATATAACCATGATGGTGAACCTTGGCACTCCAGATGTTCTTGGACTTCAGTTCCCAGAAGCCCAAGCCTCCGTGAATATACATGAAGGTGTTTACTGCAATTCATCTGGCCCACGCTGCCCTCGTTGCTCCCCTACGGGCGCATTTTACTTCCGCTTCCGAGAACTATGAGGGCAGCGTGGGCCAGATAAATCGCAGTAAACTCATTGTGAGGATTCATGGGGGCCTGGGCTTCTGGGAATTGATGTCCAAGAACATCTGGAGTGCCAAGGTTTGCCATCACAGCCATATAAGAAGGTATTTCTCAGTTGGGGGGAGGCAGTGTGTGACACTCTCCACCCTCATTAAAATACCATCAGTCACTTGCCCCTGTACCCCAAACACTCTACCAACACCACCTGCCCTTTTCTGGAAAAGAGAAGATGAAGGGTGTTGACCTCTTCCACCAAAATGTTGCCTCCCTACTAGGCTAAGTTGCCTCCTACACCCTTGCCTTCCCTGCTATGTTAACAGGGGGAAAGGTGGGGTGGGACTGAATTTCCATCTCCCTTGGCTCTGCCTCCAAAACCTCTTCCTCTCACTAACATTTCTTCCATTTGAACCCTATGCCCTGCCTCCCACCAGCCCCCTAAATAAAGCATCTTGGGAACAAGGTGCTGCACCTGCTATCGCTATATAAATATTGACGGGATGAGAATAGCTCCCAGCAGAGCTGTTTTTAGTGGTGCCTGGGCTATTTCTCAGGCTTAACCACAGCACATCCCAGGCTCAAGGTGCTGACACGTGCTCCAGCTGCTCTGAGTGCAGCTTTACACAGCACCAGAGGGCTGCCTCCTCCTCTTCCTCCTCCTCCTCCTCCACCCTATGCCACGTTGGACTGGCAAGCAGTGTTCTGTTAAGGCATTAGTGACACCCACATTCCTGCCTTGCCCACATCTGGACCAGAACAGAAGAGGAAGAAATGCATGCAAGTGCCAAGGAGGAAGAGGAGAGAAATGTCAGCTCATTAATATCTATTTTGATTGCAACCTCAAACTCATTTACCCCATTGCCTTCAGTGGCTTGTTTCTGAATAGATATATTTTGGATTGGATTGTTTTAGAGAAAATCCTGCAGAAGTGGAACTAGAACTTGGAAAATTTAGTTTCTGGACTTCGATTCTAGTCTAGCCAGGTTATTCTGCTATGGTAATAGAGTAGACCCTACTGCTAGTGACTCAATAGTGATTGTCAGGTGGCAGTTAACTAATGGGACAACCCTAAGACATTAGGTGGCAAATTCTACAGGGAAGGGTGATGGTCCCCAAGTGGATTAAATCCCACTTGAATCCATCTTGATGGAAGGCAGCAGCTTCATCAAGACTGGCCTAGGGCTGAGGCGGACTTTGCATGCCAAAAGGGCTCAGGACTAGAAAGTGACTCACGGAAGTGGATCAGTGGTACAGGTGTCATGCTGCAATGTGGAAGGATGGAAGGCCATGGCATTATATTGTCAGGATAAACTTCATTGCTGATTGCCATGAGGCTAGCCAATATTCGGAATTGGATATGACACAAGAAGAAGAAGGACTTCAACTCCCAGACTATCCCATCAACTTGCCACTAAGTCATGCAAATAGGTCAATCTTAGAAGAAATAAACCCTGATTGCTCATTGGAAGGTCAAACAGTAAAGATGAAGATGAAGTACTTTGGACATCAAATGAGAAGAGAGGATTCACTTGAGAAGGCCTTGATGCTGGGAAAGGTGGAGGGCAAAAGAAGAAGGGGGAGGCCAAAGATGAGATGGCTAGATGGTATTGTAGACACAATGGACACAGAGCTGGGTGGGCTGAGGAGGATGGTGGAGGACAGAGAGGCCTGGAGGACAATGCTCCATAGGGTCGCAAAAGGTCAGAATCGACTGTGCGACTGAACAACAACAACATGCTGGGTGAATGCTAGGAATTATAGTAAAAAGAAAAATAAATTTTCTAAGCTCTAAATGGGACTCATATGGACCTATGGAAGAGTGTGTGCCTTTGGTATGTATATTTGGAGCAGAGAGGACAGATTTAATGTTCTGAGTAAAACTCTCACATCTCGGGCATGAGATGAGACCCTGTAAACCATTCCAGAGAGATGCTGCCAATTTTGGTTAGGTTTCAGTCTTGCCATAACTGAGTATTTGGCAAAGTGTTAGGCTCGTAAATTGAGAATGGATTTGTTCCTTGCATTCACTCCAAGGGGGACCATGCATAGCATTTGACAAATATAGATGAGGCTAAAAAGGCTGCAGTGCTTTTGTATTTTGGCAATTCTCTAGTCATTTGTCCTGCTTTGTGTACCATGTCTGAAATGAACTGTGCTAAATCAGAAGGGTGACATGATCCCATTATGAGCCATGTGTGGTCCCAAAGAGAATTCCTTTGCATGTGGAACTATGCAGGAATGTTTGGCTCTTGATGAATGACACCAAATGAAGTTGCAAACTTGGCTGCTTTGCTGAGGAAAACGGAGCTACGGTATGGTTCTATAGAATAACACTTGCGGTAGTTATTTAATCCCTGTGTGGTGGTGAATTATTAAAGAAAAACAAATGTCTACACCCAAGTATGCCAGACCCAATCTGGACAGGGCCATGCACACCTACTTTAGACTGCAGAGCCCGGCAAATTGCTCTGAACAAGACCACCCCCATCTCCTATGATAACCTAAGTGAAGCCTCTTTCCCCATTGCTGTTGTCTATATGGAAAGGTAAAGATAAGTATCCCAATCTTTCCTCCATGCATAGATAACAGCAGCTAGAGGTAATAGGGGAAACTGGTCAGGATACAGTTGCTACAAAAGATTACTGTCCCATTGCCATGGACCTGATTCACACACCCTAACTTCTCATAGTTAAAGAAAACATATTTTTAAGAAAATCTGGGTCAGTTCAAAATGGACCCTCAGGACATTACTTTCACAAAAGCAGTACCTTTGACTTCATTGTGTACTCCTAAGTTAATGCTCTATGGAAGTAAGATGAATCTCTGCAATATAGGAAAGTCTGTCTTGCCCTCTCCCTTCCACAGCCCAAGGGAAAAGAGGACACTCTTATACACATTATTTTAACAACTGACTATCAATTCTTGTTGTGATACTGTATATTTCTGCTTCTGTGGCTGATGAGCCACATGTTTAGATGCATGAGATTATGTTCTCATCTTTTGTTCCTGAAAGAACTTGCTACTTTGCTTGTGACCTGTACTTGATTATTCACAAATACAACTTTACTGCAGCATTGGACTTTGACAAGCATGGGTAGCCTGAGACTTGAAGACTTGAATGCAAATTCTGATTGACCCACAAAGCTTGCTTATTGTGGACCAGGGTATAAGATACAGAGAGCACATTGGAAGAAGAACACAATCCTCAAGTGCAGAAAAATTCTGATGGCAGCAACAGGAGTCAGGGCCATAGCCAGATCTCTCTCTCTCTCTCTCTCTGATATGTTGCCCATCCTGAAAAAATATTCACCCACCCACATCTAGAATCCTGGCTATGGCCCTGACAGGAGTTTTTCGCCCTGCCTATAACTTACAGATTTATATGTTTTGAGATTTTATTGCTTGTCATGGGGTAAACATATATTTTGTTTGTAAGTCTGATTGCTAGATATTAAGCTCATGCAGAACTAAAATTACAATTTCAGCTTCTAATGACATGCCATCCATACCATTGACCCTAATTGGTAATTTTATTTACTTATAACATTTATATAACATCAGATTTAGTGCTAGCCACTATTCATGGCAGTGAAAAAAATAAAATATATAATATTTTAATCAGACAAAGTAAAAGCAACATCATCATAATAATAATTTCATGTCAGAAATTATTCTGGGTTGAAAGGATTTTTGCAGAAGAAACTCCATTCAGGGAATGCCCAACTGAGGCTCCTTTCATGTTCCCAAGAGCTGGGACAGAGACGGGCGCTCAATCCATCATGCAGTACCCAGGTCTTGAACTGCCGACTCACCCGCCTTTCAGCTAACAAGGTGAGCTTCTTAACCACTGAGTCCCTTGGGTGGCTGTGGTGTATCTTATTATGTAAAAATTTATTTTGTAATTTTTTAAAATTTTACTTAATAAAAAATAACCAGGAGAATATTAAGCATTCCAATTTAACCCAAATGGGGATAGATGGCATTACGAAACTAAGTAACCTAAAATCCAAAGAGAACCAAAGAAGATCCTAGTTTGAAGGGGCCCCCTGCCCCACTAATAAACAGGGTGGTGTGCTGTTCTGTGCCTGTCCCGTAATTGATGCAAGCATATTACTATTCCTTCAGAAGTGCAAAGAAACTCTGGAAAGTCCTCTATAATAAATTTTTGACAGCTTCCTGAAAACCTGGAGGGATGTTGCTTATCAGATCTCCATTGGGAGATTTTTCCTGATGGAGAGAGCCACCGCTGAGAAGAACCTTTTCTAGATGTCACTTTTGGCCCTTCCCAGGCTGGCTACCTTCAGTAACATAGTCTGTGAAGATCTGAGATGTTTCTATGGAAGAGTTGCTCTGTCAGTTAGCAAGGTCCTAAACTGTGATGGTAAGGTACTATTTGATGTTGGCTAAACTTGGATAAGGACATGGTTTCATACCTGATATATCTTAAGAGCAGTGATGGGCTCCAAAAATTTTTACTACAACATTGTGGGCATGGTATGGTGGTTATGGCCAGGAGGAAGCCTTGCATTGCACCCAAATTAGGACTACTTTATTTCAAAACTTGGATAGGTGGGGACAGCCAGAATTTCTGCTACCGGTTCTGATGAACTGGTGCAAACCTGCTGATGCCCACCACTGCCTAAGAGGGTTGATACAAAGATAAAGAAGATCTATATGTTTACACCTCTAAACTTTGTGGAAGAGTGGTGATGGGGATTAATAAATATTCTATGAATTCCTTCTTTCTTCTTCTTCTTCTTCTTCTTCTTCTTCTTCTTCTTCTTTTTCTATGTCTAGGCCAGACTGTTAAAATAATGATTTAGAAGTATGGATATTAAGCTAGGAATGCTGTACTTAACAGAGAAATGGGCTCAACCTACTGTCTTTCCCAGGTTTACTGGCAGCGACATTAGGATACTATTGTGAAATTGATTCATCCTCTCCTCTTTTTCCATGCTGCAAGTCAGGGAAGGAAGCAGGCAGGTTGAGCCAACTTGCCTGGCTCAAGATCAAAGCTTGGAAAGGTTACCTTTTCTGGACTACAGTTTCTAAATCTCCAGACCAGCATGGGGATTCCAGGGTCAAGAAAGCATCTTTCTTCAGCTCTGACTAAGATATGAAGCCTTGATATTCAGAGGGCCCAGTACACTAATCTGCCTGGCAATATCCTCAGAGCTGGCACATCAAGCATGAGAACAGGCTGCTGGTCAGTCTCTATAGCATCTGTTTTCCCGATGCTGAGGACGAGTGAACCTTCTGATTCATTCTACCCAGCTTTCCTAACTCGCCTGCATTGCTCATTCACCTCTCATTTTGCACAAAACATCTGCCCTGCTGCTGACTACTGTGGGATACAGGATAAAAAAATTGGAAGGCTCTGGTACTTTGACAGTTGCTCATGACTTGATGTTGTTTCAACAGAATCCACGTGCTTGGGGGAAATGTGAGGAAGTTTCAGTGGCTGCTTCTTAACTGACCCAGTTGGTCACGTGGGAGAGTCTCCCAACAGACAGGATGGGATACCTCCCTGTGTCTGCCCCATAATGGATACAGGCATGTCAGAAGTGCAAAGAGCCCCAAAGGACTGACATGGTGATGAGCTCATCACAGGGTATTTTGGGCCATGATTTTTTCCTGGCTCCTCATGTATGAACTTTAAACCCTAAACAAACAACGTGCAGCCACTGTCACATTCCTGCCTGGGTTGCAGGCTACAGCATGGGTAGCGCTGCTTCCTGTTTATCTTTTGCCTCACAATTCAGCTGTTAGTGCATGTGTGCACGGATGAGGCCACAGACTCTGACCACCAGATTCCTGGAAATGCTTTCAGGAAATACTTGAGGATTGGGATAAGACCAATGACCAAGATAGCAGGGGTGTGTTTGAGGACCTGGATTAAGAGGATCCTTGATTAAGGTCAAGGCATGGGAAGAGCCTGAGACAGGAGAATGCCAGGCAAGGTGGAGTCCAGTAAGCAGTTGAGGAGTGTGGGAAGCCCAGCCATGTCTAGATTAGTGAATATTTGGGAGTCCAGACATTGTTTAATGGTAACTTCAGAATCCCTGACCATAGGGAAGTCATGAGTAGAGGTGGGGAGAGGAGGGGGGCCCATCAGACATTTTGGGATGGTGAGGCAAAATGAGCTCCTTTTTAGGACATGTTGGCTGGGCGTTGATATTCAGCAACTTCTGGGGACTCAAGCTAATCAGCTGTGATTAGTGTTGAGAACAGATGTAACCTGGGGACCATAAGTAGAGGTGTTATTCAGGCAAGAATTTGGGGCAGATGCCCAGGTCCCTACTCAATAGAATGAGCAGGACCTCAAATGCAGCCATACCAGCATATTTAATATAGTGAAACATCATCTAAAGTTATGGCATGTGAGGTGGGACACCATTCAGCCCAGAGTCTTCTTTGGAAGAAATGGTTTGGAAGAGCGGCTTCTTTTTTTTCTACTCCTGCTTCCAGAGTTCTCTAGCCAGTCATACTCCATTTCCAATAGTCATGTCACACAAATTCCACTAGTCCAATTGTAAATCATGTGACCAGGCTCTGGGATCAGAAAGACAGGTGTGTTTTCTGCCCCTCTTGTAGTCACAGGATAGAGAGTGCAAGTATGAGCACTAATACAAGATGGCCCGCCATGTTGGTTGTGCTCCCCACCCCCCACATCTGCTATCACTATACTTCCCTATCTAATTTTCCATTGCCAACCTGTTCCAGAAGTCAACCTCTGGAAAGCAATGCCAGCTCAGAGAACTGCCTGCACCCTAGCAAGACTGGCACTGTTCTGGGGAGAACCTATCATGCGGCATTGCTGAGGTGGTGGCAGATATCCTCCTGGAAATGTAGATTGGAACATCATTTGTTGCCTTGTGCCCTAACCACACAGTGGTTAAACCATTGTACTGCAGCTAGAAGGTAGTGAGTTTGATCCTGACCAGGGATTAAGGTTGGCTCAGTCTTCCATCCTTCCAAGGTCAATAAAATGAGTACCCAACACGTTGGGGGCAAAATGCTAATTAACTTGTGAGCCTCCCAGAGAGTGCACTAAGTGCTAAAGGGTAGTCTAGAAGAGTCATTGCCATTTCTAATTGCTATTCCTATTCCTGCCCTCTGCCGTCAGATGTAGGTGAGACAGAGGGGCCTTTACAAGCAGCAGGAATAAACACGAAGCACTATGGGGAGATATATAAGTGTAACTGCTATTGCTCTTTCCATTTCATCACCTGTAGTGAGAGATTCACACTATGTCATGAGAGATTTGGTGTGGGTTGGTGGAGCTAAGCTAGGGAGTCCCACAAGCCATCCCTGCTGAGGTGTTTACTGCAGTAGGATAGTGGGGCTGGTGGAGATTACCAGAGCACCTGCTCATCTGCTTCCATGAAGATAAGGCAGCAGGGGGACTCCTGTCACAGGGTGTAAATTTTGCCAGAGCCAACCACAACCATTTGAAGTACATCCACTCCACTCCAAGAGAGAGCTGGCCTATGAACGTGTGGATATGTGTGTGTGCATAAATACTGTAATCTTATTTGGAAAGAATTTGTGCTCATCTGTATGCATCCACATTTGTGATGCCCTACAAAAATCTTTCAACAAGTGCTTATATGCTCACTCTGAAGCCAGGAAAATTGATGCACATATTTAAAGCAAAGTGTGTATCTTTCCACACAGCGTGCCATTAATCTTTTCAACTTGCAGTTAGGAGACCACGATTCCTAAGTGCGGTTAAAAGAAATGACTAGGCAAAAATGACAGGAGAAAGAAAAATAAGTGGCTATTATTAACTAAAACAGGCAGGATATAAATCCCGAGGTTGGCAGTGTCCCCAGTCAATCAGCTTCTTGAAGGGGGAAATGATTGACAAGAAATTGAGCTCTTTATTAGTGTTCGGAATTGTTACCCTCTATGAAGCAGGCTTCCTTATATGGTGGCCTTTAGATACAAATAGGACTGCCATCATCCCCACATAGCATAACCATTGACCCTGCTGGCTGGGGATGATGGTAGTTATAACCCGAGACATATCAGATGTGTGAGTTGGAGAAAGTTTCATGACTTTGCAAGTGGCAAATTGGGTTGCTTTATACAGTGACTGGTCAGCAGGAGATAAGCACTGGAAGATAAGGTTTCATTTGCTAGTTCAGTGTGCAAAGCTGGAATTCTTGGGGAAAATGCATCTTCAGAGGAATATGGGATACTTTATGTTTTACCACTTTCTAATTGTCAAGCTGCCCCTCCCCTGTTTCTCTTCTAAGTCCTTCCCACAGATCATTGGTTCATCTAGTTCAGAACTACAGTAATATCTCATACAAAGTCCGCTTCGTACAACATCAAATTCATACAACATCACCTAATTTCTTGAAAAAAGTTACCTCATACAAAGTCGCTTGACCTTGTATGAGGCATTGGGTTTTTCCCAGGTTGCATTGTGCCTGGGCAATATAAAAGGCAGGACACATGCGTGCATTGCTCTTGTGGGTTTTGCATGAGGCGAAGAGTGTTTAGGAGTGGTTTTGAGCGTGTTTTTGGATTTTTTGAATTTTTTCATCAGAATTTTTAGAAGCATTCCTGGGATTTTTGCAGCATTCTTCAGGTTCTTGGACAATCATGGTTGTTTGACATGTTCTTGTAATGTATTTAGCCTTTAGACAATGTTTTCTTAAAGTTCTGTCAGTTTCCTGTCTGTTTCCTTGACTTTGCCCTGAAGTCTGTGCTGTTACAGTACAATGTATCTCTATGGAAACGACGTTGTATGAGGCATCACAGCAAGGATTTGGAAGTTGTATGAGGCATCGTGGCTAGGATTTTTCATGCCTCATACAAAGTCCAAATCTGTATAAAGTCCAAATTTGTGGAACCAAGTTTGGATGTTGTATGAGGTATCACTGTATCTAAATTGGCCCTGCAACTCTCTCAGTGCAAAGCAAGTGTTGTGCCTCTCAGCCTAATCCTCTGTTAGACTACTACAGGTGATAGATGTATATCCAGTAGTACTCCATCCCAGTTTAAGGGTGAAGTGGGGTGCAGAGCTTAATTAAATAATGGTTGGGAGGTGGTGAACACTCCAACACAGGAGGCATTCAAGAAAAAGTTGGATAACCACCTGACCTGTCAGATCTGCTTCGATTTGAATTCCTGCATTGACCAGGGGGTTAGGCTCCATAGCCTAAAGCCGTGATGGCAAACCTTGGCACTCCAGATGTTCTTGGACTTCAATTTCCAGAAGCCCAAGCCCCCGTGAATCCACACGAATGTGTTTACTGCGATTCATCCGGCCCACGTTGCCCTCGTCGCCCCTGGAAGTGGAAGTAAAACGCGCCCATACAGTTAAGACTCTTCCAGGTTAACCCTTCCTCTGTATGGGCACATTTTACTTCTCCATCAAGGAACTACAAGGGAGATGTGGGCCAGATTAATCGCAGTAAACCCATTCGTGTGGATTCACAGGGTGCTTGGGCTTCTGGAAATTTAAGTCCAAGAACATCTGGAGTGCCAAGTTTTGCCATCATGGGCCCAAAAGGGCCCTTCCAACTTAGTTATTCTATTATTCTAATCAGAGTGGTTTGGGGAAATGCACTAGTCATTTAGGAAAATGCACTAGTAATTGAAAATTCAGAGTTTCCAAAGGAAAAAAATGATGGCCATAAAATAAAAAAATAATTTACATGAGCAATGAGCTCAAATGTCTGGTTAAGGGAAGGGGAGTTTGATGTGTGTAATACAGCAATATAATGGAACCCTCCAGTGGGTGCCTATGAAAGAAAAATACAGTCATCATCTCTTTAGCACTTTCCCATTAATATTGCACCAATACAAAGAAAATTTTGTTGGACAGTATACCCTCTTTTTTGTGATGACAAATGGGACAGGATCTCTTCTCAAAGCTTTGCAACCAAGAGGCAAAATGGTGGAAAGATACAAGAATTTTTTTTTAAAAAAAAACATTAGCAAATGTTGCATCTACAACACTGGAACATTTTGTTTGTTAGTTGCTTCTATCTTCTACCTTTCTTCCTGTGTTCTCAAGGATACATGGTTTTCATCCTCATATTATTCTGAAAACAGCCTTGTAAGATAGGCAGAGCTGAGACAGCGTGACTGGCCCAAGTTTACTTTGTAAGGTTTATGGCTCAGTGGAGAGGAGAATCCAAAACTTTCACACACCAGGCCAATCTCTTTAACCATTATCCTACACTGGCTCTTTTACATCCTACTCTTTAGATGTCAGTTTATTCTACTTTACTTTCTTCAAAATGTGATAAAACATTTTGAAGGAAGTGGACATCTGCTCCAAATTCTTGCCATGACAGAAGTACTGGAGGTGATGTGTACTGCTCAGCTACTCATTAACTCTGAAGTAATGAAATAATGATTCTACTGAAGAGGGAAGCAAGGGTGAAGCTTACCATTAAAACAGCTTTATTGAGCAATAGATTTCATAAGAGATGCTATTTTCCAGATGCTAAACCATTTTTAAAAATGAACTCTGTCCTTACACATACATTTAGCATGTGCAACAAGGCTGAAGAGTCTTCTGCATTTGCTGATTGTTGTGGCTGCAAATTGTGAGCCTCAAGGTTGATAACAAATGCATATTCTCTTCTGTAGAAGAAACACCTTCTCTTCAGAGTGAATGTGGTATGCATCTTGATTAATTCTTGTTGAAAGGAGGTGAAACATATTGATCAGTGGCTTCCAGCTCTTGCTGTGCCTGGCCAGTTAGCAATCCAATGACCAATCCCACAACTTGCTTAGGAACACAGCTATCATTGACATGTATATGTTGTGCAACCTTGGCAGGGATTATCAACCATAAGAGAGAATGTCTATGGCCAAACCTCTACACTAGTAGAGACAGGGTTCCCAATCTTGTGCTTGCCTCCTAATACTAATAGAAGGGCAGGGTAATTTGTTGGGATAACGAGGGTAATATTGGGGTAATGATTGGCAGCTTCATCAATACTGGCCTGGGGCTGATGAGGACTCTGTGTGCCAAAAGGGTTTAGGACCAGAAAGAGGCTTGCAGAAGTGGATCAGTGACACGGTTGTCATGCTGCGATGTGGAAGGAAGATGGAAGGCCACTGTATTATATTGCTCCCAGGACAATCTTCATGTCTGATCACCATAATGATAGCCAATATTCAGAATCAGATACAGCACTCAAAGAAGAATGAGGGGTGCTTGTATGTGTCCCTTTCCCCACAGGCTGCTTCCCTCTGGTCTCTATCAACCTGCTGGTAGATGTAAGGTACAACTGGCTTAGGTGGAAAGGTTACAGAAGGGAAATCAATGGACAAAGCAAGGTTTAACAGCCCTGCAAATGCCTCCATGTTACCATGAGAGAGAAAAAACATTTGCTCAAACACTGAATACTTCCACCCTGTGGTGGAGCAATGTGAAAAATAGACACAGTGGAAATGAGTCGCTAATCAAACATTCTTCTCAAGCAGTGGAAAGGTATTGCTGTGAATGTTTGTACAACTTTTATAAAATCTCTTGAACTCACCTTTCCTCCCTTCTGCTTACTTAATGATTTGAAACAGAATCCTGTTTTCAGTTCTTATGGTTCCTTAGGCCCTTTTCTTCAAAAGGAAAAAAAACCCATACAATTCCACAACTATATATCTACTTCTGCTTGGACACATTTGTGATTTTCTGAAATGTCTTTAAAGACAAGAAACCTGGTATACTGAGATGAAAACATTTATATAGCCAGTTTGGGGGCATTATGGAAGAAGTCCATACATGGGGTTATCTGATTCTACAAATGAAAAATGGGTTTCTATGACATTTTAAAGAAGGTGATAGCAAATAGCCACCAGCAAGTAACCCTGCAAAGAGGCGTAGTGCTATGCTTTGAGTTTCTACACTGTAATGTTGTTGATGATAGGCTTGCTAAAGAGAAAAAATGGTTGCTGAATGTATCATGCATATGTTTACACTTCAAGCTACTATACCTGAATCTGTACATATGTGTAATATCTGTCTGCTTCTTTGCCATGCAAAAAATATATATATATATATATACACACACACACACACACACACACACACACACACACACACACACACACCGTATTTTCCGGCGTATAAGATGGCTGGGCATATAAAACGACCCCCAACTTTTCCAGTTAAAATATAGAGTTTGGAATATACTTGTCAGCTGCAGTTAAGTACCTGTCCTTTAAAACGACCCCCGACTTTGGCACAGATTTTTCGGGGTTAAAAAGTAGTCTTATACACCAGAAAATACAGTATATATATATATTCTTTTCATAACCTGGGGAGACACACCATAAGTTCTAGTAATTTTCATCATCATAAGAAGCACATCATTGGGAAACTTGTAAGTAAAAACTACCTATCCAAGAGCATGCAAACATAAAACCCATCCAAAAATACCTGTGAGGCAAAATGTGTTTTCTTTTGTAATCATTTGTGAATTTTTTTTGTTTATTTTGTTTTTGAATGGGCAATTGAATGTCATTAATTTTACAAAAGAAAAAAATCTGCTCCTGATGGGGATAGGGGCTACTCATAATATATTCTTGTTTCCCCCAGCTAGTGTGAGAACTGTAGAAACATGTTGACCTTGTTCCCAAGGACATAGCAAAATACTCTTCATTCTTTTCTTTTTTAAAAACTCATCCCTTTTGTAATTAGAATCTTCCAGTTGAATGAGAAAATACAGGCATAGAACTGCTTTCGCTGCTCCAGTGAATGGTGGGTGCTTTATGTTTAGTAGACCTCCTTCATTTATAAACTACCATGGGTCCTGGGCAAGTGTAGCCTTTGAAGCAAACAGCTCTCATTAGATTTGGAGAACATCTTAGACCCGTGATGGTGAACCTTGGCACTCCAGCTGTTCTTGGACTTTTCAGAAGCCCCTGTGAATCCACATGAATGGGTTTACTGCAATTCATCCGGCCCACACCACCCTCGTCGCTCCCGGAAGCGGAAGTAAAATGTGTGTGTATGGGCACATTTTACTTCTGCTTTCCTGAGCGACGAGGGCGGCGCGGGCCCGATGAATCGCAGTAAACCCATTCGTATGGATTCATAGGGGCTTGGGTTTCTGGGAATTGAAGTCCAAGAACAGCTGGAGTGCCAAGGTTTGCCATCATGGGTCTAAGATCTGGGAGTTTGAGGGCGGGCACTGGGCAAACTGCTAACTCAGGGTGGGTGATGCCCATCCTGGCTACCCACTGGCTATGGCCCTGGTTCTCAACCTTTTTAAACCAGGGGCTGGATCACGCTCCCTCAGACAGCTTCGGGGGGCCAAAGGCCATTTTGCCCTTCCTCCACCACATGGCACTTCCAGGTGTGGTGGAGGCAGTGGCAGGCCATATGAAATGGTGCCTTAGCCCACCCTGAGTTAGCACTTTGCCCACCCTGGCAAAGCACGGTTTCCCATAGGAATGCATTGAAAAGAAGCTTTGTTGCCCATCCTGAAAAAAATATATTTGCCCACCCACGTCTGGAATCCTGGCTACGGCCCTGGGTGCCACAGGCTGCATCCGGCCCACGGGCCACAGGTTGAGAATCCCTGAGCTAGATATTTCTCTCTTTTTTGGGGGGGAGGGGGGGATATTGATGCGTGAAATACTGCCTTTCCGAGGTCCTGAAAATGAGTACCCAGCATGTTGGGGCTGGGGGGCAAAACGCTACCCAGCACGTTGGGGCAAAACGCTAGCTAACTTGGGAACGACCCAGAGAGTGCCCTAAGCGCTCAGGCTCAGCCTAGAAGAGTCCTATGGGATTGCTAATTGCTGTTGCTATTCCTGCCTCTCTGCCGTCAGATGGAAGCGAGACAGAGGGGAATAAACAACAAACAAACAAACAAACAAACAGGTGACGAGGCGTCGCCCCTATTACTGGGCTCTTTGTGAGGGCTCTTGTTGGCCTGCCTGCCTGCCTTCCCTCCCTCCGGAGCGCCAGGACGGGGAAGGCTGCCTCTCTCTTTCCTTTCCTCTCCACGCCTATCCACCCACGCACCCACCCACCCACGACACGGTGCTGGGGGGGAAAGTCAGAGCTGAGGGGCGGCTGCCACGCATAAAAAGGGCTGGCTGCGGACGGTGCGGACTAGAAGAGGCAGCCGCGGCGGACCTGCCTGCCCTTGGCTCAGACTCAGGGCAGTCTCCCTTCCCGCCCTTTCGGCCCAGAAAGACCTCGCGTCGAGTCCCTCCTCCTTCTCCCGGGCCCGCAGGTAAAGAAGGTAAGGCGGCGGGATGGAGCGGGTGAGGAGTGGGCAGTATGGGGCGTAGGGGTGGGGGTCGTCTCGCCCCCCCCTCCGGTATTCCACCCGGGAGGGGAGGACGAGGGGACTCAGTGGCTAAGATGCTGAACGTGAGGACTGGAAGAGCGGCAGCAGCTCAGCCGTTCGAGACCCGAGTGCCGCGCGACGGAGTGAGCTCCCGTCCTCTGTCCCAGCTCCTGCCAGCCTAGCAGTTCGAAAGCAAGAAAGTGCAAGTAGATAAAGGGGTGCCGCTTGGGCGGGAAAGGTAACAGCATTCGTGGGTCACACTTTCCTGGGCAGTAGAATGCCTGTCAGGACTTCCAAAGATAACCACATCTGATGCTCGTGGTTCGTGTGGTGGCCATTCAGTTATCCGGATTCTGCTTGTGTGCTTTTTAGACAATGAAATGTAAATAATAAAGGGCTTATTAGAGGTTAAGAGACTGAACTGGACGACTGGAAGGTCGACAGGTCAGCTGTTCGAGACCCGAGTGTCACGCGACGGAGTGAGCTCCCACTCCCGTCGTCTGTCCCAGCTCCTGCCAGCCTAGCAATTCGAAAGGAAGAAATTGCAAGTAGATAAAGGGGTGCCGCTTGGGCGGGAAAGGTAACAGCGTTCGTGCGCTCCAATGTCTAATCATGCCTTGTCACATGACCACGGAACATCTGCAGACGCAGACAGCGCTGGCTCTTTGGCTACAAACAGAGATGAGCAGCGAACCCTAGAGTCGGATACAACTGGCGACCTAGAGGTGAGATAGGTGAGATGTTCAAGGTGAGATAGTGTGCTCTAAAATCCTTTACAGACCGAAAGCGTGTGTGTGTGCGCATGCGTCCGTGCATGCTTGCCTTTGGATTTTATATGGAACCGTGCTGGCTTAGAGGTTAACATGCTGAACTTGATGACTGGAAGGTCAACGGATCGAGACCTAAGTGATGCATGACGGAGTGAGTGCCCGTCATTTTCCCTAGCTCATGCTAACCTAGCATTTCGAAAGAAAGAAATTGCAAGAAGAGAAATAGGTACTGCTTGGGCGGGCAAGGTAACAGTGTTCCATGTGCTCCGATGTCCAGTCCTGCCTGCCACATGACCACGGAAATGTCTGCAGATGCAGATAGTCTTGATTTTTTGGCTGTAAACATTGCAGGCTATAGTCGGACATGACTGGCTCTCTTCTCATGAAAAGGGAACTGGAGTCTCTCTTCAGCAAGAGCCTTGATTTTCTCCAAAGGGGAAGCCAGCCGTGGGCTGGGGGGAGGTAGAGAAGGGGTGGGCACAGAGAGGACCCCACTTTTCGCCAACCTGGAGACACTCAAATGGGATGGACTAGAGTTCCACCCAACTTCAGGCAGCCTCGAGCAAATACGTGTTGTTTGCAGGATGGGTCTTATGGGGTGTGTGTGATAGAGGCCAGGGTCCCCTTCTCTGGAGGGCCAGGGCTAACAAAAGCAATGACACTTATATACCGCTCTATAGCATTTTACTGGGCAGTTCCTAAGATAAGTAGCATTTTGCCCCAAACATGCTGGGTCCTCATTTTAGTAAAGGTAAAGATTTCCCTTGCTCTAGGGTTCAGTCCTCATCTTTCTTTCAAAGCCGAAGAGCTAGCACTGTTTGCTTCTGCAGACGTTTCCATGGTCATGTGGCAGGCATGACTAGGCACCGGAGCGCATAGAACGCTGTTACCTTCCCACCGAAGTGGTCCCTACTTGCAATTTCTTGTTTTCGAACTGCTAGGTTGGCAGGAGCTGGGACAAAGACGGGAGCTCATTCCGTCCTGCAGTACTCAGGAATCGAACCGCTGACCTTCCGCCTCCCAGTCAGCATCTTAGCCACTTGAGCCACTGCAGTCTATCTCAACCTTGAGCCCTGGTCAGGATCGAACTTATAATGTTCCGGCTGCAGGACAGTTTACCCACTGCGCCACCAGGACTCGCCAGTAACTTTGTGCCTCTTGTCGTGGCGCATTCCCGCTTCCCCATAATCGAGCAGGGACCGCATGGGACCTTCGCCCATGTGTTTGGAGAGAGGGTCTGGGAAGTGCCCTATTGGGCACGTTGAGAGCTGGGATGTTATGTGGACTTTTTCTACCACCCCTCTTCGGTCTTCTTCTGTCTTTATTTGGTCCTCCATTCACCCGTGAAGATTTGCCTTTTAAAATGGTTTTGGTATAATGTTAGTGTTCGTTAGGCCTTAATTTGTAATCAATCCCTGGGTTTTTCTTCTCCTGACATTTTGATTTGCTGATTGTTAAACATTTTCTCATGTTTGTGTGTGTGTGTGTTTTTAATTGGATGGGTTTGTAAATGTTAATCTGTAGGTGCTTTGAGGGTCTTCACAAGACATGTGGGATCTAAACTTTAATCGGCTGATCAATCACATGATGAAAAGTAGAAGCCCACCAGCCACAAATAGAAAGTGCCAGGGAAGATATAAGATCTTATGGGGAACTGAAGGACTCATTATCACAGCTCCATAACATTATGGGATGTGCAGAGAAGTTTGTCGATAATTGAACTTTCTCCTTCAATAATGCCACCTTCTTTGCCCTTCAGGTCTCTCTGTCTTCCCAAAATTAGATACTGTCCTCCTAGGTGGGTTTTCTGACCAACCCTATAATCTATTGTTATCAGCTATCTCTCTCAGATAAAAAAAATGTATTTGGGGGTTCGTAAACAGGCAATTAAGGGCTGTGATGGCTTAGTGGTTAAGACACTGAGCTTGTGTCCAGAAGGTCAGCAAGTCAGCAGTTCGAGACCCGAGTGACTAAGCTCCCATCATCTGTTCCAGCTAACCTAGTACTATTGTTGTTTGTTGTTGTTCAGTAGCACAGTCGATTCCAACCCTTTGCGACCCGATGGACCATTGCCCGCCAGGCACCTCTGTCTTTCATCATCCTCCTCAGCCCGCCCAGCTGTGTGCTCATTGCATCTACAATACCATCTAGCCATCTTATTTTTGGCCGCCCCCTTCTTCTTTTGCCCTCCACCTTTCCCAGCATCAAGGATTTCTCAAGTGAATCCTCTCTTCTCATTTGATGTCCAAAGTACAGTAGTTAGAAAGCAAGAAATTGCAAGTGGATAAATAGGTACCACTTTGGCGGGAAAGGTAACAGTATTCCATGTGCTCCGGCATCTAGTCATGCCTGCCACATGACCACGGAAACATCTGTAGACACAGATAACACTGGCTCTTTGGCTGTAAGCAGAGATGAGAACCGCACCCTAGAGTCAGACAGGACTGGCTTTTGAGCAAGTGAGACCTTAACCTTTAAACAGGCAATTAAGTCTCATTAGCTTTGTGAAGGATACCCAGCATGATGGAGTAGATAAAGTGATGGATTAGGATTTGGGCCCTGGGTTTGAATCCCTACTCAGCCATAGAAACCTACTGGGGGTACAGAATTGGTAAATCCACTCCTTAAATATTTCATTTACCTTGAAAGTCCTATTAGGGTCACTATGAGTCAGTTCCAACTTAACGGCACATAACAATATAGCAACATCACCAATATGTGTTTTTGATAGAGATGATGACTGCTGCAATTGCCTGGTTTACATGGCTGAATGTCACAACTTGCATTATGGCATACCTGTCAACCTCCCCGGATTTGCCGGGATTTCACGGTTTTCGGCGCCGATTTGCGTCATTTCCCGCCCCGTGCTGCCAAAACCCTGGAATTTGGCAGCGGGGGGAAGCAGGCACTGCACAGCCCGTCTGCGCAGGTCGCCTTCTACGCATGCGTAGAAGGGTTTTACGCTTGCGTAGTCCCCTTCTACGCATGCGTAGAAGGCTACGCCACTTGCATAGGGGGCTACACAAGCGTAAAACCCTTCTACGCATGTGTAGAAGGCGACCTGCGCAGAACCGTTCTGCGCAGGTCCCGTATTTTCCGGAGCCGCGGTTGACAGGTATGCATTATGGACTCACCTTGTGGGGTCTGCCAGTGGGGACTACTACACTGAAGAGTGTCTGAACTTCAAATTTAACCTCTGCAGCACATTAAAGGATTGCGGCTGCTCCACCCATTAGCAGAGAGTTTCACTTACTTCTCCCCCCCCCCCCAAAAAAAAAAATGCTATTTCTAATCAGCTTTCTTGTTTCTTTCAGGTATCTTTATCCTAGTAATGACGATGATCCCTCTAGCAATGAATCACTTTACATTCCTCTATTTCCTGGCATGGTGGGTAGCACCCAGCTGGGCACAACGCCCTCTCATCCAGCTGCGATTGGTGGGGCCCAGGAGCCAAGCTGGCGAAGGGAGGCTAGAAGTCCTGTACAACAGACAATGGGGGACAATCTGTGATGATGACTTCAACATCAATGTGGCAAATGTGGCCTGCAGGGAACTGGGCTATGAGGAGGCGGAAAACTGGTCTCACAGTGCCAAATATGGGCCAGGCGATGGTAAGGAAGATTTTGATTTGGGGATGGGTTTGTGGGCATAGTTAAGAGAGAATTTGCTGTAGATCTCCCCTTTTGGGCACCTCTTTGCAGCATCACAGCTAGAAAAACGCAAGGCTAATAGATATTGCCATTGTGCAAGTGAAGAATATTTTCTTGTCCTTTGTTATTAAAAACCCATTTCTGAAACTGACTATGGTTAATTGTGCTGTCTGGTTTATAGCTCTTAGAATCCCAGGGTTGCTGAGAGTTATAGTCCATAAGGAAAACATTTCCTGTTTTGCTTTCATTTCATGCATTTAGTTTATGGTCCCTGGTTATCAATGTGTGAAGTGTAGCATCTAGGCATGTTGGGGGGGGGGGGGGGTTTACAACCAGTCTGCCATCAGAAATTTCTGGGCCCCTTACTGAACAATCCTATTGCCCCCCCCCCCACACACACACACACTGTCTCACAGTAATGTCACAGTTATGGCCGCCGGCGGCAGGGCCCCTGTCAGCTCTGGGCCCTATACGGCAGTACTGGTAGTACTGCCCTGATGGCGGCCCTGTGTACAACAGAGCTTCACAAAGACTAAGAGGCTGCATTCGGCACATCTCATGATTTCTTCCAGCAAATGCAGTAGGAAGTCCTTGTTAAGGCTCATTTTAATTCTGTTTAATGCTCCCAGTGCTAGGTGCTCTGCCAAAGACAGAGTTGTCAGCCTACAGTAGCATTAAAGACACACAAGTTCGTTCTGAAACATGCTCATGTAGGATTCTCCCATGTTTTTCTTAAATAGAAGTTTCCATCACAAATGTACACTTGTCTCCAGGGCAAAGGTCATGAAATGGCAAATTCAGCCAAGCCTTGCACATTGGATGTTCAAAGCACTTAATACTCAGCATGTGTTTGCTATTGACTTGAGTTATTCCATTCGTATGGCAAGTCTATAAGTACCTAATTCATGGAGGCTCACAGATTGACATCATCTGATCTGTTTTCTTCCCACCTACCCACCAGCCCATTAAAATCGATGTGATAAATCAGATATCTTGAATGTCAAATCCTTGTTTTAGGGTCTCAGAAATTTGTGAATGGGGCAAAGTCCCACAAATCAACACCTTTCTGATAAACTTGCAACTACTATCATCCTAATTGAGAGTTGTGGGCCTTGACAAGAGCCAATTTAGTGAAGGCTGAACTCAGGGGAAACTGAGCTCACAGGAGGTGTGTGTGTGTGTGTGTGGGGGGAATGACCAGGGCTCCTAGCTTTGACTTTGTGTACCTACAGGTCCCATTTGGCTAGACAACATGCGTTGCTCTGGCACTGAAAGCTCTCTGACAGAATGTGAATCCAATGGTTGGGGTGTGAACGACTGCAACCATAATGAGGACATCGGTGTGATATGCACAGGTCTACGCCGCCGACCCAATATTGTTGCTCCATGGCTTCAGGTCCAGGTGAGGGCCACTTATTAGGTGCTGGAACTGCTATTTCCTCCTTCTCAAAAGAAGGGCTTAGAGCAGGGGTGGCCAAACTTTTCAGGCCACAGGGTGGTTCAGTGGGCCGGTCACTTGTTTCCTCCCACCGGAAGCATAAGTAAAATGTGCCTTGCAATCTGTTTTGCAATGTGACGAGATAGATTTTAAGTTGCCTTTTTCTCTGCCCAAACTATGGCCCACAGGCTGTATGCCAATTCATCCAGCCTGCACTGCCCTCGTCGCTCCCGGAAGTGGAAGTAAAACGCACCCATACAGGCACGTTTTACTTCCACTTCCAGGAGCAACGAGGGTGGCACTGGCTGGATAAATTGACATCAGGGCCTGGATCCGGCCCACAGGCCCTAGTTTGGGCACCCCTGGCTTACAGCCCAATCCTGAGCTATTTTACTTAGATGACAGTCCCACACAGTTTAATGGGAATTTCCTAAGGAAACAGCTATAGAACGGAGCTTGTAATTAAAGAAGAGCTCACTGCGTGTTTACTGTGGATGGCTGTGGTAACATGATCACTTTGTTTTGGCCAGGGCTTCAAACTGGAAGAGGTACGGATTAAGCCAATCTCAGCTAGAGCCAAAGTAAGTTCCCCCATCACTGAAGGTGCTGTAGAAGTGAACATTCAGGGACAATGGCGTCAAGTGTGTGATGCTGGATGGACTCGCAACAATACTCGAGTGCTGTGTGGAATGCTGGGCTTCCCCCGGGAAGGACAAGTGGCCACAGCATTCTACCGGTAAGAGTACACGGGAAGTAGGGAGGGTTGAACAGGATGAATTACCAGGGGAGCACGCGATGATGTACAGTACATATGATGGGCTCCAACAACGGAACCTGTACATCAGCATGCACAAGTTATGGGTGCCAATCTTCCATTCCCAGGATCTACCATAGCCACACCACCCAAACCCCAAATTGGGAAAAGATACTGCAGGAAAGTCAACACTGGAAGTGGCTGAACTTCACTTTTGGCTTTATTTTGTTAGGTGTGAAGGATATTGGAGGGCCTAAGAGAGAACAAGACTCATAGGGGCATACTTTGCCCACCCACGGTTTATGTGTATTTATGAATTGAAAAGGTGCATATGCATTCATGCAGAGGAAGTTAAGGGGGGAATTGGGTGTGCATGCACGCATGCACAAACACACACACACAATTTTTATACATTGCACCACATTAAAGCAATTGCTGTGCAAGATGTGCACAAACAGACTAATATGTGCGAATGGATCTTGGGGGCACAATGGCTTCTCTGTGTCGTACCTCAAGGCTCTTTTCTGTTTTCCATGAATGACTTTGTCTAATTTCTGTGGCTTTGTGGGATCACTTTCCCCCTCACATTCTGAGGGGCCCATGTGCCTCTGTGCTCTCTCTCTCTCTTTTTGCTCTTGTTCCATCATCTTCACCCCACCTACCATTCTCTCTATAAATAGAACCCTGCAATGAGCAGGTGCTGGTGCCAAGCCCATCTCACCATGTGGACTGGCCAAACCGCAGTGGGGTAATTACAGGGAAGACTGGGCTGATCCAGGCAGCTTCCCAAGGGGGAACAGAACCTGCTGTTTCTGGCAGTAGACTTCCGTCTCGGCCCTCAGAGACTTGCAGTCCAGTTCAGCCCATAGATAAACATCTCTCCTAAAGTCAAGTGTAAACTAGGGACAGATTTGTACCTCTCTTACTTGACTACAGGGACAATAGAGTTCATCTAAGGATGGCAAGAGCTTTGACAAGTCTCCACAATTTTCAAGATTCTGCTCTTTGATCTCTTGTGGCAGCTGGAATCCTTGAGGCACTTGCTGTAGCATCAGAACTTGCTTACAGGATTATCTGTTCTATGGAGCCAATGGTGGGGTCACTGGACTATTGAGCTCAGGACCATCTACACTTACAGCCAGTGTCTCAGGGTTTCAGATAAGGACTTCTTCTAGCTCAATCTATGGCAGTGATGGCAAGCCTTTTAGAGACTGAGTGCCCAAACTCAACAGGCTGCCATCCGTGCCGCAGAGGGGTAGGGTGAATCCTGTGCTGGGGGGGGAGGGAGAAAGCGCTTGCATTGGGCTGCTGGGCAGAGGGGCAGGGCGGACTCTGTGCTGGGGAGGAAGGAAGTACTCCCATTCGGCTGCTGGGCAGAGTGAACTCTGTGCTGGGGGAGAGAGGAAGCACTCCCTTTGGGCTGCTGGGCAGAGGAGCGGGGTGAACTCTGTGCTGGGGCAACTGTGCATGCTCCCACAGAGATAGCTCTGAGTGCCCCCTCTGGTGCACATTGCATAGGTTCGCCACCACTGATCTAGGGACTGAATCTGGTATTTTCTCTATGGAAACATCATGGTCTAGCATTGAGCAATAACCTTTTCCTCAAGGGCAAGAGCTTTGGAATAGAGGCATGCAACACTGGTTGCATTATTTCTGGAAAATAGCAATCTTTCCCAGGTGGTTATTTTACTTATTTATTGAAATGGATGTTATGTGTACCAGAAACACCTCCCAAAGAAAGGCTGTAATGAAAAGGCTGTCTGGACTGAAATAGAAACAGCCGAAAGACAATCGTAGTCATCTGCCAGGTATCCTCAGTGCCACACCATGTCTGCAACACTGATATCTTGATTTCTGACCTTTCAGGAAACTCTGGAATCAGAAGCTGAAGGATCCGAGGTCCAGGTGAGGCATTTCATGGTCTTCTGTCATGCAGTACTTAAAATGAGGGGGAATGAGGCTTAAGATAGGAGAGCAACATCCTAAGGCAGGAGTTCTCAACCTTTTAAAGCTGGGGACCAGGTCATGCTCCCTCAGACAGCTTTGGGGGCCAAATGGCCATTTTGCCCTTCTTCCACCACATGACCCTTCCAGATATAGTGGAGGCAGTGGGAGGGCCACATGAAATGGCACCATGGGCTGCACCCGGCCCATGGGCTGCAGGTTGAGAATTCCTGTCCTAAAGAATCAAAGAGGAAGGTGGATGTGGAACATCCACAACTTAAGGTTGAGACTCCCATTGCCATGACAATATATTTATGGAAGGGAAGGTTATGAAGAGTCTGACATAAATCAGAGCTGAACTGTAGAGCATGGTGATTCACCCATGTCTTTCCCCATCTTCCGGTTATAAATGGATCAGTGGTGGGCTCCAATTTTTTTACTACCACACTGTGGGCATGGTATGGTGGTTATGGCCAGGGGGAAGCCTTGCATTGCACCCAAATTAGGACTACTTTATTTCAAAACTTGGATGGGCGCGGCCAGCCAGAATTTCTGCTACTGGTTCTGGCGAACAGGTGCAAACCTGCTGATGCCCACCACTGATCTGGATCCTGTGTTCAATCAATTATTTAGCACCAGGAAAACATTTCTGGTGAAGGGCACCATCCACCTGCCCATCATCTCCAACCCATCATCTCCAAACTTTTTTTTTACAGCTTAAAGTCCCTGAGCAAGAACAACACATTCTGGATCCACCAGATCAACTGCAAGGGTACCGAGGCCCACCTGGGCGAATGTAAGGTGAAGGTGGCCCCACAGGCTCACAACCAATCCGCCTGCCCCCATGGCATACATGCCCTAGTCAAGTGTATAGCAGGTCCTGAGTTTCAGCCCAGCAAAGCCAAGCCGGCTAGTTCAGCCAAACCTCAGCCTAAGGAGGTAAATGGAAGATAATATATTTTCTGTTGTGAGAATGGGGTTTCGTGGTTTTGGGGAAAGCATGCCTGGTGGCGCAGTGGTTAAACTGCTGTATTGCAAACAAAAGGTTATGAGTTTGATCCTGACCAGGATTCAAAGTGGACTCAGACTTACATCTTTCCAAGGTTGGTAAAATGAGCACCCAGCATGTTGGGGGCAAAATGCTAATTACCTTGTGAACTGCCCAGAGAATGCACTAAGCATTATGGGGTGGCAGATAAGTGTGACTGATTTGATTTGATTTGCCTGAAGGTACAAGGCCTGGTTTCTGGGCCTTGTATCTCATATCTGAAAGGTACAGACAATGACATACTGTATGTGGTGGAACATGTTGGGCCTGCTAAAAATCCAACTGATGTAGCAAAACCCAAGCTACCTTCATTTTGGTTTTCTTGTCCTTTTATGTAGAGCTTGGCAGTTGGGTGGGTGGGTGGGGGACGTACAAGGATCCCTTGGTCAATGGATTATGGGAGCTATAGTTACAAATAAATAAGTTAGCTTTGCCAAGCGCTGCACGTTGCCGTCTCTGGGAGATTAATCCTGTAGTCCCTCCCATCCACCGTCCTTCCCATCCACTCTGCCTTATCTCTGCTCCTAATTCAGCTCTCCATTTTTGCAGAAGCTCCGGGTGCGTCTTCGTGCAGGAGCGCACATAGGTGAGGGGCGTGTGGAAATTCTGAAGGGTAGCCATTGGGGCACTGTGTGTGATGAAGGCTGGGACCTCTCTGCAGCCAGTGTGGTGTGTCGGCAGCTAGGATACGGAACAGCCCGAGAAGCCCTCTCCAGAGCCCAGCTGGGCCAAGGTCAGTAGAACAGGGGGTTAGGAAAAGACTATGGGGGAACACCAAAGTAGGCTTCCGGTACCTGAGCACCTGCCATAAAGAGAACAATGGAGAGTCTGGGCAGATATATTCCATGGAATGACACATTCTGGCTGGCTTGAGAAGGAAGTGGGGACAGTAGTTCTACAATTCTCTAGGACCGTGATGACGAACCTTGGCACTCCAGATGTTCTTGGACTTCAATTCCCAGAAGCACAAGCTACCATTGATCGGCACAAATGGGGTTTATTGCAATTCATCTGGCCTGCGCCACCCTCGTCGCTCCTGGAAGCGGACGTAAAGCACGCCTGTACGGGCATGTTTTACTTTCGCTTCCAGGAGCGACGAGGGCAGCTCAGGCCAGATGAATCACAGTAAACCCATTTGTGCAGATTCATGGGGGCTTGGGCTTCTGGGAATTGAAGTCCAAGAACATCGGGAGAGGTTCGCCGTCACAGCAATAGGTCAATGATGGCTAACCTTGGCATTCCAGCTGTTCTTGGACTTCAATTCCCAGAAGTTCAGGTCTCTCTGAATCCACATGAATGGGTTTGCTGCACGTACTCAATGGATTCACAGAGACTTGGGCTTCTGGAAATTGAAGTCCAAGAACAGCTGGAGTGCCAAGGTTCACCATCATGACTCTAGGAGGTTTTCGGTGCTGAGAAAAGAATTGTGGATTTGGTGAGGAAAATACAGAAGCAAGGAAACCATAGAATGTGTACAGAATACTGAGACTGGGGGGAGGAAAGCCAGGCAAAATAAGATGATGGCGGACGGGGAAATGTGGCTAGTATCAGTGAAGACTGGGGCATGGTGGTGGTGCAGGAATGGTGCAGAGCTTTGAAAGATTAGCTTTTTGGACTTTTAAGTCCTTGGAGACTTCAGCCGCCATTGTTATGACAGGTGGGAAATTATGGTCGTTGTTTCCCCTAAACAGTGATTTTATCAGACTCTGGCCACAGTGTGGCAGGGCAGATGATCTGCTGACTGTTCGTTCCCACTAAGAGTCCCCTCTTATTACAGGCCTGGGTCCCATCCACTTGACCAGAGTGCGGTGCAAGGGCTACGAGGGCTCTCTGACTGAGTGCAGCTCCAAAGCAGCAATAAAAACTGGGTGCCAGCATGAAATGGATGCTGCCGTTCGTTGTAATGTGCCTCGGACAGAAGCCCACAAGCAGGTAAGATGCAGTGTATGTTGGGACTATTGTCCTATAGCTACCCAACAGGGAGTTTAATGCATAACACAAGGAGAAGATGGGATGTTTCTCCAAATAAAAATAGTGAAAGAGGCCTTGATGAAATACCTCTAGCCAAACCTGAAATTCAGAATTCAGGTGGAAAATATTGGGGCCATGGACTGGCATATTGGAGGCAGAGAAGCTAGCTAGACTGCTATTGCTTGATTAGTCCAAGAAGACCCACGTGCTTCACATATCTCAGAATTCATATTGGATATAAGGGGCTGCGGTGGCTCAGTGGTAAAGAAGCTTGCCTTGTTACCTGGAAGGCCGGCAAGTCAGCAATTCGAGACCTGGGTACTGCATGACGGTTTGAGCACCCGCCTCTGTCCCAGTTCCTGCCAACCTAGCAGTTCGAAAGCAAGCAATTGCAGGTAGATTAATAGGGACCACTTCAGTGGGAAAAGATCATGAAAGGAGTCTCATTTGGGCATCCCTTGAGCAAAGTTTCTCTAACAAAAATCCTTTCAACCCAGAATAATTTCTGACACGAAATTATTATTATCTTGGATACATCGTACATCAGTGAACCTGACACCACCATGAATCTACTGACAATCCCAGCTTCCCTATGCTTTTATTGCTGTGCCCTATTAAGCCAGCCACCCCTTCCTCTGTTTAGGTACGTCTGGCTGGTGGGCGCACTCCGGAGGAAGGTGTGGTCGAAGTCCTGATGCCCAGGGGAAAGGCCTTGCGCTGGGGTGCCGTGTGTGGGGAACACTGGGGAATCAATGAAGCCACAGTGGTGTGCCGACAGTTGGGACTGGGCTTTGCCAGCCATGCTCTCCAGGTGAGTACAAGCTTCTTAGGGATCAAACCCTGATACCCAAACTGAACATGCTGATGGACCATGGGATGGGAAGGCTTTCATGTTCTTCTATTTACAGGGGATTTCAAACTCAGATCTTCCCTCATTTGCCTCTGTTTTCCTTTCCAGGAGACATGGTACTGGCAGGGAAGCTCAAATGCTACTGAAGTGGTTCTGAGTGGCGTACGGTGTAAAGGCACAGAACATTCCCTCCTGCAGTGCCGGCGCCATGGGCCTGTGCACTGTCCAAGAGGAGGGGGTCGATTTTCAGCAGGAGTCACTTGCACCAGAAGTGAGTGCCACTGGGAACTGACCCACAAAGGGGAGGGGGGCTTGGAGCTAAGCATGTGGGCTTTTGAAGTATGGCAGAAATTTAGGGGAGAAGTAGCCACAATAAACGGACTTGTCTCCTGGGGGATGGAAAACAAGTTATGTCAAAGATGAGCATGAATGAATGCTCACACAGCAGGAATGAATGGGCAGGTGGGTGTTAAAGGACATGGTATCATGTGGACTCCAGGACTGCAGTGGCTTAGTGGTTAAGATGCGGAACTTGATGGCTGGAAGGTTGGCAGGTCAGCAGTTTGAGAACCCAGTGCCTCATGACAGTGTGCCTCATGACAGCTCCTGCCAACTTAGCAGTTTGAAAGCAAGACATTGCAAGTAGATAAATAGGTACCACATGGGTCAGAAGGTAAACAGCATTCTATGTCTAGTCATGACCACAATGACCATGTAAATATCTGCAGACACAGATAGCACTGGGTCTTTGGCTGTAAACAGAGATGAGCACCGAAACCTAGAGTCAGATACACCTGGCTTTCAAGCAAGGGCAACCTTGACCTTAACCCATCATGTGGACTAAATGAAACGGAGTGGCAGAGGTGTCATTTTCCCAGTCTGAAGACTTGGGAGTTTCACAAACACATGCAAGAGGCTCTGAAGAGCTGTTCCCTCACAGTGGCAACAACATGGGACTAAATGAGCCAAATGGTCTCACTCGGTGTTCTCCTGTATCTCTAGAGAACCCTGTGTAATTGGATCAGGAGCAAAGTTATTTGGCTTCAAAGTTCTCCTCATCGTCTCTACAAAGTTGGGCATTCTTGTGTTACACACCAGCATGAGCATTCACACCCTTTCACTTCTTTCTGCAGGTGCCCCTGACCTGGTGATGAATGCCCAAGCTGTGCAAGAGACAGCCTATCTAGAGGACCGCCCACTGCACATGCTGTACTGTGCCCATGAGGAAGGGTGCCTTTCCACCTCTGCTAATCACATGAATTGGCCCCATGGTTATCGGCGACTGCTGCGCTTCTCCTCTCAGATCCACAACCTGGGCCAGGCTGACTTCCTGCCAAACACTGGCCGTCATGCCTGGGTCTGGCATGAGTGCCATAGGTATGGAGGATGTCCTTTCATACAGCTTAGCTAGCAATGCTAGCATCATTTCTATTTGAGGAATTCTGGTGACTTCTCCCGTTTCCGTCCCCTCTAGAGGAGAAAGTGTTCTCAGTGTCTTCTTTCTGTCCATGTGCATTTTCTTTAAAGTTGTGGTTCAGATTCTTTTTCTGTCCCTCAAATCCAGCCGTATCCTTCCCCTGTGAGTGCAGTCGAATGCATTCCAAAAAGCATCACTCTGCCCCAGAAGGTTTCTTTGTGGTAGCAGCTGTTTGTTGCATCTGGGAAAATAGCAACATTTATACCAGGGTTGTCATTATGGGCAAAGTTTGGAGGCAGAGCTATAATAGCTGCTAAGCCAACAGCCATTCCCCTCCCACACTGTCCTGTTTCATAGATCAGCCGGCTCCTCCCTGCCAACCCCAGTGGAGCTCAGCTCATGTCTCCTGACCTTTAGCCATTTCCCTTCCCTACATCAGAGCCCTGATTCTCCTTCTTTCCACAGACATTTCCATAGCATTGAGGTTTTCACCCACTATGACTTACTGACCCTCAATGGCTCCAAGGTGGCCGAAGGACACAAGGCCAGCTTCTGTCTGGAGGACACGAACTGTCCAGAGGGTAAGTGACTGCTCAAGGTAGAGACTGGAAATGTGCACTCACCATAAGACTTGGTTTAGATTGTGATCTTGGACTTTGAAAGATAGCCCTCTTGAGCTGAAACCAATTTGGAACTGAGTTGTTTAGATGGCAAACTGAAGCCAAGACACAGAAATCTAAAAGATCTATTCACTTAGGGCACTGGTATATTGTCTCTTATTATTAGTACATGGATCTACAAGAAACCTATGAGGATTATGTTGTCTTTCCTTAGATACCCTGCATACAAATGGCTGCTATTTAAGAAAAACCTATGTCATTGCACCGGAAACCATTTGAGATTTCAGAAACGGCTATAATATATTTTCTTTTTAATCAGAATAAGGTGATGTCAGCAGGAGTGGTCGCCCTTTATGTTTGCCAAAAGGCAGACAAACTGGCGCAACAGTTTTTTGTGCTGTGTATAATTACTGCAGTCGCTCAAGTAGCTAAGACGCTGACTGGGAAGCGGAAGGTCAGCAGTTCAATTCCCGAGTACTGCAGGACGGAATGAGCTCCCATCTTTGTCCCAGCTCCTGCCAACCTAGCAGTTTGAAAGCAAGAAATTGCAAGTAAATTAATAGGGACTACTTCAGTGGGAAGGTAACAGCATTCCGTGCTCTCCGGTGTCTAGTCATGCCTGCCACATGACCACAGAAACGTCTGCAGAAGCAGACAGCGCTGGCTCTTCAGCTTGGAAACAGAGATGAGCACTGCACCCTAGAGACTGGCTTTCTAGAAAGAGAAAACCTTTACCTTTATAATTACAGTTAGATTATTATTTTTAAGGTATGTCAATAGCTTTAAAAAAAACACCAGAGAGTATTAGAAGCAGCAGTTGTCTATTTTGAGGTTATCAAGGCTGTCTGGTTTCTGATGAACAGATAAATAGGTTCTTATTTAATAGCAGTCAATTGTATGGAAGGTATTTAAAGAAGGGTAATGTATTCCTCATAGGTTCCTTGTGGATCCCAGTCCTAATAAGAAACTACAGCTATCACTGTCTTCAGCTGTGCTGCTTGGGACTAATGAGAATTATTCCCAAGAAGCACCCAGACTTGATTGCTTCCTTACTTCCTCCCCCAGTGTATTAACTACAGGTGGCCAGGCAATGCAGTAAGGAGATAACCCCCCTGAAATCCTAGAACCTTGATGGTGAACCTTGGCACTTCAGATGTTCGTAGACTTCAATTCCCAGAAGCCCAAGCCCCCTGTGAATCCACGCAAATGGGTTTACTGTGATTCATCTGGCCCGCGCTGCCCTCGTCGCTCTCAGAAGCGGAAGTAAAACGCACCCAGATGGGCGCGTTTTACTTCCGCTTCCGGGAGTGATGAGGGCAGCGCAGGCCGGATGAATCACAGTAAACCCATTCACATGGATTCACAGGGGGCTTGGGCTTCTGGGAATTGAAATCTAAGAACATCTGGAGTGCCAAGGTTCACCATCACAGCCCTAGAATGACAGTTCCACCCCTACTAACTCCACAAGGTGCCCTTGGCTCCAACAGAGTAAAAATACAGCAACCTTTGCATGCAGAAATTAATGGCAAGAGAAGTAGCTACAATGGTGCGGTTTTGCATTACCCACTCCATCATCCTTCCATACAGGACGGCAGCGTCGTTTTGCCTGTGCCAATTTTGGGGAACAGGGTGTTAGCGCCGGCTGCTGGGACACCTATAGGCACGACATTGACTGCCAGTGGATAGACATCACCGATTTGGCACCAGGGAGCTATATTTTCCAGGTAAGCATGAGATGGATGGCTAGCCAGTGCACTTTTGGCACAGAGATATCCCCTCCCTTGATAAGCCCCCAGGTCTTCCCAAGAGTGGGCCGAAAATGCCAACACTTTGTTGCTTTTTCATTTGGGGGGAAATCATTAATTTGCGTGTGTAAGTGAGATGGAAGGAGATGAACCAGTTTTGGTCTCCTCAATTCCAGGCAACTCCTCCTTCTACTATCTACCCACTTCCTTCTCCCCTTCCAGGTGATTGTGAATCCTAAACACGAGGTAGCAGAGTCAGATTTCTCCAACAATGCCCTTCACTGCCAGTGTCAATATGATGGGCACCGCCTCTGGCTGCATGGCTGCCGTACAGGTACGGACACAGCTTGGGGCTTGGTTAAGGGTGGAAGGGAAACCTTGTGCCACCCAGGGAATGAGACACACTGAATCTGCTCTGACATTGTCCTCTAGTCTGTACTAATCCAGAGTGCCCTTCCTTCTTCCCTTTTGCATATAGGTGATGAATACGGCTCCATCGTGGGATGGGATGAAGAGGCGCAGCAGAGATTGGCCAGCAACTTGGTTTGAGGCAAAGGGGTTTTTGGTTCTCAAAGGTTCCTGAGCCACAATTTGCTCAGAGCGAGCCAAGCAAGAGCTGTGGCAGAGCTACAGCGGACACTGACTGGCAAAAGAACTACAGTCTGCTGAAAGGCTTTCCTCTTAACTATTCCTCCTTCAGGATGATCTGAGATTACAACCACCATTTCTGTCACTATCTTGCCACTTATTAGAGCCTAGCCTGCCTAGTTTGCTCCCTATGTTTATTGAGACTGGCAACTATGGACAGTTGCAGGGCTACAGGGAGAGGGAGTGAAAAGCACACAGGCTTCACCCATTCCTTACCTCCACACCCAGCCCAGAAAGTAGCACTGCTGAGCAGAGGTGGCCTCCTCTTGCCTCTCTGGCAAAAGCGGGGTGCAAGCAGCACCACCCAGAACAACTACCTCAGCCAGCTCCATTTGCTGAAGGACTTGGATCTCGAGAGCCTGGTTTGTTTGGGGACACACAAGAGCCGTTGTGCCCACTACTCCCACCAACCCCCTGCCATTGGCACACTGCATGCCCGAGGGACCAGGAACAACAGGCAGAGAGAGCTGTGAGTCCAAGAAGTCACTCTGATGATTTTGGTCATGGCCCAAGACAATGAAAAGATAAGTCACCAACTCTGTTGGTGTACATCCACCTGATCTCCACGAAGGTCCCTGCTCACTACTAGTTCCGCATGGGACCTGCTGTAGGCATAAAAGTATTAAGGGATTGGGGAAGAAGGCTTGGTACTATCTGTGGAATTATTTAACGTGCAATGAACTGTGATGTCCGATTACATAGAGCAGGGGTGCCCAAACCTTTCAGGCCGTTGGCCGGTCACGGGGTTCAGCGGGTCGGTCACGTGGTTCCTCCCACCGGAAGTGGAAGTAAAATGCACCTTGCAATCTGTTTTGCAACAAGATGAGATAGATTTTAAGCTGCCACTTTCTCTGCTTAAACCAGGGGTGCCTAAACTAGGCCCTTGGGCCAGATCCACCCCCAATGTCAATTCATCCAGCCCATGCTGCCCTCATTGCTCCCAGAAGTGGGAGTAAAACACGCCCGTACGGGTGTGTTTTACTTCTGCTTCTGGGAACGATGAGGGCGGCACAGGCCAGATGAATTGTCGTTGGGGGTTGGATCTGGCCCATGGGCTATAGTTTAGGCACCCCTGAAATAGAGGGTAAATCAGGAGTTCTCAACGTTTTAAAGCTGGGGGCCGTGTCACACTCCCTCAGACAGCTTCGGCGGCTGGAATGCCATTTTGCCCTTCCTCCAACACATGGCACTTCCTGGTGTGGTGGAGGTGGTGGGAGCCCACATGAAATGCAAGCTCAATGCTAGGGATCATTAGGAAGGGTATAGAAAATAAGTCAGCAAGTGTCATTTTGCCTCTTTATAAATCTATGCTGAGGCTCCATCTGGAATACTGTGTACAGTTCTGGTTGCCATACCTCCAGAAGGATATTATGGAGCTGGAAAAAGTGCAGAGGAGGGCAACCAGAATGATTAGGGGACTGGAACACCTTCCTTACCATCTGAGGCTGCAACGGTTGGGCCTCTTCACTCTTGAACGACGACGTCTAAGAGGTGACCTGATTGAAGTTTATAAAATCATGCACGGTGTGGACAAAGTAGATAAGGAAAAACTGTTTTCCCTATCGCATAACACTAGAACTAAGGGACACTCCATGAAACTTTTGGGTACTAGTTCTCAAACAAATAAGAGAAAGTACTTTTTCACCCAGAGGATTACTGGTCTATGGAACTCCCTGCCAGAAGAAGTGGTGATAGCTGTCAGTCTTGACAGCTTTAAGAAGGGATTAGACAAGTTCATGGAGGACAAGAGTATCAATGGCTATAATTATGGATACTTAAGGACAACCTCCGGGTTGGAGAGATAGGCAGGATATCTCTCAATATCATTTCCAGGGAATCCTAAGCAGGTGAAGGCATCTGCTTGGGAATACCCTGAAGGAAATGGTGAGCCACTGTGTGAGACAGAATGCTGGACTGGATGGGCTGTGGCCTGTTCCAGCAAGGCTGTTCTTATGTTCTTATGGGCCGCAGGTTCAGAATCCCTGGGGTAAAGCCTGGTATGGGATCAAGCACTCAGGGAAGATTCACAGCCCTTCTTCACCAAGAGGAACTAAAAGGACTCGTTTTGGTGCCACATTTCATGAAAATTGATCCTGCCAATAAAGGCTTTTTGAACAAAGCAATGGTGTTCGTGACTGAATTAAAAGATAGTGGTAAAACACAATAATGTGTCATAACACCTTTTGAGACGGTGTGTATGTGTAGGGGGGTTGTTTCTCTTCTGAGACCCACCCACCCCCACCCCCACCCGAGTGAGGAACTGCAGTGTTGAGAAAGAACCATGGAAAGAGTGGCTCTTGGAGAGAGTATATTCAGAGGAAGTAGGATATAAAGCATATTAAGCTTGCTAGGGTCCCCTACTCCTGCCTTGCACAGCTTCTCAAAAGGCAATTGGGTGCAATCAAGTAGGGGATGTGGAGCTAAGTGGCACATGGAATGAGGTTGTTGCCACATCTTTCAGATCAACAAGAGGTATGGTACATGGCCAGAGGCAGAGCTTCTGCACAGTGTAAGAGAGCCCACCACAGAGGGGCCCTTGCCACCCTCCAGTTACTCCCTTGGAGTGCTCACCCCAGCACAGAGCAAAGCCTGGATAAATGGCACATAGACAGCAGCAGCTTGCAATCCATCAGCCCCCATGGCCTGGGGAGGGGCAGCCCCCAGGACTGTCGAGGAGGGAAGAGGAATGGATGGGAGTGATTAATGCCCACCTGCAGCAAAGTCAAGACCCTGCGGCCTTATCGATCTCCAGCTCCTGCAGTGGAGTTGTGCCAAGATGGAAAGCTTCCCCACCACCTTTCCTACTTGTTGGGCTATTGGAACAGAAATGAAGGTCTGTCTCTTTTAATCCTGGCCCTTACCTTGGAGTTGCTATTCAGGGGAAAGTTCGTGCAATGGTAGACATCTTCGCAATGACATTCCGTACATGCTGCCCTTGTCGTTCCCGGAAGCGGAAGTAAAATGCGCCCATATGGAGGAAGGGTTAGCCCGGAAATCTTAACTGTATGGGCGCATTTTACTTCCGCTTCCGGGAGCAACAAGGGCAGTGTGGGCCGGATGAATCGCAGTAAACCCATTCGTGTGATTCACAGGATCCTTGGGCTTCTGGAAATTGAAGTCTAAGAACATCTGGAGTGCCAAGGTTCACCATCACAGGCCTAGTTAGACCGCCCAAGCCCCCTCACCCTGACAAGGCTCTCACCTAGCAGGGTTAATCCTGGCCCACAATGTATTACTATTCACCTTGTGCAAAGGCTTTCTGCTTCAAGCCAGCCCAATAGCTTTCACACTGAGTCTTGGCCTAAGAAAGTGAGCAGAGCAGAGACTCACCCCACAAACAACATGTGCAGAGGTACAAAAGGGAAGGGAAGAAATGAGGTATGAGGGCAGATGACTAGAGGCCAGTCTGATCACCAAGGCACCAATCATCCTCGCCACATTTCTGGAAGCATTTTTTAAAAAAGGACGCAGAATATAAAGGTTACTGGAAAGAAGACTATAAATGAAACAACTCCATATTTAAGATGTACAGAATCTTCTCATAAACTCTATGGGGATGCCTCCGTGGCCTTTCTATCCAACATCCTCGAGCCGTTTTGTCAAATAATAACGTGTTAGAACTGTAACTATGAATGCCTATCTGATGGGGAGGCCGACAGGGCAGGAAAAGCCCAGTGCATTTGGCCACTCTCTGATTTATTCTGTCTGGCAGTAACTCTCCAGAGTCTCAAACAAGAGCCTTCTTCAGCCTTACCTGGAAATGACCAAGATGGAACCTGTCACTGTTTGCATGCACAATGCATCTTCTACTGCTAAGCTACAGACCTTCTTCACAAAAATGACAAGCAGTACATTTTTGGGGCTGGAAAAGAGATCTGGCAGCAATCTTCAAACCAGATGGACACAGAAGGCGTTCTACCTGAGATTGTTTTCTGTTCTACATGCAAAGAAATCCCTGGCCATCGTGCCAAGATACCCCCTTGCATGTTTTAGATGACGATGCACACTCTTTCTGTTGGACCTTTCCGCTGCTCAGCATCAGCTAGGAGTGGCACTCAGGTGAGCCCTTCCATTATCTGGAATGAGGTGACTGCTTCAGTGGCAGAGAAGGCAAAACTGTGCGTGCATTGAAGACTACAGTCTCTCCTCAGCTCACCTGTTGCTCATGGGTGCTACGGAGGGTGCCATCGCATTGACAGTGTTGCAGGCCATAATCCCTCTCTGACCTGTTAAAAGGGTTTCTAGCTGTTTACCTCTGCTTCAAGTTATATAAAGAAACATCCAACGTGCCTGTCACAAAGTGCTTGGAATGAGAAAGAAAACAGAACTGGGATGAGCTCATCTTTCATGCTTTGGATAGCTTCCCGTGTCCTCGAGTCCATCTTATTTTTCCACTTGAATCTTTTGTCCTTCGTAGCGTTGCCCAGTCATGCATCCTTCTATTTTACAGCCTGATACCTCCGTACCTGTGTTCATTGCTCCTCCGGTGTCATCACCTCAACCATACTGGTCCCTCAACAAACATTGCCTTTTCTCTTTTGTTGTCCCATGTGTTTAGAGGTTTGGTGTGTCATGCTACTTCTCCTCCTTTCCTCAAATCTTGCTTAAAAACAACTTTTCTACTGGCTGCTGTCAATAAACTTTTACTACTGTTATCACCTGGTACATAAGGAGGGATAGTTTAAAATTAGATTTTCTAAACAAACATAAGAAACTGGTCTTGTTCAAGGGCTTTGACGGAAAACCCGATCTGTAATCAAGATTGAGCCCCCCAAATAGAAACAGCCACATTTTGGTCCCCTATTCACCTTTCTCTTTTGTTTTCCCCCACCACCACCACTTTCTTCCTAGTGCCTATTAATGACTACAAGGTGTTTTGGGCAGGGACCTGCTGTCTAGCATTTATAACATTTCTTCTTCTTAAGACATCTTGAAAGAGTTATTCCCAGAAAAAGTAATGTGCCAATGCACCAACCAAACACATGGATGGTATTGAAACGAAGGAAAACAATCTCTTTCTATGGATACTTATATCAGCTAAAGGGACTTCCTTGGTTTTTGCTCCTTCATTTGACTTCATGCTGACATCCATTTATATACGCATGGAATTCCTGAGAGCACTTAGAAGTTACTGCATTTTTCAGTGAGGCAGCACACAACTTTCATGTTCATCTTCAAAGGTTTACAGCAGGGGTGGCCAAATCACGGCCCATGGGCCGGCCCCGGCCTACGGCACTATTCAATTCAGCCTGCTGCCGCCGTTGCTGCTACTGGAGTGGAAGCAGACACACTTACAACAGTCTATAAACCGCACCCGCACATGCGTAAACACGCCCATGGCTGTAGTAAATGCTACCGTAAATGGATCCGTGGCTGTCGTAAATGTGTTTTACGGCGGGAGGAACCACGTGACTGGCCCGTGGTGGGATTAAGCAGGAACACCCCGGTACACCCATACCGTATACGTTTGCTGGAGCCTCAGGTTGTAGGCCTGCGCCTGCCTCCCATACTGGTGGCGCAACCTCTCTGGGCTTCCCCCATCTGGTTGCCATGGCTACCCAGTCACATGACCACACTTAGAAAGTTACATAGTCACGTCCACCCAATCACATGGCCACATGGCCATGCCCACCATGCCATGCCCACAGAGTAGGTAATAAAAATTTTTGAATCCCACCACTGCCCATGGGGTGAAGAGTTTGTGTACCCCTGGTTTATAGGCTACTTTTCTGCAAATGTATGGCTGTGTGGAAGAGAATGAATCTTGTTGTTCATATTGAACACCACAAAAAGACCCAGATGTTATCTGTAAAATGAGTCACACAATTACACCCCACAAAAACAACTGAAGCAGTATGACTATATACCTGGGGGTTTGGATGGGGAATCTGATACCAACTATTGCATCTTGAACACTTAGAAAATGCAGTTTCCTGTCCAACAGAAGTGCAACCTTGACAATTCAAATGAAGGCTGTCTACAAGAAGTGAACAAGAAATGCACATTTATTGTGCAATAAACTGATTGTGCAGAAAAGGCTCTAGAGACCTGCCTGAAATCCAAAGCAATGAATTACTGGGACTCATTAATAGATGGGCAAAGATCCAAACCCTTTTCTCAGCTAGACATGGCATGGGAGATTCATGATTAAGATCTCTTGCATTTTTATACTATACTAATTAGCAGCCCCAGATGACTGTTTGAAGATGAGGGAAGTAATGCTTTATTAAGAGAGTGTTTAAACCTTTTCTCAGTCCATGTCATACACACTGACATTACTACCTGGTTGGAAGTATGGGACAGTCTGACAGGTATAGATGCTGTACTTATCTTTTAATTTAACCTGCAAAGGCAATAGTTGCTTAGAGCAGGGGTTCTCAACATTTTCCAGCTGCGGGCCAGACCAGGCCCCCTCAGACAGCTAAGCAGGCCAGACTGGTGCTGTAAAATATGTCCATGGCTGTCGTAAATGTGTTTACGATAGCTGAGGACTCATTTACAGCTGCGTAAACATATTTACACGGCGGTAAATGAGTCCGTGTCCAATTCCAGTGGCAGCAGAGAGGTTGGGGGCTGAATTATTTGGCACCGTGGGTCAGATCTGGCCCACAGGCCATAGCTTGTGAACCCCTGGCTTAGAAAGTGTGGGATTTAGACTGGGGGAAGAGCTGGAAATGCAAAGGGCTAAGCATTCTTCTCCCATAGGGCTACTTCTTCTATCTCCAAAGGAAACACATGGGGCTGTATATCTTTTTAAAATAATGGGAGATTCTTAAATATTGGTGCCCTGCATCACATTGTGTTTGGTAATGAAAAGTAGCAAATGGAGGATGCCGAATGTTACAGCACTATGGTGGATCATTTCTCCTTTCTTTAAACTTTTTAGTTGGAATGCATTCAGAAGACAGTCCAGTGAACTATACTGCTAAAAAAAATAAAGGGAACACAAAAATAAGGCATCCGACGATTTGAATGACTGAAATACTGTATTCCTATTGTTGTTCACATACTGTAGTCGGATGTGCTGACAACAAAATCACACAAAACTTAACAATGGGAATCAAATTCATCAACCCATGGAGGTCTGGATTTGGAATTACACTCAGAGTGACAGTGGAAGAAAACACTACAGGCTGATTCAACTGTGATATAATGCCCTTAAATCAAGTCAAAATGAGGCTCAGTAGTGTGTGTGGCCTCCACGTGCCTGTATGACCTCCCTACAATGCCTGGGCATGCTCCTGATGAGGTGGCGGATGGTCTCCTGAGGGATCTCCTCCCACACCTGGACTAAAGCAACCCCCAACTCCTGGACAGTCTGTGGTGCAACGTGGCGCCGGTGGATGGAGCGAGACATGATGTCCCAGATGTGCTCAATTGGATTCAGGTCTGGGAAACGAGCAGGCCAGTCCATAGCATCAATGCCTTCATCTTGCAGGAACCGCTGACACACTCCAGCCACATGAGGTCTAGCATTGTCATTCATTGTCACCCAGGGCCAACCGCACCAGCATATGGTCTCACAAGGGCTCTGAGGATCTCATCTCAGTACCTAAGTAATTAAGTACTAAGTACTTAAGAAAAGATGGAAAGAGTACACAGAGGAACTCTACAAAAAGGACCTCAACACTCCTGATAATCACAATAATGAAAAAATTGAACTTGAGCCAGACATCCTGGAGAGCGGTCATAAAGGCCCTAAAGAGCACTGCAAACAACATAGCTAGTGGAGATGATGGTATCCCAGTGGAATTTTTCAAAGCTCTAAAAGATGATGGCGTCAAATTACTGCATTCAATATGCCAGCAGATTTGGAAAACAAAACAGTGGCCACAGGATTGGAAAAGATCAGGATACGTTCCAATCCCCAAAAAAGGCAATGCCAAAGAATGTTCAAATTATCAAACAATTGCGCTCATCCCACATGCCAGCATGGTGATGCTCAAGATAATACAGGATAGACTTCAGCAACATGTGGAGAGAGAACTACCAGAGGTGCAGGCTGGTTTCAGAAGAGGCAGGGGGACTAGAGACCACATTGCCAACATACGTTGGATCATGGAGAAAACAAAGGAATACCAGAAACAAGTATACTTTTGTTTTATTGACTACACTAAGGCATTTGACTGTGTGGACCACAACAAGATGTGGCAAGTAATTAAAGAGATGGGAATACCAGAACACCTCATATGTCTCCTGAGAAATCTGTACACAAACCAAGAAACAACAGTTAGGACAGAACATGGAATAACAGAGTGGTTTGGAATAGGAAAAGGAGTAAGACAAGGCTGCATTTTGTCACCATGCTTATTCAACCTATACACAGAGCACATAATGCACAATGCAGTGATGGAGGAACCACAATATGGGATTAAAATTGCTGGGAGAAACATCAACAATTTGAGATATGCAGACGATACCACCCTAATGGCAGAAAGTGAGGAAGACCTAAAGAACCTCTTGATTGGATTGAAGGAGGAGAGTGCAAAAGCTGGCTTGAGACTCAATATCAAGAAAACCAAGATAACGGCAACAGGTCCGATCAGTCCCTGGAAAATACATGGGGAAGAAGTAGAAGCAGTGACAGTTTTTCTTTCCTGGGATCTAAGATCACTGCAGATGGTGATTGCAGCCATGAAATAAAAAGGCGACTGATTCTTGGGAGACAAGCTATGAGAAACCTGGGGAATATAGTGAAAAGCAGAGACATCACCTTGCAAACAAAAATTAGAATAGTCAAAGCTATGGTATTCCTGGTGGTAATGTACGGATGCGAGAGCTGGACAATTAGGAAAGCTGAACGCAGAAGAATAGATGCCTTTGAAAAGTGGTGTTGGAGGAGAGTTTTGAGAGTCCCCTGGACAGCGAGGAGAACAAATAGGTCAATCTTAAAAGAAATCAACCCTGACTGCTCATTAGAACGTCAAATAGTAAAGATGAAGCTAAAGTACTTTGGACATCAATTGAGAAGGGAGGATTCACTTGAGAAGGCCTTGATGCTGGTAAAGATGGAGGGTAAAAGAAGGGGGAGGCCAAAGATGAGATGGCTAGATGGTATTGTAGACACAATGGGCACAGAACTGGGAGGGCTGAGGGGGATGGTGGAGGACAGAGGCGCCTGGAGGAAAATGGTCCATAGGGTTGCAAAGGGTCGGAATTGACTGTGTGACTGAACAACAACAACCTAATGGCAGTCAGGCTACCTCCAGTGAACACATGGAGGGCTGTGCATCCCTCCAGGGAAATGCCACCCCACACCATGCTGACCCACCGCCAAACCGGTCATGCTAGAGGATGTTTCAGGCCGCATAACGTTCTCCACGGCATCGCCAGACCCTGACGTGTCTGTCACACGTGCATGCTCAGTAACCTGTTTGCACATGGGCAGAACCCCTTTGCAATGGGTGCACATGCGCAGTAACCCCTTTCCCCGCTGTCCAAAATACGGGATGGCGGTGGGAAAGGGGAGGAACGAGCACTAAAATACAGGAAATCCCGGCCAATACGGGATACTTGACAGGTATGGCAAGAACAGCTGGAGTTCCAAAGTTTGGGAAAATCTTCCCTTTCACTCACTTTGCTACTGTCTTCCCCGCCCAATATAAACATGGGGTGATGGAAACTGTGGCCCAGGAGACTAAGTTCAGAAAAGGCTGCATAACTGGGAAAGTCAGAAGATACATTAATTGGTGTGTTCACAACCTTCCGAGACTGCATCAGCTGCTTTCCTGGATAGGGGATAGTTTTTCCAAGTCTTGGCAAGAGCGGAGTTCAAACTTCAGGCAGAAGAATCCTTCAGATGAAGGTTTGCCTCTACCATCAACATTCCTTCCCAGTGAGCAGGATCTGTGCCACAGAATTTGTTAGTATTTCAGGCTCAATGCACAGAGAGATGTCATTTTATTAAGTCGAAACTGACATCAATGCTCTCACCAGTACTAGCCGAGGCACAATTTTCCAAGCTGCTGATCTTGCTAACCATTCACATACTACTAATAATTTCGTGTCAGAAATTATTCTGGGTTGAAAGGATTTTTGCGGGAGAAACTCCGCTCAGGGGATGCCCAAATGAGGCTCCTTTCATGTCCCCAAGAGCTGGGACAGAGATGGGTGCTCAATCTGTCTTGCAGTACCCGGATGTCAAACTCCAGACTTGCCAGCCTTCCAGCTAACAAGGCGAGCTTCTTAACCACAGAGCCACTACAGACCTGTTCACATACTATCACTGTATGTTCCTACCAGTGCTGATTTAGTGGCTCTTATGAGTCTACCCCTCTAGAAGTGCACCATCTGATCCTCTTTTCTTGGATTAGCTTCAGCAGGTAACCTCACAGGAACTCTCTACCTGTAGGGCCACTACTTTTCTGCTACATCCTTGCCCATCCTGGTTAATTAAAGCTGGCAGCGAGGGTGTATTGAGGTTGGTACAGGAGATTGTTAAAACTTCTTTGAGGGGTGTGTGTTCTGCCAGCCTGGTTGAAGGAGACAATCAAGTAGTCCAGGGGTGCCCAAACTACAGCCCGGGGCCTGGATCTGGCCCCTGACGCCAATTCATCCAGCCTGCAAAGTCATCGCTCCTGGAAGTGGAAGTAAAATGTGCCCGTATGGGTGCGTTTTACTTCCGCTTCCAGGAGTGACGAGGGCTTCATGGGCCAGATGTGGCATTGGGGGCTGGATATGGCCCCTGGGCCATAGTGAGCATCTCCCTAAAGCACGTGACTGGCCCACAGCCCAAAAGGTTTGGGCACCCCTAAACTAGCCCATCCTGAAAAAGCCAAAGTTGGCATCTGATGATCTGAACAACTATCATCCTGTTGCCAACTGCCCCTTTTTGGGCAAGCTGGTAAAGAAGATAGTGGTGGATCTGCTTGGGGGCATTTCTGGAGAGTTCTGACTGCCTCGATCCATTCCATTCTGGGTTTATGGCTCGACATGGAACTGACACAGCATTGGTCGCCCTGCTAGATGATCTTCTGAGAGACGCTAACCAAAGAAATGTGGTCCAAAGCACCTGCGGAATGAAACATTCACAACCTCTGTCTTAACCAACGCTTACCATTCTGCTAAATGAGGTTCAATTTCTACCATTCTGCCTTAAAACCAAACACACACACAATTTAACACAAAGGTAATTAGTGAGTGTGTGGAGAGAGAGAAAAAGCAGAGACCGCCACGAAAGAGACCTAAATCTATACAGGGAACATGGTGTAGAACAGCCAGTCGATGTGGCATCAAGGGGTGATTTATTGTCCAGCTTCAGAGCATTTTCTCATGAAGGTTACACTATTAGTATGTCCCATTAAAATGAGAAACACTTACTTCTGAGCAAACATGCTTAGGGGTGCATTATTGTTACTCAAGAAATATACTGTAATGATGAGTAAACTGCATGGACATGTCAAGCTTTTTATTTAGCAGAAAGTCCCAGAATAGAGACACACTGAGGCCTTGATGGGACCCTCCTTGCCCTTCCAGGGATGTTATCCACTTAGGAGGCATGGGCTGCCCCTCTCCTCTAACCTCCCAAGCTAGGAATCTCTACAGGTTGCCAAAATCCATAAACAGGGATGGGGCACAGTCTAGCTGCTACACTGTACCAGTATTTAGCATATTCAATTGGCCCAAATAGACCTAGCTTGTTCCATGGAACATCTGGGAAGGCTGTAAAGGCCAGGCTTCACAACAGGGGTGGGGTGGGGTGGGTCTATGTTGCAGCCTGCTAGGCTTGCCAGGAAAAGCAGTGGGCACCCCACCTGCCCTCATTCCAGAAGACTTCCCCACATCACAGGCATGTGCTCCACCCAGTCCAAGCAGGGCAGACATAAAGAGAGAGCTGTTTCCAGGCAGGGAGTAAACACAGGGCTTGCCAACACATTCCAGCCCCAAGAGCCATCTTGGCCTACCTTAACCTGACCCCAAGCTGGATGCTGCAGTTCCAACATCTCCCATTCAGTTTGACCCTGGGCTCCTTGCCCTCCCGCCAACCGTGTGGAAGATACTTTGGCTCCAGCCCACTCCCTCCTCACCTATAACGCCCCACAAATCCCAAGCTTCGACTCATAGCCTGACACACACTCTGCTGTTCTGGTATTTAGACCGCTGCTGTTGCGTCTCTGCTCCCACAAAGGGAGATCCCATTGGCATACTCTGGCAACCTGGCCATAACAGCCAAAGATCCCTGGCCAAATCTCAGTAAAGCCACACTGACCCTCAGGCGTAGACCCCAAACACAGCTGGGAGGGCCTGGCCACAGGCATCTCCGGCCCAGCCTGGCAAAGGTGTGCTGTCCATGACGGTTTGCAAGGAAGTGGTCAATTGGCCTGCAACTCAGGCAGCTCTAACCTTTCTGCCTGGAACAGAAGAGACTTTGTCTGCTGCTCCTAAGGCAGGCATTCCAGAGGAGGCCAGTGCCCCTAAAAAGAAACCCAATCTTTCCTGCACATTGGCCAGAGCAAGCCTCAAAGTGCTTGCGCTGTGTATCCAAGACTTATGAGCCACCTATTCACGAGACGAGAAAGATGTGTCAGGAGGTTCTTGCCAACACATTCCTGCCACAAGGAGGTGAATCCCACAAGCATAAAGAGCCTAGCACCGTGATGGCGAGCCTCGGCACTCCACATGTTCTTGGACATCAATTCCCAGAAGCCCAAGCCCCTGTGAATCCACACAAAGGGGTTTACTGCAATTCATCCGGCCCGTGCCGCCCTCGTCGTTCCCAGAAGCGGAAGTAAAACATGCCCATATGGAATTGGTGTCGGGGACCGGATCTGGCCCTCAGGCCTTAGTTTGGGCAGCCCAGTGCTAGGTAGACAACCTGGGTGACATCCTTTCCCCTATACACTCTGACATCCCACTTTGGCAACAAGCTAATTTGGCTTCAACCCCAGTTCTTATCTTAATGGAGTTGATTAATGATTCTACACATGAATCTGCACATGGGGAAAAAAGAAACACCTGTTTCTGATTTAGAAGAGCCAGTGTGGGGTAGTGGTTGGGTGCTAAGCAGGAACATGGAAGACTCAAGTTCAAATCGTGAAACCTATGGGCTGATTTTGAGTCAGTGGCATTCTTTCAGTAGGTTCATGGGACTATAAAGTGGAGAGGAAATCGATGGCCTTTCCCTTGACCTCACTGAGAAATATATCTGGTCTCTCTCTCTCTTTCCTGTCCTGATCAGACCCTGGACTGCCAAAATGAAGCTACTTTTTTCGCTCTGTCGTTGCCCAAACACAAGTCCTCATTGGTGCATGCCTCTGGCAGCAATCGGCAGACCAGCAAATAGGCTGGATTCTGCCTCTCCACATTCACACCATGTGTTGTTGTCCACCAGCAGTTCCCACTTGAGCATGTTGGTCTTACATTTAGGAACTCCAACCCTCAGCCTATTCAGGGTCCAACAAGTGATTAGGGGAGATTGAGACTTTCAGCTATATCCACCGTTAATGATGTTCCTTTCTCAGTGAGCTCCTTCTTCCATCTTCTAATTTGATAAGTAACACATAAAAATAGCTGTGCATTACGAATTTCCTCCCAACCGCCAGTCTCCATCCAGACATTCTGAAGAGTCTGAAAAAGCAGGGATTGTCCCACCCAATCATAGGAATATAAACTACTACTTCTTCCGTGTCTAGGACAGATGTGAAATTGCCAAAATGAAAGCCCCTTTTGGGGAGTTCATTCTGCAGCTCCTTTCACCTGACCTAGGGTGAGAAAGATTAGCCAGCAACACAAGGTTGCCGTTACCAGGGTATGCCCTATTGTGGTTCAGAAATACTACAATCGTTGAGGCAGCTCTTTCTGTGTACAAACTGATGTATTGTACTCCCATTCCAGTCTTCTGCTACCTATGTGGCACTACAGATTCATTAAAACAATCATTTTAACACAAGGTAAAACTAAGAAGAAATTTTAATAGCAAAACTCAGCAGTGTTCACTCGGCCATGACTTGTTCTCAAAAGTGCCACCACTCAATCCTACTGAGCAGATCACACTGCGTGGTGTTCTCCTGTCTGCAAAACAGGCAGGCACTGCATCCACAAAGGCTTGAGTTGGCAGCACATGCATACTTAGGTTACACTTCCAAGGCACACAAAGTGGCAGGGGGAACAGTGGCTGACCCAGGTCTTCAATCTTCATGCTCAGATGGGCACCTCTGTCTCCAACCCCACTCACCCAGGGACTCGGAGAAGCCTGGTAAGGATTCTAGTTTGGGCTAGCCTTACCCTCTAGCAGCTTTGGCTACTCAGAATCAGCCATGCCAGGCCCTTGGCTTGCTGCTCACTCCAAAGGGAGTGGCACAATCCCTAAAATGCCACCAGCACAGCCTCTGCTCACTCCGGTCAGAATCTGGATGAGTAAACCTGGTCCTCTCTCTCTCTCCTTCCTCTTGTGATGGAGGAGGTTCACTTGCGGCCTTCCCAGGCATCTTCCCTCTGCTTGGCCTCCAGGCGCTTCCGCTCTGTGAGAAGAAAAGTGACAGGTGAAGCAACGGCCTCATGGGTCAACATCAATCTCCGCAGGGAAGGGCTGAGCTTAGAACCGTGATGGCGAACCTTGGCACTCCAGATGTTCTTGGACTTCAATTCCCAGAAGCTCAAGTCCCCTGTGAATCTGCACGAATGGGTTCACTGTGATTCATCCGGCCCGCGCTGCCCTCATCGCTCTTGGAAGCGGAAGTAAAACGCGCCCAGGCGGTTATGACTCTTCTGGGTTAACCCTTCCTCCATACGGGCGCGCTTTACTTCCACTTCCGGGAGCGACAAGAGCAGCGTGGGCCAGATGAATTGCAGTAAACTCATTCGTGTGGATTTGCAGGGGGTTTGGGCTTCTGGGAATTGAAGTCCAAGAACATCTGGAGTGCCAACATGTGTGAGATCATCCACCTCCTTCTCCATAGCCTTGTTGTGGTCCCTTCTCTTGCTTTCTTGGCCTCCTAGGCTTTGCCTGTGTGGCATTCCACACCGTTTCCCCTCCACAAACAGTGGTCAACCACCCTATTGGCACTCAACCCTCCAGGCACTGTGCTAACCTCCTTCCACGTTGCTGTGTCCTTTGCTCCCCCCTCATCCACATGGCACACACTGTGCCTCTGCACCATCCTGTCCCTCCCTGAGCATTTCACCCAACATTCCTGTGAGGCAAATTTCACCGGCGGTAGAATCAGCGCTCCTGCTTGACGACCCAAGGGAAAAAGGTTAGCGAACAGAGAAGAATAGGGAGACTGCAGAGTTGGCACTGACAATTAAAATAAATGAGCTATTCCTATGCATGACTTACACTGCCTCCTGCAGCTGGGCCCTGCTCCTGGCTCTGTATCCTGGAGCAGACATCAAGACTAGAGCACCACCTAGCATCCAAAACTGTACTGTGCATACTGAGAATGCTGTTTCCCACCTTTTCCATAGAGTGACTGGGAAGACCTACAGATTCTATATCAGGGCAATATTTTTATTAGACCAACTTTAAAGAGTACAAAAGGCAGTACAAGCATCTGAGCATCTTAGATGTCACCTAATGATGAGATCTGGGGATCACAAAAGTGCCATTCATTTTTATGCCTTTTTGTGCAGGTTGGCCTAATAAAAATGGGTTTTGGATTTTCCACTGTGACTAACGGGGCGGCCTCCATCTTCTACACATCCCTGTTCTGTTGTGCTTTAAGCACAGTTCCTCTTTAACAAGTGGCAGTGAGTCTGAAGATAGGGAGGTTGCTGCATATAGGTAGCCTTTTCTGTATGAACCAAAAGTAAAGGTAAAGGCTGCCCTTGCTTGAAAGCCAGTTGTGTCAGACTCTAGGGTTCGGTACTCATCTCCATTTACAGCCAAAGAGCCAGCGTTGTGTGTCTGCAGACGTTTCCTTGGTCATGTGGCAGGCATGACTAAATGCCAGAGTGCACAGAATGCTGTTTCTTTTCCCACTGAAGTGGTACCTATTTATCTTGCACTCTCTTGCTTTCCAACTGCTAGGTTGGCAGGAGCTGGGGGAAACAACGGGCATTCACTCCATTGTGCACTCGGGTCTCGAACTGCTGATCTGCCAATCTTCCAGTCATCAATTTCAGTGTCTTAACCATTAAGCCACCACAGTCCTACTGTGTGAACCAAAAGCACTCTCAAATCAAAGATCTGGCTTACATGCAGAGGTTGACTTGACACAGGAGCCTCATCATCTTCAGACTGATTTTTGCTTATTAAAAAGAAGGGCGATGCAGGTGGGACTAGCCCACACTCTTCACTGCATGCTGATCAAACACTGTTACAATACAACTGAGTATAACTTAACCCTATGCCCTCTTCTTTTATGGACATGAAGTGAGAACTGTAAACTGATTTTGCTATTCCAGAGGTCCCTTTGCTCAACATCAGTACCTACAAAGAAAAGAGAAGGCATGAACCCTCTACTTTCATGTGGTCACTAAGAGGGATGTCTGAAAGGAGAGAGACCTAACTAAGCTGGGTGTATGGTGAGAGACATGAGGCTACAATAACCTGGCTATTATATAAAACTAGCTTGAGTGCCCAGCTCTGTCTGGGCGGCTTTTTGGGGTGGTCCTCCCTACCTCCTGGCGTCCGTGGGGGTGGTCCCCAATGGCCCCAGCCCCTTCGGCGATTGGCAGTGGCACAGGCCTCGCGCCATCACGCATGCGCAGCACGGCCTTTTTCACGCAAGGCATCATGGGGGCTGCAATTCCCGCTGTTTCCCTTTTGGGGGGGGGCGTACATATCGACTTGTTCTGCCGGACCCCCACTGTGACCTTCGCCAGTACGCTAGGTAAGTATGTGCGAAGTGTGGTTGCAGATAGTAAAGGGGTGTAGATTCGTAGACAGCACCCACAAGGGGACATCTCTCTTTTATAGATATAGATATAGATATGACAAAAATGCACACATAATGATTAATCTGACACAAAAATTATAATAACATAGTGTCTTCATAGGGCACAATACTATCATGGGCAGTGATAATAATACTGGAAACAAGACACGGATTTTTGGATGCAGCTCCTGTTCCAAAAGCTAAAACTATGGAGAAAAACAATCTTTAACAACTTGTAATTATGCTGGGGATGTCATAGAGACCTAGAGCAATCAACAGCCATACTCCAGTTTCAAAAGAACAATTGGCCATGGGGTTACAGAGTTAAAGACATTCTACAAAGAAGTTGCTCAGAACGGCTCCACAGGAGAAAAAAGTGAAGCAGGGGAGAATGGAAATCAAAGAGGAACAAGCGGGGGAGTTCTGAATTGACAAGAACTATCAAAGAGAAGACAACTTGGTTAGAAACTGGAGGGAAAGTACATGAAAACTTATCAGCTGAACCGAGAAACAACTGCTAGAACATTCTGGATGTGCAAAAAGCCGGTTGTTCAAAGCAGATACCTAGAATGACTGCCAACGACTCAACTCTGAATGTCAGGTGGCAGTTAACTAATCTGACCACCATGAGGACTAATGGCCTAGGGTGGTGAAGTCCATAGGGAAGGTTGATGGTCCCCAAGCTGATTAAATCTCATGTGAATCCATCTTGATGGAGGGCAACAGCTTCATCAATCCTGGCCTGGGGCTGAGGAGGACTTTGCGTGCCAAAAGGGCTCAGGACCAGAAAGTGAATTATGATGTAATAATTTTATATATTACTCAAGAATGCAGAAAGGTAAGATGCGCGGTGCACTAATCTATACGCACATCTTTCATGTCCCCCCTCTCCCCTCTTTGGATATCGAAGGCGTCTTTTTTCTCGAAGAAAGTGGGGAGAGTGATATTGTGTGTTTTATGTATATTTTTGTTTTTTAGTGGTAAGGGGTTTGTCGTGGCATGCCTAGTGGAGAGTTTGGAAGCTAGAAAAGGTGAAACTGTAATAAACTATGAGAAATTATTAGGATTAGACAAGTTCATGGAGGACAAGTGTATCAATGGCTATAATTATGGCTACCTAAGGACAACCTCCGGGTTGGAGAGATAGGCAGGATATCTCTCAATGCCATTTCCAGGGAATCCTAAGCAGGTGAAGGCATCTCCTTGGGAATACCCTGAAGGAAATGGTGAGCCACTGTGTGAGACAGAATGCTGGACTGGATGGGCTGTGGCCTGTTCCAGCAAGGCTGTTCTTATGTTCTTATGTAAATATTAAAGTATTAACCTGGAATGTAAAGGGTACAGGTTCTGTTCTTAGGAGGAGGAGGTGGGAATTGGCTTTGAAGAAAGATAGACCTGATATAGTGTTTTTACAGGAAAAGCATCAAAAATCAAAGGACACAAACAATTTTTTTTTTAGGTTGGATACAACATTATGAAATGGTGTTTAGTACCTCAAAAGCAAGAGGAGTTGCAATTATAATTTCTAAAAGATTAGGAGTTGAGATAACAAAAAGTGTTGCTGACCAAGAAGGTAGATATTTGATTGTGAGAGGAAAAATAGACGATGAGGAAATAGTTTTGCTGAATATTTATGCTCCAAATGAACATCAAACGGAATTTTTAGAAAAAGTTCGTAAAATTGTGGTGTTAGAAAAAGTGGCAAAGATGATTGTGGCTGGAGATTTTAATTTGATAAGGTCAAACTTAGATTGTACGAACCTAGCAAGGTGCGGAGTAGGTATGAAAGGGAATGTTTTAGATAACTGGATGGTTGCGATAGGATTGAAGGATTCTTGGAGAGAGATTAAGGGTTTGGAAAGGGCATATTCTTATTTTTCACATGTTCATGGGTCCTACTCTAGAATAGACTATGTATTTTTAACGGAAAACATGGTTAAAAACATTGAGGGAATTGAAATAGGAATCTTCAAGGAATCAGATCATGCTAAAGTACTTTTGGAACTGAGGACACAAAAGGATAACAGGAGAGGAATAAGTTGGAGATATGATCCCAACTTATTCAAAGATCAAAAATGTAAAGAACAAATTACAGAAAGTTGGATGGAAAGCTGGCAGTGGAATGATAATGAAGAGGTAAATTTTAATGTGGTCTGGGATGCCATAAAGTCGGTTTTTAGAGGGGAAAGTATAAAGTTGGCAAGTATCAAGTATAGAAAGTGTAAGGTAGCACAGGAGGAAAAAGAAAAAGAAATAAAACAATTACAGGAAGAACACTCAAAAAAGAAGGATAATTTTTTTTTGCCAAATTACAAAGACTCAAGGCAGAATTATTGGGTAAGGACATAGAAAAAGTAAAAAGAGATTTGATATATTTAAATAGAGAGTATTTCGAATTTAGCAACAAAAACTCAAGATTACTAGCAAGAGCGGCTAAAGCTAAAAAGGAAAAAAGGGAAATTGGGGTGTTGGTTAATAAACAAGGGATAAGGTGTAATAAAGTTAGTGATAAATGTAAAATTGTGAAGGATTTCTATCAAGCACTATATGCAAAAAAGAGATAGACGTTGGGAAGCTTAAAGGGATATTGGAGAGGCAGTTAGGGAATGGAATAAAGCAGGAACACTGGGATAAAATGGAAGAACAGGTTTCCGAGAAAGAGGTAAAAGAGGTAATTAGTGGATTGAAGCTGGGGAAAGCCCCGGGAGACGATGGACTATCGACAGAGTTTTATATGCCGCCCTGAGTCGGGTTCTGCCTGAGTGGGTGGCATATACAAATATGACTATTAAATTAAATTAAATAAGGAATTTAAAGATGTTGTGGTACCAAAGCTGGTAAAGTTGTATAATTATATTCTAGATGGTGGACAAATTCCGACTTCATGGTATAGGATCGCAATTGTTCTGCTGCCAAAATTGGGAAAGAATTTGGAAAAAGTGGAATCATATAGACCAATTTCTCTTATAAATCAAGATGCCAAGATCTTCACAGCAATACTGGCTAATCGGTTAAATAAATTTATGGGAGAATATATAAATGTTGATCAAGTAGGTTTTTTAAAAGGAAGGCATATGGCTGATTTGACCAGGAGGGTGTTAGACTTAATTGATAATGTTAATCAAACGAAGGAAAAGGTGGGGTTAATATCTTTGGATATTTTTAAGGCATTTGATTCGTTACGATGGTCTTCGATTAAGGAAATAGTTAAAAGCTATGGATTCAGGGACAGATTTAGGCGGGTAATCGATTTATTATATCAAAAAGGGATTGCTAGGATCAGAGTAAATGAAGAGGTTACAGAGGTTACAGATGAGGCAGGCACTAGGCAGGGTTGTCCTCTGTCCCCTATCTTGTTTATTATGGCAATGGAAATTTTGGCTAAAAACATAAGGGAGGATTCAAGTATAGAAGGGATAATGGGTAATAAAGTGAGCATGTATGCAGATGATACGTTGTTAATGGTGAAACACCCAGAGGGGGCAATGGATAGGATTAAAGTGCAAATAGAGGATTTTGAGGATATAACAGGATTGATGATAAATTGGGATAAATCGGAAATTATGTGTAATATGGGGAAAGAGGAGAAGGAAACGATGGCGGGGTTATCCAATATACAAATTAAAGATAAGTTGAAATATTTGGGGATAATTATTTCAAATAGATTGGAAGAACTTAAAAGATTGAACTATGATAGCTTGAAAGTAGAATTTAAGACTAGAATACAAAGTTTTCAGAAGTTGAAGTTGTCATGGTTTGGGAGGATTGCAATTTGCAAAATGATGTTGTTGCCGAGGATTAACTTCCTATTTGATACACTTGCAATCCAATTGAAGGAAAAGGAAATTAATGAGTTCCAAAAGATGTTTAATAATTTTTGCAACGGAGGTAAAAAATCTAGATTGCCAAAGAAACTTTGGTACCTGCCTCAGAAAGAAGGGGGTTTGGGAATGCCAAATTTGTTAGGTACTACCAAGCATTTCAAATTAAGAATGTTGTGAAGATCTTGGCAAGAGGAAAAGTAATTTGGGAGGAAATTGAGATGAAAGATTATAGGAACATTGGTAAAATGATTTTTTTGGGAGCTAAGGTTAAAATGATAGGTACAAGCAATACTATGATGAGGGGACTCATGAAGGTATGGAAAAGATTAAAGAAGGATTTGGTCCCAGATGTCTCTCCAATTTTGGAATTGGCAGATATGGCGTGTTTTCCGATAAAAATAGATAAAAAATAAAGGAAATATTGGATAAAAATGAAGTTTTTTTGGTGAAAGAATGGCTAAGGATTTGCGGAGACGAAATTAAGAAGAAAAAACTGTTTGAACAGTTAAAATTGGATTGGTTTCAGATAATGAAGGTTGACAACTGGAATAAAAAATATAGAAGAGAATTATGTTTAGATAGAGAAAAGACTGAATTTGAGGAACTGGTTTTGAAAATTTAAAAAGGAGATAAAAGCATTAAGGGTCTAGTAAGCAAACTTTATGCTTTAATAAACAAGGGAAGTGATCCACAGGAAGATTTGAAATTGAAGTGGGAACAGGATTTGAATATAAAACTAGGAAACGATGAATGGAGAAATAAGTGGAAAAAGAGGATAATGAGAACTATCTCAGTAAGAATTAAGGAACATAATTATAAAATGTTGTGGCAATGGTACCTGACACCACTGAGGTTACATCAGATTGACAATAAAAGGGATAATTTATGTTGGAGATGTAAAGATACTGTTGTAACTTATGAGCATATGTGGTGGAGTTGTAAAATGATAAATGATTTTTGGAGAAGAATAGAAAGAGAGATAGGGGAAATAATGGGTAAGAAAATTAAGCTGGCGTCAGGTACCATTATGCTAACAGATGTGGAAGGTATGTACCTAAATAAGGAGGAAAAAGAGTTATTAGAAATAATGCTAACTACGGGTAGACAATGTATTGCTAGAAATTGGAAAAATGATGTAATTATACAGACGGGAGAATGGTATAAGGAAATGTGGAATCTAGCATTGAATGATAAATTGACATGGGAGGTAAAAGTAAAAAGAGATAAATTGAAGGAAAATAGATTTTGGAGTATTTGGAAGCCTTTCGTTGATCACTCCCTTTCGGGTATGGAACGCTTTAGACCTGTACCATCTCAAAGTAATTTTTGGAGATAATACAGAGACCAAACTCTCCGGGGCAATGTAAATATACACTAGGTGATTTGTAAATTGAAAATTTGGAATTTGATAGTTGTTAACAAACAATTGTAACAATGAAAGTTTTTATGAAGGTTATAGTAATAGTATTAATTCTTAACGTGGATATTTAATAGTATGTGTACTACAACAGATAATAGTTCAACTATCATTTATGTGGTTACCTTTTATGAGGCTTATGTATTTTTGTCATGGTATACGATGTATTGTTATTTGTATGTCTGTAATTTTTTTGAAAATGAATTAATAAAAATTAATAAATAAATAAAAAGAATTATGGAACTGGATCATTGGTATGGGTGTCACACTGCGATGCGGAAGGCAGATGAAAGGCCACTGCATTATATTCTCAGGACAGTTTTCATGGCTAATCACCAGGATGATCACCAATATTCGGATACGGCAGAAGAAGAAGAATGACTTCCATGGTTAATTACCTGCACTTTCATGTTTTCAGGACTGCCTGAAAGGATCTACACGAGCTTGTGAAGCAAGGCCAACGCAAGCCAAAACCTAGCTTGACTTGCAAGAAAGAAGGTCCCACATCTCCGCCTCTAATCTCTTAAACCTGGCTTTTGTTTCCAAGATCCTACTGCAGCAAGACAAAGATTCAGCAGTTCTGCCCCATTTCCCCCTTGGATTGAGGAGGAACAGGGGGCCCATCCAACTCTCCTTTGTGTTGCCTTCTGCACTGCAAGACAGATTTGCTCTGAGAAAGAAGAAAACAAGCACACAGTTTGAGTTCCAAGCTCCTCAGTACACTCTGCCTTAGAATATGAGATGGCAAAGTGTGGAGGGACATCGAAACCGTTTGAGAAACCATTCGAGGACATTCCACCTCACGGAGACCTGCAGCTGGGTTCGGTTTGATTTTTTCCCAATGAGTATACTGCAGACGGCTCCCCGCAGTTGAAACATGCCAACGGAGATCCCACAGATTTCATGAACTAGCCATCTCAGAGTTATCGGACTGAACTATGTACCGGGTTTTGGAAGTACTGCTCCCACGTACTTAGGAATCATTTTTGGGAGATGTTTTAGTCATACACTGCAGGTTCGATGTGGGGTGTTGCACTTGTGTGTGTGTGTGTGTGTGTGTGTGTATAGTTATATATATAGTTATATATAGTTATATATAGTTATATAGTTATAGTTATATAGTTATATGTGTATGCTTATACATGGACATGAAATTTGCTTGTACTATTTGTCCAGCAACTTAGCTTAGGAGCTTGATAATACTAGTAATAAGTACACTCACAGTAATATTAAACACACTTTGCTATTTTCAGTTTGCTGTTTTGGGTGTGTTCCCTTACCCATTTTGTCTTTACACCCCAGCCGCTATACCACGTTCCGTTAGAATATGAGATGGCGTGGCGCAGAGAGTCTTGTTAAACTCTCTTTCTGCACTACTGAGTCCGTAAGTTTATGTGCTATTTGGCTGCAACCTCAATAGTGCACTGGTTAGAGTGCTGGGCTGAGTATTTATAGCTAGTCCCTAGTAAGTGAGCCATGAAGCTCACGGGGGTGACCTTGGGACAGCCCCCACTTTGTCAGCCTAGCTACATCCCAGGGTTACTGTGAGGACAGCGTGAGGAGGAAGAGAGCTCTGGACTCAAAGGAAAGGTGGGGTATAAATGTAATGAATCAATAAATACAGTCTTCTGTGCATATGAGACAACTATGGAGGCTGTGCAGGGAAAGAGAATCAATAGTGTACAATTTGTGTACATTATTTTGAGGAAATGTATTTGCTTCTAACTTTATAAACAATCACACTTTTTGCATTCTTCCTTTGAAACTCCAATACAACTACTTATTCTCTAACACTTCTTCTCCTTGAGCCTAGACTGCAATCTCAGTTCCATCCATCCTTAATCTAGATAGCTTTGTGGAGTCAGACAACTCAATTTACCGTGAGTATGATCTACATTCCACAGACATAAAGGTTAAAGTCTCCCTTTGATTTTTGATTTTTAATTTGTACCCCGCCCTACTCGGCTTGTAGGCTGACTCAGGGCGGCTTCCAACATAATTAAAGATACAATATGACAAAACCAAAATATAGTAAACATACAAAATATCAATAAAAAAGTCAGTAACACAGAAAATTACAATACATCATACAATCAATATAAAAATGCAATTAACATAATTCCTATGAAAAACAGTATATAAACAGAATATCAGCAAAACCTATGAAACAATAACAGAAATAGAGCAATCAAGCAAAAATACACCAAAAATACAATAATCAAGGCATAAATACATAATCATGAATCAAACAGCAATAAGATAATAATATAATGTACTAATGATATCAAAAAACAACATATCAATTAGTTTCAGAAATATGCAACTCTACTACCCATCCCTTCCTACCAGATCACTGGGACCGGAGGCGGGGGGAGATAAAGATAAACCAACCTACCACCACCACATAGTCCTTGAGTCCAGCCAGGAAAAAAGGGGGAGGGAGGAGGGGGAATGAAGGTAAAGATAGTCCAAGAGGGCATAGGGCATAAAGTCCAAACATACCGTCCTCCTTTTAGACCCCGCCCGAGCGACAAAGGTTGGGACGTTGTGGAGCTGAGTTGGTAATGGCTCCTATTGTCCTAGCCACGATGGAAACCACCAAAAACGCCCTCACCTCAAATGAACAGCCAGACCAAATGGAAAGCCGAGAAACCAAGAGTTCAGACCCCCCTCTAACCGGCGGGGCCATGGGGCAGGCGTAGCAGCTTCGCGGCAGCAAAGACAGTCAGCTTTTGAAGCCCCAATGTTGCACCAGGTGTTCCAACTCCCCTCTGTCCGGCGGGGCCATGGGGCAGGCGTAGCAGCTTCGCGTCAGCAAAGACAGTCAGCTTTTGAAGCCCCAATGTTGCACCAGGTGTTTCAACTCCCCTATGACCGGTGGGGCCATAGGGCGGGCATAGCAGCTTCGCAGCAGCAAAGGCGGATGGCTTTTGAAGTCCCGATGTTGTGCCAGGTGTTCCAACTCCCTTCTGACCGGCGGGGCCATGGGGCAGGCGTAGCAGCTTCGCAGCAGCAAAGGCGAATGGCTTTTGAAGTCCCGGTGTTGCGCCAGGTGTTCCAACTCCCTTCTGACTGGCGGGGCCATGGGGCGGGCATAGCAGCTTCGCGGCAGCAAAGGCAGATGGCTTTTGAAGCCCCGGTGTTGCGCCAGGTGTTCAGACCCTCCTCTGACCAGCAGGGCCATGGGGCAGGCGTAGCAGCTTCGCGGCAGCAAAGACAGTCAGCTTTTGAAGTCCCAGTGTTGCGCCAGGTGTTCCAACTCCCCTCTGACCAGCGGGGCCATGTTCTGACTCCCCTCTGACCGGCGGGGCCATGGGGCGGGCATAGCAGCTTCGCGGCAGCTACGGGGGTTGGCTTTTGAAGCCCTGGTGTTGCGCCAGGTGTTCAGACCCCCCTCTGACCGGCAGGGCCATGGGGCGGGTGTAGCAGCTTCGCGGCAGCAAAGGCAGATGGCTTTTGAAGCCCCGGTGTTGCGCCAGGTGTTCAGACCCCCCTCTGACCAGCGGGGCCATGGGGCAGGCGTAGCAGCTTTGCGGCAGCAAAGACGTCCCCTCTGACTGGCGGGGCCATGGGGCGGGCGTAGCAGTTTCGCAGCTTCGCAGCAACAAAGGTGGATGGCTTTTGAAGCCCCGGTGTTGCGCCAGGTGTTCCAACTCCCCTCTGACCGGCGGGGCAATGGGGCGGGCGTAGCAGCTTCGCGGCAGCAAAGACAGTCAGCTTTTGAAGTCCCAGTGTTGCGCCAGGTGTTCCAACTCCCCTCTGACCAGCGGGGCCATGTTCTGACTCCCCTCTGACCGGCGGGGCCATGGGGCGGGCATAGCAGCTTCGCGGCAGCTACGGGGGTTGGCTTTTGAAGCCCTGGTGTTGCGCCAGGTGTTCAGACCCCCCTCTGACCGGCAGGGCCATGGGGCGGGTGTAGCAGCTTCGCGGCAGCAAAGGCAGATGGCTTTTGAAGCCCCGGTGTTGCGCCAGGTGTTCAGACCCCCCTCTGACCAGCGGGGCCATGGGGCAGGCGTAGCAGCTTTGCGGCAGCAAAGACGTCCCCTCTGACTGGCGGGGCCATGGGGCGGGCATAGCAGCTTCGCAGCTTCGCAGCAACAAAGGTGGATGGCTTTTGAAGCCCCGGTGTTGCGCCAGGTGTTCCAACTCCCCTCTGACCGGCGGGGCAATGGGGCGGGCGTAGCAGCTTCGCGGCGGCAAAGACAGTCAGCTTTTGAAGCCCCAATTTTGAGCCAGGTGTTCCAACTCCCCTCTGACCGGCGGGGCCATAGGGCGGGCGTAGCAGCTTCGCAGCAGCAAAGGCAGATGGCTTTTGAAGTCCCGGTGTTGCGCCAGGTGTTCCAACTCCCTTCTGACCGGCGGGGCCATGGGGCGGGTGTAGCAGCTTCGCAGCAGCAAAGGCGGATGGCTTTTGAAGTCCCGGTGTTGCGCCAGGTGTTCCAACTCCCTTCTGACTGGCGGGGCCATGGGGCGGGCATAGCAGCTTCGCGGCAGCAAAGGTGGTCAGCTTTTGAAGCCCCGGTGTTGCACTAGGTGTATAGACCCCCCTCTGACCGGCAGGGCCATGGAGCAGGCGTAGCAGCTTCGCAGCAGCAAAGGCAGATGGCTTTTGAAGCCCCGGTGTTGCGCCAGGTGTTCAGACCCCCCTCTGACCGGCGGGGCCATGGGGCAGGCGTAGCAGCTTCGCGGCAGCAAAGACAGTCAGCTTTTGAAGCCCCAATGTTGCGCCAGGTGTTCCAACTCCCCTCTGACTGGCGGGGCCATGGGGCGGGCATAGCAGCTCAAAAGCCAGTCATATCCTTGCTCGAAAGCCAGTCATATCCGACTCTAGGGTGCAGTGCTCATCTCCACTTACAGCCAAAGAGCCAGCACTGTCTGCATCTGCAGATATTTCTGTGGTCATGTGGCAGGCTCGCCTAGATGCCGGAGCACACACAACACTCTTACCTTTCCCGCTGAAGTGGTACCTATTTATCTACTTGCAGTTTCTTGCTTTCCAACTGCTAAGTTGGCAGAAGCTGGGACAGAGATGGGGGCTAACTCCATCATGCAGCACTCAGGTCTCAAATTGCTGACCTGCCGACCTTCTGGTCGTCAAGTTCAGCATCTTAATCACTAATATGTAACATTCCAGTCTGAGGCAAGTGTTGAGAACTAAGATAGATGGACTACTGTGAAGATTTCCTATAAGCATGAGAGTACATCCTATTATTATTATTATTATTATTATTATTATTATTATTATTATTATTATTATTATTATTATTATTATTATTATTATTATTATTATTATTATTATTATTATTATTGTTATTATTGTTATTATCATCATCAACAACAACAACAACAACAACAACAACATCATCATCATATTTATATGCTGCCCCACTTGATTGCTCGTCTCTGCTGTTCACAGACCAGGTAAACATCACAAAATCATGTAAGTCATAAATACTGTACAACATTACAATATAGCATCATAAAAATACAACATTACAAAATATCATCATTGCAAGGGAAAAGGAAAAAGTCCTTCATTTAAAGTCCATACATTTCAATTAACAAGTCCATGCCAACAAAGTAACTGTCTCAACACAAATCATACCATGCCACAGGCGGGACCCAAACAATTGTGACAAAGGCTGGGACGGCGAGGTCCTCCGGCATCGGGGCCACAACGTCCTTTTTATCCCCGACTGAGGCGAGGCTCCAAGGACGGCAGCCGCCCCTCCGGCCCTTGCCACTGGCCGGGAGATAGGAAGCAGCTGCGGCCACTGTCTTTGGAGCCCTGCCTCATTCGGGGAATAAAAAGGACGTTGCAGCCCTGATGCCGGAGAACCTCACCACCCACCACCCCCCGACCAGGAGATGGGAAGCAGCTGTGGCCGCCGTCCTTGGAGCCCCGCCTCAGTTGGGGATAAAAATGACATTGCGGCCCCGATGCCGGAGGACCTCACTGCCCCCCCCCCCCGCCCTTGCCACCGGCCGGGAGATGGGAAATAGCTGCGGCTGCCATCCTTGGAGCCCCGCCTTGGTCAGGGATAAAAAGGACGTCGCGGCCCTGACACCAGAGGACTTTGCCACCGCCCCTCTGTTCTTTGGGTCCTGCCTGTGCCGTGGTATGATCTGTGTTGACAGTTACTTTGTTGGCGTGGACTTGTTAATTGAAATGTATGGAAGCTCAAGAAGAAGAGTCCAAGTGGCACCAGAGATAGGAATTAGGTACCTTCCCTGTTTCTGAGGGATGCTGCCAAGTATAATTCAGAGGCAAAACAAGGGCCTGCCTTCTCAAATGCCCTGCGCTGGCTAAGTCCTGCGGCACAGTATAGTCCCCTCTCCTCTATCAAGGGAAACGCAGACTGGGTATGTACAAAGATCATTATTCTTTCCAGACAAACATGGTGGAGCTGCGCACGAACCAGCTGGGCCAGCATACTCCATCATTGTTTCCTGGCTGGCATAGATGAAGGGCAGGCAGAGAGCTAGCTGCCATCCTACCACAAAAGGACAGGGACATTCATGGAAGCAAGGAACAACAGGATGACGAAGCAGGAGTCATTTCTCTGTGGCCTTCCTGAGATTTGGAGCATGTTGGGGGAGAAAAGGGGGGGGGGGAGAGACTGCTCTTTGTTGATCAAAGATCCCTTTGTCCTATTGCATTGTGTATCAGTATAGAATGCCTTCCTTGCACTGCTGTGCTTTAGCAACAGCAGAGCTCAGACATTTTTCTTTTATGAACTACAGTTCCTAGAACTCTTCAGACCACGCCCTTTCCATCTCCTTTCCATCTCTACCACAAAGAGAGGAGTGCCCAAACATTTTCGGCTGCGGACTGGTCATGTGGTTCAGCTGGTCGGTCACGTGGTTCCTCCCATTGGAAGTAAAACATGCCGCCCTCGCCACTCCTGGAAGTGGAAGTAAAACACGCCTGTTGGGCACGTTTTACTTCTGCTTCCGGGAATGGGAAGGGCCTCAAGGGCCGGATGAATTGGCGTTGGGGGCCAGATTCAACCCACAGGCCATAGTTTGGGCACCTCTGCCCTAAGAGTTTGGAAAAGACTGGATGCAACCAGGGACTCTACCTTCTTACAATACCCTCTGCCAGTAACGTGGTTTCCTCTTCTCTCCCCCACCCCGCATGTTTCAGCAGGGCCAATGGGGTGCCTCTACTGATCCAAACACACAGTGAAATCCACTGGCTACTCAGAAGCTGCCCTTGGGAACCAGACAGAGTTGACTGATTCACATGGTTGGGTCTCTCTGACTTGCCATCCTGCTCTGACTCAAAGAGCTAGACCAGGCAGACTCCCCAAGGAATCTCAGAACATGGGGAGTAAATGAGAGATGGGCAGGCAGAGGCTAAGATGTACAGACATTACCCAACAACCCGTTTCCCTCTTCTCCAATGCAGAAGCTCAAATATCTGCCTAAATGATACAACAGCAACTCTTTGTCCCCCATATCCCTAACTTCCCCTGCACTGTTGTCCCACCTCCCAGCTTACCTCGAGCCGCTTGCAACTGCTTGCGCTCAGCGTCCCGTTCTGCCTTGCTCTGTTTGCTCCGCACCCCAAGGGCTCCCGTCACCAGCCTCCTGGCCAGGGCAGCTGAGGTCTCGGGGCGTTCTTTGGGTGGCTGCAGGAATTCTGGAGGAAGGAGCAAGAAAAGGACAACCACCTCAGTGCTTAGAGTTAATTGAAAGCTCCACTTCCCAGAGCTGGAAGGAAAAAGGCAGGAGGACTTAGGTCAGTGATGGTGAGTCTTGGCACTCCAGATATTCTTGGATTTCCATTACTAGAAGCTCAAGTCAGCACTCCTGCTGATCAGGGCTTCTGGGAATTGAAGTTCAAGAACACCTGGAGTGCCAAGGTTGGCCATCACTGACTTAGGTGTTCAATCAGCATGTGAGTCCTTCTCCAAAGCTAGTGTAGCCTGAAATGACACTAGAGGCTGCTAAGTAGTACAGGAACACAGTTCCACTATGGCTTGGGTCCTATGCTGTACCACATACATGAGAGATGAGCGTACCTTTGACAAATGCCCCATGATAGGAACAACTCATGATGGAAGTAGGTATCAAAGAAGTAGGAGAGTAGACAAGATACCCTACAACTGTGATGGCAAACCTTGGCACTCCAGGTGTTCTTGGATTTCAATTCCCATAAGTTCAAGTCTCTGTGAATCCACTTGAATGGGATTACAAAGATTAACTTAAGTGCCAAGGTTCACCATCACTGCCCTACATAAACAGCAAGAGGACCAAGCCACTGGATGGATGCAATACAAATGCATTAGGCAGGTCTCTACTCTTGTTTGACTCCTGGCTGCAGAAACAAACTCTCCCACAGCACTACAATCTGACTGAGTGAGATAAGCTATGTGACAAACTTTTCAACTGATCATGTTATCTGGCATGAAACTGAGAAACCAGCATGCCTACAGGTTATATATGCTGAAATTAGATATTTGTTTTATTAATTTTCTTTTTTATTTGAATAATTCATTTGACTGGTTTTATTTTTTAAAAAATTTCTTTTGTAAAAGTAGAGGTACCTTAGAATGGTGGTGTATAAATTTTAAACGAACGAACATTAGCCAGCCGACTGCTTGCACTCAGCGTCCCATTCAATGGTATGTATTAACGCTAGAATTAGGACAGTTCACTGCTAATGGCACACATTCAACCACAGCAATGTCATTGCTTCATCCAATGGTCAGTTGTTGAATTTGGGAAGTCCAACATAAGAGAGAAAGAGACTTTAAGCAGAGCAGTTTTCATGGCCAGTGAGCATTTCATTTGCTCCATATAAGCAAGCAGCACTAGTAAAACTAAGGCAGGTGCAGAGAGATCTGTAAGAGCAGGCAGGACAGCAGCCTCATAATAATCATTACCCATAATGAAGATGAACTGTGTTAACATCTGCAGGAAAATGTGTAGTACAGATGTGAGTTAATGGCTGGTAGATATCCTGCATGGTAGATGTTCCATTAGCTCTGGTGTCCTCAAGCTGGTGACCTCCAGATGTGTTGGACTGTAACTCATTATAACCCGACCCATCTGGAGGATGTCAGGTTGGGAAAAGAATAAATGGTATTAACTCCACGTCCCTTTTGGCCTCACCAGCATAGGCTCGAGCCTTGGTCTTTGCTGCCTGAGTCGCCTGTGACAGTGGACGGGTTTTCACCATTAGGTGCTTGGTGCTGAGAGCATCAGCAGCTGTGGGAAGAAAACAGACATTTCACTTTCAAGAGGAAGATGCAGGTATAGAGCCTTGCAATTCCCTGTCCAAGGAAAACTGTACACAGACACCAATCCCCACCATCTCCCAAGAGTCCCCACCTTCTATGCAGCAGAGACACAGCCAAGTCGTTCTCCAAAACAGAGCATACCTGTGATGGGGCTGGAAAAGATGCCAAGTGCATGCGTGTCGTCTACCCACTTAATGTCAAAACCCTTCTTCCTATTGAGGGAGAAAAAGAAAGTTGGAGATGTCACACTATTGGGATGGAGGAGAGAGAGAAAGAAAGAGCACAAGATGAAAAAGTAATTCTACAGTCCTGAGAGCAGTATAAGAAGGGTGCAGGTCAGGATCTGACTGGCTTTGTGCGTTCACTCTGAACTTCCTAATACAAGGATGGCTGATATTACTATTCTCACAGGAGCCCTGGTGGTGCAATGGTTAAACTGCTGTACTGCAACCAAAAGGTTACAAGTTCGATCCTGACCAGGGAACAAGATTGACTCTGCCTTCCATCCTTTCAAGGTCGGTAAAATGAGTCCCCAGCATGTTGGGGGCAAAATGCTAATTCATTTGTGAACCACCCAAAGAGTGCACTAAGCGCTATGGAATGGTATACAGTAAAACCCCGACTTACAAATGCCCCAAGTTACATAAAATTTGACTTACATAATGATTTTGTGCTAAAACCATGTCCCGATTTACACAAATGTCCCGATTTACATAAATTTACGTAACACGATTTCTTATGGGTTTTCTTCGAGTTACATAAAAAAATTCATTTTTCCTATGGGTTTGCTTCCAGTTACGTAAAAATTCATTTCCCTATGGGTTTGCTTCAATTCACATAAAAATTTCATTTTTCCTATGGGTTTGCTTCGAATTACATAAAAAAACCGATTTAAGCAAAAGCCTATGGAATGGCCTTTTTGCGTAAGTAGGGGTTTTACTGTATAAGTGTGATTGCTTTGCTTTGTGTAACAGCATGCTGTTCTTTAGAAGCTCTTTGGCAGATGGTGATAACAGTCTGTGAACCTGGCATAAAAGGCATCATCTCCACAGCTCATCTGAGGACATTTAGGTAAGCACAACCACAGAAGGAAAAGCTCCAAGTGAGGATGCTTGCCACTCACTTCACAGTCACCCCTGCTCCAAAGGTGTACTACAAAGGGAGATGGTATGAGTGGGGGGGAAATGTGGAAAAACTGCTCACTGGTAGCTGCAAAAGATGAACATCAGATCCTCTGTACGGAATTCGGATGGGAAGTCATAGATCTCAATGACATGCGGCAGCTCAGAATCACTCAAGTCCAGATCTGCCGGAGAATAGTTGTAATAGTCAAACCGTGGCTCCTGTAATGTTGTAGCAACTGGGCTGCGGACAGACAACTGGAAGAGAAAAAAGTGAATAACCGTGAACCTGATGCCTGGTTACATTGGAGAAGGTCTTCCTATTACCCTTTTCTTCAACATAACACAGGGCACCAGAAGATCTGGGGGTGCCATGTCAGAGACTGGATCCTTATTCTTATCTCTCTCCCTTCTCCATACCCTACAATGACGGGTATATGCACAGCCTTTGACTGGCAAGCACCTTGGTGCAGTCTAGGAACAGGTGTAGTGCCTGATTGATGGAACAGTGGGATTCTGCTTTGGAGAAGGATTGATGGCCCACAGGAGATGGGGAGTTATTGATCAGGCACCTCTTGCTGGTTATATGCTTCCCCCACTAACCCTTTCTTTCTGCTGTTTTATTAGGTCTCCATTCCCCATTCTTTCCAGAGGAGGAAGTTGGCATGAGGCTTTGCTCTTAGGAAACACAGGATTGCACAGACGGAAGGCAAACTAATTCCCAAGGCCGCTGCAAAACTATAGAATTGGTATGGCACCATCCCTGGTTATGTGAGCAGAGCTAGCAGAAGTGAGATAAATATCAGAAGGGACAGAGACCAAAGAGTCAGGCTGGGGCGCCCGTATTCTACACACGAGTGGAATCTTAACCTATAAAACCAAGGGTTAACCATTGGAACTGGCTATAGGTTGCTATGCCTCGCCCTACTTGCCTGCACTCACCCTTCATGCACACGGCCGATCTGGGTACGCAGGTCAACGAAGGATTGAGAAAACTGGCAGTGGGGCAACAGCCCCACAAACGCAAAGAAAGGGAAACAACTTCACTTCCCAACATTCCTTGCGCCGCGCCGCGCCAGAGCCAATCAGGCTGAGAGGCTCTCGCACGGTGCAGCGTTTGGACACGCGCCGCAGCCAATCAAAAGAAAAACATTTTAAAAAAACACAGCACAAACACAAAGCACCAACCCATAACTACAAGCCCCAGCGTCCTGCGCGCCATGAGCGCGCAGAACGCTGAGGAAGCCGGCACCCAAGAAATAAAGCAAAAACAAAAACCCCGGGAGAGCAAGTCCGCCAAGCCGCGGGAACCAAAGCCCCCCTCCCCAACAGTGCCTGAAGCTCCTAATCAGAGTTTCCCCTTTAATATCACTGGGTGGGGGGTGTTGTAAATAAAGCAAAAACAAAAACCCCGGGAGAGCAAGTCCGCCAAGCCGCGGGAACCAAAGCCCCCCTCCCCAACAGCGCCTGAAGCTCCTAATCGGAGTTTCCCCTTTAATATCACTGGGTGGGTGGGGGGTGTTGTAAATAAAGCAAAAACAAAAACCCCGGGAGAGCAAGTCCGCCAAGCCGCGGGAACCAAAGCCCCCCTCCCCAACAGCGCCTGAAGCTCCTAATCGGAGTTTCCCCTTTAATATCACTGGGTGGGGCGGGGTGTTGTGCTCCCCCTCTCTACTGGCTCCCCTGGGGTTGAGAGGGTGGGGGGAGGGACAAAAGGAGTCTGTCTCCCCCACCCTCCTGACCTCAGGGGACCCGGCAGAGAGGGGAATCCCTCCCCCCCCCCCACACACACACGCCCCATGTTAAAGAGAAGTGGTTTCTTCTCTTTAAAAATTGAGTTGGGGGGGGGGAAATCCCCCTCTCTACTGGCTCCCCTGGGGTTGAGAGGGTGGGGGGACAAAAGGAGTCTGTCTCCCCCACCCTCCTGACCTCAGGGGACCCGGCAGAGAGGGGATTCCCTCCCCCCACACACACACGCCCCATGTTAAAGAGAAGTGGTTTCTTCTCTTTAAAAACGGAGTTGGGGGGGAATCCCCCTCTCTACTGGCTCCCCTGAGGTTGAGAGGGTGGGGGGGGACAAAAGGAGTCTGTCTCCCCCACCCTCCTCACCCCAGGGGACCCAGCAGAGAGGGGATTCCCTCCCCCACACACACACATGCCCCATATTAAAGAGAAGAAACCAAGTGGTTACTTCTCTTTAAAAACGGAGTTGGGGGGGGGGGAAATCCCCCTCTCTACTGGCTCCCCTGGGGTTCAGAGGGTGGGGGGGACCAAAGGAGTCTGTCTGAGAGGGGATCCCCCCCAGGACACCAAAAAACACAAAAACAAACAATCAAAAACATTCAAAAATACACAAAAACAAACAAAAATAACACCAAAAAAAGTAAACAACAACAAACATTTCCAAACACACCCAGCCCCCAGTCAAACACCACAAAATCCAACCACCACCACCACCCCAAATAAAGAAAAACAGCTAACTCACCACCACACGACCTCATACCACAACGACTGGAAAAGAAATGAATAAAGAAAGAGACTACTTACTGGAAGAAGCTCCACCCAGAGGCCACGAGAGAAAAAACAGTCAAAATACAAGATAACCCCTACCAGCAGCACTTGCTGCCCACAATAACAAAAAAAAATCAAAAAGACACAATAGGCCCACACAAAAGGCCCCAAGAGTTTTTCGAAAAAGTATATCATCCTTTATTCTTTTTTTCATCCACAAAACCAAAACACCAAACAAAACTCATCACAGTTTAAAACAGGCCATCAAAAAAATTTGTATAAATAAAAATTTTAAAAATTTCAAATATAGATTAACCTCTTCTTTACAAACATTAACAACAACAACAACAACAAAAACTTTCCAACACCATTTAAAACAGCCCGGCAACGCCGGGCAACCTTTGCTAGTAGGAAATAAAGGAAGGAGCAAAGCTGCAAACAAGTATTCTTTGGAGTAGCTGCTGTGCCAACAGATTTAAAAACAGATACACTAAGAGATAAAAGCAGAACAGTTGCCAATATTGTCAGAGTGGTAACACATATATAAGGTGTCCCCCTCCCCAGGGGTGGCGGCGGCTCCTCATTCAAGTAACACCATCAATGTTCATATTGCAAATGGGAGACAAACAGAAGCACAAGGTAGGCTCATGATGGCGAACCTTGGCACTCCAGATGTTCTTGGACTTCAATTCCCAGAAGCCCAAGCACCCTATGAATCCACACGAATGGGTTTACTGTGATTCATCCGGCCCACGCTGTTCTCATCGTTCCGGGAAGCAGAAGTAAAACACACCCATACGGTTAAGGCTCTTCCAGGTTAACCCTTCCTCGTATGGGCACATTTTACTTCCACTTCCGGGAGCGATGAGGGCAGCGTGGGCCGGATGAATCACAGTAAACCCATTCGTGTTGATTCACAGGGTGATTGTGCTTCTGGGAATTGAAGTCCAAGAACATCTGGAGTGCCAAGGTTCGCCATCACTGTGCTAGCAGAATGCTAGCACTGGGTCCCTAAACTGCACAGATCAGCACTCGTCCTAACGGCAAGGGAGTCTATAACTCAGGCAGCCTCCTGTCTGATTCCCTGAGTACCTCTATCAACAGAAGCCACAGTTATACAGGAAAAGTCTATAAATTCCAGCCACGTCAATCAATAAAAAGCCGTAATTTAGATGGTTTCACAAGGAAGATGAACTGGTGGGTGGAAAGGAGCACATGAGATTAACTCAGAAAACCAGTGAGAAAGGGATGGACATGGGACGCATGCCTCCATGGGTTCAACAGAAGCCTAGTTGCAAACTCGGAACATTTGGTGCTCAAGCAAACAATATTAGGTCCCAGCAGGACCAAGCCTAAAAAACACTTAAGGGAGCATCATGTTTATAATGGCACACAGCATGGCAAACTATCAGAGACTGTGGAGTAAATGCTACTAATATATGAAAAATGGGCACTATAAATTTTCCTATGATTTTTGTGAATTTTATGCAGTGTTAATGTATACACAACCCCACACAGAAACAGCCTCTTTCTCCCTTTCCATTCTCTCCCTGGACTCACGTAGCCCTGAATCCATCTTCCTTTCCCACCCTCAGAATCCTTTGTTTACACAAGAGACTTGCCCACCTCAGTCTTTGCTTCTCCAGGTTGCTTCCTATGGATGATCATTACAGGACTGGTCTGCTTGCTCATTTGCAGCTCCCAAATTAACCCAAACCTCTGTTCCACAGATTCCCCTGGCTCACTCATTTGCATCCCCTATAGCAGTGATAGCCAACCTTGGCACTCCAGTGTTCTTGGACTTCAATTCCCAGGAGCCCTGATCAGCAGATGTGCTAACTTGGGCTTCTGGGAATTGAAGTTCAAGAACACCTGGAGTGCCAAGGTTCGCCATCACTGCCCTATGGCATCTTTCCTTTGCTCAGGCTCCCAGAGTCATTGCATACACATCTCCCAGGACTGCTCTGCCCTGAAGTTAGCCCTCACCTTTTGTCCTGTGGTTTCACGGGCAATTAATAATTAGGCAAAGGTTGGTTTACACATGGCTGCTCACAGGATCAACTCTGTTTTTGCACACAGGAAGCTTGTTTTGCACATGGCTCAACACCTCCTGTTACTTTCATGTATTCCCATGTGACATCTCAGCTGTATAAAAGGATCTGCCTTTCCCGTACACAAGGCCTTTTTCACTTTAGAATTGACCCTGGGCGTAGAGCCCATTTATTGTCAGGTACCAGCAGTGGCTCAAGTAGCTAAGACGCTGACTGGGAAGCAGAAGGTCAGCAGTTCGATTCCTGAGTACTGCAGGACGGAATGAGCTCCCATCTTTGTCCCAGCTCCTGCCAACCTAGCAGTTCGAAAGCAAGAAATTGCAAGTAGATAAATAGGGACCACTTTGGTGGGAAGGTAAACAGCGTTCCGTGCGCTCCGGTGTCTAGTCATGCCTGCCACATGACCAGGGAAACGTCTGCAGAAGCAGACAGCGCTGGCTCTTCAGCTTAGAAACAGAGATGAACACTGCACCCTAGAGTCGGATACGATTGGCTTTCGGGCAAGGGAAACCTTACCAGCAATAAATGACCTCTTATCTAGCTTATCAGAAAACAAAAAATAAAAACACTGCCAGCGCTTTAAAGACCATATTTTTACTGTGAGTTTTCACAGATCAAGTCCACTTTTTCCTTGATCCACGAAAGCTCACAGTAAAAATATAGCAGTTAGTCTTTAAAGTGCTGCAGTGTTTTTGTTTTCTGATATGCCTGAAGCACAGAATAACATGGCTACTATTCCAAAAAATTCTCTTATCTAGCTATATGGCATTTTGTCTGGTCTTTCTCTGGCAAGGGAACCTGGAAAAATTGGGTATTTTTAAATTCTTATTTTCAGGAACATTAAGGGCCTTAAGGGGTCCAGGTGACAGTTTCAAGTAGCCCCATCCAGTGAAGGCAGCAAGGGGCATCAACAGCAAAGGGGCTGCCTAGGTAGCAAATAAGCTAGTCTGTCAGTTGATCCCCTGTGCCCTCAGGGACATACAGTGATACCCCATACAACATCCAAACTTGGTTCCACAAGTTTGGACTTTATACAGATTTGGACTTTGTATGAGGCATGAAAAATCCTAGCCGCGATGCCTCATACAATGTCCAAATCCTAGCCACGATGCCTCATACAACGTCCAAATCCTAGCCATGATGCCTCGTACAACGTCCAAATCCTTGCCGTGATGCCTCATACAATGTCCAAATCCTAGCCGCGATGCCTCACAATGTCCAAATCCTTGCCACGATGCCTTGTACAACGTCCAAATCCTTGCCGCGATGCCTCGTACAACGTCCAAATCCTAGCCACGATGCCTCATACAACGTCCAAACCCTTGCCACGATGCCTCGTACAATGTCCAAATCCTTGCCGCGATGCCTCGTACAATGTCCAAATCCTTGCCGCTATGCCTCATACAACGTCCAAATCCTAGCCACGATGCCTCAGACAACGTCCAAATCCTTGCCATGGTGCCTCGTACAACGTCGTTTCCATAGAGATACATTGTACTGTAACAGCACAGACTTCAGGGCAAAGTCAAGGAAACAGGAAACCGACAGAACTTTAAGAATTCATTGTCTAAAGGCTAAAAACATTACAAGAACATGTCAAACAACCCTGATTGTCCAAGAACCTGAAGAATGCTGCAAAAATCCCAGGAATGCTTCTAAACATTCTGACGAAAAAATCCAAAAAACCCAACATCGTGCTCAAAACCACTCCTAAACACTCTTCGCCTCATGCAAAACCCACAAGAGCAATGCACGCATGTGTCCTGCCTTTCATACTGCCCAGGCACAATGCAACCTGGGGAAAACCCCAATGCCTCATACAAAGTCGCAGCGACTTTGTATGAGACAACTTTTTTCAAGGAATTAGGCGATGTTGTACGAAGCGGACTTTGTATGAGGTATTACTGTATATGTTTCGTCTGTTTTTGATTTGTTGTGTGTTGTGTTTGTTGTGCTATCTGATATTTATTTGTACACCACCCAAAGTGGGAAATCTCCCAAATGGGCAGTATAAAAATGTAATAAACAAACAATTAAATAAATAAATATGGTGACAAAAATGTAATATAAGAACTGGAATTTGGCAACAGCTGCTCCTGGAAGGTGGGAAGAGAGTGCTCTGTCTCTGTGCAATTTTATAGACTTGACCAAAGTGAGTGTGCTATGCAGCTATCTGGCACATGCCTGAATCAGGCTATGGAGCAGCTCGTTGCTTTTGTCTCATTGCAACCATGTCTATAATGTTTTGCATGCCACTAAGAGTGTAAGCCCATTAAAAGCTGGAGTTTCCTGTCCTCGGTTGCTTACAGGAACTATGGGCCCTAGTGCTGCATTAACACAGTCTTAGCCTCCTGTTCACAGTCGCCTTCCCAGAGATTGCTTGTCTTGTGCTGGGAAAGGTTCTGCCGGCGGATGCACAGGTAACAGGGAGCAAGAGGACACAGGAAATGAACACTGTCTGCCACAGCTCAATGCTCTCCAAAGGTTTATTCATTATGGAGAGCGCGTTCCACGAGCAAGCAGGGCACCACACTGACTCGGCTTGCTTTCTTGGCTTTTGAGATCAAGAATACAGACGACAAAATATATGGGGTGGGGTGAGAAATGTAATGACAGGGTTTAGCAAAGCCTCATTCCCATACCATACAACCGTACGTTGCTTTGCTCATGCAGAACACTCAAAGAAGAACATTTCTTCTTCTAGGAATAAATTTTGTAGATTTCTCTGCTGCAAATTAAAAATTTTGTTCTGATTTGGGAAAGATTATTTGTAAGTGAGGAGAAACAAGTTGTTTATCTAGCAATACAATAAAGATTGATTATGTTGCCTCTTCATTCTAACTTTTCATTTTACAAAATGAAGATCGACCCAGACCTTCAGAAGCATGAAGCTCAAGCACACCAGTTTCCCAAGGGGAGCTTCAACTATCCCCTTCTCTAAGGAAATGGGTGTTTCCTCTCCTCCTCAGGCTGTGTTGAAGGAACAGGGCCCGCACTGCTTTTTTCAATCAGCCAGGACCAGGCACCGACCAGGCAGGACCAGGCACCAAACCCATGGCAACAATTTCTCGGTAGAGAGGAAACACAACCATGCTATTCCAGTAGGACAAAAATGCACAGAAAATGTGCAAAGGACACTACCTATGCCCCAAGCAAGGCTGAAAAGCTCTTTTAACCCCCAAGACACACATAAACAAATGGATAGTATGGTAAAACCTCGCATAAAGAGCGCCTCGCTTAGAGACTAACTCACTTAAAGAGTAGAATTTTCTCTGGTTGCCTCGCTTTACAACTAAAACCAACCAAAAACTCACTTAACAACTAAATCGGGGTTCACAAACCCTCCCCCCAACCAGAAGTCACAATTGGTCACTTACAATGGTGTTTTGCTTAAAGCACAAACTCACTTAAAGAGCAATCCTGTGGAACGCATTATTTTTTTATTTTTTATTTTTTTTATTTTTCATTTTTCTATCCCGCTTTCCTGACACAAGTGCCACTCAAAGCGGCTTACAACATATATAAAAATACAATAAACAGAGCAAAAAACAAAAACATTAACCTCAACCACCCAGCAGCCACAAAGGTGCCCCATGGTTCAAAGACCATAAGGGCAGCTGCGTCGACAGCAGTGGTTCCCACCTGTCACTCTCCTTGTAGAGAACGAGTCCCAGACAGGGCAAAAGGCAAAAGTCCCACAGACAGCGGCGTCGGCGGCGGGCGCAGGTGGGCTCCATCCCCGAGCAATGGAGTGGCTTCGGGGAGAGCGCGGGCCTCTCTGCGGCGGCGGCGGCTTTTCACCCCTCCAGCCAGGCGTGGCTCGGAGGGGGCAGCGTCGGCGGCGGGCGCAGGTGGGCTCCATCCCCGAGCGATGGAGTGGCTTCGGGGAGAGCGCGGGGCTCTCTGCGGCGGCGGCTTTTCACCCCTCCAGCCAGGCGTGGCTCGGAGGGGGCAGCGTCGGCGGCGGGCGCAGGTGGGCTCCATCCCCGAGCGATGGAGTGGCTTCGGGGAGAGCGCGGGCCTCTCTGCGGCGGCAGCTTTTCACCCCTCCAGCCAGGCGTGGCTCGGAGGGGGCGGCGTCGGTGGCGGGCGCAGGTGGGCTCCATCCCCGAGCGATGGAGTGGCTTCGGGGAGAGCACGGGCCTCTCTGCGGCGGCGGCAGCGGCGGCTTTTCACCCCTCCAGCCAGGCGTGGCTCGGAGGGGGCGGCGTCGGCGGCGGGCGCAGGTGGGCTCCATCCCCGAGCGATGGAGTGGCTTCGGGGAGAGCGCGGGCCTTTATGCTCTTTAAGCGAGGATCCACTGTACAGTATAATGAATAAGTAGCAATAAACACATCTGCAATACACCATTGAGCCACAAGTCATGAATTCTGGTGCCCATACTTACTAACGCTCCTCACAAGTCCCACTTTTGCATACAAACTTGACACGCAGCCCTCAAGTAAGTCACACGGACCTTGAGACAAGGGGTGAAGCTATATTTTCACCAGGACAAGGGACAGCACAGATGCTGCTTTATTTAAGCATAGGTTGTTTTCTGGGCATTGCTGCCTTTTCTTCATTTTCATCTCACCTTATTATTATTTTTGAACATAAGCAGGAAGAAGATAGGCAACTATGTGTTTGAGTCTAGCACAATCACTGGGTGAAAGGTACAGTATGGCAGAAAAGACAGGCTCAAACTTGCCTGTGAATTGTCACTATTAAATTTTCTCCAGCACCTGCAGATTCTCTTGATTTCCAGACTCTGGGTACATTCACAGTAAAAGGAGCAGGGGTTTAACCTATGGTCAATAACACACACACACACACCCCACACACACACAGTAATATATAACAGACAGTGCATATTTTACTGCAGAAGAGATACAAACTGACTGTAAATAAGGTGGTATCTTGCCATATACAGCATATTGTAGTGTATAATAGTTTACATTCCAAGTGCACCTTCTTTTGCTCAACAATAGGGGATTCTGTGTGTGTGCGCGCACGCGCTTGCGTGTGTGTGAGCATGCTTGATTTGAGGATGTTTTCCACACCAAGATGAGGAAGTAGAGTCCCCGTCACATATGTGGATCTATCACTATTTGCAATTCAAGTCCTGTTTTATCCACATAAAGTCTTGCACCTCATTAAAGGGATACAAGCTTTTGTATAATTGGTCCTGACAAAAAGTCTTGCTCTGTTTCTCTTCCCAGCTATTTTCCTAACTTTTCTTTTTCATTATCAAAATGGTTGTTTCCCTTCAGGTGAAATTCCAAACAGTGTTTAGCCAAGCCACTATTAAGCTGTATTTCCTAATTTCTATTAAAGGTCACCCTTGCTCGAAAGCCAGTAGTATCCGACTCTAGGGTTCGGTGCTCATCTACATTTACAGCCAAAGAGCCAGTGCTGTCTGCATCTGCAGATGATTTCATGGACATGTGGAAGGCATGCCTCAACACTGGAGTGCACAGAATGCTGTTTACTTTCCCACTGAAGTGGTCCCTATTTATCTACTTGCAATTTCTTGCTTTTGAACTGCTAGGTTGGCAGGAGCTAAGACAGAGACAGGCACTCACTCTGTCATACAGTACTCGGGAATCAAACTCCAACCTTCCAGTCAGCGAGTTCAGTGTTTTAACCACTTGAGCCACAGCAGTCCCTAATTTCTATTACATTAACCTACAGTCCAGTTATTTCCCAATAAGCAAAATTCAAGATCTTCTCCTTTGCACCGAGTACAGGTGAAACTCGGAAAATTAGAGTATCATGCAAATGTCCATTTATTTCACTTAAAAGGTGAAACAAATATATGAGATAGACTCACTACATGCAAAGCGAGATATGTCACGCCTTAATTCGTTATAATTGTGATGATCATGACGAACAGCATACATGAGATTATGTGATGATTATGGGGTACATGGGATTGGGGGTTGAAGTTTTCATAAACTGTAAGCCATAAGCATCAACATTATAACAAAGTAAGGCTTGAACTATCTCGCTTTGCATGCAATGAGTCTATCTCATACGTTTCACCTTTTAAGTTGCATTACTGAACTGAATGAACATTTGCATGATATTCTAATTTTCTGAGTTTCACCTGTATATAGAGTACCAAAACTAACAATATAGCATGGGGAAATATGTGTAGGTAAATTAATCCAACTGCACACATTTAACTGTCCATAAAGGAAAATAAGAGGTATTCATATGGCATCCATAGGAAGAAGATACATAGGTTCGCCATCACAACTATACACTATACCAGTGATGGTGAACCTTGGCACTCCAGGTGTTCTTGGACCTCAATTACCAGAAGCCCAAGTCAGTATTCCTGCTGATCAGGGCTTCTGTGAATTGAAGTTCAAGAACATTTGGAGTGCCAAGGTTCGCCATCACTGCACTATACTATCAGTTGGGTACATAAATGAGGAAAATACTTAAAGATTTGCTTCAAGACAGTGAAGGAAAACACCAGTGGTGAAATAAAATGCTGGCCAGAATTCTACTGGTTAGTTACATTGATGCACATGCAATGGTGTAAACTGCACAGCAAACTACTGCTAGTTAACATCTTGCTACTTGTATTCACTATCACTGTGTGTTAGTTGATAAATTGGTGTACAACAAGGATACAAGAAGCAAATTGTTACTTAGCAGTAATTTGTTACTGCAATTCACTCCACTGCACTTAAGAACCAAGAGCATTCTAGCTACTATCTGACACGACTGCTGATTTGCATACAACTTGAAACATCCCTTCCCCAACCTGGTGTCCACCAGATGTGTTGAACTACAGTTCTTATTATCCCTTAACAACCATGAACAAGGGTGATGAGAATTGTAATGCAATATATCTGGAGGACTCCAGCATACCTGTCAACCGCGGCTCCGGACAATCCGGGACCTGCACACAACGGTTCTGCGCAAGTCGCGTTCTATGCATGCGTAGAAGGCTTTTACACTTGCGTAGAACCCTTTTACGCTTGCGTAGTCTTCTAAACAAGCGTAAAAGCCTTCTACGCATGCGTAGAACGCGACTTGAGCAGAATGGATGTGCAGTACCTCCCCCCCCCCCACCCCCTGCTGCCAATTCCGGGGTTTTGGCAGCTGTGGGCGGGAAATGGCGCAAATCGGCACCGAAAATTGGGAAATCCTGGCCAATCCGGGAAGGTTGACAGGTATGGACTCCAGTTTGGGGAAGGCTGCCCTAAAACAATTGTTCTGTAGATTCTTCTGAATGTTATTTACCACAGTAAACCACGACACTGTCTTCTTTTTCATCCTGTTTGAGCTCCAAACGAGATCATCTCCCAGTTATTAAAAAAAAACCCAAGCCTTGTCTTAACCATTCACCATGGCAAGAGCAATGTCTGGGGTCTTCTTCAAACAGGGCACTATTATAAAATACTGTTACTTAGAAGTTAAAGGAAACTGTAAATTCGCCCCCGCCCCCTTTCAAAGAGCCATTGGAGTTAACTTATAATTTTTTCTCTTGTTCGCTAAAAGCTATTCCCCGCTCCCACCCATTTCTTACAACTATAGATAATGCATTTTCACTCTCACAATTTGGTCGGCTGCACCTTCTTCCGAGTGGTTATGTGAAATATAATTGAAAGGAAATTATCCCTGACTTTCTAAAATTAGTGCTTTTCAGTGTGTATGGTTTACTGGTGTCAGTTCTCTGCCAAACACAGTCAGGGACTTGGTTTCATTAAGCAAAATTATTGCATAGTACAGAACTTTTAGTTTTGCAAATAGGTCAGGTCTGCACTCGCACAAATCCATGTACCCAACCTCTGGGACTAGAAGTGGAAGCCCCTCGTGAATAGACTGTTCCCAACCAAATAACTTGCCTTTAAGTCCAGACATGTTGTTGCACTACTGATCTCTCCATCAACTACTGCAGAGAACCAAGCCTCCCATTATAGAGAGAAAATAAGATAAGAATGCAGTTTTAACCTTGATGAAATAAATTGTCATGGTCTCACACTTCAATTTCCTGTTGTCATCCAGCATGGGGAAAAATGTGTTTTGTTGCCTTCTCACCTAAAACAGTATCCTAGCCAAGCCATCACAGTTGTAATAAGCATGTGCAACTGTCAAGGAATCCCTCCAAATGTAACCCTGGCTTAGCTTATACTAGCAGAGGTTGCCCGGCGTTGCCGGGCTGTTTTAAATTGTGTTGGAAGGTTAAATTGTGTTAATGTTTTTAAAAAATTGCTTAGTCTATAATTTTAATTTTTAAAATGTTTATTTATGTAAAAAATTTTTTGGCTTGGCTGTTATTAACTGTGATCTGCTTTTTTGGGTTTTTTAAGGATTAATAAAAAAACAAAGTATGATATAATTTTTTCAAATTGTTTTATGTAAGCGAATAATGTTTTAGTTTTTTGAATTTTTTAAATTAGTTGTACCGTAGGTAATTTTAATAATGTAAAAGTAAATGTTTTTTACATTCAATGTTTTTAAAATGTGTTTGGATGTTTTGTGTTTTAATTTGAGTTAAAACTCAGCACAGGATTTTTAAAAGTTTCTATTGTATTTTATTGATATATGTTTGTGATTTGTGTTAAAGTGTGTTTTAGTGTAATTTTTTGACTTGTTTTTATTGGTGTGACCTTTTGTGTAAAATTGTGAATTTGTGTTATGTTTTTGATTTGTTTTTACTCTTGTGGCCTTTTGTTTGGGGGCTGTTGTATGTTTTTGAATTGTTTTTACTATTGTGGCCAGCAGGTGGTGCTGGTAGGGGTTATTGTATTTTGACTGTTTTTTCTCTCCTGGCCTCTGGGTGGAGCTTCTTCTTGTAAGTAGTCTCTTTCTTCATTTCTTTTCCGGTCCTTGTGGAGGTAGGACATCTTTTGGTAAGTTTGCTTTCTTTCTTTCTTTTGTGTGTGTGTGTGTGTGTGTGTGTGTGTGTGTGTGGTTTGGAATTTGTATTTTTTGTCTGTTTGTTTTGTTTTTTATTGTGTTTTTGTTTACTTTGTATTGTTTTTTGGTGTTGTTTTTGTTTGTTTTGGTGTATTTTTGGATGTTTTTGACTGTTTTTAGTAATTTTTTAAAAAGTTTTTTTATTTGGTGGTGGGGAGGGGGCGTGGTCGTTGGGGGTTAGGAAAGGTGGGCTAGGTGGTGGTGAGGGGGCGTGGTCAGTGAGGGTTAGGAAGGGTGGGCTAGGTGGTGGGGAGGGGGGCATGGTTGGTGGGGGTTAGGAAGGGTGGGCTAGGTGGTGGGGAGGGGGCGTGGTCGGTGGGGGTTAGGAAGGGTGGGCTAGGTGGTGGGGAGGGGGCATGGTCAGTGGGGGTTAGGAAGGGTGGGCTAGGTGGTGGGGAGGGAGGCTTTATTGTGTTATGGTGCTTTGATTGTGTGGAGTCGTGAAAATAGATTGGGGTTTCCCCTTTAATATCAGTGGGTGGGGGGTTGCGATCCCCCTCTCCGCTGGCTCCCCTGGGGTTGGGAGGTTTGGGGGGACAAAAGGGGTATGTCCCCCCAACCCTTCTGGACACAGGAGACCAGGGAGAGTGGATCGATTTTTTCCCCTCCTTAAAAAAACTCCATCTTTAAAGAGAAGAAACTGCTTGGTACCCCTTTTTGTCCCCACAAACCTCCCAACCCTAGGGGAGCCAGCAGAGAGGGGGATCACAACTCCCCACCTACTGATATTAAAGGGGAAACTCCAGTCGGGAACCTTCAGGCACCGGTGGTGAGGGAAAGAAGGGCAGTTGGTGTTTGCATGGCTGTGAGGCGGTGAGTTGTTTTTTTAATTTTTCGGGCGCCGGCTTCCTCAGCGTTCTGCACATTCATATCGCGCAGGACTCTGGGGCTTGTAGTTATGGGTTTGTGATTTGTGGTTGTGGTGTGTTTTTTTTCCTGCGGCTTTATTTTGATTGGCCGCGGCGCATTTCTCAATGTTCTTTGTGGTCGCGCCTGTCAGCCTGATTGGCTGTGGCACGGCGCAGTGCAAAGAACGTTGGGAAATGAAGTTGTTTCCCTTTTTCGCGTTTGTGGGGCTTTTGCCCCACTGCTGGTTTTCTCAATCCTTTGTTGACCTGCGGACCCAGTTCGGCCGTGTGCACGAATGGTGGGTGCGGGTCATTAGGGAGTGGCTTAGGAACCTATAGCAAGTTCCAACGGTTAACCCTTGGTTTTATAAGTTAAGATGTGTTTCTTCTTCCGTGCCTAGGCCAGACAAGAAACTGCCAAAATAAAGCCACCTTTTGGTGAGCTCATTCTGCAGTTCCTTTCACCTGACCTTGTGTGAGAAAGATTAGCTGGCAACACAAGGTTGCTGTTACCAGGGTATGATTGATTGTGGTTAAAAAATACCACAATCTTCAAGGAGGCTCTTTCTGTGTACCCTGTTTATATGTGCTTATAAAGGTGAAACTCGGAAAATTAGAATATCGCATAAAAGTTTGTTCAGTTCAGTAAAACTTAAAAGGTGAAACAAATATATGAGATACTCATTACATGCAAAGCGAGATAGTTCAAGTCTTACTTTATTATAATATTGATGCTTATGGCTGACAGCTTATGAAAACCCCAACCCCCCAATCTCATGTACCCCATAATCAACACATAATCTCATGTGCACTGTACGCCATGGTCATCACAATTATAATGAACTAGCTGATTGCCCGGCCTTGGCCAGGGTGTGTTTGTTGTATGTGTAGGTTTTCCGACCCCTGATTCACCCCAGCACACAGACTCACTTTCTTTCTCTCATTCAGGCACACGCATCCACACACACACCAGTGACTGACCCGGAACCCACTGTCGCATACATTTTCTTGCACACACACACAGACACACACTCCCTGAATCTCTCTCTGTCTCTCACTCACACAGTAGTGATGTACTGTACTTTGAAAGTGTCTCGTTCCTGGGCTATAGAGGCTTACATAGAATGGGTTGTTCCATCCACATCTGTTTTATAGATGGTTTTCTCAGGAATTCCAGGACCTTTCCCTATCAGTCATTCACTCTCAACCAATCACAATCCAACATGCAAATCAGCTCTCTCCAACATTCTATTTCCAGGCCTGGTTTTTAAACTGCTGTTTTTTCTCCCAAGGCACCTTGGGAGTTGTAGTTCCCATTCCTTTCCCCATATTGTGGGGCACAGGGCCCACCTTGGGCCCCGGTACCCACATCTTGACCATCTCTCCCACGCCAGGTAAGTGTGTGCACAGTTTGGATGGGGACAGTTAAGGGGTGTGGAAGCCTTTCCAGGACCCACATGGGGACATTTCTCTTTTATAGGTATAGATTAAGGCATGACATCTCTCACTTTGCATGTAGTGAGTCTATCTCATATATTTGTTTCACCTCTTAAGTGAAATGAATGAACATTTGCACAATATTTTAATTTTCCGGGTTTCACCTGTATGTGCCTAAGAACTAGTGAATGATCCTGTGCTGCATGTTAAACAAGATTTGCACTACACAGAGGTGGAAGGATGAGCCCTGAATTTGTAGTGAGGGACAGATGTAAAGCTAGACAGCTTGGCAAGAGGGTGAGGGGATTTTAATTCCTGCTGTCCACTTTTACAAGTTCTACTTCACGGAATGGACCTTCTGACAAATGACATATGGTCCCCTTGGGCCAAGTGCATGGCTTGGCCTAAGTTTCAGCTGGAAGGTTACCTTCCTAAAAGGGGTGGTTGGAGGTTAATTTCTATATTATTACTGATTCGAACAAGCAGCAGTGAACCCAAAGCCACTTCCTGTAAAAGCTGCCCCCATGGAGTTTTAACAGCTTCCATTACCAAGAATTTAAGATGGTTTATGATCAAACTCTTGATAATGAGCCTGCTTAGTTAATTTCGACGGTTCACAGGAGCTATTAGCAAACTGAATCCACTGAGATCAACCCCCGATACCTGAGCAGGCCTGGATGCTCTTACAGCAATATTAGGATACTTTGTTACTTTAGGTACCTTTTGTGTCACCTTAAGAGTACAGGGTTTATGATATTGATTTAAGCTTTAATAAGAGCTCTCAGCCATCCAGTCGTCACTGAGCTCTCCTCCTCATAAACTGGAAAAGGGAAGGCCACATGATCCCCATGCTGAGCTCCTCACGGCAAGATGTGCAAACACACTCTTGGCAAGGCACTCCGCTAACAAGCCAGAGCCAATTAAAAACACTGCCATTTCCATGAAACTTCACGGTATGTCTCTCCACGTCTGGCGGTCATCGTGATAGTGCTCCTCCGCAGCAACATAGCTATTAGGTGTAGTACTTTCGCTCGCTTTATTGCATGCATTTTATATACCGTTAGCAGAATATATTTCTCATCTGTGCCACTGAAGCCGAGCCATGCTGAGTGTAGGAAGCTTTCTGGAGCTGAGCCTGCGGTAGGTGTTGGATTTCGTAGCTAACTCTTGTTGATGTAAACAGTTAGCAGAATGGTATACAGTGGCCAGCAAGAGGTTCACACCTGGCAAGGTGGTCCCTTGTGAGAAAAACAGGCAGACAGATCTTGGTGCAGAAGCAAAACTCAACGTAGGTTTACTCAGGAAGTAAAAAGGTGCAAGTATATACAGTGCAACAACTGTAACACAAAACAGATATTATCTCTTGGGATGCTCATTTGACCTCATAGAGACAGTTCAGTTGTGCTATATACAAGTCCATACAGTTCAGTAGCAGTCCAGTCCATCAGGGTAAAGGCAAGCTGTAGTTAGACAAAGCCAAAGAGTTCTACAGCTTCTGTCCTCCTGGTGGAGACTCACTCCAAGTAGTCCTTCTTTGGCCAGCAAGCACAGGTGGCATATCAGGCAAAAGCCATCATCAGGATCAGTGCAAAGATTGAGTCATTGTAGCAGGTTTTGGAAGATGCAAGAATTTTTGTCCAGACTGTCAGCAGAAGAAGGTGAGCGTTAAAGCTCAGGCAAGTTGAGCATTGTATCTCAGGCAAGTTGAGCATTGTAGTTGGAAGTCTGCAATCCTGGCTCTGACCTAAATACACTGGCCTATGGAGCATATCATGGAAAAGTCCCAGCACCTGTGTGCCACTGCAGTAGGGCCTTGAAAGCATCACAGACACAATATGCCTTGCAACCAGTTAGGGTGTGAGGCGAAGACTTACATCTCCTAACAACTCTTTGATTCTCTTTCTTTCATGATGTCACAGCCATCGGGTTGGAGAGTGCCACAGCCTAAGTACAGAGCCTGGAGACCAATATTTCTCTTTAAGCCTTCCACTGATTTCACTAAAGAGTGTGTGAAACCCTGTATTCATTGTTATTAAAGAGAAGAGAAATCAATCTTATCAATATATACTGCTCAAAAAAATAAAGGGCACACAAAAATAAGGCATCCCACGATCTGAATGACTGAAATACTGTATTCCTATTGTTGTCCACATACTGCAGTCGAATGTGCTAACAACAAAATCACACAAAACTTAACAATGGGAATCAAATTTATCAACCCATAGAGGTCTGGATTTGGAGTTACACTCAGAGTGACAGTGGAAGAAAACACTACTGGCTGATCCGACTGTGATGTAATGCCCTTAAATCAAGTCAAAATAAGGCTCAGTAGTGTGTGTGGCCTCCACGTGCCTGTATGACCTCCCTACAATGCCTGGGCATGCTCCTGATGAGGTGGCGGATAGTCTTCTGAGGGATCTCGTCCCACACCTGGACTAAAGCAACCCCAACTCCTGGACAGTCTGTGGTGCAACGTGGCATTGGTGGATGGAGCGAGACATGATGTCCCAGATGTGCTCAATCAGATTCAGGTCTGGGGAATGAGCGGGCCAGTCCATAGCATCAATGCCTTCATCTTGCAGGAACCGCTGACACACTCCAGACACATGAGGTCTAGCATTGTTGTGCATTAGGAGGAACCCAGGGCCAACCACACCAGCACATGGTCTCACAAGGGGTCTGAGGATCTCATTTCAGTACCTAATGTCAGTCAGGCTACCTACGGCAAGCACATGGAGGGCTGTGTGGCCCTCTAGGGAAATGCCACCCCACACCATTACTGACCCACTGCCAAACTGGTCATGCTGAAGGATTTTGCAGGCAGCATAACATTCTCCACAGTGTCTCCAGACCCTGACACGTCTGTCACATGTGCTCAGTGTGAACCTGCTTTCATTTGTGAACAGCACAGGTTGCCAGTGGCGAACCTGCCAATCTTGGTGCTCTCTGGCAAATGCCAAATGTCTTGCACGGTGTTGGGCTGTGAGCACAGCCCCCACCTGTGGCCGTTGGGCCCTCATACCACCCTCATGGAGTCCGTTCCTGACTATATGAGCAGACATATGCACATTGGTGGCCCGCTGGAGGTCATTCTGCAGGTCTCTGGCAGTGCTCCATCTGTTCCTCCTTGCACAAAGGCGGAGGTAGCGGTCCTGCTGCTGGGTTGTCACCCTCCTACGGCCTCCTCCACGCCTCCTGATGTACTGGCCTGTCTCCTGGTAGCACCTCCATGCTCTGGACACAATGCTGGCAGACACAGCAAACCTTCATGCCACAGCTCGCATTGATGTTCCATCCTGGATGAGCTGCACTACCTGAGCCACTTGTGTGGGTTGTATGCTCCGTCTCATGCTACCACTAGAGTGAAGGCACCACCAGCATTCAACAGTGACAAACCATCAGCCAAAAAGCAAAGGAACTGAGAAGTGGTCTGTGGTCACCTCCTCCTGAACCACACCTTTATTGGGGATGCCTTGCTAATTGCCTCTGATTCTGCCTGTTGTCTCTTCCATTTGCACAACAGCATGTGGAATTGATTGTCAATCGGTGTTTCTACCAGGGTGGACAGTTTGATTTCACAGAAGTGTGATTGACTTGGGGTTACATTGTGTTGTTTAGGTGTTCCCTTTGTTTTTTTGAGCAGCATATTTTTTAAAAATCATAGGAAGGCTGTTTCAACATTCCAACAGCATACTGTTAATTTTAAACAAGCAAGGAATCAGTTGTCATGATTATGGAGAAATTCCCAAAGGAATATGAGACAGATAAATCCTCAAAAACCCCAGTGGAACTTAACCAACGTTTGTACTAGCGAAGTATGCAGTACTGGGGACCCATCCGACTTTGCTGCTTGCTTTTGTATCCTAGGTCTGTCAATAACTCTGACCCTCTATGGCAGTAATGGCCAACCTTAGCACTCTTCAATTCCCAAACGCCCAAGTCAACACACCTGCTGATCAGGGCTTCTGGGAACTGAAGGTTGGCCACCACTGCTCTATGGCTTCTGTCTTCTCTAGATCCCTCAATGTGTAGCAACAACAAAATCTGGAAACTGCACCAGAATAAATGCATTCTGAACCATATTCAGTTTACTACAAAAAAAAGATTTGATTTCTTTTCCAGCAGAAAATTCTAAATCTACTGTTTACAGCATGAAAAAAACACAATGAGAGTAAGCACAGAATAGAGACATTGCAGAAGAAATTGAGCCTAGATCCAGATACAGACAGCTGGTTAGGACCTCCAAAGCAAAAATTAATGGGCACCAAAATGGGTTGTGCTACATGCCTCCACCCTGGCATGCGTCTCCAACTCCTACATCGCATGGCCCTCAGCTCTGGAAAAAATCCACATGGAGTACTTGTTGAGTATTTTAGAGCAACCCCAGCATGCAATGGGTTGTAAATTCTAATTTATTCTTGATAAAAAAAGTCTTCTGTCTTCCCACCTCTAGGATCACCTGACATGTTTTTTTAATGTATTAAGCCCTTGCTGTTCAGGTCTCTTTCTTCCTCCTCCTTGCTAATTTTGCCCTACAAGCAGAAGCATGTACAATATGTGTAAGATCACCATTTTGTTTGAGCACATGGCAAGCTTTATGAAGAGACTTTAACAAAGCAGAACACATGTTTATCTCTCTGAATCAACTGTAAGTAAAGAACTAGTTTTTTGTTATCGTTCTAAAAATTGTGTGGTGTATTTAATGGCTGGGCTAAAACAGGGAATAAAAGCCTTGGAGAACTTTCAATTCAAACTGAAGCTACTGTACTTGTAAAACTGTCCTGCTTTATTCCTGCTGCATAAAAAAAAAACTTAGCCATACTTACCCCCTCCAGCAAGCGAGGATCCAGGCAATCGCCATCATCATTAAAAAGAGCATCCCAGCTCTCGTCTGCCATGAGGTCATCCTCACTGTGGCCTGCAGGGCCAAGGCTACTTCTAGTGGGCTCCTCCCAACCGGATGGCACATGATGTCCAGCTTCTCCTTCTGCCTTGGATGGCTCTTCCAAAGAGGTATCTACTCCTACTATGTCCAAAATACTCTCTGGACGAGAGGCCATCTTCTCCAAGCTATAATCCCTTAATTGTCTAGTGGCTTCTTTGGAGAAACTGCTTGACTTAGCGTTGCCGCTGTCCTTAGCGGTTTGATGTTTTAAGTCCAGCCTAGTTTCCCCTAGGCCCACAGCAGTCTTAAAAGCATCAACTCTGCGCTGACACTTCTGATGAGAAAAGCTGCCCTCTTCTTCATGTCCACTGACGCATACCTGGCCCATTTTATCCTCCACTCTTTGAATGGCACAGTTGGGCAAATGACCCGTCCTCCCACAGGACCCTTCTGAAGAGTTACATTTGGCAGTTATCACTAAGTGGTCTGGGATGTTTTTGTTTGGGCCCTCTGTTCTGCTACCTGTCTCTTCTTGAGCCAAAGTGCTCTTGCCACTGTATTCAGTCTCATTCTCCCAGCTGATTCCAATCTGATCAGACAAATGTTCAACTGCCTGAATGCGCACACAACTCTCAGACTCTTCTTGGTGCTCTGGTGTGCTATGCTCACTCGCTTCTGCCTGAGCAGACATGTCTACAACAGTAGCGTTGGACTCACTGCCTTCCTTTAGCCTTGTCTTCTCTGCAACTTGTCTGGGAGCATAACTCAACGTGCTATTGCCATTCTTCTCTGTCTGACTGGAATTCCTCTCATCTATGTACTGACATTGATCATATTCCACTACCTCAGGGGAAACCACGATGCTCTTGTGAACATGTTCCTGTATATCACTGGTTTCTCTCTGATTTGTCATCCCCTCATCTGAACACACTGATATGTTACTTTTTTGTGTCTCTAGGCCACCCAGAACCCTACTAAATGCGTTTTCAGACACATTGTCCTCACTTATTCTACTCACTTCTGAATAACCTCTGCTTACAGTCTCTGTGTGACTCTTTGTGCTATCAAACACACTGCCTCCACTCACCTCTCTCTGACCCAATGGGCCCTTGCTGCTATATATCTGTATCTCTCCTTTGTTCAGCCCTACCTGATCAGAGGGATCCCAAGGGCAACCTGTATCTCCCAACCCTGACTGAAGCTGTGGGTCTACCAATTTCTCCAGGCAGTTAGCAGAAGGTGCTGTGTAACACTCTGGATTGGTCTCTACTTCACTGCTGGGCAATGGCATGGGAGTGGGATTTGGAAAGCTGGAGACCAGGGTAAACCTCTGGGATTCACATTTCTGTTGGGACTCCAACCTCTCTTCTTCCTGAGTCTTTGACCACGAGTTGCTTTGGCAGAACCCATCACTGTGGCCTTGCTCTTGGATTGAAGCTTCTCTCTTTTCTCTATCTCCTCCCTGGTTGCTGTGAAGTTTGCCTCTCCCAGCATTAAGACTCTGCCTTGGCTCACTTCCTTTAATGCTTTCTGCCCCAGTGGACAAATGGCTTTCCTCCTGACCATGTCTGGCGACGACTGGGGTATTCGTTCTTGAAACTGCCATGTTGCGTCGAGCTCTGGGAACATAAAGTGCCATATCTGGTTTCTTAGGCCGTGGCCGGGCTCTCTCCGTATCTGACTGCATGATGCTGCCAGAATCTGAAAGAGAGGAAATCAATCAGTCCAAAGTAACACACAGTATGATTCACCCATGTGTGTGAGGGGAAATATGAAAACTGAAGCACAACCTGGGTGGAGTAAGTTAAACTGGTGCCTCTTCCAAGCCAGAAATGTATTGAATCAGGGAAAGACAGAGGGAAAAATGGCTGAAAGAGCAAATTCCTCTGAGTAAAGAGCATGGGTATTTGTAAGGCATCTATTATGTGCAGCTACAACAGCATTATGGTTGCATGCATTCGTTGGCAAGGAAACATACACTTTATAGCCCGTGCATGGCTGTTATGCCTTCCTTTATTTTGGTTTCAGGATTTAAATTTTCAATCGGCATCTCAGTTTATTTTTAATTAAAAACTAAACAATAAAGCACTCACTTAGGAAGTGGGAAGCGCGGGGGGAAATGAAGACAGCAAGTGAATTAAGAAATAAAGATACAGTGGTACCTCATACAACGATTTTAATCCATTCCACGGGGCTTGTTGTTGTACGAAACAATTGCTATACGATGCATGCATCATATATAGCGATTTTCCCTATGGGATGCATCGTACAACGTTGGTGTTTGTTTGTTTTTGTTTTTGTTTTGTTTTTGCTAAGTGGTTTTTCCCATTGAAAGATTATTGTACAATTTTTTCCATAGGGAAAATTGTTGTGCGGGATGCCATTTTTAAAAAAAACCTAATTGTTATGCGATTTCGTTGCTATACGGGGTGATTGTCGTATGAGGTTCCACTGTATAATCAATCCTGAAGTATTCACATGAATCAAGCTATAGTATTTCAAACTCTAGCCCTTGTGGTGCCATGGTTAAGCTGCTGTACTCCAGTCAAAACTGCTGATGTTGTGAGTCCAATCTTGATGGGGCTCAAAGTTGACTCAGCCTTCCAGCCTTCCAAGGTTAGTAAAATGAGTACCTAGCATGCAGGGCAAAATGCTAATTACCTTGAGAACCACCCAGAGAGTGCTCTAAGGGCTATAGAGTGATATATAAGTACAGTATAATTACTATTGCTATAATAATAATTTTGTGTCGGAGATTACTCTGGGTTGAAATGATTTTTGCTGGAGGAACTCTGCTCAAGGGACACCCAAATGAGGCTCCTTTCAGCAGCCCTCAGGTATTGAAACCTGACCTTCCAGTCTCCAGCTCAGTGTCTTAACCACTAAGCCATCGGAGGAGCTGCATTACTATTGCATTACTATTGCTATTGCTATTGCTAGCCATTCTTCTTCAAACCTTTTATAGATGTTGCCTCTATTCTGCAGGGAACACTGCACTGCTTGTCATCACCTGAAAACTATTCAAGGTGCATAGGGAGTATAAAACAAATTACTCCTTCTAAAATTCAAGACTTATTCTAATAATCATGTATATTATTCAAGACTTATTCTAATAATCATGCAGATCTTCATCTTCATTTCTAGTAAATAAAAGAATTTTGCATTTCAGACAAACCAACAATAAGTACAATTGAGCAACAAACAAAAACAAGTAAGCATTCTTCATCTTATATTTGATACTCAGCCTCGAACAGTGTTGGGAAACCTATGGCACGTGCGCCAGAGGTGGTACACAAAGCCCTTTCTATCAGTATCACTGCCATTGTTTCTATCAGTATCACTGCCATTGTGGGCAAGCTCCGCCCAGCCTCTTGCTGCCAGCACCATTGGCAGTGCCGCCTCCCACCCAGCCCTCTTCCTCCGCCAATGGGGAGGTGAGAGGGGAGGCTGAAATCCTGCTTGGGGATGGCGATCCTTTTAGAGATCAAGTGTCCAAGGAGGAGGAGGAGGCGTGCAGGCAGACACCACATGTGCCCATACACCCCTTGCAGGCATGCTGGTGACATCACATGGGTGCGTGGGCACACACAGTGCCTGCCTGCACACCTCCTCCTCCACAGGCACTCGGTCTCTAAAAGGTTTGCCATCACTGGCCTAGAACAACAATAATTACTTTCCAGTTTCTTGATCTCAAGGCAAGAGAAAATAGATACTGCCAAATAATGTAACATTTTATGCATCTGATGACATGGACGGCAGTCTGCAAAAGTTTATCCCAAATAAAATGTGTTAGTCTTTAAGGTATGACTCTCAAATATTGTTCTAGTAATTGATGTTTGGAAGCAGGATCTGACAGGTCATGCTTTCTCGGGGGATCAAGACAACTAGATGCCCATCTCCCCCAATCCTTCTCTTGCACAGGACAAGAATTTCATAAGCATGAAAGAATCTAGCTATCAATCTAGGGGACATGAATCGTCTTTATAGTATCAGGGATTTTGAGTTCTAATCTTGAAGAAACTCTACCTAAAAGAATAAGGAGATGCATCTCTAGAGAGAAACTATAACGTTTCAATCCCTTCTGCTGATCAGAGCCAGGAAAAAGCTATATAAACCTCTCTTTCCCTATGCCAGAAGACTACTTTCCTCTTGCCCCTTGTTCGAAAGCCAGTCGTATCTGACTGTAGGGTTCAGTGCTCATCTCTTTTTATAGCCAAAGAGCCAGTGCTATCTGTGTCTGCATCCCGACATCGGAGTGCATGGAACTTTGTTTACCTTCCCACCGAAGTGGTACCTATTTATCTACTTGCAATTTCTCGCTTTCAAACTGCTAGGTTGACAGGAGCAAGAGCCCCCTAAAAAGAATTCACTCTTTTTCAATAACAGAGATGCCATCCAGTAATCTAAGCTCTCTGACTTCTCAAGGCTGCTGAGACAGGTTCGTTTCCTCTTGCTCAAAGACTGCTGACCCTTCCATACAAACCCCAGACCGCAGGCTGCCTTCAAGCTTAACCACCACCCCAAGGCCCCAGGTATTTGCGGCCCCCACCTGCCAATGAGATTTATTTCTCATAAACTTTGGCACAAACTGCAAGGCTGCTATCTGCCAGGCCCCAGGACCCTATAAATATGCATCAGGCCACATTTATGGAGACAGATGGCTCGGGGGTCTGTCCTGTGGTTGGGGGGGGGGGAGGAAGAGTTGGGGAAGGGTGTGGCCACATGATTAATCGCTGCCCACTCTGTTTAGGGGTATTCATCATGGGCCACTGTCAGCTAAATCACTGGAAAAACACCTCTCTAGTAATTAATGGGAAGTGACGGATGGACAGCCCCTGGGCCCATTAATCTGGACCATCAACAGCAGCCCAAGATTATGAATGTCAGGATGCATAAACTGTATACCAATCAATAGGACCAGGAATTCATCCAAAGTTCTCATTTCCGAGGCACCTCCGGTACATTAGGCTGCGTTTGTCTTCCCCATATCACTTCTTTCCCTCCTCTTCCCTCTCTCAGCCTGAACTGAAAACAGACCCTTCTACAGCAAGAAGAGTGTCTGTGGGCACAGAGTCTAGAGAGCAGATCTGCTGCAAAAGAACCACACACCAAATTCACAGATGGTGCAAGATGGGCAAAGACAGACAGGACAGACTGGGAGGCATACCTAAGATGCACTTTAATCTGCTTCAGTTTATCACAAATATTCAGGGCATGCAGCCTCACTGAGGCTGCTGAACTACAACTCCCATCATGCTTCACATTTAGTTACAATGAGTAGGGTTGATGGGAGCGACAGGGCCACACTTCCCAATCCAGCCACTGCTGTCACCACTGCCGCCCCTCCCTCCTTCTTTTCCTGTATCTGAGTCTGAATATTGGCGATCATCATGGCCATCAGCCATGAAAATTTTCCTGAGAATATAATGCAGTGGCCTTCCATTTGCCTTTTGCATCACAGCATAACATCCTTGCCGTTGGTCCAACTCCGCAAGTCACTTTGGGGTCCTGAGCCCTTTTGGCATACAAAGTCCTCATCAGACCCAGGCCAGTATTGAACCCACCACCTGATGATCAGCATTGAGTCGCTGGGAGTATGATCTACTCTATTACCATAGCAGGAATACCTGGCCACCCCCATAAATGTTTAAAAACAACTAGGTTTCACAACATGCACAATGTGGAGTGCAGTGATAATCAGGAAGTACCTGATTTCTGAGCACCATGTCAAAGCTCACCCTCCACTCTATGGTCTGACTGTTAGAACAAGTCATGGATTTGTAACAATCTGATATTCTAGACCAGGGATCAGCAAACTTGGTTCTCCAGATGTTTTTGGACTTCAATTCCCAGAAGCCCTGATTGGCAGGAGTGCTGACTTGGGTCTCTGGTAATCCAAATCCAAAACCACCTGGAGAGCCAAGTTTGCTGACCCCTGTTCTAGGCCATGGAAATCTGGGTCTTTCTCACTTTACCTGGCCACAGACTTGTCTCTCCTGTATGCAGCTTTAACACTAGGTGGTATCCAGCATAGTAGATAAAAAGCAGGTTGTTTACCCTGCACTTGCAGCTTGTGGGCCAAACTCTTGCTGGAAAGATGCCAGATGAAGCTGATAGCTCCTATGACAAGAAAGATGAACACAATGCATTTTCTACAGCCTCCAGAACTGCATGGCAGCCTAAGGTAGGGACAGAACAGGTAGCCAAGATGGTAAGAAAGCATCCTTTGGAGCACACGGTAAACTTTTAAATCTATAATTTGTTTCCTAACCAAGACGCAGACAAAGCCACTGACTCTTTTCCATTCTCCAATAAGCTCATTTCAACAACAAAATGGTCCCCTTCATCTTTATTGACTCAGTGAAAAGAGAACATATCATTAAGACAGCTTCAGTCCAGAGAAGTCATTTTTCAGCACAAGTCTAATCTATCTTTTTCTAAATAGCCACACCCACTCTAAGTAATGCATTGCGCTCAGCAAACTGGATGCTAAAGGGGTCTCTTGTGGCAGCAAACTCTGCTGCAGATCTGCTGCGAACAAAAGCAAAGAAGAATGTAGGACATCACTACTGAAGGAGAGGCATAATATGGTGTTGGATTTAGAATCTGGGTAATTTAATTTAATTTAATTGTCAAATTTATATACCGCCCACTCGGCCAAAGCCGACTCAGGTGGTTCACAATGACAATTTAAAAACATGTTAAAAACAGTTAAAACTACCCACCCCCTAAAACAAGGGGTGCAGGATCCAAAGGCACCATGGGGAGGAGTTCTTCTACACCAGCCACCCAATGGAGATTACCCTTCCACCTGCATCCCACACTTGACCCGCCAGCCAATCTAATCTAAGGTCTACTCTTGCTGAACTCACTAGGTGACTTCTGGCTAGCCACTCTCAGTCTAATCTACACTGGAAGCAGTGATGCACTGTAGCAGGTTCTGTCAGGTTCTGCAGAACCGGTAGCGGAAATTTTCCCAGGCCACACCCACTTGGTTGGCCATGCCCACCTACATAGCCCACAATGTGGGATGTTTGGCCATGCCCACAGATTTGGCCACACTCACAAAGTAGGTAGTAAAAAATTTTTGCAGTGCATCACTGACTGGAAGGTTATTGTGAGGGTAAAGTGGAGAGAAACAAGCTGAAGGTAAAGCAAGATGTTCTTCTTCTTCAAGTGCCGTATACGATTCTGAATCTTGGCGATCATCATGGCAATCAGCCATGAAGACTGTCCTGAGAATATAATGCAGTGGCCTTTCATCTGCCTTCCGCATTGCAGCATGACACCCGTACAACTGATCCGGTTCCGCAAGTCACTTTCTGGTCCCGAGCCCATTTGGTACACAATGTCCTCTTCAGCCCCAGACGAGTATGTTCGAAGCTGCTGCCCTCCATCAAGATGGATTCAAGTGGGATTTAATCCACTTGGGGACCATCACCCTTCCCTGTAGACTTAAGACACCCAAGGACGTTAGTCCTAAGCGTTGTCAGGTTAGTTAACCACCACCTGACACTAGGTGTTGAGTCACTGGCAGAATGGTCTACTCTATTACCATTGCAGGACAAGATATAAAGGCAAGATATAAAGGTGGCAAATACATATTTCGGACACCATTTGTGTGGCAAATACAAAACTAGGCACTGCATTGTCCTACATTATCAGGGCAACTGTCAATTTTAAGTTCCTCCTGAAAGATCCAATAAAGAACTTTCTACAAGGCCAACAGCACTGAAGATAAAACTTTCAGGACAAGTGTTTGGAAAGCTAAAAGACTGCTCCCATGAACTTGACTACACAACAAATGGAACTTGGCAGAAAACACCATTATTTCCAGCTTAAACAAGAGTGGGGAATGTGCAGCCTTCTAAATGTTGGACTGCAACTCCCATCAACACATCTAACTGTGATGGATGATGGGTCTTACTCATTAGCAGCAGGCCCGGCATATTTGCACGGCAAGGATTTTAAAAAATTGTTTCTGTATAGCCAGTCATCAATCCCATCTCTCCTTTTACTGACTTCCTATGTCCAGCCCATCCATCCATATCCCACTGTGGTAAACTGCCCCCCCCCCCTCTCTTGCTTTTTGCAATATTGGCAAATGCAGACACAACATATATCAACCTTCTTGCAGAAAGCAATTTCCTTAACTAGTCACCTGTGATAGATAATTGTTTTGCTTTCTCTTAAAAACATCCAGGGATGAATATTCTACCACAGTAATACCTCATACAAAGTCCGCTTCGTACAACATCGCCTAATTTCTTGAAAAAAGTTGCCTCATACAAAGTCGCTCGACTTTGTATGAGGCATTGGGGTTTTCCCAGGTTGCATTGTGCCTGGGCAGTATAAAAGGCAGGACACATGCGTGCATTGCTCTTGTGGGTCTTGCACAAGGCGAAGAGTATTTAGGAGTGGTTTTGAGCGTGGTTTTGGATTTTTTTGAATTTTTTCGTCAGAATTTTTGAAAGCATTCCTGGGATTTTTGCAGCATTCTTCAGGTTCTTGGACAATCAGGGTTGTTTGATGTGTTTTTGTAATGTATTTAGCCTTTAGACAATGATTTCTTAAAGTTCTGTCAGTTTCCTGTCTGTTTCCTTGACTTTGCCCTGAAGTCTGTGCTGTTACAGTACAATGTATCTCTATGGAAATGATGTTGTATGAGGCATCGCGGCAAGGATTTGGACGTTGTATGAGGCATCGCGGCTAGGATTTTGCATGCCTCATACAAAGTCCAAATCCGTATAAAGTCCAAACTTGTGGAACCAAGTTTGGACGTTGTATGAGGTATCACTGCATTTCTTTTTTCTATTGCAACCTGTCCTCAAGCTACAAAATCCTGCTCAAAAGAACTCTGTTGCCAGTCAAAGTTACTGGTTGCACTCCTCTCACCAGTATCCAATAAAGCCACTTTTTCTGGCTACACAAAGCTTTTCACCCTGTGAACACTACAATTCACACTCAGGACTGCTGGCTAATGAAAAGGATGATGAAAACGGTTTCTCTCTGGGTCTTGGCGTATTCTAAAAATCTGATGCTGGCTCCTAAGAGTTTATATCAGTTCTTGATGGGGAAAACCTACCAGCAGTGCAGGCAAGCCAGCGTCCAACAGTGTGATGGCAACAAAGTGAATTTGAGGGCATTTATTATCTTACGGTTGCTGACATTTGCCAGTTTCAAAGACTCTGCAGTTACTGTTACTGAAACAAAAGGGGGTCTCAGGTTTTGCTCAATGCTTTTTAGCCCTGATGATCACAGAGATAAAGAAAAGACCGCAATGCATCTAAGAGCTCACGTCTCAGTACCAGGAAGTTAGCAAGAAACTCCTCAAAGTATACTGTACAATATACATAGTCTAAGTCTCTGGAGCACATTAGGGTACAGTATTTTGATCAATGCTGGTCACCCTTTCAATGCAGAAACCAAGGACGGTCAACACTCTTAACGCTGCCTCCTACCCCACCAGAGCAATTAACCAGATGCCAAATGTGCATTCTGTGATTTTAAAAGAATGGCATAGCTTTAATTTCACAGCTTGAATGAACTGAGGGAAAAGGAGCCGTGAATCTGGCAATTTATTTCATTGTCAGACTGTTATCTGAATAATTATTTATTTATTTATTTATTCAAATTTGGATGCCGCCGCCTCGCCCTATGGTGACTCTGGGTGGCTCAAGAACATAAATGACATAAAAACATCCTTAAAAAATTAAAAATCATTTTAAAAGACCAAACCATTAAAAACCCCACCCATCAGTAAGAGGGACCATATGCTTATTTAGAAGAGCCAACGGGCAGGGACCACCTCCCCATCGGCCCCAACACACCTGCCCTGCCAGCCAGGTTTTGAGCCCTTTCCTGAAGGGCAGCAATTCTGTTTGCAGTCGTAGTTCCACTAGCAGAAGGTTCCAGAGGGCAGAAGCAGACACGGAGAAGGCCCTCCTCCTTGTGCTAAAGAGGCGAGCCCCTCTAGCCAATAGCACAATTAGGGAGCCCCTCCGGTCCGCTGTGATTAGACGGGCTGAAACTCTTGGGGAGGCGCTCTCTTTTAGGTAACCTGGCCCACTACCATGAAGGGCTTTAAAGGTCATTACCAGCACCTTGAATTGCACCCAGAGGCAAACTGGTAACCAGTGCAGCTCCCGGAGCAGAGGCGAGGCGCGGGCATAAAGCCCTATATGGCATAAAGCCCTATATGGTAGTGGGCCGGGTTACCTAAGAGACCGCATCGCCCTGAGGACGTCTGTCCGTCCAACCAGAGCGGACCGGAGGGGCTCTCTAATTGTTCCATCAGCCAGAGGGGCTCGCCTCTCTGGCACAAGGAGGAGGGCCTTCTCCTTGTCTGCATCGGCCCTCTGGAACCTCCTGCCAACAGAGCTACGTCTCCGGACGGAATTGCTGCCTTTCAGAAAAGAACTTAAAACCTGGCTGGCGGGTCAAGTGTGGGGTGCAGGTGGAAGGGTAACCTCCATTGGGTAGTTGGTGTAGAAGAACTCCTCCCCATGGTGCCTTTGGATCCTGCACCCCTTGTTTTTAGGGGGTGGGTAGTTTTAACTGTTTTTAACATGTGTTTTTTTAATTTTTATTGTGAACCGCCCTGAGTTGGCTTTGGCCGAGTGAGCGGTATATAAATGTGACAATTAAATTAAATTAAAATTAAATAACGCCCGCATCCCATTACCACCCAGGCAGCTGTGTTCTGGACCAGCTGTAGCCTCCGAATGGTCATCAAGGACAGCCCCATGTAGAGCGCATTACAATAATCTAGTCTGGAGGTGACCAGAGCATGAATGACCATGAGCAAGGAATCCCAGTCCAGGAGGGGGCACAACTGGCGGATTACACGAAGAAATCTGTCTTTCCTCATCCTTCAACAGTTTTGAATGGCTGATCACATATGCTCTATCTATGGGGTGTTTTCTGTCATATGGTGTCACTTTAATTACTAAATTTGCCCAGGCATCAAAAGACGAGGCAGCTGCAGCCTAGGACTAGAGTGTGGAAAATAAAGCCCTCCTGACAGAGAGACTGTTGAGTTTCCCTAATGCAAATTTCTTAGATGCAATTTATGATGTGGCAGGCATGCCTCACCACAAGAGTGCACAGAATGCTGTTTACCTTCCCACCAAAGTGGTCCCTATTTATCTACTTGCAATTTCTTGCTTTTGAACTGCTAGGTAGACAGGAGCTGCGACAGTGGAGAATTCTCCAGTGGAGAATTCAAACTTTCACTAGGAGCCAAAATGGGTGTTAAGCCTTCCTGAGAATGACTTATCTGACCACTTACTCATTCCTCCTTTGCATCCTGCTTTTCAAACTAGAAAGCCATCCTTCATCTATGCTGAGACACAACTCTGCCACAGTCTGTTATCATGAAGCAGCACAACCTGCCACTGTGCCATGGTCTGAAGAACCACAGTCAATCACAATTCTCATTAAACCCCAATTGATGTTAGAATCTTCAGTCTTTTTAACAACCTCTGATCTCCTTGTCACATACTTTAGAAAGTCAGCCCACCCTTTATGTGACAAGTGCAACTGGCATATGTACATTGGGTGTCCATGTAAAGTGTGAAATCACATATCTAAGATTTTTTTTTACATTTGCATATCTTGGCTCAACTATGGTTTCCAGATATAATTCCAGTAAAACCCCTACTTACGTAAAAAGTCCGTTCTGTAGGCTTTTGCTTAAATCGTTTTTTTGCGTAACTCGAAGCAAACCCATAGGAAAAATGAATTTTTTATGTAAATCAAAGCAAACCCATAGGGAAATGAATTTTTGCATAACTCTAAGCAAACCCATAGGAAATTGTATTATGTAAATTTATGTAAATTGGGACATGGTTTTAGCATAAAATCATTATGTAAGTTGAATTTTATGTAACTCGGGTCATATGTAAGTCAGGGTTTTACTGTATATGAAAATATAATGCCCACTTCTTACATATGAACATCAGTGAAAAATTAATGTATAATAGAGATAGCTACATTTTGCAAATTTCTTGTTCTCATTGATTTAAGCTATCGTGACTGAATAAAACATATTGATGTAGAATTTATTTGTAATTATATTTGTATGCAAAAACCAGTGTCCTCTCACCTTAAGAAGGAAAAAACAGCAAAAGGAAAGCAAATATAATGAACAAATACAAAACTAAAAAAGATTTACTGATCCAAGATATGAACAACCCATTCTATGCTTCGGGTTCCTGAATGTTCAAGAAACAAAGCAATAGTCATCCAGATTTTAAGCAAATGGCACAACTTACACAAACTATGTAATTCTGTGCAAACTGCACTATTAGGGGGAGGGGGTTGGGAAATTTTCACAAAATATCATTCTTGCTGCTTCATCTCCTTCTGCATCTTTCGTGTCTAGGTCAGACGTGACACTGCCAAAACAAAATCACCTTTTGGTGAAATCATTCCACAGTTCCTTTTGCCTGACCAAGCATGAGTAACGTTAGCTGACACAACAAGGTTGCCATTGCCCGGGATATGCCTGATTGTGCTTCAAAAATACCACAATGTTCAAGGAGGCTATTCTTGGGAGTAGAAAATTAGTATCATCAGCACCTACAAATTTTCTATCATCCTGGTAGCTGCAAAGAATGCAGCTGTTCCTCATCCTCACTTGTGAGGACAAAAATAGCATGCATATTCCTGAAAGACACACAGAATTTGCATCTGTTGCATAGAGGACAGTCTTACACTTATTTTAGGTATCAAATGGAATCTGTCCAATAGCATGGCAAAACTGCTCAGACCAGGTTACATCATCACAAAAATTATGCTACGGGGCTGAAACTACACAGAGAAGGGGAACCAAAGGGATTGGCAATATAACACCTTCCCTATGAGGAAACCCTAAGACCTTTGGGGTGTTTTGATTTAGAAATAACTAATTAGACATGATACAAGCTTTCCAAAATGATAAACATTGCATAGAAAGTAAATAGAAAATTGTTTCCACTTCTCGAAGTATAAGATCCAATTAATGAAGAACAGATTCTGGATACACACAAAAACAGTGGTTAAACTGCTGTATTGCAGCCAAAATTACTGAGGTTGTGAGTTCAATTTCCGAAAGGAATCAAAATTGATTCAACCTTCCATCTTTCCAAGATCGGTAAAATGAGTACCCACATGTTGGGAGCAAAATGCTAATTACCTTTGTGAACTGCCCAGAGAGTTCACTAAGTGCTATATTGCTCGAAAGCCAGTCGTATCCGACTGTAGGGTGCAGTGCTCATCTGTTTCTAAGCCGAAGAGCCAGCGCTGTCTGCTTCTGCAGACGTTTCCGTGGTCATGTGGCAGGCATGACTAGACACCGGAGAGCACAGAACGCTGTTTCCTTCCCACCGAAGTGGACCCTATTTATCTACTTGCAATTTCTTGCTTTCGAACTGCTAAGTTGGCAAGAGCTGGGACGAAGACGGGAGCTCATTTCCATCCTGCAGTACTCGGGAATCGAACTGCTGGCCTTCCGCTTCCCAGTCAGCGTCTTAGCCACTTGAGAATTGATATAAAATTCACTACCAAAAGGCATGTTGACAGACAATGGCTCTGAAGGCTTAGAACCATGATGGTGAACCTTGGCACTCCAGATATTCTTGGACTTCAATTCCCAGAAGCCCAAGCCCCCATGAATCCACATGAAGGGGTTTTACTGCGATTCATCTGGCCCGCGCCGCCCTCATCACTCCCGGAAGCGAAGTAAAACGTGCCCGTATGGATGAATCGCAGTAAACCCCTCCGTGTGGATTCACGGGGGCTTGGGCTTCTAGGAATTGAAGTCCAAGAACATCTGGAGTGCCAAGGTCCGCCATCACAGGCTTAGAAGATTAGTCAAATTTTGAGAAGGCACACCCAGCCACAAAGTACTAGCCACAAACATACCCGGTGGCACTGCATCTTTATAGACAAGCTGGTGGTGGGCAAAGGGTTGTAAAGGTGCCCTTTAAGTCCTGTCTCTGGGCTTCCCAGAAGTGCCTGGCTGGCTACATGTGGACTAGGGCATAGTTAAATTGTTGAAATTGCTACTAACAGATATGGTTGTAGCTGACAATATTGAAGGCTTTAAAAAGGGACTTTTAAATAATGCTGTGAACAGTGCCATCATCACAAGCAATATGCCTTTCTACACCAGCTGCTGAGGAACACAAAAATTATGCTTGCGGGCTTCTCATGACTGCTTTGTGAACAAAACCCTGGATAAGATGAGAGCCTTGATCTGACTCAGCAGGTCTCTTCCTATGTTCCCACTCAGATCCATAGGAATCTCCTTTTCCGAAGACACTTTCCCTTATTAAACCTAAGAAAGGCAAAGCCTCCGCCAAGTTTCATTTTGTTTTTTAGGTTAGGGAGAGGTACCGCAGCCCACAAATTTCATTTTTCAGGATCCTGTATCTTCTTTGCATCCGCAGTCTATTACACACTCCATCAGATGCCCCCTCCCCTTGCCACGCCTCGGCACCAACCCATTTCATGCTCAGAAGGTTGAATCAGTGTCCCTTGGCGTGTCTCCTTTTCACACTACACTGAGCAACACAACTTCCTTCTCTAAGTTCTACACTAAACCCTTAATCCACACTGCAGGACACAGTGGCTAAAAAAACCCCGGTACAAGCAACAAGACAGCTTCCAAACTGGGAAGGTGATAAAGCCAAAAGTAAAAGCTTGATGTGGGCACTCAGGCAGACAGCCTCTGGGGCAGGAGTGCACAAGTCAAATTACTCTGACAGCCACTTTTAATGACTCTGTAGGTTCACAGAGGAACTGCTGGAATTGCTCTCTTAACTATGCTTTCTTCTTAGTACACTGTCCATCATCTTCTTCCGCCACCCCTGCCTGCCTGCCTCCTTCTTTCTTTGTACTTCCAACAACAATCATATTTTCCAACACTACTTAACGTCTTGCACTGCCCGAACCTCTTTACACATGTTTTCTTTCTCTCATGTTGTCTACGGCTCAGGCTTCTCACTGTTTGTCTCCCACTCTGAACCCTGCTTTTTCTTTTTTCCCCCTGATCGTTCTTTCTCTTCTATGTGCTCATTAGGCAGCCTCTTTTTCTTCTTCTTTTCTTATCGTTTCCCCTTTGTCTATTACCTCTACTCTTTCTTGCAAAAAAAACCTGTGGCAACATAACTCAAGGCTTTCATGCTCCTAGCAACATACATACAGAGGGAATCTGAGATGTAAGTAGATAGTGCACCATGGCAGGCTAGAAAAGCCATGGCAATTCCTGAATAGGCTTCTGAAGCTGGGAGGCACAAGCAGCACGGGAAACAACGCAATACAGAAAGCCCCTATCCTTGACTTGATGACACACGATTATTAGCAGTGGCTCAAGTGGATAAGACACTGACTGGGAGGAGGAAGGTCAGCAATTCAATTTCCGAGTACTGCAGGACGGATTGAGCTCCCATCTTTGTCCCAGCTCCTGCCAACCTAGCAGTCTGAAAGCAAGAAATTGCAAGTAGATAAATAGGGACCACTTTGGTGGGAAGGTAACAGCGTTCCATGCGTTCCGGTATCTAGTCATGCCTGCCACATGACCATTGAAACGTCTGCAGAAGCAGACAACGCTGGCTCTTTGGCTTTGAAACAGAGATGAGCACTGCACCCTAGAGTCGGATACGACTGGCTTTCGAGCAAGGGAAACCTTTACCTTTACCTTTAAACAGCTCAGTAGTTTAGATACTTGGTTCTGGAGCCAGAGGTTGGCAGTTCAATTCCTCACTATCTCCAGGGAGAAGACAAAGCCCGTGTCATCATCAGCAAGCTGCACAGTCTTAGGACGCCCCCAAAAAAGAAGGGACTGGCAACCCACTTCTGTGTATTCTCTACCTAGAAATCCCTGAAAAGGGTTGCCATCAATCACAATGGACTTGATAGCACATGTTTAGTATCATTCCCTAACCCACTACTAAAACATAATACAGTAAAACTTCACATAAAGAGCGCCTCGCTTAGAGACTAACTCGGTTAAAGAGCAGTATTTTCTCTGAATGGTCGCCTCGCTTAACAACTAAAACCAACCAAAAACTCGCTTAACAACTTAATCGGGGTTCGCAATCCTCCCCACCAGAAGTCACAATTGGTCACTTACAATGGTGTTTTGCTTAAAGAGCAATCCCATGGAGCACATTATGCTCTTTAAGCTTGGTACTACTGTACATGTACTGTATTATTAAAGCCCTGGTATAGGTGGCAGCAACTGGAATCCTATAAACTTTATCCCGCTTGCTGTTGGGAAGAGGTCACTTGTCATCTAACTGGGATACAGAAAAGAGTCCACTGAGATGTCAGAGAACCCCAAGAGCACAAAGCCCTCTTTTACATCAGCGCCAGCTCAATTGCCAATCGTAATGACTGAAGTGGCATCCCATGAGCTCCCAGCAGCCGGTATTGCTTCCTGGCAGCAAACTGTATTTTTAGTCTTTGCGGTTTCCGATTCCACTCAATCCATAATTCCATCAATAGAATATTTAACCTTTACAGCCTTGATCACAGGAGAGAAGTGGCAAACTCTTGGACTGAGCCACAAATTGGAGACAGGGCCAGTTATCCCTTGCTCCGAAGCATTAAGCAAGGAAGCATTTACACCAGGGGTGCCCAAACTATGGCCTGTGGGCTGGATCTGGCCCCCAACACCAATTCATCCGGCACATGCCGCCCTTGCCACTCCTGGAAGCAGAAGTGAAACATGCCCATATGGGCACATTTTAGTTCCGCTTCCAGGAGTGGCAAGGGCGGCGTAGGCTGGATGAATTGGTGTCGGGGCCGGATCTGACCCACAGGCCAGTTTGGGCACCCCTGGTTTAAGCAGAGAAAATGGCAGCCTAAAAATCTATCTCATCCCGTTGTAAAACAGAGTGCAAGACGCATTTTACTTCTGCTTATGGTGGGAGGAACAGTGTGACTGGCCCGCTGAACAATGTGACCAGACCGCGGCCTGAAAAGTTTGGGCACCTCTGATTTACACCAACTTCATTCTTGACCCCAGGGATTTGTCAGTTAGGTGGGAGCAGCTCATGATTAGTGCTTGGGGAGTAGCAAAGTACCCTTGAGGGACAACACCAGGTGTCACTCAGCGCTCACGCAAGCACAATGTGACTCTTAATGGCCCACTGCAGAAGAGGAACTTCTTATAAAATAATAACGCCAATAAAAAAGAGAGAAGTGCAAGGAGACTCCAAACAACCCAAATTAGGAAGTCCTTTGGATAGTTCTACTCATTTAGTCTCCAGACACACTGTAAGAATATCTCCTCACAACCTGGCAATGGGAGCCCTGTAGCAAAGGAAATATAAGACTTCACCGCACCTTCTCCACGTCACATACAATGAAGAATAAAACACAATCTGGACAATGTCACAACATTCGTTTCAAAAAAAAATCCTGTCTCCAGGAATAAATATACAGTGGACTAGTATTTGAGACTCATGGCCCTCACCAAAAGTCCTTTATCTTTTTTATGCAGATCTCCCGCAAATAGGGTGGCCATTTATACCTTACTAAGGACAGTCAGGAGCTGGGGTGCCCAAACTATGACCCGGGGGCTGAATCCAGCCCCCGACGCCAATTCATCCAGTCCGCACCACTCTCGTCACTCCCAGAAGCAGAAGAAAAACGCACCACTATGGGCGCGTTTTACTTCCGCTTCTGGGAGCGACGAGAGTGGTGCGGGCTGGATGAATTGGCGTCGGGGGCTGGATCCAGCCCCCGGGCCATAGTTTGGGCAACCCTGAACCATGTGACTGGCCCACGGCCTGAAAAGTTTGGGCACCCTGGTCTGGAGGAACATCAGAAACTATGCCTGAAATAGTCATCTACTAGAAGGCTGTCAAATTTAAAGGTATACATTTAAGGACGGCCAGGGGACCTAGTAGTTGCAGTCCTCTGGCACACAGGTTACTCTAGATCAGTGATGGGCAGTCTTGGCCCTCCAGCTGTTCTGGAACTTCAATTCCCAGAAACCCTGACCAGCTGGTGTGTTGACTTGGGCTTCTGGGAATTGAAGTCCAAGAACAGCTGGAGGGCCAAGACTGGCCAGCTCTGCTCTAGATACTGCACTGCCACAAGAGCGAGTGGTACCGCTATGCAAAGTATAGTAATTTCTATAGACATAATTAAACATAAGAATTAAAACAAAACAAAAATCTACATTCCTCTTTGCCCATCCAGTTCTTGTAAATACATAATTGACTATGTTCACTATAGGTTTAAATATTAGTCAAGGGTTTCTGGGACATTATCAGATTTGATGCATCACAACTAACAGGTTGTTAGATGCTGCAATTTTGCCTGGGTCACTCACACATTGTCAATAGATGCTAACTCATTGGCAAATCTGTAATGCCACAATGTTTGTTTTGCATCCATCCTTTGGGTGTGATGCATCAGCTTGCAAGGGAAGTTAGTTTTTCAGCCATTTGCAACTCAACAGGGCCAAGCTTCACAGCAAGTATGAATAACAACTGGAGAATTTTCCCTTGTTGTCAGTTGTAAAAAGCCACAATATTACTTTTCTGTCTGGCCAACCATTGTGTACCTCTGTACCTGATGTGTATACAGTAAAACCCCGATTTACAAATGCCTCAAGTTACATAAAATTCGACTTACATAATGATTTTGTGCTAAAAACCTATCCCGATTTACACAATTTCCTATGGGTTTGCTTTGAGTTACATAAAGATTCTTTTTCCTATGGGTTTGCTTCGAGTTACGTAAATAATCATTTCCCTATGGATTTGCTTTAATTTACATAAAAATTTCATTTTTTTCTTTATGGTTTTGCTTTGAGTTATGTAAAAAAATATTTTTTTCCTATGGTTTGTTTAGAGTTACAAAAAAAGTCAATTTAAGCAAAAGCCTACAGAATAGACTTTTTTTCGTAAGTAGGGGTTTTACTGTAAATTGATGCCATGAAGTCTCACTTGTATGCAGGGGTTGCCAACCTTTTTAAGTCGGGGGCCGGATCATGCTCTCTCAAACAGTTGAGGGGGCCAGACTGGTTGTCCCCCCCCCAATTCCAGCAGCAGTGGCAGCAGCTGGAGCAAGGGCAGGGGCCAAATTATTTGGCGCTGCAGGCCGGAACCAGCCCACAGGCCATAGGTTGCCTACCCCTGCTCTTATGCCTGACAAAGTGGACTTGATCCACAAAAGCCAATATCAAAATACAGCAGTTAGTCACAATGTTTTTGTCTTTTTGTTTTGGTCCAACTCTCTGATATGTCACCAAAGAAAATTTAGCAAGTTGTAACATTCTGGATAATGGACCATAAGGGCTGAAAACCCATAGCTTTGTTGGACCAACTTTCCTCAGCATGAGTCAGGTTAGCCAATGGCCAGCAATGGTAGGAGCTGAAGCCCAACATCTGTAGGGCCAATGTTTCCCTAGCTCTTTTGTACGCAAAGAAACAGATGTTGGTACTGAAAAAGTATTAATGCCATCCCTTCTTCCCTGCAAAATCTGCTAACTATACTCACATCCAGGCCAATATTATCACCATGCAAAGTTTAGCAACCAGTCTAGAAGTAGCTACTGTCCACAGCCACCTATATCAGGCACCGCTCGTGACGCTGAGTCCCGGGTGAGCCCGGGCTCCGTATCTGTATTTACACTTATATTTATTTATATTTTGTACGCATACTTTTTCTTTTGTTAATTTTCTCTTGGAGACTGATTTTGCATTTTGAAATTGTAGGGCATATTTCTTGTTGTAAGCCGCCACAAGTCGCACTAGTGCTGAGTACGGCGGGATATAAATTTAATAATAAATAAATAAATAATAAATATTGTTCAAGTCCAGTATATTTGGTCACCTCTCTTCTTGCCTCCAGAATACACCTGAGGGGCAAGTTAGACATCAAACTACAACCACCCCATTCTAATCTTTCTTAGACTGTACGTTGGACTAGATTCAACCTGACTTTCTGTGGCAGGAGAAGCCACAGCTATATTCAGTGATCCAAAAGAAACCTATCTATATCATTACATCTGCTCTTGCAGTAAAAGCATGGAAAGCTACCTATTTAGCAGCAAGACTGAGCTGGCTCCCGTCAAGAAGCAGCCGGCAAAGCCGGGGTGGGTGGGTGGGTAGGTGTGGGAGTTGCTTCACGGCTCCCTTGCACTCACGGCTCCCTTGCACTCACGGCTCCCTTGCACTCTAGAAACAATAGTAACACTTGTCATAAAGCTGTAAGTATCATTGAAACCAGCCAGCTTGGTAGCAGGAGATCCAGATCACACTCCTGCTCATATTCTACATCACCTTTTAAAACCATTTAATCTGACATCTCTGGGACTGCAGTGGCTCAAGTGGCTAAGACGCTGACTGGGAGGCGGAAGGCCAGCAGTTTGATTCCCAAGTATTGCAGGATGGAATGAACTCCCGTCTTTGTCCCAGCTCCTGCCAACCTAGCAATTTGAAAGCAAGACATTGCAAGTAGATAAATAGCTACCACTTTGGTGGGAAGGTCAACAGCATCCCGTGCGCTCCAGTGTCTAGTCATGCCTGCCACATGACCACGGAAATGTCTGCAGAAGCAAACGGCGCTGGCTCTTCGGCTTTGAAACAGAGATGAGCACTGAACCCTAGAGCCGGATAAGACTGGCTTTCGAGCAAGGACAACCTTTACCTTTAATCTGACATCTGTTCTAACCTTACTCTAATGCTCCTCACTGCCAACAGCTAGGTAAACGTCTCCTTTGCTCAAAAGCCAGCCGTATCCAACTCTAGGGTTCGGTGATCATATCTGTTTATAATTTAATTTAATAGATTTAAATACCGCCCTATCCAATGGACTCTGGGCGGTGTACACAAGTTAAAACCAATATAAAACAATTTAAAAATCCTTAAAATCATAGCAATATTACCCACCACTGTGCCATTTACTATCTAAAAACAAATATAAAATCTGCATACCTTAACATTAAAAAAATAATTACAGGAGGGGGGAGCCTCAGACGAGCTAGAAAGGGGAGCTTATTTTTTATTTATTTATAACGCAAATTTCTATGCCACCCAATCAGGCAAACCCGACTCAGGGCGGCTCACAACAGGATTAAAACATACATATTAAAAACAATTAAAACCCCAACATACCCACCCACCTATTAAAAACTAACCACATTAAAACTGCCCGCATTAAAAAGATGGGGAGGCTTCATTTTATAAGCCAGCAGGCGGGGGCCACTCTTCCATCCGGGCCCCACACCTGCCCCGCCAACCAGGTTTTTAATTCTTTTCTGAAAGGCAGCAGCTCCATCTGCTCCCGCAACTCTACTGGCAGGAGGTTCCACAAGGCCGGTGCGGACACGGAAAAGGCCCTCCTTCGTGTACCAGAGAGACGGGCCCCTCTGGCAGATGGAACAATTAGGGAGCCCCTCCAATCCGCTGTGGTTGGACGGGTGGACACTCTTGGGACGATGCGGTCTCTAAGGTATCCTGGCCCACTACCATGAAGGGCTTTAAAGGTCAAAACCAGCACCTTGAATTGCTCCCGGAGACAAATTGGTAACCAGTACAGCTCCCGAAGCAATGGTGAGGCGCGAGCATAACGCCCGCACCCCATCACCACCCGGGCTGCTGCATTCTGCACCAGCTGTAGCCTCTGAATGGTCATCAAGGGCAGCCCCATGTAGAGCGCATTGCAATAATCTAGCCTGGAGGGCACCAGAGCATGTGTGACCCTGAGCAGGGAGTCCAGGTCCAGGAGTGAATGCAACTGACGGATGACGCGAAGCTGTGCGAAAGCCCTCCTTGCCACGGCCACCACCTGATCTAAAAGTAGCAGTCCCGAATCCAGGAGGACTCCTAAGTTGTGTACCGGGTTTGTCTGGGGCAAAGCAGCCCCATCCAAGACCAAAGTTGGCAGCTCCCTGGATAACGCGGGGGGCCCTAATCCATAGCCATTCAGTCTTGGAGGGATTCAATTGTAGCCCGTTGTCCCCCATCCAGACCCCAACAGCTTCCAGGCATCTGGATAGGAAATTAACCGCATCACTGGGGTCCCCACGGGCCGAGATGTACAGCTGGGTATCATCAGCATACTGATGATATCTCACCCCATGGGAACGGATAATCTCGCCCAGTGGCTTCATGTAGATGTTGAATAGGAGAGGAGAGCACCGAGCCCTGAGGCACCCCATAACATAGGGGCCTAGGGCTGGACCTCTCACTCTCCAACCACACCGACTGGGTCCGGCCCTCTAGAAATGAGGAAAACCGGGATAACACAATACCCTGGATCCCCAATCCTTTGAGCCATTCCAGAAGGATACCATGGCCGACAGTATCGAAGAGGTCAAAAAGGGCAAGGATGGACAGATGGCCACCATCCCGCTCCCGCCAGAGATCATCTACCAGTGCGACCAATGCCATCTCTGTACCATATCCAGGCCTGAAACCTGATTGAAAGGGATTCAGATAATCCACTTCATCCAGGACCCCCTGCAGCTGTCGCGCCACCACCTTCTCCAATACCTTCCCCAAAAAGGGGAGGTTGGAGACTGGTCTATAGTTAGCTGGAACTTGTTGACAATCCCAGCCCCCAGACCCATTTTGCCAACCACGACTTCAGTTCTTTCCTAAATGGTAGCAACTGGGCCTGGAGGAGTACTTCTACTGGGAGGAGGTTCCATAGTGTGGGGGCTACGACCGAGAAGGCCCTTTTCCTTGTGCTGGAGAGGTGAGCCTTCCCAACAGATGGTACCTGAAGGGTGCCCTCTCGGTTTGCCCTAGGGTCGATGTCCTAGGGTCTGTGTTTGCAGACGTTTCCATGGTCATGTGGCAGGCATGACTAAATGTCAGAGTGCAAAGAATGCTGTTACCTTTCCCGCCGAAGTGGTGTCTATTTATCTACTTGCAATTTCTTGCTTTCGAACTGCTAGGTTGGCAGGAGTTGGGACAGAGACGGGACCTCACTCCATTGTGCAGCACTCAGGTCTCAAACTGCTGACCTTCCAGTTGGTGTCCTAACTACTAAACCACCGCAGTCCCTTGCCAACAGCTAACACTACGTAATTCTATAGCCTTTCTATCTTCCAAAAGCCTCTTGCCCTCTATATGTTTGTTTCCCACTGGAATATAGAGACCAAAACAAAGAACACAAAATCAACTGCATTACTTGAGGCAATTCTAAAGATACAAAGATAACACCTTTTAAAACAAAATTTAAAAACATACAATAAGCAAATCAGAACATTCTCTTCACATTTCACATCCTTTGAGCACTGTTTCTAACACCTCCAAAATGGGGTTTAAAGTCAGTGGCATTCATTTAAAAGTGAACAGAAAAAGACAAGGCAACAATAGAGAAAAGAGAATTAATGTCTGAACAAAAAGACTAAGGGAATTTGGCAGGATTGTACAGATATATCAAGGGCAGAGGCCCTGCTAGAGAGCACATCAATAAATAAGGACAGAGATGAAATTCACCAAGGAGTCCAACAGGAATAAGATTATTTAAATCTGCCTTGAACAAAAAGGAAAGAAAGAGTAAAAGAATGACCTTGTGCAAATGCTGCTACATGCATGCATATATTTGACACTAGAATTTTATACGTATTCCATAACAAATCAAATTTGAGTAATTAATTTCCTGGAGCCTGGATTCAATATCCTTAGCTACTGTAAATGATAGGCTTTTTGTGAATAAGAGGGTCTTAGCAAGACATGGTGTGCTGTAAGCTCAGCCTCCTTCTTTCTTGTCACACCAAATGGCAGCTCATTCTTTAGGTTGGTAGAATTCCAGCAAACAAAAAGCTGTGCTCATGTTTGTAGCTATGTCTAGCATTAGCATTTATAAAGATCCAAACCAAGAACTGTGGTGGCTCAAGTGGTTAAGATGCTGAACTCACTGACTGGTAGGTTGGAGTTCGATTCCCGGGTACTGTACGACGGAGTGAGCGCCTGTCTCTGTCCCAGCTCCGGCCAACCTAGCAGTTCGAAAGCAAGAAATTGCAAGTACAGTACTGTAGATAAATAGGTACCACTTCAGTGGAAAAGTAAACAGCATTCCATGCACCGTGGACATGAGGCATGCCTGCCACATGTCCACGGAAACATCTGCAGACTCAGACAGCACTGGCTCTTTGGCTCTAAACAGAGATGAGCACTGAACCCTAGAGTAGGATATGACTGGCTTTCGAGTACTCTACTAAACCAAGAAAGAACAAATACAAGACTGCAAATATACAGACAGTGGTGGGATCCTGAGTGATTGGGGCACCAGGATTAAAAGAGAATAAAACTTATTCTATCAGAGACGGGAGAAACAGCACTAAAATTTCAATGCGACCGAACTTCAGGGAAAGCTTCCTCAAATTTTATTTCCAAATGCCTGGCAATTACATTTGCAAATGACACTAAAGGAGACTTTGTGGGGAAGAGCTGAGAGAAAAGGGCGATAATTCAAAGGAAGTGAGCAAGGCCAGAAATAAAACACAACTCAGCCGGGCAAGGCACTGCTTATGGAAAAGAAAAGTGCAGGTGCTGAACAGGGACAGAAACCTGGAAAGACACAAGATAAGAAGACACTGAAGATGAGCTGCCAGTGATGAAAGAGCTGCAGAGACATCGCACACCTTCAAGGAAAGGAAAGGATAGCAGACAGGATGCTCCCATGATCAAGAAGACCAGGTAGGAAGGGCATACCCAGGGGATCCAAACAGGTACCAAGAGAAGTGACATTCTCTTTAACGGAGAGACCTCTGATCTCCCAGGCTCGGGAGCCTCTCTATGAATCTATGACTCAAGGAAAGGCTGAAGATGTTGAAGTCATAAAAACCAGACTTTGCTCTGGAAGACACCATGGTCTCCAAACACCACAATCTTTGTTAATTAGCAGCGCAATCCTTTGCACAGTTCAGGCCTTGCTGCTACTCATCTGCCTAGAGATTCTACAGCTCCGTGAAGTTCACAACTTTGCTCAATCTTGTCAGGGAAAGCTGTTGTAAATAAAGCCACTTTTATTCTCCAAAGCTCTTGGTTCTGTTTTAGTAAAAGACTATCCAGTTCCTTACTACCTCTAAATCTCAAGGGGCGGGGAGGCATTCTTGTTAGAAAGTGACCCATCACACACTGGTCACCCAGCAAGACTATGTGAGCCAAGCATAGAGGCTGAAATACCATGATGAAGAAGAGCAGTTATGGCACGCACTGGCAGGAGACAGTAAAAAACACAGCCTGGCGGCTGGGAATGAAGGAATATATGTTTTATGAGGCATAAAGTGCCGGAGATTGTGAGTGTGCCAGAAAAAAAGGGAGGTGTAGCACAACGCTGCTGAGAACATCCATATAACTTCCTTCTTGCAGGGCTTCTGACAAACAGAATCTCTTTGTAATTCAATAAAGTCCCTGCAGTCACCATGGTTCATCCATCGTACCCAAAGGACGGCACAACTGCTGTCTCATAAATTTGCAAAGTCCAATATGGACAGGAAAGAGGTTCACCTGTGCAGAGGGGGGCATTTCTCAAAAGCAGCTGTAAGACCATAAAGTACTCAGAAAGTGAGAACACAAAGGTTCACCAAAACTCTTGCAGCATTTGCTGGATAGGAACAGCTCTTTATTGTGGTGGGTCTTAATTTTATCAGGAGGTAACTGTCTACCGGGACTGCAGTGGCTTAGTGGTTAAGATGCTGAACTTGACGACTGGTCGGCAGCTCAGCTGTTCAAGATTCAAGTGGTGCATGAGTGAGTGAGTGAGTGAGCTTCTGTCTCTGTACCAGCTCCTGCCAACCTAGCAGTTAAGAAGAAAGAAATTGCAAGTAGATGAATAGGTACTACTTTGGTGGGAAGGTAAACAGCGTTTCGTGTACTCCAGTGTCTAGTCATGGGTGCCACATGTCCAAGGAAACATCTGCTGACACAGACAGCACTGGCTCTTCAGCTATAAACAGAGATGAGCACCGAACCCGAGTTGGATACAACTGGCTTTCGAGCAAGGCAATCTTTACCTTTATCTAACTCTCTACCTGATATTTTTCTTCACTTGCCAATTATCTCCTTTTTTATTACGCTGTTATTTTTATAGAAAGTTCAATGGTGCATATGTACTAATAGAGTGGGATAACACTATTTGAAAAAGTTATGGTACATTTTGGGCCACTACTCCTTCAGCTAACATAGCTATACAACAGGATCTAGTCGTGTGACTTGAAAATGTTGGGATCTATAGTTAAAAAAGTAATTTTCCTAAGCTTACCTTCTATAGGCTTTTAAAAGTCATCTGTGTAATCAGAAGAAAGTGTGAAACTGCATCAAGAACAGAGTTCCCTGTACCTTAGCAGAGATTAACAAAAACAAGATCATTTGATCTGTAAAAGAAGCCTGATTATTACGTAACCAATTTTTTGAGGTGGCTGCAAAGAAGTAGTATGCTTCCATACCCAATTAAAAAATGCTGGTGTTCAGTTTTAAAGCTGTAAAAGGTTTGGAATCAGGATGCATTAAGAACCAACTTTACCCATGTATATTTGTTTGTAACCTAAAAGGTACATCAGTGGTCTTCCTAAGTGCCCACCAGGTTGCTCAGTTAGTAAGTACAACTAAAAGGCATGGAGTTGATGAACATAAGTAACAGGGCCTCCTCAACAGTTGTCCCACGTTTTGGACACTCCCTTTGTTTGAATCTAATACAACTTATCAAGATGTTAAGGCATATATGTTTTTCAGTGTCCCCCTCCCCAAGCAGGAACTGATGGCTGTGCCTACAAGCCCATCTTTTCCATATGGCCATTTACTCTATCTATGGTACATTTAATGGCCTGCCAAGCAGCACACGGTTGTTTCATCAACTTTGCTTTCTGAAGGTTTGACCCCCAGGAATAGAAGATAAAACCCCTAAATATCTTATTCTATGAGCTCTACAATCATTACATGTTTTGCAATACATTTTAAAACTCTTCCTCACTGTATCTACTGAAGGGATGCCTGCTTGTAGAGCAGTAGAGAAGAAATGGAGATTCTCACATTATTTATTTATTTTCAGATTTGGATGGCCGCCTTTTTCGCCGCGGTGACCCAAGCCGGCTCACAGCATTGGATAAAACCCATCCCTCATACAATTAAAACCAAATACTAAAACTATATAAAACATCTAAAATATCCTTAAGACACCCCTGATCCCTTTAAAAGAGAAGCACTTGGGCAGGAGAAAAACCCCGGACAGGGCTAAATAAGCCAGTAAGGCTGGGTTGTGGTGCCAGATGCACCCCACGCCTGCTGGCAAAGCCATGTTTTTAAAGCCTTCCTGGAGGCGCAGTTCTGGTGGCAGGAGGTTCCAAAGGGCCAGAGCAGATACCAAGAAGGCTCTCCTCCTGTGTTTATTAATGTTATAAACACAGGCTCTGGATATGTAAAAGGAAGAAACATCGGAGCACCACCCTCCTGGCCCCGCCCGGCCGGAGGGTTGAAAAGACGCCGCGGCCACTGGGCTTGAGGACCTCACCCCTCACCCCTGCCCTTACCACCAGCTGGGGTAGGATGCAGCTGTGGCCGCTGTCGCCACCCTTCTGGCCTTGCTTGGCCAGAGGGTTGAAAAGACACAGCGGCCACTGGGCTTGAGGACCTCACCCCTCACCCCTGCCCTTACCACCAGCTGGGGTAGGATGCAGCTGTGGCCGCTGTCGCCACCCTTCTGGCCTTGCTTGGCCAGAGCGTTGAAAAGACACAGCGGCCACTGGGCTTGAGGACCTCACTGCTCCCCCCACCACCACCACCAGCCGGGGATAGGATGCAGCTGCGGCCGCCATCACCACCCTCCTGGCCTCGCTTGGCCGGAGGGTTGAGAAGATGCCGCGGCCACCGGGGTGTCCTTATATTCTGCATTTTTTATTATATCGTATGCTATTGACTCCATTGACTGTATTGCTCGCTATTGTCTGTTTTTGTATGCTGCTATATTTTTATTGTATTATTAAAGGTTTTAGTGGTGTATGTAAGCAGCCCTGAGTCACACGAGATTGGGCGGCATACAAATGCAATAAAAGAAATGAAATGAAATTTCAACACCATACCATTGCACTAGCTTACAGGTGACTAGCATAAGCATGCTTTTGTTTAACAACAACAACCCCTCCAAAAGAAACAGTACCTTGTTGTAGTAGCAAGGGTTGTGTGTTCTTATCATACCAGGAGCTATGCTGAACAGGTGCAACCATATCAGTCAGATCTTTTTGAGTTGAATATAAATAAATAAATAAATAAATAAATAAAAAATCTTAGCTGAAGAATCAGACTAAATCTGTTCCACAACCCATTTAGTATAGTGAGAACATGTAATTCTAATTCCGCATTGGTTCAATCATCATCCAGATTAACAAGGATTGCATAGAGGCTATGGCTCCTGGGCATTGATCAAAAATATGTTACAGGGCTCAACTCCTTTTGCTAGGCAAGCAAGGCATGGAGTTGATGAATGACTGGAAGACAATAAAACACTTAAGAAATATCTGGACAAGGCAAGAAAGTTATTCAACTGTGGAAGTCTATTACCATTCTGAACTATCAAATCGTGAATTTCAAAAATGCATGTACCAAATTTGGGGGAGGGGGACCACCTGGTAGATTTAACAACAACAACAACAACAACAACAACAACAACAACAACAACAACAACAACAACAACAACAACAACAACAACAACAACAACAACAACAACAACAACAACAACAACAACAAAGTCAAAAGAACTACTTCCTCAAAATACATAAAGAGGGTCCGGAAAATCCTGAGGTCAAAACTGAGTGGAGGCAATATCATCAAGGCAATTAATACCTAGGCAGTACCTGTTATATATTATTCAGCTGGGATAAATGATTGGACCCAAATGGAAATAGACAGCCTAGACCGAAAAACAAGGAAACTAATGACCATGCATCATGCCCTGCACCCAAAAAGTGATGTCGATCGTTTGTACTTACCAAGAGCTAAGGGTGGCAGAGGACTCCTACAGGTGAAAGACAGTAGAGGAAGAAAAGCATAGCTTGAATGACTTCATTAAGAAAAGTGAAGAGCCTATGCTTCAGGAAGTGAACAAAAGAGAACTTTTAAAAACAATGAAGAAGAAAGCTGAATACAGAAAGGAAAGGATAGACAGTCGAGCTGCAAACTGGAAAAACAAGCCAATGCATGGTCAATATTTGAAAAACGTAGAAGGCAAGGCTGACCCAAAACTGACATGGGGATGGTTACGAGCAGGAGTTTTGAAGAAGGAGTTTTGAAGAAGGATTTATATTGATAGGTCACAAACAAATTTTGCCAGCAAATTTCATGAAGACAAAAATACAGCACATATCCAACAATAGCAAATGCCAGCTTTGTGATGAAAAGGATGAAACAGTAGATCATCTGATCAGTGGATGCAGCAAAATTTCACAGACTGATTATTTGCAATGCCATAACAGGTTTGCAAAAAGTATCCGTTGGAAACTTTGCCAGAAGTTTGGATCTGAATGCAGTAAAAATCATTGGGAACATCAAGTAGAGAAAGTTCTAGAGAATGAGAGGCAAGATCCTGTGGGACTTTAAAATTCAAATAGATAGACATCTGCCTCACAACACACCTGATCTAACTGTTGTAGAGAAGAAGAAAGTATGGTTTATTGACATTGCTATACCAGGAGATGCACGAATTGAAGACAAACTACTGGAGAAAATCACAAAATATCGTGATTTGCAAACTGAAGTCGAGCGACGAGCGTCTATGGCAGAAGAAATCTGCTGTTGCTCCCATAGTGATCGGAGCCCTTGGAGCAGGACCTAAAGGACTCCCTAGATATTTGGAAATTTTGGACTTATCTGATTTGAAAATCAGAACTCTCCAAAAAAATAACTCTTCTGGGGACTACATATATACTCAGACATTACCTTAACAGCTCTTAGGTCCTTGGTTAGGGCTTGAACTGTTAATTTTATTCCAGTCATCAACTGTGAACCAAATGGCTGACTTGTATATTATAATAATAATAATAATAATAATAATAATAATAATAATAATAATAATAATAATAATAATAATAATAATAATAATAATAATAATAATAATAATAATAATAATAATAATAATAATAAATCAAGCAAGTTCTGACTTACAATATGTCTTTTCAGGGTTTTCAAAGAATATACAGAAGTGATTTATCATTCTCTCTTCCTGACAAAAAAAATTTGACATTTCTTACCATAGTGTGAATGTCTGCCCAGGAGAAAAGGATGAGATGAAAAACTAAATCATTCTATCATTCTCACACAATGTAAATGCATCCAGATGTACAATATTAAAAGAAATAGGATGGCAGATGGATGGTCACAACCAGAAAGGTCAAACAGTATTCACTACTGGGGAGAGAAACAACACTGAGTAGTGTTAAATTACTGCAGTATCCTCTGTTATATTGTCCTGCCTCCAAAAGCTGTTCGGAGGATTCATGTGTAGTTGAACATTGCATTTGACCACAACGAGAGTTTTTGGTGTGTGTGGAGTGTATAATACACTCTGCCATCTGCAACAGTTTCAGCAATCTTCTCAGCTAATTGTGACCTATAAGGCCTTAAAAAGTGAGCCAGCATACTTAAGGGGCTACCTGCTCTCCTATGCTTTCTAGCAAATTGACCACGATTTCTTAGTGGACAGCTGCCATCTGTCCAACAATACAGGATAGCTGAAAGATATACAATCAGTTCCTCAATCCAGAATTTTGCAGATGTTTTGTATTTCAAACCTCAGGAGCCCCCAGACACTAAACCGATATATTAAAACTATGGATTTGAGAAATTTCACCTTATACTATCACTACTGAAAACTATTCTCTTAAATGTTGATGAGGTTTCCATTGCTCAAAAGCCAGTCGTATCCGACTCTGGGGTTCAGCGCTCATCTCTGTTTCAAAGCCGAAGAGCCACGCTGTCTGCTTCTGCAGACATTTCCGTGGTCATGTGGCAGGCATGACTAGACACCGGAGCGCACGGAACGCTGCTACCCTGAGTTGCCCTAGGGCAAGAAGGTGGGATATAAATCCAAATAAATAAATAAATACCTTCCCACCGAAGTGGTCCCTATTTATCTACTGTACTTGCAATTTCTTGCTTTCGAACTGCTAGGTTGGCAGGAGCTGGGACAAAGACCGGAGCTCACTCCATGCTGCAGTACTCGGGAATCGGACTGCTGATCTTCTGCCTCCCAGTCAGCATCTTAGCCACTTGAGCCACTGGAGTCCCTCTCTTAAATGTTACAGGTATTTAAATATTCCACTTTGTTATGGGTTCTTAGCTTAACATAATAAAGGGACCACAATCAGCCTAAAACATGCCAAGACATGAGTGTATTTTACATTCACTAAAGGTAAAGGTAAAGGTTTCCCTTGCTCGAAAGCTAGTCGTATCCGACTCTAGGGTGCAGTGCTCATCTCTGTTTCTAAGCCGAAGAGCCAGCGCTGTCTGCTTCTGCAGACATTTCCGTGGTCATGTGGCAGGCATGACTAGACACCGGAGCGCATGGAACGCTGTTACCTTCCCACCGAAGTGGTCCCTATTTATCTACTTGCAATTTCTTGCTTTCAAACTGCTAGGTTGGCAGAACAAAAAAACACACACACACTCAAAAACCCCTAGAACCTGTTGTATACAGTATTTGCTAAATGTGGTATTGTCGATGTTCTCTCCATAAACAAAGATGGTTATTCACACTATATAGCATTATTCGTGCACACAGTGAAAGCAGTTCATAAAGTTATTCAGTATAAACATAGCTAGACCACATAATGACTAGCACCTACATTTGAAGCTGCTTTGGTTTCCATAAGATAAGAATTTGGTCCAAAATTACACTGTGCAATCTATCCTAGTAGTCAAGACTCCTTCCCAGAACACATGGAGTATTAATGGTCCTTTTAAGATGTCATTGTTGTCTCCACCCATCTCTGCTTTGCTTTAGTGCTGCCTGCAGGCTACCAACCATATAGAAAAAGTACCACTCAATAAACATGCAGCTTACCATTCCCAACAGGTTCAGATGATAGCAAGGGAAGGATAGGGATAGCTCACTGATAGTACCAGTGGACAATGGTCCATAGGGTCGCAAAGGGTCGGAATCGACTGTGCGACTGAACAACAATTTTCAATAAACTTTTCTATACCATATCAACTCTCTAAAAGCATCCCCCTTTCAAGTAAAAAGAGATAATAAAATTTACATTTCATACAATGGTACAAACATTACACAGAGAATGGAAATATGTGCTCTAAATTAGACTTGCCCAATTTGCTGCCAGAATACAACTTCCAACATCCCCAGTCAGTTTTAATATATTACTAATATTACAGACATTATCCAACCAGAATTTACCATGCTAGCAGATCTATTTTATAGAACCCTAACTTCTCAGAATTAATTTTAACCAGGAATATTGGACCAAGGAGAATTACTAAGAATTAGCAAGAATTGTGGCAATGCCACATTATCTAACTACAAAACTATTCAGATGGGGAGGGGGATGGAAGGGAAACAAAATAGTAAAATGCAGCAGTAAATAAGTAAATGCAGTAGTAAAATGCAGCAGAAATTTCATCAAGAGGGGAAGTGCCTCACTATGTGCCTGCTTCTTACATATTTAACTTACACCCAACTATAGGGTGTCCCAAAAAGTCACCATACATAGGGGAAATTGTAGCTTAATATACTTTTATGTACAAAATATTAATCCCAAATTTTTGCAAAATATTTACGAAATACCACTCATGGTGAACACATTCCAAGATACCTGTTATTATGCAAATTTACCTCTGTAGTTCAAAAGTAAGAAATTACAAGTAGATAAATATGCACCACTTCAGTAGGAAACATAACAGCATTCCATGTGCTCTGGTGTCTAGTCATGCCTGCCACATGACCATCGAAACGTCTGCAGACGCAAACAACACTGGTTCTTTGGCTATAAATGGAGAAGAGAACCGGCCTCTAGAGTTGGACACAACTGGATTTCGCGCAAGGGAGAACTTTACCTTCACCTTTATAGCAACTTTTGGGATACCCTGTGTAACACCACCCCAACCCTATCCTGTCCTAATCTGAATAGCAGGGCAGATCTTTCTATTTATTGTGGGGCTTCAAAGAAAAGTTTTGGCACAATGCATTATAATGTAAACCAGGCCTTCTCAACCTCCGGCCTGCGGACCAGACCCGGCCCCCGAAGCCATTTCATCAGGCCTGAAACGCCTTCGCCAAACCTGGAAGCGGAAAAAACTGCACACTACACATGCGCAGAATGCCGCTAAATGTGTTCTGCGCATGTGCGGCACGCATTTTACTTCCGCTTCTGGGTGGTTGGAAGCACGTGACTGGCCTGACCAGCTGCCCAGGAGTGGTAAGGTGTGCGGCCCAAAAACATTGAGAAAGCCTGATGTAAACTGTTTATTGCATAAACAAAATACAGTGGAACCTCATACAACAATTGCCCCGTATAGCAATGAAATCGCATAACAATTAGGTTTTTGGGGGGAAATGGGGTCCTGCATAACAATTTTCCCTATGGAAAGAAATCGTACAACAATTTGTCAATGGGAAAAACCACTTAGCAAAAAAAATTTGTTGTATGATGTATCCCATAGGGAAAATCGCTATATGATGCATGTATCGTATAACAATTGTTTCGTACAACGAGCCCTGTGGAACAGATTAAAATCATTGAACGAAGTACCACTGTACAGTAAAGCTAAGTACATCAGCCCCGATACCTTTCCTTTCACACATCAATTTCTGCCCACCTGTTGCCCAAATAGGACCTAACTAGCTCTCCTTGCTTGAAAGCCAGTCATATCCGTCTCTAAGGTTCGGTGCTCATCTCAGTCTATAGCCAAAGCCGACTCTAAGGTTCAGTGCTCATCTCAGTCTATAGCCAAAGAGCCAGCACTGTCTGTGTCTACAGATGTTTCCATGGCCACATGTGCCAGTCATGACTAGACACCGGCGTGCACGGAACGCTGTTACCATTCCCGCCAAAGTGGTACCTATTTAGTAAAGGTTTCCCTTGCTCGAAAGCTAGTGGTATCCGACTCTAGGGTGCAGTGCTTATCCATCTCTGATTCAAAGCCAAAGAGCCAGCGCTGTCTGCTGCTGCAGACGTTTCCGTGGTCATGTGGCAGGCATGACTACACACCGAAGTGCACGGAACGTTGTTACCTTCCCACCAAAGTGGTCCCTATGTATCTCCTTGCAATTTCTTGCTTTCGAACTGCTAGGTTGGCAGGAGCTGGGACAAAGATGGGAGCTCATTCCGTCCTGCAGTACTCAGGAATCGAACTGCTGACTTTCCGTCTCCCAGTAAGCGTCTTAGGCACTTGAGCCACTGCAGACCCTATTTATCTGCCTGCAATTTCTTGCTTTCGAACTGCTAGGTTGGCAGGAGCTGGGACAAAGATGGGAGCTCATTCCGTCCTGCAGTACTCAGGAATCGAACTGCTGACTTTCCGTCTCCCAGTAAGCGTCTTAGGCACTTGAGCCACTGCAGACCCTATTTATCTGCCTGCAATTTCTTGCTTTCGAACTGCTAGGTTGGCAGGAGTTGGGGCAGACGACAGCAGCTCACTCCATGACGCAGCACTCGGGTCTCACACTGCTGCTCTTCCGTGCATCAAGCTTATCTTAGCTACTAAGCCCTGCCTAGGAAGGACCCAACTACCAAACAGAAAAGAATACAGCAGAGGCAGTACGATCACCTACTCTACTCCACTCCACTACGAGAGTGGTGGAAGTCAGGCAAGAGGGGCAGGGCAGGTGTGGGGTGGGGTGGGGGAGAGGGGGCTCATGGGGAAGGCCAAGTTCCAAAATGTGGGGTGGTGGGCGAAGAGAAGAGGAGCAAGAGCTTCCATAAAGCTTCTTTTAAGACCCACCATGGGCCGGGGTCCAGTTACCGAGCATAGACCACACACTGGCGCCGTCTCCGTCTAGTTTGCGGCTTCCGTCCTCTCCTGTCCGATCCGCGGAAGGCCACTGGGAAATGTAGTTTGCTGCCGAAGGCTTCTGGGAAATGTAGTTTGGAGCTCATGTTGTGGTCTCTCCCTCTTCCAAGGGCTCAACATCCCTTCAAGCCACAACTTCCTCTATTCCACTGAGCCCAAAGAAGAGGGAGTAACCAGTGAATAGGGTGTTGAGTAGGCGGATTCTGGAAACAGTCGTCCCCCCCCCCAAAAAAAAAATAACTAATATAAAACCTTAAACAAAAATTCAAAATAAAGTCGACATAAAAGAAATCTGAACTAGGCTGTGGGCAACAAAATCCTAAAGCATGGGTGACCAGACTTATCAGCAGTGGGCCGGTCACATGGTTCAGCAGGCCGGTCACATGGATCCTCTCACTGGAAACAAGTAAAACGCACCTTCCAGTCTTTTTGCAACAGGATGAGATCAATTTTAAGCTGCCATTTCCTCTGCTTAAACTAGGGGTGCCCAAACTATGGCCCACAGGCCAGATCCGGCCCCTGATGCCAATCCATCCAGTCTGTGCCGCCCTCATCACTCTCGGAAGCACAGGCAAAACATGCCCACGATTAGGGCAGTGTGGGCCAGATGAATTGGTGTCGGGGACTGGATCTGGACCATGGGTCATAGTTTGGGCACCCCTGTCCTAAAGCTGTTGTGTTCTAACAGTGTAACCATCTACATGTGATAACAATGTATCTTAACCAATGTAACCTTGCCTACGGGTAACAATGTAACCTTCAGCTGCATCACTATAAACCCTGTAATAGGACGCGAGCTAATGACCACCAGCTGGCAGCAGCGAGCGTCCAAGCTCTCTTGGTCCAAACTCATCAAAGTGCCACAGCGCGGGAAGTTTCCCGCCACTACCTACACCTGGACAAGAAGGGCGTGACCAGCAATGACGTCACGCGGACAATAGCCAATGGGCTATCGTGGAGCCACGTTCAAATGTTTTACTACCATATATATAGAGCTGTACATCCGCCATGACCTCATGTTCCCTCTGACCACTATGCAATAAACCTGTGTTAAACCAGCCCTTGGCTGTTTTCCTGTGTCTTGGTTCTCATACACTAAATTGGCGACGAGGATGGGATATGGATCCCCAAGGAGCCAGGACACAGAGCGGTTTCAACATTAACAAACCGCAAGACTGGGAGCTCTTCGAGATGGACTTCCAGGGAGCACTGGTAGAACTCGACGTAAAGGACGAGGCAAAGAAGAGGGCCATCCTCACCCGAATGCTTGGGCAGGAAACCAAGCGAACGCTGGTGAGCATCATTGCACCGAAGAAGGTGAGCGATTTCAAAGCCGATGACATCATGAAACTGCTGCGTGAGCGGTTTCGACCTTCGAAGGCAATGTTTCCCGCTCGGAGCGCGTTTTGGAGGCGAGTCCAAGCGCCGGACGAGTCGGTTGAAGCCTTCGTAGCGGCCATGAGGTTAGCTGCCAGCCCCTGCAAGTGGGAGAACTTAGAGCTAGCCCTCAGGGATGGCGTGCTGTGCGGCCTGAAGGACAGGGAGGTGCAGCGCGCCCTGATGAATAAAGAGCCACCCCCCACATTACAAGAGGTCGTGGAGGCCGCGGAATCCGCGGAGACTACGAATGCAGGGGTACAAGAGATGCACGAATGGCGTCCGAAGGCCGGCAGGGCAGAAAATTCGGTGCACGGCAAACCGGGGAACTCGGTGCACGCGACTCGGCGAACCTCGAAATCGTCTGCGGAAGGCAGCGACGACGGGGATGTCCGGAAAGTCCGAAAAGGGGGGCGCCGCTGTGATGGCTGTGGGGCGGCCCATGACCGCGCTAAGTGCCCGTTCCGGAAAGCCGAATGCCACAACTGTGGCCGCCGTGGGCACATCGCTAAAGTGTGCAGAAAACGGCAAGAGGCCCGGAAGCGTTCACCAGACCGCGCGTCCAGACCGGACCGTCCGACGAGGTCCAAAGATGGCGCCCGAGCCACGAGGAAGCAGGACGGCGTGGGCCGCGTCTCAGACGACAGCGAGGACGACGCCCCCGTGTTCAGCGTGTCCGTGGGACAACCCCGTTATTTCGTTGAGGTACTAGTACAAGGGGCCCCTATTAGGATGGAAGTCGACTCAGGGTCCTCCTATTCTATTATTTCCCAGAGGGAGTTCTTGAAAATTAACCCCCTTGTCCGACCCAAACTTAGAGCGTTGAGGTCCACACTACGAGATGTTCAAGGGAACAGCATTCCCGTATTGGGGGTCGGAAAATTCCAAGTGAAATTTAAGAGACACTCTGCAGAACTCCCCCTAGTCGTTCTCAAGGGGGGAAGTTGCAGCCTCCTCGGAACTCAGTGGTTTCAGCCTTTGGGTTTGTTCATAGGGGGGGTGCATGCCGTGGGAGCAGATCCAATCCAAGCGGTGTGTGACGCGCACCCCGCCGTTTTTAAGGAAGGACTGGGAAAGTTCAAGGGGCCCCCTGTAGCCTTCGACCTGGACCCGGAGGTCCGCCCAATAAGACTTAAACCACGCAGAGTGCCGTTCGCACTCAAGGACAAAATAGAGGCGGAACTGGACAAACTGGTGGGCCAGGGGATTCTTATTCCTGTTGATTCCGCGGAGTGGGAGACTCCGATTGTAACAGCACTAAAGGCAAACGGGGAGGTGCGCATTTGCGCTGATTATAAGTGTACAATTAACAAGGCTATCCGCCCTAATGCCTATCCGGTGCCGGTGGTCAGCCACCTTCTGGCCAGGCTGAATGGGGGAAAGTGTTTCGCTAAGCTTGACCTAGCGCAAGCCTACCAGCAACTCCCAGTGACCCCTGCCACGGCAGCGGCACAAACCATAGTCACTCATAAAGGGGCGTTCCAGGTGTCGCGTTTACAGTTCGGCGTGAACTCGGCACCCGGCCTTTTCCAGTCGCTCGTGGAACGCCTCCTGAAAGGTTTGGAGGGGGTTTTGCCTTATTTTGATGACGTATTGATAACAGGGGGGAGTGAGACCGAACTAGCCAAACGATTGGACAATGTACTGACGGTGTTTGAGAGAGCGGGGTTGCGACTGCGGAAAGACAAGTGCGTTTTTTTTGCAACGGAGGTTGAGTTCTTAGGATTCCGGGTTACACCCGAGGGAATTAGGCCGTCCAAATCCAAAGTAACCGCCATAAAGAAAGCTCCTCGCCCCACATCTAAGACCGAACTGCAGTCGTTCCTAGGACTCCTAAATTTTTATCATACATTCCTTCCACGGAAAGCGGCTGTGGCCGAACCGCTCCATAGGTTGCTTAAAAAGGAAGAGGTATGGATGTGGGGCGACGAACAGGAGAGGGCCTTTAAGGAGCTGAAGCAGCTCCTGACCTCCGACGCAATTCTGACCCATTTCGATCCCAAACGGCCAGTAACCCTAGTCTGTGATGCATCCCCAGTGGGGGTGGGGGCGGTGCTTTGCCACGTGTTGGAAAACGGAAGGGAGGCGCCAGTAGCCTTTTACTCCAGGTCCCTGTCCCAAGCGGAGAGGAATTACGCACAGACCGACAGGGAGGCGTTAGCGATAGTAGCGGGGACCAAGAAGTTTCACGATTTTCTGTATGGTCGCCCTTTCACCATAGTGACTGACCACAAGCCCCTGTTGGGAATATTTACTGTGAATAAGCCCACGCCGCAGATCCTGTCCCCGAGGATGCTGAGGTGGGCTATTTTTCTCAACGCATACCAACATGAGTTGGAATACCGACCCGGCAAGGAGATTAGCCATGCGGACGCACTGTCGCGATCCCCCCTGCCTTTGGCGGGTGGCCACAAGAGTGGGGTAGAAAAAGACCATCAAGTGTTGTTGATAGAGGTTTTAGATTCGCCCCCCATAGTACCTGCCGACATCGCCAAAGCGACGGGCAAGGATAGGACATTAGAGAAAGTCAGCTCTTGGGTGCAAAAGGGGTGGCCGGCGTCCTCCCCGGCTGCGGAATTCGACCCATTTTTTCGGAAAAAGCTAGAATTGTCCCTAGAGAGAGGGTGCCTTTTGTGGGGCCAACGGGTGGTGGTCCCTACATCCCTGAGACCGAGGGTGCTTAAATTGCTGCACGTCAGCCACCCGGGAATTGTTCGCTCCAAGGCACTGGCTCGGAGCTACTTCTGGTGGCCCCAATTAGATGCAGACATAGAACACATGGTCGGCGTTTGCGAGGCTTGTCAGGGCTCCCGGCCGGAGGAGGCTCGACTCCCGCATAGGGAATGGGACGCGGCGAGGGGCCCGTGGTCCAGAGTGCACATAGATTTTGCCGGCCCATTCCGAGGGACCCTTTTTCTCCTGGTAGTGGATGCGTACTCCAAGTGGCTGGAGGTGATTCCGGTCACGAGCACGTCCTCCGCCACTACAATTAAGCACTTACGGAGGGTTTTTTCTACGTTCGGTTTACCCGACACTCTAATCAGCGATAACGCTAGTTGTTTCACGTCCGCAGAGTTCAGGGCGTTCACAGACATAAATGCCATTCGGCACGTTACCTCCGCGCCGTTCCACCCGGCCACGAACGGCCAAGTGGAGCGCCTTGTGCGCACAACAAAAGATGCATTGAGACGCATGGGCCCAGGGGACCTGAACCACCAAGTGTGTCAATTCTTATTGGGATATAGAGTAACTCCCCTAGCATCAGGGTACTCGCCGGCGGAGCTGTTGATGCGGAGGAAGCTGACCACGATCCTGACCAGGTTAGATCCGACGAGGGTTGAGGACAAAGGGAAGAACATAGGGTTAGCGGTCTCGAAAGGTTTCGCCGTCGGCGATCCTGTACACTGCAGGAACTACGCCAACGCAGGTCCAGCCTGGGTACCAGGGACAGTTGTGGAACAGACGGGGCCAGTGTCGTATCGGGTGGAAGCTAACACCGGTCTCCTCTGGAGGAGGCACGCTGACCAACTTAGGCACCGAGTGATTGAGGGGCCGATCAGTGGGGCTCAGAAACAGGATTCAGTGTTAGGGTTCTCCTCCACCTGCTTATCCCAAGGGGGAGACATCGAAGGGCAACAGTCCCAAACAAGGGGGGGAAGCAGAGGTCCAAACTCACATCCTTTTGATACACCGGTTCTATCCAATTCCTTGAAAGAGAGAAACGAGTTTGCCCCTCCAATTTCACCCAGTCCCTCGGGAGAGGGAAATGAGTTTGCAACTGTTGCCCCCGAATTAAATTTTGTGTTACCGAACCGGGGGGGTTTTTTGGAGTGTTCCCCCACCCGTCCAAGCGAGAAGCGGGGTTTTTCGTTAGCCCCTAGTGCCCCCGGTTTGCCCACATCCACATCAGAAACCTGTCCTCTCCTTTCTCCTGCCCATCCCAAAGCTGCACAACCGCGGCGAGTCACTAACAAGTCATCCTCTCCAATTACAGGACAGGAAGCCGGGGAGCAAGGAGGAGGGAGCAAAGCCGGGGCAGGGCAGCCCGCGCCGAGACCCCAGCGTGTTCGAAATAAGCCATCTTGGCTGAGAGACTTCGTCTCATCCTAGGGGGGAGGAGTGTTGTGTTCTAACAGTGTAACCATCTACATGTGATAACAATGTATCTTAACCAATGTAACCTTGCCTACGGGTAACAATGTAACCTTCAGCTGCATCACTATAAACCCTGTAATAGGACGCGAGCTAATGACCACCAGCTGGCAGCAGCGAGCGTCCAAGCTCTCTTGGTCCAAACTCATCAAAGTGCCACAGCCGGGAAGTTTCCCGCCACTACCTACACCTGGACAAGAAGGGCGTGACCAGCAATGACGTCACGCGGACAATAGCCAATGGGCTATCGTGGAGCCACGTTCAAATGTTTTACTACCATATATATAGAGCTGTACATCCGCCATGACCTCATGTTCCCTCTGACCACTATGCAATAAACCTGTGTTAAACCAGCCCTTGGCTGTTTTCCTGTGTCTTGGTTCTCATACACTAAAAAAGCTCAGGGGACATGGCAGTGCTAGTGGAAGGCATTTTGTTGCCTCAAGCAGAGCAGCAAGTATCAACTTCCCAGAAGCACATCAAGACACATAGTATCCAAAGCTAGGCAAGTCATTTTGGTGGGGGAAAATCTTTCTTAACTTTGGATTTAAGTAACATTGATTTATAAACCACCTAATATCCCATTCTGCTTTAAGAAGCCATCTAACATGGAAAAACAAAACACTCACTTTCAAGTTGGAGATTTCAACAACCATAATAACTTTTGAGGTTATGAACATGATGACGTTTGCTGAATTAGTCTTGTCGGTGAAACAGTTCCCGTGGCTCTTGGTCTGTCGATCTAGTGTGTGGTTTCCTCAGCGACTAGAGAAAGATACTCTGAACATGCTCAAATGCCCTCTTGGCTGCCCTTGAGACAGAAAAGAGATATTCAGACATAAACCAGGTACAAAGTAACCTGTCAAAAATCCCACAGATAGCCAAGAGCTTTTGATATTTAATATTTTGCAAACTAAACATGAAGGGGAGGCTGAAGAGGAATGTGAGGGTGGGATGCACATTTCCCTCCCAGTAAATAGCTTGCTTTTTTCTTGCTCCCTCATGATGTGCGGTTGCTTGAAGAAATAACATGTGTCACATACTCCCAGTATTCTTCTTTAATATCATCAATCAATCTACACAAAAGAGCAGCTACCCATGAACTCACTTCCGTTCATTTTCATTGATAGAACGTGCTCTATCAACAGACTTCAGAGGAAAAATGTTTAGAAGGGGAATATACATAGAAGGTGATTTTCCTTTCAGCAATCTGATACATAGAATAAATCAGTTACCCTCATTTCAAGAAATAAATTTTGCCTCTGTTCTGCCTCCCCCCCCCCCCCCCCAAAAAAAAAGGTTGTAGTGTCTGTCATCAGCAATCTCCTTCATCACCTCTGGGCACCAGCTCTATCTGTCTCGCAGATTTGTGAGAAATGAATGTAAATGGCTGTATAGCAGCAGCGGGAGGATGTAATGTTTCCATGATCAGTAAACTGTTTCTCCAACGATGCCTTATTTACCACCCAGAAACCTCTCTGCCAACAGGAGCATGTTTTGGTTATGTGAGGCACCAAAGGCAAAATGTGTCACACTCCCTAATTTTGTTGTTGTTGTTGTTCAGTCGCACAGTCGATTTCCACCCTTTGCAACCCCATGGACCATTGCCCGCCAGGCACCTCTGTCCTCCACAATCCTCCTCAACTTGCCTAGTTCTGTGACCATTGAATCTACAATACCATCTAGCCATCTCATTTTTGGCTGCCCCTTCTTCTTTTCCCCTCCACCTTTCCCAGCATCAAGCCTTTCTTAAGTGAATCCTCTCTAAGGAGCAGTCAGAGTTGATTTCTTCTAAGATCGACCTATTTGTTCTCCTTGCTGTCCAGAGTACTCTCAAAATTCTCCTCCAACACCACATTTCAAAGGCGTCTATTCTTCTGCGCTCAGCTTTCCTTATGGTCCAGCTCTCACATCCATACATTACCACCAGGAATACCATTGCTTTGACTATGCAGACTTTTGTTTGCAAGGTGATGTCTCTGCTTTTAACTATGTTCCCCAAGTTTCTCATAGCTTGCCATCCAAGATTGGTCACCTTTTTATTTAATGACTGCAATCATCATCTGCAGTGATCTTGGATCCTAAGAATGTAAAGTCTATCACTGCTTCTACCTCTTCTCCATCTATTTTCCAGGGACTGATAGGGCCTGTTGCCATTATCTTGGTTTTCTTGATGCCAGCTTTTGCACTCACTTCTTTCAACCTAAGCAGGAGCTTCTTTAGGTCTTCCTCCCTTTCTGTCATTAGGGTGGTTTAGTGTTTGGGAATCAAGACAATGGAAACGGCTGTAGGCTAGCCTAGCACATCTTTATTGCATGGAGTACAGTACGAACATGTGGTAATGGCGGACAAACAGCTCCTTTTATGCGGTGGCTATACAATTGAATATGGCTCTTCGACAGGCATTGGCTACTGTCCAAGTGACGTCATCCTTAGTCACGCCTTTCTTGTCCAGGTGAGGTGAGCGCGGGAATCATTCCCGCGCAGCTGAAGGCATTTGAGGAATGTGTACCATGTGAGCTGGGCGCTCGCTACTGCCCCCGGTGGCCATTAGCTCGCGTCCTCATACAGAAGGTTACAGTGTTACTATTAGAGATTGTTACATCCACTCATTCGTGTGGTTACAAATATATTCAATACACAACATCCCTCCCCCCTAAGATGGGACAAAGTCCCTCAACCAAACTGGTTTTCCACATGTGCGTTTTGGGCGTGCAGCCGTTATGCTTGACTCGGCCATGCCCCCTCGTCTGTGTCCTCCTGGCTCTTGTCCTGCAATTGGAGAGGATGACTCGTTAGTGACTCGCTGTGGACATGCAGCTTTGGTTTGGGTAGGAGAAGGGAGAGGATGGGTTTCTGATGCGGATGTGGGCAAACCGGGGGCACTAGGGGGCACCCCGCTCTTCGCTTGGACAGGTGGGGGGAGCACTACGAAAACCCCCCCCCCCCCAGTTTGGTAACTCAAAATCTAACTCAGGGGCAACAGGGGCAAACTCATTCCTCTCTTTCAAAGGGCTGGGTAGAACTGGTGTATCTAAAGGATACGGATTTGAGCCTGTGCTTTCCCCCTTGTTTGGGACTGTTGCCCTTCGTTTTCTCCCCCTTGGGATAAGTGGGTGGGGGAGGACCCTAACGTTGAGTTTTGCTGCTGGAAACCTCTGTCCAGCCCCCAATCACTCGATGCCTTAGTTGGTCAGCGTGCCTTCTCCAGAGGAGACCCGTGTTGGTCTCGACACAGTATGACACTGGTCCCGTTTGGTTCATGACTACTCCCGGCACCCAGGCTGGCCCTGTAGCTGCGTAGTTCCTACAATGTACAGGTTCACCTATCTGGAAGTTTTTTGTGGGGCTGTGCTCAATGTTTCTTCCCCTATCCTCCACCATGGTGGGATCCAACCTGGTTAACAATGAATGCAATTTCCTTTTCATGAGGAGCTCAGCGGGGGAGAATCCTGACGCCAATGGTGTCACCCGGTATGCCAACAAAAACTGGCAGAGCTGCCGGTCCAGATCCCCTGGTCCCATGCGCCACAGCCCCTCTTTCATTGTGCGCACCAGGCGTTCCGCCTGGCCGTTAGTTGCAGGGTGAAAGGGGGCTGAGGTAATGTGCCGAATGGCGTTGGACTCCAAGAATGCCTGGAACTCGGCCGACGTGAAAGTACTCGCATTGTCACTCACAATGACGTCAGGTATCCCGAAGGTACTTATCAGCCTGCACAGTTGTTTTATGGTTGCAGCTGATGAGGTGCTGCGCATTGGAATCACTTCTAACCACTTGGAGTATGCATCCACTACCTGCAGGAAAAAGGAACCCCTGAATGGACCTGCGAAGTCTATGTGGAGGCGAGACCACGGCCCCCTGGCTGTGTCCCATTCTCTGTGTGGGAGGCGGGACTCCTCAGGGCGAGAGCTCTGGCAACTTTCGCAGGTGTTCACCATGTGTTCAATGTCTGCATCAAGCTGTGGCCACCAGAAATAGCTTCGGGCCAGCGCCTTAGAGCGCACGATCCCTGGGTGGCTGACATGTAAAAGCCGTAGCACCCTTGCTCTTAATGATTCTGGGAGCACCACCCTCTCCCCCCATAGGAGGCACCCCCTCTCTGTGGACAACTCAACCCTCTTCCTGAAAAACGCAGCAAACTCGTCTGCGGGTGGAGCCGTGGGCCACCCCTTCTGTACCCAGAATCTAACAAGGGCTAAAGTTTTATCCTTTGCCGTGGCTGCAGCGATTTCCACGGGAAGTATGGGGGGGTGCATCTAGAGCTTCTATGAGGAGGACTTGGCTGTCTTGCTCTATCTCACACTTTGGGTCTCCCAGCTGGGGAAGAGGAGACTTTGAGAGTGCGTCAGCATGGCTTATGTCTTTCCCGGGGCGGTACTCTAACGAACCCTTGTATGCATTGAGGAAAATAGGCCACCGAAGCATCCTTGGGGAAAGGATCTGTGGAGTGGGCTTGTCTGAGGTGAAAATACCCAATAGTGGCTTGTGGTCGGTTACAATGGTGAATGACCGACCATACAAGAAATTGTAGAACTTCTTTGTGCCCGCCACAATAGCAAGGGCCTCCCTATCTGTTTGGGTGTCATTTCATTCTGCCTTGGACAATGATCTCGAATAGAAGGCAACTGGGGCTTCTCGCCCGCCCTCTAACACGTGGCAAAGGACCGCCCCACCCCCACTGGTGAGGCGTCGCAGACCAAGACTACCAGCTTCTTGGGGTCGAAATGGGTTAGAATAGCCTCTGAGGAGAGGAGCTGCTTGAGTTCCCTGAAAGCCCGCTCCTGATTTCCCCCCCACCGCCAAACCGCATCCTTCTTCAGCAACCTATGGAGGGGCTCTGCAATCTACGCCTTCCTGGGCAGGAAAGAATGGTAAAAATTCAGCAGCCCCAGGAAGGATTGTAGCTCCGGTTTCGTGGTGGGGCGAGGGGCGTTTTGGATGGCTGAAACTTTGGACTCAGTGGGTTTCACCCCCTCAGGGGTTATATGGAACCCCAGAAACTCAACTTCTCTTGCCAGAAACACACATTTGTCCCTCCGCAGCCTCAACCCCGTGGATTCAAAGACTGTAAGGACCTTATCTAGTCTCTGGGCCAGTTCTGATTCGCTCCCCCCAGATATCAATATGTCGTCGAAGTATGGCAAAACGCCCAGTAATTTTTTTAACAAACGTTACACAAGGGACTGAAATATCCCCGGTGCCGAGTTCACCCCAAACTGTAGGCGCGTTACCTTGAATGCCCCCTTGTGAGTTACAATGGTTTGCGCAGCAGCTGTAGCTGGGGTTACTGATAGCTGCTGGTACGCCTGCACCAGATCTAATTTGGCAAAAAACTTTCCCCCATGTAAAGTAGCTAGCAGATGGCTAACTACCGGCACCGGATAGGCATTAGGGCGGATTGCCTTGTTAATTGTACACTTGTAGTCAGCGCAAATCCGCACCTTCCCATTTGCTTTCAACGCTGTAACAATAGGAGTCTCCCACTCTGCAGAGTCCACAGGCACTAAAATCCCCTGACCCACCAGTTTGTCCAGTTCCGTCTCAATTTTGTCCTTCAGGGCGAATGAAACCCGACGTGGCTTGAGTCTGATTGGGCGGACCTCCGGGTCTAGGTCGAAAGAAACTGGGGGCCCCTTGTACTTCCCGAGCCCCTTCTTGAATACCTTGGGGTGTGCGTTGCACACTGCCTGAATCTCATCCCCCCCCCGATGGCATGGACGCCTCCTATGAAAATGTCCAGGGGTTTGAACCATTGTGTTCCCAGGAGGTTACACCCCCCTCCCTTAGAACTACTAGAGGGAGTTTCCTCCTGAGTCCCTTATACTGTATTTCAAAATCCCCGACCCCCAACACTGGGATCCCATTTCCCTGCACGTCTCTTAAGTTCGACCTCATCTCTTTGAGTCTGGGTCGCTCCTTGGGGGGAATGCGCAAAAACTCCTTATGGGAAATGAGGGAGTATATGGACCCCGAGTCTATTTCCATCTTAACGGGAACCCCTTGCAACAGTACCTCCACATAAAAACGTGGTTGCCCTAAAGGCACGCTGTGGACTGCCAAGTCGTCTTCCGCATGTACTCTTCAGTACACGTGGTCCCCCTCTGGGTCGTTGCCGCCATCGTAGACTCTGCCGACGCCATCCCGTCTCCTTGTGGGGCGCTTGCTATCGTACCGCCGTTGCTAGCAGACCCTGGCGATGTGGCCCTTCCGTCTGCAGTTGTGGCACTCAGCCTTCCGGAATGGGCACTTGCTCCGCTCATGGGACGCTCCGCAGCCATCGCAGCGCCGACCCCCTTTCCCTTTCTTCTCGCTCAGCCCCTTTCTGACTTTCTGGACTCCCTCATCTTCACTTGAGCCTGGGGTGGCGGAGGCCTCTGAGGATGTGGGTGAGTGCGGGGCAGGGGGCGCCCTCCAAGTCGCCTGGACTGCGGATGCAGCTGCCTCTACTTGTGGTGGCTTTGCTTTGAGAAGCTTGTACCCGACCCTTGTGGACTCAGCGGCTAGGGCCTCTTGTAGTACCTCTTTGAAGGTGAGGTCGTGGCCTCGGGTCATGAGCTTCCTTTGGGTTTCCCCATCTCGCATCCCGCAGAGCAGCCTATCCCTCAGGGCCATGTCTAGAATTTCCCGCCATTCGCATGGGGTTGCCGCCAAATGGAGGGCTGCCGCATACTCGGATACGGACTCACCCGGCTTTTGGTCCCTCCTTGCGAACGCAGCCCTGGCAGAGAAGAAGGATACCTTGGGCTTGAAGTGGTTTCTCAGGGTTGCCAGCAGTTCGGTTACAGAAACCTGTTCCACTTCTCATGGTGCCACCAGATCCATCAGCGCTTGCACTGTGTGGTAACCAAGCATCGTGATGAGAAGACCTCTCTTCTTTCCCGCGTCGGTGATGCCAGCAACTGCTACCGTACTCTTGAAGTGCATCTCGAACCAGTCCCATCGCTCGGGCTGGGTCACGTCGAACACCGGTTGCTGTGAATGTGTCTTGTCCCCGTGGGAATCCATTATCCCACCTTCGTCGCCAATTTGGTGTTTGGGAATCAAGACAATGGAAACGGCTGTAGGCTAGCCTAGCACATCTTTTTTGCATGGAGTACAGTACGAACATGTGGTAATGGCGGACAAACAGCTCCTTTTATGCGGTGGCTATACAATTGAATATGGCTCTTCGACAGGGCATTGGCTACTGTCCAAGTGACGTCATCCTTAGTCACGCTTTTCTTGTCCAGGTAAGGTGAGCGCGGGAATCTTTCCCGCGCAGCTGAAGGCATTTGAGGAATGTGTACCATGTGAGCTGGGCGCTCACTACTGCCCCCGGTGGCCACTAGCCCGCGTCCTCATACAGAAGGTTACAGTGTTACTATTAGAGATTGTTACATCCACCCATTCGTGTGGTTACAAATATATTCAATACACAACAGGTGGTATCATCTGCATATCTCAAATTGTTGAATGTTTCTCCTAGCAACTTTGATTCCAACTTGTGATTTTTCCATCCCTGCATTTCACATTATGTGCTCTGTATATAAATGAATTAAGCAAGGTGACAAAATGCAGCCTTGTCTTACTCCTTTTCCTATTCCCAACCACTCCGTCATTCCATATCCTGTCCTAACTGCTGCTTCTTGACTCATGTACATATTTCTCATGAGGTATATAAGGTGTTCTGGTATTCCCATCTCTTTAATTACTTGCCACATCTTGTTGTGGTCCACACAGTCAAAGGCCTTGGTGTAGTCAATGAAACAGAAGTACACTTGTTTCTGATATTCCTTTGTTTTCTCCATGCTCCAACATATGTTGGCAATGTGGTCTCTAGTTCCCCTGCCTCTTCGGAACCCCGTCTGCACTTCTGGTAATTCTCTCTCCACATGTTGCTGAAGTCTATCCTGTATTATCTTGAGCATAACCTTGCTAGCATGTGGGATGAGTGCAATTGTTCGATAATTTGAACATTCTTTGGCATTACCCTTTTTTTAGTATTGGAATGTATACTGATCTTTTCCAATCCTGTAGCCATTGTTGTGTTTTCCAAAACTGCTGGCATATTGAATGCAATACTTTGAGTCCATCATCTTTTAGAGCTTTGAAAAATTTAACTGGGATACCATCATCTCAGCTGGCTTTGTTGTTAGCAGTGCTTTTTAGGGCCTTCCTGACTTCACTCTCTAGGATGTCTGGCTCGAGTTCAATGTTCTCATCATTGTGATTATCAGGGGTTGTGCTTCCTATTTTTTGTGTTGCTGAGCAATGTTGTGCTGCTGGTGAATGAAACCATGGAGCTCTCTAAGAAGACTGCACACTTAAATGGAATGAAAAAGAAAAAAACATGATCCTTGTACACAATCCAAAATTAACTCTGGTGATACCTTTATTAGACTGCTAAAATATCTCAAACAAGCACTACCATTCGAGTCCTGCAGAACTCTTCATCAGACCTGGTGTTACAGTGATGGGCTGGGACAAAAGAATTTTAAAATCCCAAAATCATGACATGTTTAAAGGGCTCTCATGTTTAAAGCAAGTTCCAACACAGAGTTTCAGGTTCCTCCCCAGGCACTGTAGATATAATTGTCTTCTCTATCTTGATGGACAAAAAGCTGTACATGCCCCCTTCCGTTAAATGGAAGAAATCCCACTGAAATCCGGTTTGGTAGCTGGAAAGCACAGTACCTTAATTCAATCAGGAACATAAAAGCTGTATAGAGTTTCAGGGATAATGTTTCCATTGCTTTTCATGGAGACCCTTGATATTCCCTGGAAATCTCCCATGTAAGTATGAACTGACCGAGCCTTCCTTAGTTTCTAAAAGCAGGCAATATCAAGTGTGTTATGGTGATGATAGAGTGGTTTTCATTCTATGTATTAGAAAGGTTTCAGGTTCAATCCCTGGCACCTCAGGGTTAAAATAACAACAACAAAACATCTGTCTGAAACCACAGAGAACCCCAACCAGAGAATTTAAACAAAACGGAGCCAAAAGGATCAATGGTGTGAGTCGATATAGGGCAGCCTGCTTTGCCTATAAAATCCATGAGTTGCCAGCCATGTGTAAACTCTGGGAAGACTAAAATTAATGGAGTTGAGAGCCTATGGAACAAGTGTCCCATGCAGTTTTATCTCAGAGCTGTGGGCTGGATTAAGGTACTACTTCTCGATAATAGAGTTTTGCAAGTATTGTATGATTTAAGGTTAAACTGCCCATCATATTGTGGAATTAGTAAGGCCTGCTTCTGGCTCAGGTCAAATCTAGGCAATCTTGTAAAGCCCTTATGGGAATATCTCGTCTTGGCACACTGTATTATGAATTCTGTAGCCTACTTTGAGGGATGCTAGTGGTTTGATCTCCAACAGAAACATGAATCAGACAGCATCATAATGCCTTCAATGATTCAAATCTGGGTCACAAAAGATTGCCCCATTTGGGTTGTTAAGTCCCCAAGTATTCAGTTCAAGAGGCAGAGGCTACTCTTTTGTTTCTGCTTTCTCTTTCTGTCTGAATGCCTCTATTTGATGCCGCTTATCTGATTCTGATGTGCGAGTTCATGTGTTACCACAGAATGGCAATGCCACATTGCAGTGTCAGAAAATCACCCACCAGTAGATCTCTTGAGAACTGCCAAAGCTAGAAGGCTGATGCTGATAACAAGACATTGACAAACATTGAAAATGTACATATTTTGAGAAATGCAAGAGTCAGTAGGGAGGGCAGCTGGATAGACATAGCCAAGATTTATGGGATTGTCAGAATTCAGCTTTGGCTGAAACTCTAGATTAAAAAACCTGCTTTTAACTTCAATGGATAACACCTGTAGTAAAATTTCACTGATTTGCTCTTTCTTATATTCGCAAAAGACATTTCAAAGGGGAGAGGCAATTGGGAGGGGACAGAAGCAAACTGAGTTCTGTGATGCAGAGGTAAAGATAGCAATGACACTTATATACTGCCCCATAGGGCTTAGTGCACTCTCTGGGCAGTTCACAGAGTATTAGCACTTTGCCCCCAACATGCTAGGTGCTCATTTTACCGACCATGGATGGATGGAAAGTTGAGTCAACCTTGATCCCCATCGTGATCAAACTAACAATGTTTTGGCTGCAGTACAGCAGTTTAACCACTGCTCCACCAGGGCTCAGGTTAGAAGAGTACAGGTTTTAATATATATATTATTCAATTCCTCCTCCTCTATCACAAACCAAACACAACATGTTTAGCTCTTCTGCTGCATCTGGCACTGGAGACAGTACCTTCTGGGTGGGAATATGTCAAATTCTATCAGGTACAATGGCTTGTAGATAAGTCAGAATCCCTCAAAGCTGAGCCACAGCCTGTCAGCAAACAGGAGTTAGTGAATAATGATTTAATACCACGTTCACTTTCTACAACCTCTTCCTTGTGTTAATTCTGAAGAAGATATCAAATAGTCAACCTGAAACCTCTCTGGCTGAAATACAACCATCTACTATACATCAGAGCTGGCCACTATGAGGCAGAGGTTCAGAGGGGAATATGTGGTGTAATTAGGATACTGTTAGGCTTTTTATTAGTTACATTAATATTCTGCCTTTAGCCTAGGCTCTAGGGAGCTTACTTTAGCATGCACAGCATTCCTTCCTGCCACTTTGTATTTACTTGAGAGGTAGGTCAAGCTGAGGAAGGCTACTGGTCCAAAGCTACTCTGTAAATTTCTTGGCTTCATAGGGAATTGAATTAGGACAGTGATGGTGAACCTTTTAGAGACCGAGTGCCCAAACTGCAACCCAAAGCCCACTTATTTATCACAAAGTGACAGGTGAGGGAAGAAACTCTCCCACTGGGCTGCTGGGTAGAGGGGTGGGGCAAAGTCAGTGCTGTTGGAGGGAGGAAGCGCTTCCATTGGGCTGCTGGGCAGAGGGGGCGAGGTGAACTGAGAGCTGGGGCAAACGCATGTGTGCCCACAGAGAGGGCTCCAAGTGCCACCTCTGGCATGCATGCCATAGGTTCACCACCACTGAACTAGGACCTCCAAAGTCTCAGCCCAGCACTAAGCATTTCAGCACAGTGATTCCTATCAAAGTTCTGTCCAAAATCAAGCTGGTGTTGCCCAGCCTAATATCTACAGCTTGCCAACATTATCAGGTAGAGACACTTTGCCAACTCTGTTACCTGATAATGTTTGAAAGCTGGAATCTTGTGCATACAACCAATCTGCTCTACAACAGTTACAGGGAACATTGTGAGAATGAGGATAATGGGGAATATAAATGAGAATGAACTAGGTTCAAGATCACTTGTTGTAGAAGTTGAGTCTCTGTACAAACTAGGCAATCTCCTTTCTTCTTTGGTCTGAATTATTATTTGATTTGCTACCTTACTCAGTAGACCAATATAGGTTGTAAATGAATTATGCCTAATTAATTGGTACCTTCTATTTTAACATAGGTGCAGGAATGTCTTTAAAGTAACTAGCTGGGAGGCAATAGACACTGACAGGTGTCTGGGCCTTGTTTGGTTTTTCCATCAGTGGCTGCTTGAAGATTGCTGCCCTTAAGCTATTTCCTTCTAAATCACTTTGCCTTTCTTCTTTGTTCTTTTTTCTTCTGCTGCTGTGGTAGGCGGGCTGTGAGGTTCCCTCTGTGTTGGCCTTCATCACAAATCCTTGAACACATAGAAGGTAGCTCTTGACCCTTCTGTATGGAAACTATCCTGAATAGATTTCTAGGGGCAGGATTCTTTTACCATGAACATCCTAAGTGAATATTCCTAATTTGTAGCTATAAACATACTTCAGTAGTCTGCTGTACCCTACTAACATAATTAACACAAATTCTTACAGATTATGGAGCCAGTGCTTGTAAGGGTGGCCCGTAATTCCCTGCCCGACCATGTACTATACAGTAATTTATTTATTTTTGATTCAGAGAAATATGGCCAATTTAAATCCATTTACACTTGAAAAACATATTGTGACAAGTACGTGGGTACATGAGCGCAAGAATACTGGTGACACCCTAGATATAATAAGTGGCAAATTTAGAGAAAAATTCAATACAGGCTTAGAAGCCACCCTGTACTTTCAGATGGGATCTGGCAAGTCTTAGAAATCAGGATAAAGGCTAAATTCATGAAAATAAAAGGGAAAATAGAGTTCCATCCCTCAAACAGAGAAAAATCTAGTACTTAGACTAGTGTTTCCCAACCTTTGGTTTATGGAAACACTGATTTAGAGCATCAGGCCATGGATAGGATCAAGATTTAACAAAGCAAAATAAATTAGCACTAAGGATCAGGCAACAACAGTGCATCATGTATGTACATGAAGTACACGTATAGCAATGCTATAAGAGAGAGAAAAGTTATGACTGGAGTGTGGAGGCACTCCAGCAAGAGATAGGAAAACTGTCACAAGATCAGTGGGGTAAATAAACACAGGAAATGAAAACTGTAGCAGGATAATAGCTGGATATTGCATTATGGGTATGAGCATGAAAGACATTCTGGTTAAAGGGGGGAAGCCAGTATGAATTTTGTCTTTTAATATTTTTAAGTACAGTAAAACCCCTACTTATGTAAAAAGTCTGTTCCATAGGCTTTTATGTAAATCGGTTTTTTATTTAACTCGAAGCAAACCCATAGGAAAAATAATTTGTTTACTTAACTTGAAGCAAACCCATAGGAAAATGATATTTATGTAAATCAAAGCAACATTTTGCCGTGCAGCTTAATATTGTTGCTTTGTTATCCTATTCAATTATTTTTCCTATCATCAATAAAGTAATTTTAATTTACCATGATTGGAAACAAGTCATGCGTGGTTGACAGGTGGGATATAGATTTGGGGAGAAATAGTTCTATGTATGTGAGAGAGTTATCTCTTTACAGAAAGCTTGCAGCTCATGTTGGAGTGGGAGGAAACATCTAGCTTTCTAAAAATGATTAGATTTCAACCTCACCCCCCATCAACTTTAGTTCGCATGGCACATGATTAGGAATGATAGAAATTGCAGTCTAAAACATCTGGACAAGCAGAGGCTCCTGATCACTTAGGTAGAGTCTGTGAACTAGGGAAGCTGAGTTAGTTGTGGAAAGTGGAGGATGACCATTGTTGTATTATACGGTTGGGAATGATGCATTAAAATTAGTATGTTAAATTCAAAATACTGTAGTCACTTGCACAATAAAGCAATTAATCTAAACTTAAGAAAATAATATTTTTACAGTCATGTTAAAATATTAAGAACACTACTTTCAAAAGATTTTTATTTTTCGGTTCTTAAATAACTGAGAATTATAAGCCACCAAGGATTTACTGCAAAGCTCTCAGAAAATCATCTAGTAGAGCCAAACCTATAGCCTGCCCTTCCCTACTTTGTAAAATACAGTTTGAGGACTGGGGCTCTACATGGGGCTGCCCTTGATGACCATTCGGAGGTTGCAACTGGTCCAGAATGCGGCTGCCTGGGTGGTGATGGGGTGCGGGTGGTATGCCCATGCCTAACCACTGCTTCGGGAGCTGCACTGGTTGCCAGTGTGCCTCTGGGTGCAATTCAAGGTGCTGGTAATTACCTTTAAAGCCCTACATGGTAGTGGACCAGGATACTTAAGAGACCACATCACCCCAAGAACATCTGTCCGTCCCACCAGAGCAGACCGGAGGGGCTCTTTCATTGTTACATCTGCTAGAGAGGCGTATCTCTCTAGCACCAGAGAGAGGGCCTTCTCAGTGTCTGCTCCGGCCCTATGGAACCTTCTGCCAATTGAGTTGCGTCTCCAGACAGAGTTGCTGGCCTTCAGGAAAGGCCTAAAAACCTGGCTGGCAAAGCAGGTGTGGGGCACCAATGACATGGTGCATACCTGTCAAGCGCGGCTCTGGACAATACGGGACCTGCGCAGAACGGTTCTGTGCAGGTCGCTTCTATGCATGCGTAGAAGCCTTCTATGCATCCCCTTCTGCACAGAACCCTTCTACGCATGCGTAGAAGGGTTCTACACATGTGTAGAAAGGACCTGTGCAGAAGGGATGTGCAGTAACTACTTTCCCCCTGCAGCCACATTACGGGGTAGCGGCAGCTCTGGGTGGGAAATGAAGAAAAGAGGCACAAAAATACGGGGTAATCCCGGCCATTACAGGGTACTTGACAGGTATGACGTGGTGACCCCCACCTGCTGGCTGATCTAGGAAGAACGCTCTCTGGCTTTTAATTGGTAAGGGTTGGGGTAATTTTTGATAGTTGTTTTTAATGGGGGTTTTATAGGTTTTAGAGTATTTAACTGTGATGCTGGTTTTTGTTCTTTGTGTGCCGCCCAGAGTCTTTTGAGTTGGGTGGCAATATAAATCACAAAAATAAATGAATAAATAAATAAGAAGCACTATGCAGACATGCTTTCAGCATGTTTCTCACTTGACATGTTCTCCACATGGCTAAAGTTAAAGCCACATATGAAAGTTAAGCACTATAATTTATGAAAAACATACAAGTTATCATGCTTATTTGAATGCTGCAGCCATTAGAACACACACACACACACACACACACACACACACACACACACACACACACACAAATTAGTAAGCATGGTGCAGGCTGCATCTATATGTTTCCTCTCCAGCAGCAGAAGAATACCTTAATAAGACAGACCTGATTTATCAAAGCAGAATAAAATGGCATTTTGCTGGATTTTAATCAGGGTGCTTTGTCGTAAGATGGGTGGGGCAAAGCATCTTGTCATTATTCACCCATAACAATTTGCAGGACCAAATTGGTGGGTTTTTAAAAAAATGTGACTACATTCATGTAAATTCATGAATTAACATGAGATTCACCCCCCCCCCCTCATTCATGCATTCATGTAAGTTCAGATATGCAGTTGAGCAATAATTGCTTCTTTCTGTGAAAGGTAGAAATGCTCATTAAGGCGGCAGTGCCAGCTGTCGTGTCCTTCAGGGACTTTGCTGTGCCGATATTGAAAAGGTTGGGAACAGAAGAAGAAGCAGCAGTAACAATCCAATATCTAGGATTCTTCTCCTGGACAGGATCACTCAAGGCTAAGGGCCTACTAAAAGTGGGGAAAGATGCCTGTCTATTAGTTTCCCTTCAGGCAGTAAAGTTAATTATTATTTGATTAATCTGTTTCTCAGGTAATGAAAAAGCAGTTGCCACAACCCTGAGTACACAGTGTGCATCCATCGCCATTCCATGCTTTCTTGCTTTCACGCCTTGTATCTTCACCTCCACCTATTTCCCAGGATCCTTGCCAAAATGATTTACCCTGAATCTGTGGGAAGCCGTGAGCTAAAGTAAAGTGGAGCCTCGGTTAATGTAATTAATGCATTCTCCAGGACGTTTCTTACAGCAAAAATTACTTTAACCAAATTCCCCTTTTTATTTATTTATTTTTATTTATTTAATTGGATTTATATCCTGCCCTCTTGCCCTAGGGCAACTCAGGGCAGCACAATTACACCTAAAAACTGTAAAATCCCCTTTAAAAACTTCCATAAAAACAAACCATGACCCTCTCACAGTTAAAAGACCCTCCCTTCCCACCCAACAATAAAAATGGGCCACTGCTTCTAGCAGAGCCAACAGGCGGGAGTCATCATCACCCTGTCAGCCCCCCATACTTGCCCCGCCAACCAGGTTTTCAGCCCTTTCCTAAAGGGCAGGAATTTTTATTGAGTTTTAAAATTCACAACATACATGAAAAAGATAAAAAAACAGAAAAAATAAAGACACATAAAGCAATACAAAAGCTTCAATACATCATGTCATCATAGGAATGCATTGAATGCAATTTTCCCGTAGGAATGCATTGAAAACCAAAATACATTAACCAAAATGTGGTTTCCCATAGGAATGCATTGAAAACCAATTAATCTGTTCTGGGAAAAATCCATAAACTGAGCCACTATTTTCTATGGATTTCCTTTTGTTATGCAATTTTTATGTTAACTGAGCTGTTTGTTAACTGAGGTTCCACTGTATTTCTTTTGAACCCCTATTCTTGTTTGGCAACATGCTACACGAACTACAATTTTGGCAGTAAATGTGAAGGGAGGGGAGAGACAGAATTAATTCACTCTAAGAGAGAGAGGCAGCTCTCCAGCAAATTATTAGGCAATGCAACAAAGGCACTACCATTATGAGCCGTTCTGTGGCTTCTTTTGAGTTGCCAGGCTGGCAGTCCCAACATCATAGAAAATGCAAAAACAAAACAAAACATGCAAATAAAGAAGGTTTCGCATTGGGCACTCACTCAGCCGTAGGCACCAGGTGCCCTGTCTTGCATTTTGGCAGGGATGAGCACAGGTGATACTGGCTGGTGTTGCCATTATGTTTTGTGTGCTTAATTTACTAAGCAGGGGAGTTTTACTGATGGAATTGATAAGCGTCCATTTCTCTAAGCACAGAGAGGATGTAATAACAGCGATAACTCCTGCCCTTCACTCCTGGGATATGAATGCTTTTTCAACTCTTAATAACTCAGCCTTGTGTTTGCACATACGCACATACACGAAGGCAAAGGCACAAGTGTGTGTGTGTGTGTGCGCGCGCGTGCATGCGTGTGTGCGTGCATGTGCACGTGTGCAGACACACACTTCAGCTATCCCTGTTTGACATTTCAAATTCTAGCCTTGAGCTTGATCCTTCTGCTGACTCTAACAAGACCCAGTTTTAGAAACCACCCAATTATTTGGGGTTGTGCTGCCTGTACTAGTTCCCATGTGAAGCAGCATTCTCCACCCTGATGACCTCCAGATGTGTTGGATTACAATTATCATCCACACCCAGCATCAACCATGCGGTCTAGGGATGAGGAGCGTTATCAACCAATACATCAGTTCCTTTGAAATCACCCTGAAATCCATGGGGAGTAGTTTACTTTCCCCTTTCTCCACACCTCCTTTATTTCCAGATGGTTTTAGGTAGAACTAGCATAGTTTGCCCGGCATTGCCAGGCTGTTATAAACTGTGATCAACGTTTTTGTTTTTTTTGTTTTTTGTGGATTAAAAAAAGAACAAAGCATGATATAATTGTTTCAAATTGTTTTATTTAACCAAATAATGTTTTAGTTTGTGTGTTTTTTTGTTAATAGTTGTACCATAGGTAATATTTTTTAAAATGTGAAAATACATGTTTTTCAATGTTTTTAAACTGTGTTTAGATGTTTTGGGTTTTTATTTGAGTTAAAACTCAACAGAGGATGTTATAAATCTTTTTATTTTATTTATTTAACATATGTTTATTATTTGTGTAAATTTTTGATTTATTGTTATGTTTTTGACTTGTTTTTACTCTTGTGGCCTCTAGGTGGGGCTGTTGTGTTTTTGAGTGGTTTTATTATTCTGCCCTGCAGGTGGGGCTGTTAGTCGTTTTGGTTTCATTTCACGTGTTTTTCTCTCCTGGCCTCTAGGTGGGGCTTCTTCTGGTAAGTAGTCTTTGTTTCTTCATTTCTGTTCTAGTCGTCATGGAGGGAGGACATGTTGGTGAGTTCTCTGGTTTTCTTTCTTCTGGGGTTTTTCTTTGTTTTGTTTTTGTGGTGGTGGGCTGGGAGGTGTTTCTGTTTGTTCTTTTTTGTTTTGGTTGGGTTTTAGGTTTGTTTAATTGGTTTGGTTATTTCTGGTTTTGTTTAATTTTTCTTATTTCATTGTTGTTTATTTGTGTAATTCATTGTTGTTTGTTTGTGTAATTTGTGTTTTTTTCGTGTTGTAGTTAGGTGTTTTGTATGTGCTTTTGTGGTATTGTGGATGTTTTTGTTTGTGTATTTTGTGGTTTTTTTTGTTTATTAATGGGTTTTTTAATTATTGATTTATTTTTGTTTTATTTTTTTTATTAATTTTGGTGTTTGTTTTTGGTGTTTACTTTAGCGTGAAGAACAGGCTGCCTGTCGGTCCCTCTTTTCCCCATTGCTGCTTCGAATTTTGGTTTCGATACAGCAATGGGGGAAAGGAGGAGGAGGCAGTCAGCCCGTTCTTCCCCCGGGAAGGTTCGTTAGGTAGGTCGTGGGAGAAGTAGGAGGCAGAGAAGAGCTATCTGGTTTTGACCTTTAAAGCCCTATATGGTAGTGGGCCAGGTTACCTTAGAGACCGCATCGCCCTGAGGACGTCTGTCCGTCCAACCAGAGCGGACCGGAGGGGCTCTCTAATTGTTCCATCAGCCAGAGGGGCTCGCCTCTCTGGCACAAGGAGGAGAGCCTTCTCCGTGTCTGCACTGGCCCTCTGGAACCTCCTGCCAACAGAATTACGTCTTCGGACGGAGTTGCTGCCTTTCAGAAGGGATCTTAAAACCTGGCTGGCGTGTCAAGTGTGGGGTGCAGGTGGAAGGGTAACCACCATGGGGTGGTTGGTGTAGAGGAACTCTTCCCCATGGTGCCTTTCGATCCTGCAGCCCCTGCTTTTTAGGGGGTGGGTAGTCTTAATTTGTTTTTACTGTTTTAACTGTTTTTAGGATTGTGATTATATATTTGAAATGTTGTATTTATTATTGTATTTGTGAATATTGTATTTACATTTGTAAACTCCTTGGGTTGCCCTGGGGTTACGTTTATGTTGTTAGCCGCCCGGAGTCGGCCTTGTGTTGAGTGGGCGGGATATAAATTGAATAAATAAATAAAATAAATAAAATAAATATCTCTGCCTAAAGATGGTTCTCTCCTCTCTGTCTCCTTTTCCTCCTGGCTTACCTAACCGGAGATCGGCAGGCATTGATCCGTAAGGGGTGGTGCTCTTCCTTCTGGATTGCTGGCTGCTGTTTTTGTATTCGGAAGTACAAAGGCATCAGCAAGTGATCCACCAGGGAGGGTGCTTCCCCTGATGAACTGCTGCCTGTTTGGGGGGATTTTTCCACCCTGGCTCAACTTTCCTTGAGGCCGGCAGTGGTCTCGCCGTGTCTTCGGTGGGGTAGCGAGGAGGAGAGAGAGTCCCTCTTCTCCCCATTGTTCCGGGAAAGAAGGCCGGCGAGTGTCTCGCGGTGGAGTTTTGTGGGTGTTTGTTTTGCAAGGCTGTAAGAGGCTGCGTCCGCCTGCGGTGGACTTGCGCTCCCGTTGCATTTTGTAATTTTATTTTTCATGCACTGGCTTTCTCAGCGTGAGCAGGACTCTGGGACTTGTAGTTTTGCATTTGTGGTTTGCGTTCATGCGGCAGTTTCTTTTCTGCGGCTTGATTTTAATTGGCCACGCCACGTTTCCCAACATTCTTGTTGCTCACGCCTCTCAGACTGATTGGCTGTGGCGCGGTGCGGTGCAAAGAACGTTGGGAATTGAAGTTCTTTTTCTTTGTTTGCGTTCATGGGGCTATTGCCCCACTGGCGCATTTCTCAACCCTGCAGTAACCTCCGTACCGGGTTCGGGTGAGTGCAGGAGGCTCGGTACGGGATAGGATGGACGGGTGCAGAAAAGTATAGCAAGTTCCAACGGTTAACCCTTGGATTTATAGGTATAGATTATACGTCTTAGAAACTATCAGAGAATAAACAAAACAAAAACGCTGTAGCACTTTAAAGACTAACTGTTATATTTCAAAGTGAACTTTCGTGGATCAAGTCCACTTCATCAGACAACCCCAGCATCTTGTGGTTAGACCTTAGGGACTCTTTGTGTCCAAACTGGTAGAAGCATCTGGCATCATTACTTCCTCTCTGTGTTCTTAGCTATTCTTTAGGATAATAAAGGTAAAGATCGCCCTTGCACAAAAGCCAGTCATATCTGACTTTAGGGTGTGGTGCTTATCCCCAAAGAGCCATCACTGTCTGGATCTGCAGACATTTCCATGGTCATGTAGTAGCCATGACTAGATGCCAAAGTGCACTGAATGCTGTTACCTTCCCAATGAAGCAGTACAGTACCTATTTATCTACTTTCAATTTCTTGCTTTCAAACTGCTAGGTTGGCAGGAGTCAGCACAGAGACGGGAGCTCACTCCATCATGCAATACTTGGGTCTCAAACTGCTGAACTGCCGGCCTTCCAGTCTTCAAATTCAGCGTCTTAACCACTAAGCCAACACCATGTCCAATTCCTTAGGATAGCACGGTGCAAATAGCGGTTGTTAACAGATGATGCTACATGCAAAATCAACATCCAATGAGAATGCTAAATAGCAGCATCTTTATTCCCTGTGTGCAATGCTTCAATTATTCACCATTTTAAATGAAAGCTACAAGCACACAAACCCACCCAGCTAATTGTAAGACACATAACTTGGGCATAGCTTGGAGCATGCAGAACCTGACACCTCTCACTCCCCTGACAGGGCTAAACAAATACTCTTGGTGCCCTTGTTGTACTTGCCATGGAAGGAACTCTGCTATTGCTGGGATTGATTTTCCCATTACCTTTTAATGTCACATATTAAAGGCAAATGGATCCACTCCATTACTCTTCTGCTTTATTAGCTTCTGGCAGGGCTGAAGTTTTTTAGGGATCTGTAGGCAAGGGTGCTATGTGGAAGAGATGGTCTGGAAAGGCAGAGAAGTGTGATGGGTGCCAGCCAGGGAATTATAGAATCCCAGGCACAGATAATGTTTTCAGGCACATTGATGTGAATGGCTGGACAGAGACTGAACCTGGAGCCAATCCATACAAGATATGACAGTAACTTCTACCAGCTCCCTTGTTAGCTGTTGTTCAGTCGCACAGTCGAGTCCGACCCTTTGTGACCCCACGGACCACCGCACGCCTGGCACCTCTGTCATCTGCCATCCTCCGTAGTCCGCCCAAATACATGTCCACTGCATCAATGGTTCCATCTAGCCATCTCATCCTCTGCCGCCCCTTTCTCCTTTTGCTTTCAATCTTTCCCAGCATCAGGGCCTTCTCCAGTGAGTCCTCTCTTCTCATTTGGTGGCCAAAGTACTTGAGCTTCAGCTTCAGTATTTGTCCTTCCAAGAAGCAGTCAGGGTTGATTTTCTTTAGGATGGACTGATTTGATCTCCTTGCAATCCAGGGGATTCCCAAGAGTTTTTCTCCAGCACCACAGTTCAAAGGCATCTATTCTTCTATGCTCAGCCTTCCTTATGGTCCAGCTCTCACAGCCATACATTACTACTGGGAAGACCATTGCTTTAACTATGCAGACTTTTGTTGGCAGGGCTTCCTACAAGGTAGGAAATGGGTTTTCAAATCACAACAAGTGTGCAGGGGTGTGAATTGGGGGGAATTAAACCCTTCACAACCACCCCTTGCTTTTCTTCTGAAACAACATTCCTACTTTTCTCTCTCTTAACATCCATTTTGGGGGGAAACCACATGTATCCAAAAACAGGGTTACATGGAAACAAAAGGCAATTGAAGGAGGGGGTAGCCACATGTACCCTACTTGGAATTGCAAGAAATTCTGAGGATTCCAATGCCAGTTCCTTTAATGAAGGTAAAAACAGCCTCATAAGATTTCTGTGATATAAACTCATTTACACATGCATGCAGGCTCATGTTGGTATATCGGGCAATCGGGCTTTGTCCCACCCCACCCTCGCCTCTGGTGCCCTGGGGTGCCAATATTAATGTATGGGATTCCCCCCCAACCCTCCCATAGACACCCCCACCACTCCCTGTCCAGCGCCTTCCCATGGTGCCATGCACACCCCTGCATGCTACTGTTACAGTTTATAGTGTATATAAGTCCAGGTTTTGCCCCATCCAAACTGTGTTCAAACCCCACTAATAAAGAGCTGAATTTCACTACTTCATTCGTCTGCTTCTTCATTCCTTGAACACTAAACACACCCAGAGTGATGTGGGGCTGGAATGTTCCCCACCACCACCACCCTGAGCCCCTACCATTTCCCCCACTGCCGCTGCTGCCAAAGGCAGTAGCGGCAGGGGGAACCCCAGTCCAGCCCGCCAACACTCCCACACACCACCACCACCACTCCCCTCCTGCCACCAGTCCAGCCTACAAACACTCCCCCCTGCCAGTGCCAAATGAAGCCAGCGCGAGGCCTATAGCAAATTCATGCTACTATGGAGTAGCGTGTAAGATGTGTGTGCAGACTAAGACAGCTCTGCCTGTGTGCACATCTTTACTCTTTGGCATGCATTGAACACTCCAATGAGGCGCCGGCGAGTCTATCCAAGTGAACATTTTTAAAAATATCCACGTGAATGCACGGAATATTTAAATTTGGATTTTCATTCTAACTGAGCACAGGGGCTGGCCCCCAGAGACGTGGGGCCCATAGCCTTTGCTACTCCTGCTATATGGCTGATCCGGCACTGTCCCTGCCACTGCTGCTGCTACTTCCCTGCTTACCGGGCGACCATGGGTAGAGAAGGAGTCCTGCCTGTCCTTGCTCATGCTCGGCCAGAGTGGCACCCAGGAAAGATAGGAGGGAGGGGGCCACACATCTATCTGCCACTTCCACTTCCGTTGCCAGTGCTGCTGTCCTTGTCTCCTCCGCCTGTCTTGGTGTGTCGCTAATGGCACTCCGTAGCAGGGCGGATGTTGTAAGCATTCTTACAACATCCGCCCTGCTATGGAGCACAGTTAGGGACATGCCAAGCCAGGCGGAGGGGGAAAATATGGTGGAAATGGCGCCGGTTGGACGGAATGGCACTGTGGGCTGGATATGGCCCACAAGCTGTAGGTTGAGAACCCCTGATGAAGGGTGAATATAGGATGAGGATCTACAGCAGTAATGTGCCTCAAAATGCCCATTTCCCATCTCATATCTAGGAAAAATTGGACAACTGGATTTGAATTAACCACAGGGGTGCTAACACTGGCAACATAATTGGGGTTGGTCAATAATTCTAATTGTGACTGTGTGTATACCCCGTAAACTTTACATCACATTGCAATGGATTGCCCCCTTAGAAGATTCCCTGGCTCCCTGCAAGAATTACATCTCCTTGCGGACATTGCTGTTCAATGGCTAAATGATTTAGACATCTGGCCTTAGGCTTAGTCCCTTTAGCAAGGGCTCATACATAACTTATTTCACCAATTCCCTAATATTCACACTGTGTGTTTTTAAATTTTGTAAAATGTATTCTTTTAATGTTTTAGTAAAGGTAAGGTCTCCCTTGCTCGAAAGCCAGTGGTATTCAACTCTAGGGGGCAATGCTAATCTCCATTTACAACCAAAGAGCCAGTGCTCTCTGCATATGCAGACATTTCTGTGGTTATGTGGCAGGCACGTGGCAGTCATGACTAGACACTGGAGCACACAAAATGTTGTTACCTTTCCCACTGATGTGGTACCTATTTATCCTCTTGCAATTTTTTGCTTTTGAACTGCCAGGTTGGGATCACTGAGTGGTATCCCAGAGGAGTAAAAAGATCCTTTGTCAGCCCCCCACCCCCACCCGCAAAAGATGGGAAGACCTAATCGTGAAAAGTTTTGGTCGAACCTGGAGAAGAAGAACATGGCAGCAAAATGAATGGAAAACAAGTTGCGACGAGCAGGAACTTATTTCTTGATAGTCTGGTCAATCAGGAAATCAAGGTTGGCAGGAGCTGGGACAGAGATGGGAGCTCACTCCATTACGCAGCATTCGGTGCTTGAACTGCTGACCTGCCAACCTTCCAGTCATCAAGTTCAGCGGCTTAACAACTAAGCCACCTTCTATCTATTTTAATGATGTTGTATTCTGCTATCTTAACCGATAAAATCAAGCGTTAACCATTGGAATTTTAGATACAATCCTAAGCCAGGCCCTACTAGCCCGCACCGAACATTCGTGCACACGCCTGAACTGGGTCCGCAGGTCAACGAAGGATTGAGAAATGTGCCAGTGGGGCAAGAGACCCACAAATGCGAAAAAAGGGAAACAACTTCATTTCCCAATGTTCCTTGCGTCGCGCTGCACCACAGCCAATCAGGCTGAGAGGCGTGAGCAAAAGGAACATTTGGAAACACGCCACATCCAATCAAAAGGAAACCGCAGGAAAAAACACAATGCACAAGCCGAAAACGCAAACACCAAACTACAAGCCCCAGCGTCCTGTGCACCATGAGCGCGCAAAACACTGAGGAAGCTGGTGAGTGACAAATAAAAATAAAAAACACACCGGGAGTGCAAGTCCTCTGCAGCCAGACACAGCGCCTCACAGGAAAAAAAAACAACACAGGGGGATGGGTCAAGGGGGGGGAAAGGCACTGCCCACCCCTTGAAAGTGAACCCATTCCCAGGTAAGCAAAGCCATCGGACGGCACTCCAGCCGCTGACTTTACTTACCGCAAAAGGGTTTCACTTTCAGCGAGGCCAAGCCACGAGAACCAAAGCCCCCCTCCCCAACAGCGCCTGAAGCTCCTGATCGGAGTTTCCTCTTTAATATCACTGGGTGGGGGGGGTGCGCTCCCCCTCTCTACTGGCTCCCCTGGGGTTGGGAGGGTTGGGGGGACAAAAGGGGTCTGTCCCCCCAAGCCTTCCAGAGCCAGGGGACACAGCAGAGAGGGGATCCCCCCTGTAGGACAGCAGAAAACACAAAAAAAACAATCAAAAACATCCAAAAATACACAAAAACAACCAAAAATAACACCAAAAAAAATACAAAGTAAACAAAAACAAAAATTTCCAAACACACACAGCACCCAGCCAAACACCACAAAATCCAACCACCACCACCCAAATAAAGAAAAACAGCCAACTCACCACCACACGATCTCACTCCACGACGACCGGAAAAGAAATGAATAAAGAAAGAGACTACTTACCGGAAGAAGCTCCACCCAGAGGCCAGGAGAGAAAAAACAGTCAAAATACAAGATAACCCCTACCAGCCCCACCTGTTGGCCACAATAGTAAAAACAATTCAAAAAGACACAACAGCCCTACACAAAATGCCCCAAGAGTAAAAACAAGTAAAAAACATAACACAAAATCACAATTTTACACAAATCAAAAACATGTCAATAAAATAAAATAAAAACTATTCAAAAATCCTGTGCTGAATTTTAACTCAAATAAAAACCAAAAACATCTAAACACAGTTTAAAAACATTTATTGTAAAAAACATCTACTTTCACATTTTTAAAATTATTACCTACGTGTTGTGTATGGAAACACTATATCTTTAAGAATGAATGTAACCACTTCAGTGTAAGAATGTAACCTTGTAATGAATACAATGTTTCTCAGCTGTAATGGAACGTGAGCTAGCTACCCATAGAGGGCAGCTGCGAGCGTTCAGCTCACATGGTACAAATTCACCAATTACTGTCAGCCACGGGAACATTCCCGCTACGGCTACACCTGGTGAAGAAGGTGACATCACGCAGAATGACATCACGCAGGCGGTGGCAAATAGGCTACCGTGTATCCATATTCAAATGTGTTCTTGCTGTATAAAAGGAGCTGTACCTCTGCCATTACCACATGTTCAGATTGCATACCACCAAATAAAGATGTGTTTAGCTTTGTAACTGCTGACTGCTGCGTATCAATCTGCCAACATCAAACTACGGTACAACTATTAAAAAAAATACATACTAAAACATTATTTGGTTAAATAAAAGTTTTTTAAGAAGTATATCATCCTTTGTTCTTTTTTTAATCCACAAAACCAAAATACCAAACAGAACTGATCACGGTTTATAACAGCCCGCCAAAAAAATGTGTATAAATAAAAAATTAAAAAATTTCAATTATAGACTAACCTCTTCTTTACAAACATTAACAACAAGAAAAAAAAACCTTCCAACACCATTTAAAACAGCCCAGCAATGCCAGTCAACCTCTGCTAGTGCCATATAAAATAAATAAATCAAGGAGAAGTCACTATCCAGAGAATTTCATCCAGAAAACAAAGCTATATCTTTGATTCCATTACAGATCTAGTTCCTGCATAGTAAAGGGTAAAGGTTTCCCTTGCTCAAAAGCCAGTCGCATGATTCAGTGCTCATCTCTGTTTCAAATACGAAGAGCCAGTGTTGTCTGCTTCTGCAGATGTTTCTGTGGTCATGTGGTAGGCATGACTAGACACTGGAACGCACTGAGCGCTGTTACCTTCCCACCTAAGTGGTCCCTATTTATCTACTTGCAATTTCTTGCTTTCGAACTGCTAGGTTGGCAGGAGTTGGGACAAAGACGGGATCTCATTCTGTCCTGCAGTACTCGGGAATCGAACTGCTGACCTTCTGTTCTTTCCGCCTCCCAGTCAGCGTCTTAGCCACTTGAGCTACTTGACCACTTAGCCAGTTGACCACTTCAAAACATAAGTTGGAGCCTAGAAATAGAGGGACTGCCTTAAACATTTGTCCAAAATTAGCCCAATATTGTTGACATGAATTGATGGTGGATCCCCAGCCAGGGTTTCCCCTGCCCTAAGTGGAGATGCCTACAATTAAAACAGGGATTACTGGCATGAAAAGCATGTGCTCTGCTACTAAACGACAGCTTCTTCCCAAAGCAAGTCAGCTTGCTTTGATTGTTCGCCAAAAATTTCAAATTAACATCTTCCTTAATGGAAGGAGTACTTCTTTCTCCCTAAAATTTATCCCTTTGTGGCCTTTCCCAACAATTCTTAAAATACATAGTCATGAAGTTACCAGCCATCAGTTGTTTGCTAATGATGGCACTGACAGGTGAGAGATATTTGCACCTTCAGGGATGCAAAAACCAAGATGCAGTGACAGGGAGGACCCAGGGAACCAACCTGACAGCCCAAGCAGAAAAAAACAACACATAGGAAAAAGGCTCTTCTGTCCCCTGCTCACCTACACTTTCATGTCATTGGGAGGCTGTGGTATAATTTGGGTGGGCTATACCACACATAATGGAGATGGGACTGCAGCAAGCATATTTGTTGTTCACTAGTTGTCTGCTCCATTGATATATAAATCTGGGAGCTTTCCTGTTGAGGGAATATCTAAGATTTGTAACAAAAGATTCAAGTAAGTGAGGATATTTATTTATTTATTTATTTATTTATTCAAATTTCTATTGTCGCCCAATTCAGCAACACCTCTGGGTGGCTAACAACAATTAAAAACAACATCAACTAACTAAAAACCCTTTAAAACCCCATTAAAAATTCACAATAATTTACCCACTCACCCTCATCCCATCCATTAAAAGAGAGAGAGAAATCTTAAGTATACAAGCCACGAGGCAGGGTCACCCCTCCATTGATGCCCCACACTTGCCCTGCCAGCCAGGTTTTCAGTTCTTTCCAAAAAGGGCAGCAATTCCATCAGCAGCCATAACTCTGTTGGCAGGAGGTCGCATAGGGCCGGTGCGGACACAGAGAAGGCCCTCCTTCTTGTGCTAGAGAGACAAGCCCCTCTAGCCGATGGAACAATTAAAGAGCCCCTACGGTCCGCTCTGGTTGGACAGACAGATGTTCTCGGGCCGATGAGGTCTCTTAGATATCCTGGCCCACTACCATGTAGGGCTTTAAAGGTCATTACAAGCACCTTGAATTGCACACAGAGGCATATCGGTAACCAGTGCAGCTCCCAGAGCAGTGGCGAGGTGCAGGTATAACACTCGCACCCCATCACCACCCGGGCAGCCACATTCTGGACCAGTTGCAGCCTCCAAATGGTCATCAAGGACAGCCTCATGTAGAGCGCATTACAGTAATCTAGTGTAGAGGTGAGCAGAGCATGCGTGACCATGAGCTCAAGGCCACTCCTTTTCTGCTTTCTCTACATTCTTGGTCACTCTCAGAAGCTAATTTTCTTTCACATTCAGATTCAACATCAAAACTAGGCAATGGGATGTTGACGAGAACACTATATATGTGACTGAATAAATTGCTGTCGTAGAGAGCTTAAAGAATTATTTTTTTGACTTCAGCTCTCAAAATCTCCTAATTATTACAGCCATATTTGCAAATATCCAAGCAGCCACACAAACACAAATATAGACACACAACTCAGCACATCTTGTTTGGTGCTTAGTTCCTATGGTCAGATATTAATATCTGAAACATTTGTCCATTAACACAATATTTAAAGGTGCAATGCTGGTGAATCCAAGTCACAATAAATGTTTATGGATACATGGCAGGAGCTGAAGGCAGTTGAAATGTTCAAAGCTATTGCAATGGGGCCAGCCAAAACAACATTCCTAAAAAGCGAACTTTAAGACACCAGCAGCACATCCACTTCGCAAAAGTCATTTGCCCCTGATCCTTTTAAACTTGCCCACTAGAATACATAATGAATAGAATGGATGGAATCATTGATGCGACGGGCATATATATGTATGGGCTGCAGAGGAGGACAGAGGAGCCTGGCATGCAATGGTCCATGGGGTCGCAAAGGGTCGGACTCGACTGTGCGACTAAACAACAAGAATGCACAATGGGATTGTCTTACCCAGAACATCTGGAAACATGATAGCAATTTTAAAAAAGTATAATATACTTTGAAAAGCCTATATATACCATCATTCAACAGGTGAAGTTATCTCTTCTCACCCAATAAGTCACTGAAATTGATGATAAGGCTTTACAGCTAGCAAATGTACAGTTGCCTATGGCACCTGCTACACCTGAATATTACAAGGCAGATAGGAAAATGTGTAAAAAAGACATAAGCAGTCAATGAGGCAACTGTCCATGACGAAGACCTTTTAAGCACACTTGCATGGATGTGTGTTTTAATGAAATCAATAGAATATACAATTTGTAGTGTGTTTTTCACACCTTTCTTCTTCTAGGTCTAGGATCTTAACTTGGGTTCCTTAAAGCATGAGATGTTTCTCTTGTTTTCTCCCCCAACCCCTTTTCTTCTTTCTCTATGTGTGCATACATGCACATGCACATGCACACACATTTTTCTGCAAAAGGTTAAAAGTAAAGCTAAAGTTTTCCCTTGCTCAAAAGCCAGTCATGTCTGACTCTAGGGTTCAGTGCTAATCTCTGTTTCAAAGCCGGAGAGCCAGCGCTGTCTGCATCTGCAGACATTTCCATGGTCATGTAGCAGGCATGACTAGACACTAGAGCGCACGGAGCGCTGTTTCCTTTCCACAGAAGTGGTCCCTATTTATCTACTTGCAATGTCTTGCTTTCAAACTGCTAGGTTGGCAGGAGCTGGGACAAAGACAGGAGCTCATTCCATCCTGCAGTACTTGGGAATCGAACTGCCGACCTTCCATCTCCCAGTCACATAAACCACCTTCATTTTATCTTTGCAATGATGGCAGAGGGTCACACTAACAACTTTGTTGATGTAGGAAGGCTCACTTAGATTTTTAAAAATCATTTTTACAGTCAGAAAAGATTTCAGGTAAATACAGAGGTGAGCAGATAATTCCTCCATCGTATATTATACTACTTGGCATTATTATTGTATGGAATATACATCTCTTAGCCACTAAGTGAGAATACTGATGTGGGGGAAGGAGAATTGAAAAGTACATTTTCTGCAGTGCTATGTCAGATCTCATTCCATGTCCATTGGAAATGATAAAAACCGGCATTATGGGACATGTGCAGCATAACATTACATCAGAAATGAATATAGTACTTGTGCATTTGTCAATCTATTTGTTAAACTGTTTCTTACCTGTCATTGAAGCTCTTATAATCAATTTTTTAAAAAAGCACAAAATCATGAACAAGTTGCCTAATATAAAACTACAACATCGCCGCCACGCTCGGCCCCGGTGGGGGCGAAGAGGCTCGCTGGCCACGCCACCGGCCGGCGTCCCGGGCCCCGCCCTCCCCTTTATAAGGCCCCTTTATAAGACTCTGAAAGCAGGGGTTTTTTTGTGGGTGGGTTTGGTAGAATTGTTTTATTGTGTTATTTTATTTACTTGAAACATTGTATTAATATTGTATTTTGTATCTTGTATGTAAACCCCTTATGTTGCCCTGGGGTCATTTATATGTTGTTAGCCGCCCTGAGTCGGCCATGTGTTGAGTAGGGCGGGATATAAATTGAATAAATTGAAATTGAAATTGAATTACAAACAAAAATCCAGAATAAATTCAACAATAAAAAAAAATCGGAACTGGAGTGAGGGGAACAATATCCTAAAGCTCGAGGGACATGGCAGTGCTAGTGGAAGGCATTTTGCCACCTGAAGTAGAGCAGCAAATGTCAACTTCCCTGAAGCATCTCAAGACGCATAGTATCCAAAGCTAAGCAAGTCATTTTGGTGAGAAATCTTTCTTAACTTTCTATAGTTTTGGATGTAAAACTATAACAACAACAATAGCCCATAAACAATATGAAAATACTGTACCTTCTTTTCTAAGACCAGGTATTACAGTCCTTTCAATAGACTATACCAAAGAGGACAACGTAGAAATCCTGACAGACAAATTGGCTGCATATTAACATTGATTTATAAACTACCTAATATCTCATTCTGCTTCAAGAAGCCATCTAACACGGAAAACCAAAGTGCTCACTCTCTATTTGGAGATCTCAACAACCATACTAACATTTGAGGGTATGAACTGTCTTGATCCTGGGGGAAGCAGACGGAGCACCTTTCTGTGGTCTTTAGATTTACGGCAGGCCCGGAATATGGTTAGCACGGCTAAGGAGGAATTATCCCTGCTCTGGCTGACTATGCCAAGGCGGACCTCCTAATGCCCAGATCAAACTAGTTATTAACATGGCGACCCCTCTACAAACAGGTGTCAAATAACAGGGATCCGTCTTGCCACCTCCCAGATCAGATAATTAGCAGGAACCCGGTTGGCCTTCAGGGGTTACGTAGGTACCTTAGAAGTGAAACTCAAGGTTGCGCTGATAAGGGATGCTCAGCCTGGAAACAAAACCTTCTGTATCTTCTTCACTCCTCCTTCTTGTGGATTCCCCGTGCCAGGTGGGCATGGAACGGCCCGCGCAGAGGCCACTTCGGGAGAACGCTCCTTGAGCCGTGGGCTCTGCGGGCAGAGAAATTAAGGGGGGTGGATAAATGATAGGGTTTGATTCACCCAATTCCTTGACCTGGCCAGCGGATCTGCTGAGAGAGCAGATATCTAACTCTGTTACCCATTAGAGTAATCACTCATCTCCGAGTCTCAGTCTAATCTCAGGCACAAATAGAAGCCATGTTTACCCCTGCCTAATCCTTGGACAATGGTGTTTCCCCATGTCAATGTTTATCCCAGTTAATTAACTTCCCCCAGAGAGATTCCCAATTAACCCGAGTAAACAGGTGATGTGATTTCTGTGAGATGACGGTTTTGCCACCGTTGCGCTTTTCCCTCTATATATGTTGAAGTTTTCCCTCAATAAACTACTGATCTTATCCTCCTCCATACTGCCTCGTATCGTTTCTTGATCAGTCTCCTCCGGGACCTACGGCCCTCAGTGGCCCCGATTCCTACACCTGGTGACCCCGACGTGATCTACTCGTGAGTAAGCGACCCCCGAGCGGTCTACTCAGAGAGACACACGGCCTGGTTCTGTGCTTGAACCATGGCCAATCGTCCCGGAGGACAGCGCGGCAGCCCGGCTGGTAAACCAGCCGGTCGGGAGAACGGCCTACGCGGCGAGGCACTACCGAGAGGCTTCCTACAGTTTGCTCCCGGCTTTCGCGGCGGCTTGCAGGTTACGGAGAAAACGCATTCCGCAGGGTCAGCTGTGAGCCCTGACAGCGCAGAGGCCACCGAGGGCCCGTGGTAGGGGACCACGCTCCGAGCTCTACCCAGAGAATCGTCGCCAGAACCTATTACTTGCCCAAGACGCGTCGACCCATCCCGAGGAGGAAACTTCGGAGGACCCTTCGCAGGTAATATGGGGACCTGTCCTCAGCGACAGCGTCCGTCCGCTAGCCAAAAAACTCGTGAAGAAGAATTTATAATCCTGGCCAGGGTATTTCAGTTAAAGTTCCACAGCAGAGAGCTACCGAGACTTTTGGCGTACCTAAGGGAACACTGCCTGCTTTACCCAGAAGTATGTACGTTAACCCTTGAGCTCTGGGATCAGATAGGAGACTGCATTCAGCAACCCCTGAAAGCTCCAGGAGGCGTAATTCGCACTTGGAACAAATGTAGGAAACTCTTAGCGGAGATAGAACCAGTCCGGGTAGAGGCCAAAGAACCCCCAGCGCCAGCCGAGCCAACGGCACCCACGGCGCTCTATCCGTCATTACAGTTTAGGCAGAGTAGCATAGGAAACTTTCCCTCGGTGACAGCTGCAGACGTCACCGACGGAATGCATGGAATGGGGAGCGCAGGCGCTTCCCTGACAGCCCCAGGTTCCCTAGTTACCAAGAGTGCCCTTCAGCGCACAGTTGAGGAAGAACTGAAGAAGGGGGAGTTGCCAGCGGAAGAACTAGCTGAGCTTAGTCAGATTTGTCCAATTCGCCTAGAAATGGATGCCCTCACGGGGGCCCAGAAGATAGTTCATTCACCAGTCCCGTATAAGCTGCTCATGGCTATATGGAAGGCCATTTCAGAGACAGGGCTCCAAAGCCGATTTACAAGGGGCACGCTTCAACAAGTGTGCGAGAACACCATGTTCATTCCTCATGACTGGAAAGCCGTCATGCGGATGATGCTCAACCCTAGCCAGTACTTGATTTGGGATAGTGAGTTTCGCCTTGAGGCTCAAACTAGGGCTGCCAGGATGGGAGGCGCAGTAATTCCTGACCAGTTATATGGTTCAGGGGCCTTCGAATCCATCGATGCGCAGATCAACTTGCCACTCGCCACTCTCCAGATGTCAGCAGAGGCTGCCTTTAGGGCTTTTTTCAAGGTCCCTGCGACCGGCAAGGCGGCTAAGAATTATACCGCAGTCAAGCAGGGAGCCCAAGAGCCCTACATGGATTTCATCAATCGCTTGGAAGAGGCGATTAGCAGGCAGATCGATAATGAGGAAGCCCAGCAAGAGCTCATGATCAAGCTAGCCAAGGACAATGCCAATTTAGACTGCCGTAAAATCTTGCAGTCACTGGGCAATCGTCCTGACTTGACTCTCACGGACATGATTAGAGCTTGCGCCGACGTTGGCACAGAATCCTATAAAATGGGTTTGCTAGCGCCAGCGGTGCAAGGGGGTAGAAGACCTAAAGGAAAGACCCAAGGAGCATGTCACAATTGTGGCAAGGTCGGTCACTTCGCTAGGGAGTGCCGATCCAAGGGAGGCGGACAAAGTTCCGGCCGTTCCAAGGCTCCGAACACCCTGTGTCCGAAGTGCAAGAAAGGCTACCATTGGGCCAGAAACTGTCCGAGTTCGGGAAACCGGCGCACGGGCACGTCTCTGGCCCCGGTCCAAACAGAGACTTCCCAGATTCAAGGCTCGCCAGAGCTAGACTAGATTCAGGTCACATTTCAGGCACTGCGAGGGCGCAGGCCAGCCCCAAGGGTAGTACAGGGTTAGATTTGACTTGTCAGGCAGACGTTACATGCGACCTGCCAGGCACGGTCTATCTGGTGGACTCCCAATACATGGGTCCACTGCCCAAGGGCTTTATAGGTTTAGTTTTGCCCCGTAGTGTAGCAGGAGCACGCGGAATTCTTGTAATTCCAGGAGTCGTTGACTCCAATTTTTCAGGCGTTCTCCAAGTTCAGTTGTGGACTCACCTGCCCCAAACAATTCACAAAGGAGACACCTTAGCGCAACTGATCATGGTTCCTTGTCACTCGCCAGCAGACAGCCAGGGAAGGCTCAGTGACAGCTTCGAGTCCCGGTCAGAGGACCGCTCGAGCGCCAGTGAGGCAGTACAAGGATACCAGGTCTTAGCGACAGTGGAAACCAACATTGAGTGGAAACAGCGCCCGGTTATTGAGATATTTCTGAATAATAGATCATTCTCAGGCCTGTTAGATACCGGAGCAGATGTCAGCGTGATAAGTAGGGGCCAGTGGCCAAGGGAGTGGGCCATTGAGCCGGTCTCCGACGTGTGGGGGGTAGGCGGTATTCAGGAAGCGTTTAGGAGCCGAGAATGGGTAACAGTCACAATCCCAAGGGCTGACGGCACGGCGGTAATTCGGCCGCACATTCTTGACGTGCACATCAACCTTTGGGGGCGAGACATTTTACAGCAGTACGGTGCTACGCTTACCTTCGGGTAATGGCGTTGCCACTTAAGTGGCTCACCGATACACCGGTCTGGGTAGAACAATGGCCGGTAGTGGGAGAGAAGTTAGTTGCCCTTAAGCAGCTGGTTAGAGAACAGCTAGACGCAGGACATATAGAACGGTCCACAAGTCCATGGAATTCGCCAATTTTTGTCATAAAAAAGAAGTCGGGGAAGTGGCGACTCCTCCACGATCTCAGGGAGATCAATAAATGCATACAGCCAATGGGTCCGCTCCAATGCGGCATCCCAAATCCTAATATGATTCCCGAGGGGTGGGAGATCCTAGTCGTAGATTTCAAGGATTGCTTTTATACAATCCCCTTAGACCCCAGGGACCGGGAAAGGTTCGCCTCTACGGTGCCGGTTGTGAACCACAGTGAGCCTACGCAGCGTTACGCGTGGAAATTTTTGCCACAGGGCATGCTCAATTCGCCCACCCTGTGCCAAATTTATGTTCACAACGCACTGGCAAAGTTCCGAAACCTTTACCCAAAAGCGATAGTTTGCCATTTTATGGACGACATCTTGGTCGCAGTGCCGCAACTCGGCAGCGAAATGTTTTCTGACCTCCAGGCCAGCCTGGGGGACAAAGGTTTACTCATTGCCCCGGAGAAAGTGCAGAGAACCGAGCCCTTCTCATACTTGGGTCATCGGCTTCTCCGCTCTTTCGCAGCACCAGTTTTGCCTCAGATCAATTTACAGGACTCAATCACCCTTGTAGAGTTGCAGCAAGTTCTGGGTAATATCAATTGGGCCAGACCTTATTTCCAATTGGATACGGATCTTTTGAAACCGCTCTTCTCGCTGCTAACTTTAGGTAAGCAGCCGGCAGACCGGATACACATTTCTCGAGAAGCGCGCTTAGCTCTCGAAAAAGTGAACCAAGTTCTCAGCCAGAGGTGGGTATATAGGATCACCCCAGGGCCATATGCTCCGATCCTGAATTTGTACATCGTACGGGCAGGATCCATGTTCACCGGAGCTCTAGGAGTAGACTCCGAGAAAGGAGCGAGTATCGTGGAATGGGTGTACTTGCCGAACACCTCTTCCCGGAACATCGTTCCTCCCCAAGAGATGGTTTCTGCGGTGGTCTACCGCGGAAGGCTGAGAGCTAGGGACATCTCAGGGCACGATTTGGCCAAAATTGTAGTCCCGTTCACCAAGGACCAAATTCAGCAATTGATGCAGCTCGGTGACTCACTTCCAATCGCTTTGGAAGGATTCACCGGATGCTTGGCATACCACTTGCCAAAAGACCCCAGACTCGTCTCACTTCAAACGCAGACAGTCAGCTTGTTCGAATTGCTCTCGCTGGTCCCGCTTCAGGGGGCCAGGACAGTTTTTACTGATGGTGGTCGCACATATGGTGTCTTGACTTGGCAGGAGGGCCAGGCTTGGCGCACGCTGTTAACTCTTCCACAGAAGTCCGCACAGCGGGCAGAGTTGGCAGCGGTGAACCTTGCCTTGCGCACCTTCGCCAAAGAACGTTTAAACATCATTACAGACAGTCAGTATGTCAGGAATTTGCTTCAGAGTCTACCGGGAGCATACATCACTCCCGCGATAGACAAAAATCTGCTTAGTCTGTTTCTCACTGCTCAATTTCATTTGCGAAACCGCACGGAGCCGCTCTATATTGCCCACATCCGCAGTCATCAAGACCTGCCGGGTCCGATTTCCGCGGGCAATAGCAGAGCGGACGCGGCGGCAAAGGAAATTCAGCAACGTTCGGTTTTAGGTGTTTTTACTACTCCAATTCAGAGTCATGCCTTTTTTCACCAAAATGCCAAAGCGCTGGCCAGACAGTTCAATCTGCCACTCTCTCAAGCCCAAGGCATAGTTCGCTCTTGCCAGCATTGTGCAGGGGCACCGGGGGGGCCCTCGTGGGGGGTCAACCCACGAGGGACAGAGGCTAACCAGGTGTGGCAGATGGATGTCACGCATGTTCCGCAGTTTGGCAGATGGCAGTACATGCACGTTTGCATTGACACATTTTCTCAATTCGTTTGGGCCACGGCGCAGAAAGGGGAGACTGCTCCCCATGTGGAGCAGCACCACCTTTCCTGCATCGCGGCAATGGGCAAGCCGCGGCAGATTAAAACCGATAACGCCCCGTCCTACAGCTCCAGGCAGCTGGCGGCCTTCATGGCCACCTGGGACATTAAGCATACTTTTGGCATTTCTTACAATCCGCAGGGGCTAGCGATTGTGGAACGGGTCAATCGGACGCTCAAGTCCTATATTGACAAACAAACAGAAAGGGGGGAGCCACCAGCCCTCCCCAAGTCACAGGCTCAGGCACAGCATTGTCTGAATAAGGTATTGTTCACTTACAATCACCTTAATGTTTTTTCGGATTGCACGCCGCAGGAGAAGCACTTCCGCCGTTCGGAAGCTCTCCCGCGACCGATGGTCCGATACCGGGTGCCACCGGACCCTTCTTGGAGGGGCCCGGCGCCACTCATAACCTGGGGAAGAGGGTATGCTGCAGTTATGTCTCCTACAGGTGTCGTTTGGATTCCAGCTCGGTGTGTCAAGCCTCACTTGGAACCACATGGCGTGGACCCAGACCGACCCGAGTCCGATCCCGGAGATGGAGGACCTCACCCTGACCGACAAAACCCGCCGGAGGAGACGGCCACCGACGGTGCCGAAGATCACCTGGGGGATGGTCAAGGTCCTTTGCAGTGAGGCCGAGGACGCCCTCCGACGCGAGGAGAAGGAACCGACACCGGAGAACCTCACGGCTGCGGTCTTCGCCCGAATTCACGCCAACACCATGGCAGTCACCATCATCCTGATCCTCTCCCTGTTTTGCGGGGGAGGCGTTCAGGCTACCTTGTTGAAAGCCAATGATTTGGTGCCCGGCGGAGACCTTTCTGCCAGGATGCAGTACAACATTTGGGAAAGGTTGGCGGGCCTCGTCAACCAGTCCGATTTTTGCCTGAGACAGGACATTGGTTCTGCCTCAATCTTGAGCACCTGCCTCATCCCAGTGTGCCACTCTCCAGGCGCATACCCCAGGGATGGGGATTGGCTCGTGAAACGGATTTTCAGCCCATACAACCCAGCGGCTTCTGCAGAGTATGCCCGTTGGGAGATGCGGCTCACCATGACTTTGCCGGCTGATGCAGCCACTCTCCACACTCCTCGAGTGGCGGTCAGCCCGAACACTACTTGTGCTCGAATGACCGGCTGCTCCTCAGTCGGTCGAACCCGGCGCCGCTGCCTCTACGTTGGCAGTGGCAATTGGACTTGCAATAACCCAGTGAAGCTTGGTTCAATGTATGCTCATGTTACGTTACCATCTGGTTGGTTCTTCACATGTAATCAGTACACGTGGAACTATATTCCTGCAAATGTATCAGATGCTACTTGTTGCATTAGTCGTTTGACACTGTTACTCCCCACTAAGGATATGGTCACCCCAAGCACAAATGTCACAAATGTTTCCGCACCCATACGTCACACTCGCACCACCCAGTTAGACAGCTCATGTGAGAGCAGCTTTAGAGTAATGAGTCCAGCCGAATACGTCTCGTTAGCGGTCAGCATAATCAGCGTGCCAGGCTTAGCCGTCGGCAACGCTCGGAGGATTAGTCGGTTGGCTTGCGGTCTAGCCAAAGCCATCAACCATACCTCCTCGGCAATAGCGCTGCTCAACCAGGAGCAGGCAGAGCTTCGCCATGCCATACTTGACAATAGAGCGGCTATAGACTACCTCTTATTGCTTCATCATTTGGGTTGCGAATCTTTCCATGGTATGTGTTGCTTCAATCTTACTGACAACTCCCGCAAGGTACAGAGTCAGCTCACGGCCCTCCACACCATAGTCGAGGGCATAAGAGAAGGTTCTGCATGGGGAACATGGTGGAGTTCATTGTGGAATTGGATGTGGTCGTGGATCCCGTGGGGGTGGCTCCAGACGGTACTCAAGGTAGTTGTGGGGGGTGATTATACTAGGCATAGCGTTATGCTGCTTTGCACAATGTATTCCCTCACTGATCTCGAAGTGCCGCCCCAAGAAGAAACCTCGAAACGCCATTCCTGCTCAGCAGCTGATGCCCCTCTTACGCAGAGTCGCCGGTCAGGTCCTTAAATGAAAATTAAAGGGGAGATGTGGATTCCCCGTGCCAGGTGGGCATGGAACGGCCCGCGCAGAGGCCACTTCGGGAGAACGCTCCTTGAGCCGTGGGCTCTGCGGGCAGAGAAATTAAGGGGGGTGGATAAATGATAGGGTTTGATTCACCCAATTCCTTGACCTGGCCAGCGGATCTGCTGAGAGAGCAGATATCTAACTCTGTTACCCATTAGAGTAATCACTCATCTCCGAGTCTCAGTCTAATCTCAGGCACAAATAGAAGCCATGTTTACCCCTGCCTAATCCTTGGACAATGGTGTTTCCCCATGTCAATGTTTATCCCAGTTAATTAACTTCCCCCAGAGAGATTCCCAATTAACCCGAGTAAACAGGTGATGTGATTTCTATGAGATGACGGTTTTGCCACCGTTGCGCTTTTCCCTCTATATATGTTGAAGTTTTCCCTCAATAAACTACTGATCTTATCCTCCTCCATACTGCCTCGTATCGTTTCTTGATCAGTCTCCTCCGGGACCTACGGCCCTCAGCGGCCCCGATTCCTACACCTTCTGCTAAAATTCTCCCCGCAAGTTGAACTTGAGAAAAAGGCCTCCCTTGTTAGTTCTTATCTAGTCCCCTGCTTCTTCCCTCCTCTCATGCAAGGAAAGGAAAAACCGAACGCGGCTTCTTCAAATTAGCAGCATTTATTGGAGTAAAATTAACGAGCAGAGTATGCAGAATATCTCTGTTAAAAAGTAATCTAATCTTGTTGTTCAGTCGCACAGTCAGCTCCGACTCTTTGCGACCCCATGGACCATTGCCCTCCAGGTACCTCTATCCTCCACCATCCTCCTCAGCCCGCCCAGCCCTGTGCCCATTGTGTCCACAATACCATCTAGCCATCTCATCTTTGGCCGTCCCCTTCTTCTTTTGCCCTCCACCTTTCCCCGCATCAAGGCCTTCTCAAGTGAGTCCTCCCTTCTCATTTGATGTCCAAAGTACTTTAACTTCATCTTTACTATTTGATCTTCTAAAGAGCAGTCAGGGTTGATTTCACCTAAGATTGACTTATTCGTTCTCTTCGCTCTCCACACTCTCCTCCAATACCACATTCAAAGGCATCTATTCTTCTGCGCTCAGCCTTTCTAATGGTCCAGCTCTACAGCAGGTTAAATACTGGATACAGAAATAAAGAATAAAAACCAGCATCTTAGAAATAAAGTTCTGTTCTAAAGCAAGCATCGCTGCGCCCCCATGGACTGAAAGATTCTAAGTCCACAGAGTTTAAAGCATCTTGAAACAAAGTGACCGCTGCTGAGATTCGAAAACCCGTAGTTTTTATACAATTTCCCCCTCTCACCACCCTCCATTGGAATTTGGAAATATTCCAAAATCTTGGATGTTTTAACTTTCGGGCCACCTGCTTTAAACAGATTTAATTTAATTTAATTTAATTTTTCAACTTCTATGCCGCCCACTCAGGCAAGCCTGACTCAGGGCAGCTTACAAGTAATCTAAAAACATACAATAAAACATAGAAGTATAAAAACAGTTAAAACCCTTAATAAAAACCACCCACATTAAAAACAAATCCACCCACCCCACAGGAGAGAGAGAGGTGCATTTTATTATAAAAACCAGTGGACAGGACCACATTATCCTCAGGGCCCCATACCTGCCCCGCCAGCCAGGTTTTAAGACCTTTCCTAAAGGGCAGCAACTCCATCTGCAACCATAGCTGTACTGGCAGGAGGTTCCAAAGGGCCGGTGCCGACACGGAGAAGGTCCTCCTTCTTGTGCCAGAGAGACGTGCCTCTCTGGCTGATGGCACAATTAGAGAGCCCCTCCGGTCCGCTCTGGTTGGACGGACAGACGTCCTTAGGGTGATGCGGTCTCTAAGATACCCTGGCCCACTACCATGTAGGGCTTTAAAGGTCAAAACCAGCACCTTGAATTGCACCCAGAGACAAACTGGAACCAGGTTCTAAATGCTACAGGCCCATCTCTCTATTATGCTATGTTGGATCGGGGCCGCGGAGCGGCCGTGAGGTCCCGGAAGAGACTGGTCAAGTAACGACATGAGACAAGATGGAGCGAAGACCAGTGGTTTATTGAGGGAAAATCATCATCATATATAGGAATTCAAGGCAGCGTGTGATAGAATCGTCATCTGACAGAAAATCACATCACCCATTTACCCGGGTTAATTGGGAATTTCTCTTGGGGAAGTTAATTAACTAAGGCAAATACTGACAGGGGAAATCCATTGTTCATGGCCTGCACAAGAGTAAACATGGCCACTATTTGCGCTAGGGCTTGGGCTAATCCGCAAGTGCGGAATTACCTAACTCCTAACGCAAGTTAGATATTCAACTTCCTCTTGCCAAACTGCCTGTCAGGTCAGATATGGGTGAGTCAATCTTATGACTATTAATCCGCTCCCCAATTTCTGTCCCCGCAGAGCCCAGTGACCAGGAGCCTTCTCTACTGGTGTAGCCTCTGTCAGGGACAGTTATGCCAATTATGCTTGCGGATCCCGCACTCCCCCTTTACTTGTTGTGGACCTGACAGACGGCCCTGCGTAGGAGGGGCATCAGCTGGTGTGGGGGGATGACGTTTTGGGGTTCCTTCCATGGGGGACATCTCGATAGCAGTGAGGGAATACATTGCATGAAACAACACACTGTTGTGCCCAGTATTACCACCCCCACAATCACCTTGAGTGTCGTCTGAAGCCAACCCCATGGGAACCATGACCACAACGAATCCCACCACCCCCATGAAGCATCCTCCTTGATGTTCTTGACCAGGGTGTGGAGGTTCGTGAGCTGGCTCTGTACCTTGTGGGTGTTGTCTGTGAGATTAAAGCAACACATGCCATGGACAGACTCGCAACCCAAATGATGTAACAACAGAAGCTAATCGATAGCTGCTCGATTGTCTAGTATGGCATGGCGAAGCTCTGCCTGCTCCTGGTTGAGCAGCGCTATCGCCGAGGAGGTGTGGTTGATGGCTTTTGCTAGCCCACAAGCCGATTGACCAATTCTCCTAGCGTTGCCAACGGCTAAGCCTGGCACGCCAAGTATGCTGACTGCCAACGAGATGTACTCAGCTTGACTCAGAACCCTAATGTTACTATCACATGAGCTGTCTAGCTGGGTGGCGCGAGCGCGCCGTATGGGTGAGGAAGCATTCGTGCTTGGAACAATCATATCCCTAGTGGGGAACAACAATGTTAAGCGACTGATACAACATGTGGAATCTGATACATTAGCGGGAATGTAATTCCAAGTGTACTGATTGCATGTAAAGAACCAACCTGAAGGCAGGGTAACATGAGCATACATTGAACCAATTGTCTCTGGGTTATCACAAGTCCAATTGCCGCTGCCGGTGTCGAGGCAGCGACGCTGAGTCCGGCCGACCGCGGAGCAGCCGGTCATTCGGGCACAAGTAGCGTTCGGGCTGATCGCCACTCGAGGGATGTAGAGAGTGGTTGCATCAGCCGGCAAAGTCATGGTTAACTGGGCTCCCCAGCGAGCGTACGTTGAGAAACCCATTGGGTAAAGCGGGCTGAAAATCCGCTTCACCAGCCAGTCGCCGTTCCTGGTGTGCGCCTCCGGAGAATGGCACACCAGGATGAGACAGGTGCTCAAGATTGAGGCAGAACTGGTGTTCTGCTTTAGGCAAAAATCAGACTGGTTGACGAGAGTCGCCAACCTTTCCCATAGGTTGTAGTGCATCCTGGCAGAGAGGTCTCCGCCTGGCATCAGGTCGCTGGCCTTCAGCGAAGCTGCCTGAACGCCTCCCCCCGCAAGTAGGTAGAGGGTCAGGATGATGGTGACCGCCACGGTATTGGCGGTAATCAGGGCAAAGACTGCAGACACGATGTTCTCCAGTGTCGGTTCCCAGTCCTCGCGTTGGACGACGTTCTTGGCGTCATGGCAAAGGGCCTTGACCATCCTCCAGGTGACCTTCGGCGCTGTCATCTGCTGTCGCCGCTTCCTCCGCCGGGTCCCCTCGGTCAGGGTGAGGTCCTCCATCTCCGGGATCGGACTCGGGCCGGTCTGGGTCCACGCCATGTGGCTCCAAGTGGGGCTTGACGCACCGGGGTGAAATCCAGATGACACCTGTAGGAGACATAACTGCAGCATACCCTCTTCCCCAGGTTACGAGTGGCGCCGGGCCCCTCCAAGAAGGATCTGGTGGCACTCGGTAACGCACCATCGGCTGCGGGAGAGCTTCCGAGCGGCGGAAGTGCTTCTCTGTGGCGTGCAATCCGAAAAAACATTAAGGTGATTGTACGTGAACAACACCTTGTTCAGACAATGCTGTGCCTGACCCTGAGACTTGGGGAGGGCTGGTGGCTCCCCCCTTTCTGTTTGTTTGTCAATGTAGGACTTGAGTGTCCGATTGACTCGTTCCACAATCGCTTGCCCCTGCGGATTGTATGGAATGCCAAAGGTATGTTTGATATCCCAGGTGGCCATGAAGTCGGCCAGCTGCCTGGAGCTGTAGGCCGGGCCGTTATCGGTTTTCACGTACCGTGGTTTGCCCATCGCCACAAAGCAGGAAAGGAGATGCTGCTCTACGTGGGAAGCTGTCTCCCCTTTTTGTGCCGTTGCCCAAACGAATTGTGAAAAAGTATCAATGCAAACGTGCATGTACTGCCATCTGCCAAATTGCGGGACATGTGTGACGTCCATTTGCCACACCTGGTTAGCCTCTGTCCCTCGTGGGTTGACCCCCCACGAGGGGCCCCCCGGTGCCCCTGCACAATGCTGACAAGAGCGAACTATGCCTTGGGCTTGAGAGAGTGGCAGGTTAAACTGTCTGGCGAGCGCTTTGGCATTCTGATGAAAGAATGCATGGCTCTGAATCGGAGTTGTGAATACACCCAAAACTGACCGCTGCTGAATTTCCTTTGCGGCCGCATCCACTCTGCTATTGCCCGCGGAAATCGGACCAGGTAGGTCCTGGTGACTTCGGATGTGGGCGATATAGAGCGCTTCTGTGCGGTTCCGCAAGTGAAATTGAGCTGTAAGGAACAAATTCAGCAATTTTTTGTCTATTGCGGGAGTGATGTATGCTCCCGGTAGACTGTGAAGCAAATTCCTAACGTATTGACTGTCAGTGATAATGTTGAGGCGTTCTTTGGCGAAGGTGCGCAAGGCGAGGTTCACCGCTGCCAACTCTGCCCGCTGCGCGGACTTCTGTGGAAGAGTTAGAAGCGTGCGCCAAGCCTGGCCCTCCTGCCAAGTTAAGACACCATATGTGCGACCCCCATCTGTGAAGACTGTTCTGGCCCCCTGAAGTGGAACCAGTGATATCAATTCGTACAAGCTGACTGTCTGCGTTTGAAGCGAGACGAGTCTGGGGTCCTTTGGCAAGTGGTATGCCAAGCATCCGGTGAATCCTTCCAAGGCAATTGGAAGCGAGTCACCGAGCTGCATCAGCTGCTGAACTTGCTCTTTGGTGAATGGGATCACGATTTTTGCTAAGTCATGCCCTGAGATGTCCCTTGCTCTCAGCCTTCCGCGGTAGACCACCACGGAGACCAACTCTTTGGGGGGAACGATGTTTCGGGAAGAGGTGTTCGGTAAATACACCCATTCCACGATACTCGCTCGGAGTCCACTCCTAGGGCTCCGGTGAACATGGATCCAGCCCAAACGATGTACAAGTTCAGGATCGGGGCATATGGCCCCTGAGCAATCCTGTCCACCCATCTTTGGCTGAGAATTTGGTTGACCTTCTCGAGAGTCAAGCGTGCCTCTCAAGGAATTTGTATCCGGTCTGCCGGCTGCTTACCTAACGTTAGCAGCGAGAAGAGCGGCTTTAGAAGATCCATATCCAATGTGAAATACGGTCTGGCCCAATTAATGTTACCTAAAACCTGCTGCAACTCTACCAAGGTGGCTGAGTCTTTTAAGTTGATCTGGGGCAAAACTGGTGCTGCGAAAGAACGGAGAAGCCGATGACCCAAGTATGAGAATGGCTCGGTTCTCTGTACTTTCTCTGGGGCAATGAGTAACCCTTTTTCCCCCAGGGTGGCCTGGAGGTCTTTAAACATTTTGCTGCCGAGTTGCGGCGCTGCGACCAAGATGTCGTCCATGAAATGACACACTGAAGCTGTGGGGTGAAGGTTTCGAAACTTTGCCAGTGTGTTGTGAACATAAATTTGGCACAGGGTGGGCGAATTGAGCATCCCCTGTGGCAAATACTTCCACGCGTAATGCTGCATGGGCTCGCTGTGGTTCACAACTGGCACCGTAAAGGCGAACCTTTCCCGATCCCTAGGATCTAGGGGAATGGTATAAAAACAATCCTTAAGGTCTACAACCAGGATCTCCCAATCCTCGGGGATCATATTTGGATTCGGAATGCCGCATTGAAGCGGACCCATTGGCTGAATACATTTATTGATCTCTCTGAGATCGTGGAGGAGTCGCCACTTCCCCGACTTTTTCTTTATGACAAAAATGGGCGAATTCCAAGGACTGGTGGACTGCTCTATATGTCCTGCGTCTAGCTGTTCCTTAACCAGTTGCTTTAGGGCGACTAATTTCTCCCCCACTACCGGCCATTGCTCCACCCAGACTGGCGTGTTGGTAAGCCATTTAAGTGGCAGAGCCATTACCCGAAGGTAAGAGTGGCACGGTATTGCTGCAAAATGTCTCGCCCCCAAAGGTTGACGTGCACGTCCAGAATGTGCGGACGAATGACCGCTGTGCCGTCAGCCTTAGGGATCGTGACTTCCACCCACTCCCGGCTCCTAAACGCTTCTTGGATGCCGCCTACCCCCCACACATCGGAGACCGGCTCAATGGCCCACTCCTGCGGCCACTGACTTCGGCTGACCACGCTGACGTCAGCTCCGGTATCTAGCAGCCCTGTGAACAAATTTTTTTATTCAAAAATACCTCAATAACTGGCCGCCGTTTCCATTCTATGTTGGTCTCCACTGTCGCTAAGACCTGGTATCCTTGCACTGCCTCACTTGCGCTCGAGCGGTCTTCTGACCCGGACTCTGAGCTGTCCCTGAGCCTTCCCTGGCTATCTGCTGGCGAGTTACAAGGAACCATAATCAGTGCGCTAGCGTGTCTCCCTTGTGAATGGTCTGGGGTAGGTGCGTCCAGAGTTGAACTTGGAGAACACCCGAAAAATTGGAGTCAATGACTCCCGGAATTACAAGAATTCCACGTGCTCCTGCGACACTACGAGGCAAAACTAAGCCTATGAAGCCTTTGGGCAGGGGTCCCATGTACTGGGAATCCACCAGATAGACTGTGCCTGGCAAGTCGCATGTGACGTCTGCCTGACAAGTCAATTCTAGCCCTGTACTACCCTTGGGGCTGGCCTGCGCCTTCGCAATGTCTGGAATGTGATTGGAATCTAATCCAGCTCTGGCTCGCCCAGAGCGAGGGAAGCCTCTGTTTGGACCGGGGCCAGAGACGTGCCCGCGTTCCGGTTTCCCGAATTCGGACAGAATTTGGACCAATGGAAGCCTTTGTTACACTTCGGACACGGGGTGGTTGGAGCCTTGGAACGGCCGGAATGTTGTCTGCCGCCCTTGGATCGGCACTCCCTAACGAAGTGGCCGACCTTGCCACAATTGTGACATGCCCCTAGGTTTTTGTTCTTGGGTTTCCTACCCCCTTGCACCGCCGCTGCCAGCAGACCCATTTTGTAGGAGTCTGTGCCAACGTCGGCACAAGCCCTAATCATGTCCGTGAGAGTCAAGTCGGGACGATTGCCCAGTGACTGCAAGATCTTACGGCAGTCGAGATTGGCGTTGTCTTTAGCCAATTTCATCATGAGCTCTTGTTGGGCTTGCTCATTATCGATCTGTCTACTGATCGCTTCCTCTAATCGATTGATAAAGTTCATGTAGGACTCCTGGGCGCCCTGTTTGACTGCGGTGTAATTTTTGGCCGCTTTGCCAGTTGCTGGGACCTTGAGAAAAGCCCTGAAGGCTGTCTCAGCTGACAACTGAAGGGTGGCGAGCGGCAAGGCGGTCTGCGCATCGATGGATTCGAAGGCACCTGAACCATATAGTTGGTCAGGAATTATTGCCCCGCCCATCCTGGCAGCCCTTGCCTGAGCCTCGAGGCGATACTCGCTGTCCCATAACAAATACTGGCTGGGGTTGAGCATCATTCGCATGACGGCTTTCCAGTCGTGCGGAATGAACATCGTGTTCTCGCACACTTGCTGAAGCGTGCCCCTAGTGAAGCAACTCTGTAGTCCTGTCTCTGAAATGGCCTTCCGTATAGCCATGAGAAGCTTGTACGGAACTGGTGAATGAACTATCTGCTGCTGCCCTGTGAGGGCATCTACCTCCAAGCGAATTGGACAAATCTGACTAAGCTCAGCTAGTTCTTCTGCTGGCAATTCCCCCTTCCTCATCTCTTCCTCAACTGTGCGCTGAAGGGCACTCTTGGTAGTTCGGGAACCTGTAGCTATTAGAGAAGCGCCAGCACTCCTCATTCCATGCATTCCACCGGTGACGTCTGCAGCTGTCACCGAGTGAAAGCTCCCTACACTACTCTGCTTAAACTGAAATGACGGATAGAGTGCCGTGGGTGCCGATGGCTCTGATGGCGCTGGGGGTTCTTTGGCCTCTACCGGGACTGGGTCCACCTCTGCTAAGAGTTTCCTACATTTGTTCCATGTGCGAATTACGCCATCTGGAGCTTTCGGGGGTTGCTGAATGCAGACTCCTATCTGATCCCAGAGCTGAAGGGATAACGTACCTACTTCTGGGTAAAGCAGACAGTGTTCCCTCAAGAACACCAAAAGCCGCGCTAGTTCTCCGCTGTGAAGGCTTATCTGATATAACCTGGCCAGGGTCTTGAATTCTTCCTCATGAATTCTTTAACTAGCGGACGGACGTTGCCACTGAGGACAAGTCCCCATATTACCTGCCGGTCCTTTGAAGTCTCCTTCTCGGGATGAGTCGACGAGTCTGAAGTTCAGGCAATAGGTTTTGTGTGACGAATCTCTGGGTAGAGCTTGGAGCGTGGACTGCCGCCACGGGCCCTCGGTGGCCTCTGCGCTGTCAGGGGTTCACAGCCGACCCTGAGCGGAACGCGTTTTTCCGTGCTGCAAGCCGCCGCGATAGCCGGAGCAAGCTGTAGGAAGCCTCTCTGAGATGCCTCGCCACGTAGCTGTCTTCCTGATCGGCTGGCTTTCTGACCGGGCTTCCGCGCTGTCCTCCGGGGTGATCGGACACGGTTCTAGCATAGAACCGGACCGTGTTGATCGCTTACTCACGAGTAGGATCACGTCTCGGGGTCACCAGATGTTGGATCGGGGCCGCGGGGCGGCCGTGAGGTCCCGGAGGAGACTGGTCAAGTAACGACACGAGACAAGATGGAGCGAAGACCAGTGGTTTATTGAGGGAAAATCATCATCATATATAGGAATTCAAGGCAGCGTGTGATAGAATCATTATCTGACAGAAAAATCACATCACCCATTTACCCGGGTTAATTGGGAATCTCTCTTGGGGAAGTTAATTAACTAAGGCAAATACTGACAGGGGAAATCCATTGTTCATGGCCTGCACAAGAGTAAACATGGCCACTATTTGCGCTAGGGCTTGGGCTAATCCGCAAGTGCGGAATTACCTAATTCCTAACGCAAGTTAGATATTCAACTTCCTCTTGCCGAACTGCCTGTCAGGTCAGATATGGGTGAGTCAATCTTATGACTATTAATCCGCTCCCCAATTTCTGTCCCCGCAGAGCCCAGTGACCAGGAGCCTTCTCTACCGGTGTAGCCTCTGTCAGGGACAGTTATGCCAATTATGCTTGCGGATCCCGCAATGCTACCTGTACAAAGAGTGTGAATGAATGATATTAAATTCTTTAGCCACCAAAATTGAACATCTTCTAATTCTGAAATAGGTGGAGTTTAAACCTGGCAAGAGTTGTACAGTTTAAATCTTCATACAGTTCTTATATGTTGATCCAAACAACAGTCTAAGCAGTGATGGCGAAACTTGGCATTCCAGGTGTTTTTGAACTTCAATTCCCAGAAGCCCTGATCAGCAGGAGTAACTGAAGTCCAAGGACATTTGGAGTTCCAAGGTTCGCCATCACTGGTCTAGGCACTGCATTCCACTCAGCTTCCATGTCGTTATCCAAGGCAGTCCCATGTAAAATGCAAGATAATAATCTAGACAAGAAATCACCAATACATAACTGCAATCTGTTTATTCCTCTGCAGGAACAGGTTTTGCTGATGGACCAATCTGAGCTGAGCAAAAGCACTCTGATATATTTAATTTAATTTAATTTAATTGTCAAATTTATATGCCGCCCACTTGGCCAAAGCCGACTCAGGGCGGTTCACAATGACAATTTAAAAAACATGTTAAAAACAGTTAAAACTACTATTGAAGCTACCTGAGGCTACAGTGGCCAAAAAGAATCCCGATTATCCTCAGTCTGTACACTTACTCTTCCAAGAGAATGTGACTCTATCAAGGAGAGGCAATTTACCCATTGCCTGGATTTGAGAACCACCAGTCCTTAAAGCGCCAACTGGCCAGGGTTCATCTTTAGTTTACAGGTCCTCATCTCAAAACCACCAAATGTATTGTATTGTTATTGCTATTTGTTCTGATATTGTAATGCTGTATTTTGTTTTAGTGTTTATTTTACTGTTGTGAACCGCCTTGAGTTGCACGTTGGGGAAGAAAGGCGGTATAGAAATAAACATAATAAACATAAAAATAAACATAAACATAAACAATAATAACAATAATAACAATAACAATAACAATAACAATAACAATAACAATAACAATAACAATAACAATAACAATAACAATAACAATAATAATAATAATAATAATAATAATAATAATAATAATAATAATAATAATAATAATAATAATAATAATAATAATAAATATTTGTGATTAAATAATAAAGGTGATGTGATTTCTAAGCAGAATTTCTAACCTAGGCATTTCTTTTTTTCTTTTTTTTGAGTTAACCACTCATAATTAAGCTAGAGCAGGGATTCTCAACCTGGGGCCCACGGGCCGGATGCAGCCTGCAGTGCCATTTCACATGGTCCCCCACTGCCTCCACCATACCCAGAAGTGCCATGTGGTGGAGGAAGGGCAAAATGGCTGTCTGACCCCCGAAGCTGTCTGAGGGAGCATGACCCAGCCCCCGGCTTAAAAAGGTTGAGAACTCCTGAGCTAGAGTAACTACTGTTATTTTGAGGGGTGGGCAAACTCTCATCCTTGGCCTAATTCCATGCAACACTGGGCCAAATTTCAAAAGCCTTAAGCAAGAGATCAGTCCAGCATCTCTGGCAGGAGCAATCTGTTCCTCCCATGGTAGTCTCTCTCTCTCTCTTTTTTTTTTTTAACAGAAGAAAGAGAACCAGAGAAAGGGTTGTCAGAAGGGAAAGGAAAGGTTGCTAGAAAAAGAGGGGTTCAAGTTTCTCTCCTGCAATATAAATCTGCGAGTCTGGCCATCCTCCTATGGTAATAGAGTAGACCATACTGCCAGCGACTCCACACTGATTGTCAAGTGGTGGTTAAATAACCTGACAACCCTGAGGACTAGCGGCCTTGGATGGTGAGGTCCACAGGGAAGGGTGATGATCACCAACTGGTTTAAATCCTACTTGGCTACATCTTGATGGAGGGCAGCAGCTTCATCAATACTGGCCTCAGAGGACTTTGCGTGCCACAAGGGCTCAGGACCAAAAAATGACTCGTGGGACTGGATCCATGGTACATGTGTCAGCTGCAATGCGGAAGGCAAATTGAAGGACACTTCATTATATTCTCAGGACAATCTTCATGGCTGATCATCATAATGAGAGCCAATATTTGGAATCGGACACGGCACAAGAAGAAGAATATACACCTGTCCTTACCACAGGTCCACTTGGAGTCCACTCTCCAAAAATCCAGCGAGTCCTCTAGCTTTGCACCCTTGTTCATCCCACTGACAGTCTAGGGAGTTTCTGGCTTTCAACTTGCTCTTGTATTGTGCAATCTCCCCCTTGCATCTGCCAACTGCTTAATAGAAGAGTTAAGAGTATGAATTGTGCATAGGGAAGTGGCCCTCTGCACAGGTAATCAATACAGGGAGCCCCAGTCATTGCACCATAAGATGATTATTATTATTTTTCTTATGCATGTGTGCACAGGTGATTTATCGCTGAGGCTGCCATGGTAAAATCAATTATTCATGTTATAAATTAGAAAATGATTTATGGTGTCAGGAGGCAAAGGGAGTGACAGGGAACGCAGGCCCTTTACAAGGCAAGGCAAGTTTAGACAGACTTGTACTCCCCACTGTACCTTTCTCATTCCCTCTATGCTTTGATCTATTTACTGGGGACAACCTCTGTTGAAAAGAGCTTCTGGTATCTGACCACTCGTCCTGTGCTTTGTGTCATATGATGATCAGAACTCCCATTCTAGTTCTCTAATGAGACCTGAATGATGCGTTGTGGGATTTTGATGAAACACGGTGCTTTTGAGTGCTGGGCCTTCAACTGATTTTGTGTCCCAAGCATGAACGGTTTGGGCTTTCTCTCCTGACTTGTCTTAACACTCTGATGCACTGCAAAACCTTGTTTTAGCACCTTTTGTGAAATGTTTAAATCAAGTGGGAAACATTTGGCCCTTAAGACTCTCAGAAACATCTGCCAGCATGATGATTGGATAGGTCATGAAGGCTACCCAAATGGTTAAAAGTATCATCCAAGTTCAGGGGGTCCTTAGCTAATCCCCAGAATTACAGCCTGCCCCCCCCCCCCCTTCACTTGATAACTGGGTGCCAGGAAATTCTGCACAGATTTCTCTATCAGCCTAAAGCTTACTTACCTAGGGCCATCACAACTTTTTGAAATGTATAGTGCAGACTTTCAAGTGGGATAAAAAACATCCACTTCGTTTATTTATTTGCTGGTTTAATTGGCCACCTTTCATGATTGCCCTTCACAAAACAGCATATGCAAAGGAGATGATAATAGTGTAAGGCAGCTCTCAAACTATATAGGTGATTAGGATTTAAGCTTCATAGGGCTAATCTAATATTTAGATTTTGAAAGTCAGTTCAGAATCTCAGAGCCAAAAACACTAAGGAAAGGCTATTTAAAAGAGATATGTTTAAAGCCCACTTGAAAGCTTGCATTGAGTGGGACAAATTTAATCTATAGTAATTTGGGTGTTTCACAACCATAGGGCCACCAACAAGATGGCTCTGTCTCTCTTGCATATCATCTGACTGGTATGGGGCTGCGGTGGCTCAGTGGTTAAGAAGCTCATCTTGTCAGCTGGAAGGCTGCCAAGTCTGTAGTTTGAGACCTGGGTACTGCATGACAGGTTGAGTGCCCGTCTCTGTCCCAGCTCTTGGGGACATGAAAGAAGCCTCATTTGGGCAGAGTTTTCTTCCGCAAAAATCCTTTCAACCCAGAATAATTTTGGAAATGAAATTATTATTACCTGACTGGTTGTTGCAATGAATGCTCAAGTTATCTTAAAGTTGATCTCAATGAATGGCTATGGCAGGTTCAAGAACTTTCCTTTAGATAATCTGGTCCTAAACTATTATTACTAATAACTATTTGGTAGAAGAAATATGGACTATTTCTTTTATGTCAAAGTTGATAATTTATAGGAAAGTAGTCGAGAGAGAGAGAGAAAAGGAACTTTTGTTGAGAAATTGATTGTGTACTGGAACAGTACATTTCAAGATAATGTCCATCCATACCTATGTTTCTGTATTTTACAGTTGTAAAATAATTTTACAGTCTGCATTAATAAAAACTACTGCAGATAGAAATTGTCTCCATTAAGGGGGTACACATATATTGATCTGTCCAGGTCAATTCACTATGGATTAACTGGCCTGCAATTTGTGTCCAAGAAGAATGAATCAGATTAATTTACTGCAGATAGCAAAGTTAAATGGAATATACAAGAAGAATGCGTAATGTGCAAAATGAATGTGAAGCTCCTAAACTATCTTTCAGTATATGTCACATGGAAAAGGCTAATATTTTCCATGATCTATTGAGGCAGTTTTGCATCTCTTTGAAGCCTCAGCATCAGTCTTAGGTATATACTTGATTCTTTCATCCTCCATCCCTGTCATGTAGCTTTTTAGTCTTTTCCTAAACATTACTTTAGCCAAATGAGTTCCAGAATAGCATTGTGAAAAGTTCCTTTTCTGAGCTCCAGTTTCAAATATCCCCTGCCAGCATGGCCAGTAGACAAATCCCAGTGGACATAAATACCTCTCTGCCTCCTGATGCTGCAATATTTCCTCTTTTATCATGCTTTCTCTTCCTGCTAAATCATCAAGATTTGTCAAATAAGGAATATAGGGTTGTTCCACATTTAGCTGTTGCTGAGCTAGGGTAGATTCATGGCAGGTTATGATTTTGGGTGAGAGGCTTGGACATTTCAAGAGGTGTAATGACTGCACTGGTTATGTCTAAGACTAACTCTCCAAAATTGCTCTCTGGATACGTGTCACAAACCTAGCACTCTCTTATTCTGCCACCATCTGTTCAGATGCATGGATTGTGATTTATGTAGTCAGGAGGTCTCTATGAAAGAAGGTCATGAATAACCATAACATTAGGCAAAGGGAGGCAGATGCCACACATAGCAGATTATGGGAAGGAGTAGCAAGGTGCCAAAGAAGACCACAGTGTTCCATGTAGCCCCAAGTATGGTGGTGGATATTGTTTTATTGATTATGATAATACTTTATTCAGTTGCCAATCTAATCTGTTTAGAATACATTGAATAATCAGAAGATACCAGCTTGTTCTTTATTTCAGGCAGCATAATTCTTGTGTCATCTGCATAAGGATAGTTAGTACCAGTATTTGCCATGGATAGATGAGAGATGGTCTGGAAAGGCCTTATCCTTGTGCTGGATTGCTTTTTGTATCTGAGAGACAATTGGGTGGGATGTGATGGGCTGCAATGTTACAAAATGAGTGATGCTATTCCAGTCATTTAAGGAAAGCTGAAATGATACCTTTGTCATATTCCAGGACATCATGAATGCTGCAGCAACTGCTTTTCTGTCTAACCCAGATAGGTTCCTTGTACACATTCTACCTAACTTTGTCATTTGACTGGGTTTGAGATAGGGCTTGTTCTATCTCTACTCTTGTTGCAGTAGCAACGAACCACGCTGAGACTTTGAATCCCTAAGCCCACTCTTGACATGCCTCAGAGTAGACCCTACTTGGGCTCTTAGCCCAAATCAACTCCAGTGGCCCACCCCTGTTCTCTTTCAGGCACTGCAGGTTGCAAGGACAATTCCAGACTGTCTAAAGACTAAGCTGGCACGGAGCAGGTAAATTTAGGTGAAGAAAATCTAAAAACAGGGTGAAAAAGTAGTTAAAGGTCCAGGCTACCAGAGCAATCCAAGAGGAAGCAGGTAATTCAGGCAAAAGTGATCTAAAGGGGTGGAACATAGTTCAAAGTCAGGAACATAGAAGGCGGTAGGGATGGACTAGACTAGAGCATTGGAGGCTCATGGCTGAAGCATAGAGAGTATGTTATGTATGCATGTACAATGTTACTTTAAATATATGAATGTAACCAGTCCACAATCACAATGTATCTCAGCTGTTAAGGAACGCGAGCAAGCCGCCCATAGAGGGCAACTGCGAGCGTTCAGTCTCACATGGTCCACATTGCCCAAATCACAAACAGCCGCGGGAATTTCCCCACATGATCAGCAGCTACAGGAAACAACTGCAGAAGAGAAAACAACTGCAGAAGAGAGGCGTGACCTGGGCGAGGCCACGCCGGTAGCAGCCAATGAGCTACCGTGCAACAAGATTCAAATGTATTGTGTTATGGTATATAATGAGATGTATCTCCCCCATTACCTCATGTTCGTGCTGAACATCAATGAATAAACCTGTGTTAGTCCTTCCTGCGACTCCTTCTTTGTCTTCCGTGCAAGACACTAAATTGGCGACGAAGGTGGGATCGATGGCGAATCCCAAGGTCAAGCCGTACCAGTTCGATGTCAGCGAGCCCGAACAATGGGAGCTCTACGAGTGCCAGTTTCGGCACGCCATGGAGGCTGCAGGCGTCGACGATGACGCGAAGATGCGCTCCCACTTCCTGTCTCAGGTGGGGCCGGCCACGCTGCGGATCCTGATGACCCTGGTGGCCCCCCGGAAGGTGGACGAGGTGCCCATCGACCGTATCCTGGAGAGACTGCGTGAGCATTTCCAGCCGCCCATCTCGATTTTCCCAGCCCGGGTCGCGTTCCACAGGCGAGACCAGCGACCGGGCGAATCCGTGTCCGCCTATGTGGCGGCCCTCAGGCTTGCAGCGGTGCATTGCCAGTGGGACGACCTGGACCAGGCCCTCCGTGACCGCATGCTGTGCGGCTTGAGGGACGAGGAGCTTCAGAGGAGGCTCATGACCCGCGACCATCGCCTCACGTTCAACGAGGTACTGCGGGAGGCGCAAGCAGCCGAGGAGGCCAGGAGCGGCGTCCGGCTATTCAAGTCCCGAGGGGCCACGTCCGAGAGGGCCAAGTCACCAGTGCAGGCGGCCCGGCGGACACCAGCGAAGACGGCCTGGCGGGCCCCCAAGCCGCCCGCCGCCGCACCAACGTCGTCCGAGGAGTCCTCCACGACAGCGGATCCCTACTCCAGCGAGGATGACGACGTCCAGAGGATCAAGAAGCGAGGTGAGAGGCAGCAGACCCAAGAATGGCAGGACCGCCGCTGCGACGGTTGTGGGGCGGCCCACGACCGCACGAGGTGTCCATTCCGGAAGGCCGAGTGCCACAACTGCGGCCGAAAGGGACACATCGCCCGAGTATGCAGGCGCGGACGAGTCGAGGACAAGGGCAGTTCCAGCCATTCCCAGACGCACCAACGAAAGGCGGCCGGCACCAGGAAGGTCTCAGCCGGCCACAGCGAGGACGGCGTGAACCGCGTGGGCCTGGAGCACCGGCGGTTCTTCATAGAGGTACTGTTGCAGGGGGTCCCAGTGAGGATGGAGATAGACTCGGGGTCTTCTTATTCCATCCTGTCCCAAAAAGAGTTTATGCGCATTCCCCCAGAGAAATGGCCCAAACTGCGGGCCATGAGATCCAACCTACGGAACGTGCAGGGAAATGGGATCCCAGTGTTGGGGGTGGGGAACTTCAAGGTGAAGTTCAAGAACTACTCCGAGAAACTGCCCCTAGTGGTCCTAAAAGGGGAGAGGTGTTGCCTTTTGGGAACGCAGTGGTTTGCTCCCCTGGGGATCAAACTGTCCGGCATTAACGCCATCGAGACTGACCCAATGCGGGACGTGTGCGATGCACACCCGGACGTTTTCAAGAAGGGGCTCGGGAAATACAAGGGGCCCCCGGTTTCCTTTGAGCTGGACCCAGAAATCCGGCCCATCCGCCTCAAGCCAAGGAGAGTGCCCTTCGCCCTCAAGGACAAGATTGAGGCGGAACTGGACAAGTTGGTGGGGCAGGGGATTTTGGTTCCAGTTGACTCGGCGGAGTGGGAAACGCCGATTGTTACAGCCCTCAAGTCAAATGGGGAGGTCAGAATTTGTGCGGACTATAAATGTACGATAAATAAGGCCATTCGGCCAAATGCATACCCGGTGCCCGTGGTCAGCCATTTGCTGGCCACGCTACATGGGGGGAGGTTTTTCGCCAAGTTAGATTTGGCCCAGGCGTATCAGCAGCTCTCTGTAACCCCGGCTGCTGCCGCCGCGCAAACAATCGTAACGCACAAGGGGGCGTTTAAGGTAACGCACCTTCAGTTTGGCGTGAATTCGGCCCCCGGAATTTTCCAGTCCCTCGTGGAACGCCTTTTAAAGGGGCTTCCAGGCGTCCTCCCATACTTCGACGACGTGTTGATAACAGCGGGGAGCGAATTAGAGTTAGCCAAGAGGCTAGATGGGGTTCTCTCAGTGTTCGAGAGGGCAGGACTTCGATTGAGGAGGGACAAGTGCGTATTCTTCGCGAGGGAGGTAGAGTTTCTAGGGTTTAAGGTAATCCCGGACAGAATCAAACCCTCCGAGTCCAAGGTAGCGGCCGTGAGAGACGCCCCTCACCCCACCGCGAAACCGGAGCTGCAGTCATTCCTAGGGCTCCTAAATTTCTATCACTCCTTCCTGCCTCGGAAGGCATCGGTCGCGGAGCCACTGCACGCGCTACTTAAGAAGGACGCGGTTTGGCGGTGGGGGGACAAGCAGGAGAGGGCATTCAAGGAGCTTAAGTCACTCCTGTCTTCGGATGCGGTCCTGACCCATTTTGATCCGGAAAAACCAGTGGTGCTAGTCTGTGATGCGTCCCCGGTGGGGGTGGGGGCGGTCCTGTGCCACGTGTTGGAGAGCGGGAGGGAAGCCCCGGTAGCGTACTACTCAAGGTCCCTCTCGAAAGCCGAGCGCAATTACGCGCAAACAGATAGGGAGGCCCTAGCAATAATCGCGGGAACCAAGAAGTTCCACGATTTTTTATACGGCCGCGAGTTTACGGTAGTGACGGATCACAAGCCGCTTCTGGGGATCTTCACTACCGGCAAACCAACCCTACAAATTCTATCCCCCAGGATGCTGCGTTGGGCCATTTTTCTCAACACCTACCAATATGAGCTGGTCTATCGCCCAGGGAAGGAGATCTCCCATGCAGACGCCCTGTCGCACTACGAAAGACGCACTGCGGCGCATGGGTCCCGGTGAGTTGAACCTGCATCTGTGCCAGTTCCTCATCTGCTACAGGACAACCCCTTTAGCGTCAGGCTTTTCCCCAGCCGAATTCCTCATGAGGAGGCGTCCGGTAACACTGTTTGACCGGATGGATCCATCCAGGGTGGAGGATGAAGGGAGAAACATAAGCATAGGGGGAGAGAGCTCCAAAAGTTTTGCGGTAGGGGACCCGGTTCACTGCAGAAACTACGCGGCCTCGGGGCCAGCGTGGGTGCCAGGGACAATTGTTGAGCAAACGGGGCCGGTATCCTACAGGGTCGAGACTAGTTCAGGTCTACTCTGGAGAAGGCACGCCGACCAACTCCGAAGGCGAGTCACTGGCGAGGGGGAATCAGCGTTAGGGTCCTCCCCCACCCGCATTACCCAAGGGGGAGACACAGAGGAGGATACTTTCAAAGAGAGGGATCAGTTTGATGATGATTATGAGTTGCAGTACCAGGGGGATGTAGCGGAGTGGTCCCCCACCCGTCCTAGCGAGAAGAGGGGTTTCAGTTCAGCCCCTGGTACTTCCAGTCCCCCTAGCCCTTTTGTGTTGGAGTATACAATAGCTCCCACTCCCCGGAGACCAACACCCCCAAGACAGGCAACAGGGGCGAGTCCGCCCACCACAATCTCTAGAACACCCGGACAGGCAGCGGGGGGTGGCGAGGCCACGAGGGCCTCTTCGTCGGTCCCGAGATTCGTACTGGGGGGGTCCCCAAACTCCTCAAGCGGCAGGCAGGGATTCACTTCCCAACTATTCATTCCATTCCCGTCCCCCAATGCAAGGGTACCACAGACGCCACACCGAGCCGCTAATGAGTCCCCCCTTTCCATTGCAGGGCAGGACTCCGCGGAACCAGGAGCCTCCGGCTCCCCTGTGTTAAGTCAGGCGGCCGCACGCCCCAGGCGCACATGCGGCAAGCCACAATGGTTGAGGGACTTCGTCCCATCCTAGGGGGGAGGGATGTTATGTATGCATGTACAATGTTACTTTAAATATATGAATGTAACCAGTCCACAATCACAATGTATCCCAGCTGTTAAGGAACGCGAGCAAGCAGCCCATAGAGGGCAACTGCGAGAGTTCAGTCTCACATGGTCCACATTGCCCAAATCACAAACAGCCGCGGGAATTTCCCCACATGATCAGCAGCTACAGGAAACAACTGCAGAAGAGAAAACAACTGCAGAAGAGAGGCGTGACCTGGGCGAGGCCACGCCGGTAGCAGCCAATGAGCTACCGTGCAACAAGATTCAAATGTATTGTGTTATGGTATATAATGAGATGTATCTCCCCCATTACCTCATGTTCGTGCTGAGCATCAATGAATAAACCTGTGTTAGTCCTTCCTGCGACTCCTTCTTTGTCTTCCGTGCAAGACACTAAAGAGTACCTCTACCATGACCTGAGTTTCCTGAACACTCCCTGCTATCATGCCTCACTTATAGACATTTTGGAGGAAGAACACCAGCCCCATCAGCAGTTTCTTTACCTGGAAATCAGTCCCATCTCCTTTATGACTAAGGGCAGAGCACTGCACTTTTTAGCATGAAGTTTCCTCCATCCTTTATCTCCAGGGCTCAAAGTCTACTGAAGTGGTGTTGTGTTTGGAGTATTGTGCCTTTAAGTAATGTAACACTCGAATGAGTGGATATAACAATCACCAGCTGTAACACTGTAACCTTCCGTATGAGGACGCGAGCTAGTGACCACTAGGGGCAATAGCGAGCGCCTAGCTCACATGGTTCCAATTCCCCAAATACCTATAGCCACGGGAAGATTCCTGCCACTACCTCACCTGGACAAGAAGGGCATGACGGAGAGTGACGTCACGCAGACAGTAGCCAATGGGCTACCGAGGAGCCACATTCAAATGTATAGCCACAGTATATATTGAGCTGTTCGTCCGCCATTACCACATGTTCCCCCTGACCATCATGCAATAAAGATGTGTTAAGCCAGGTTTTCGGCTGTTTCTATTGTCTTGGTTCTCAAACACTAAAAGTGGTATGTTCTTACACACCTTCTGGTCCAAGTGGTTTTGCTTCAGACTGGGAAGACACTGGGAGCATGACAGACCCTCATATTATTGCCAATGTGATGCTTTGAAAGTTACCAAATCAAGCCTTATTTTCCTGTAGCATTAAGGTCTCTGCTTTTAATCTGATCAGTTCCTCCATTTTTCTTCAATAGAAGCAGCCTATCATGTTGCAATAGCTCTGGCAGTTCATTTCACCTCCTGATAGAGAAGAGGCAAGTATTCTTCAGCAGTGCTATTGTTGTGTATTCAGGTTAAATGCAAGTTGCTCTAGCAAAGACAAAATGGCGATTTCCCGCCATTAACATTTGCCACTAGTTTTGGCGCATACTCTTCCCTACCGGGCACGCTCTTTATGCTAATTAGAGCTCAATGATCGGGTGCAACTTTGGATCCTGTTCGTGATTGGTTATAACTGGTATATCATGTTATGATTGGTTAGTTAAGGTTCACCGGCAGGTTACTACATTGTATCAAAGAGTCACCACCAGGGAGAAACTATATAAGCCCCACGGGTAAACAAGGGTGGGGCCGGGGCCGGATATATGCTTCTCATTATCAAGGCAGGTTAGACCACATAGGGCTAACCTGAGGTCTTCTCTATACGCTCACTTGAAAGGGTAGCTCAGTACATTGCCTCTATGGTAGAATTCAGAGAGACCGATAACATGAGACTTATGTAGCCATCTGAGGTCCGGATATTCCTTGTAAGAGTAACCAGAAAGACTTCAGAATAAACCGTTGTTCTTTGTTTTGTTTATCGTTTGCTGGACTGTTCTTTACAAGGGCCAGACACGACAGCTACCTTACTAAGTTTTAAATTTCCTAGTGTTCGGGTCAGTTCTGTTCTGGAATGTTGTTGCTGCAGTTCATGAAGATGCCTAATGGGGGACAAGTAATATAATGGCTAATGTTGATGTGCAGAAACTCCTTGTGACATTATCCTTTGTCGTGTTCATAAAGCAAGTCCAAAAATGCAGGGAGATGTGTTGGTCTTGATTCAAGTTATTTCAGCACTTTCCATAAAGGAAGAGCTTTATGGCAAGAACAAACATCCTTGAGGGTACACAAGAGTAAAACCACATTAGAAGATGAAGAAAGAAGCTCACTGGACAAGGAACAACATTAAAGGAGGATATAACTGAAGATCTTAATCTCCCCTACATCACTTGGAGGACCCTGAATAGGCTGAAGCTTGGAATCCCTAAATGCAAGACCAACATGCTCAAGTGGGGCCTGCTGGCAAACAACAACACACGGTGTGAATATGGAGAGACATAGAATCTGGCTCATTTACTGGTCTACCAATTGCTGCCAGAGACAAGCACCAATGAAGACTTGGGTTTGGGCAACGACAAAGCAAAGAAAGTGGCTTCATTTTGGCAGTCAAGGGTTTGATCGGGACATGAAAGAAGAAAAAGCGTTTTCCAATTCCACCTTTTGAAAAGGTAACATCTTACCTCCACATTCAGATCAAACTGCTACAAAATACGTTAACCAAGGTAGCTCAGAATGATACACATTGGTTGAAAAAATAGATCACTTGCAATGCATGCTATTACAGCTCCCCTGAGTAGAAATGGGAAGTTGGTAGATGACATCATCATCTCTACTAACTGAAAGTCTCAGCACTTTGATCTTGCAAGCCTTGGCTCCATAACACCAATAAAGAGGACAATCTCCCCATGCTCTAAAAAAGTGATGGCAAACCTTTTAGAGACTGAGTGCCCAAACTCAACAGGCTGCCATCTGTGCTGCAGAGGGGTGGGGTAAACGCTGTACTGGGAGACGGGAGGAAGTGCTCCCATTGGGCTGCTGGGCAGAGGGTCAGGGTGAACTCTGTGCTGGGGAGAAGAAGGAAACTCTCCCATTGGACTCCTGGGCAGAGGGGTGGGGTGAACTCTGTGCTGGGGCAACAGCGTGCATTCCCATAGAGAGAGCTCTGAGTGCCTCCTCTAGCATGCATTCCATAGGTTTGCCACCACTGCTCTAAAACCAGTATAGACTAGAATGGGTTAAACCTGCTCAGATAGTTCATTTATAATCCTCACAGACTGCAAGGAAGGGATTTTGGGGTTTTTCTTGGAAATAACTGTCACCTGGCTATTACTGCATAGGATGAGTAGATGTGTTGCAGGAGATTCTGGGCTAATACACCTCAAACCAGAGCAATTCAAACTGCATCTTGGGACCTTCTATCAGTATAACTATGGACACTGAGCTGTCTTTAGCAGATGTTTCCATAGCAGCAGTTTCAACAGCAGCAACTCAGAGTATAACTAAATTTCCAGGTAAGTGCAGAAGCTATCCACCCACCTACCACTACAGCATCCTTTCTTTATTTGTATCACAATTTAAAATTATGGACATATGTTAAATTTAGGTAAAAATACAACAAATTAAAATGTTACAATAATTAGACTGTTTTTGACCAGAAGCCAGCAACTTCAGTAGAGAGTGCACAAAGCACTGTGAGACAGTGTATAAGTGCAATTGATATTGCTGTTTTCTCATCTCTTTACTAAATCTTCTTTTGCACACGTGGTAGGGCATAAATTGCAAGCATATAAATGCTGCATTGGTTGATTTTCTTCAAATTCATAGAAAATGTGTTCAGTATCCAAGTAGCCCCATCTTAATTAGCTACTCTTTGATCTTCCTACTTCACTTCAAAGTCCATTAAGTGACTTCCATGTGGCCCAGACAGAGTCTTATCTTGTGGGAAACCCTCTTTAGCATTCATCATTTCAACAAGGTGCATTGTTTTTGCTCTCCACAGGTTGAACCTAGCCTCTTCTACTTTAGTATTTAAACCTTCAGAAGTATGCAGAAAACCTTTCCTTGATTTTAGCTATTGTCTAGTTAGGAGGTTGTATCCCTGGAATGGGTGGGTTTGATGCTGCATTACCTCATGATTTGCTAGCACTTCCCTTACTTACTTTCTGGAATTGCACAATTTGTTTTCTGACATTTTAGAAATGGCCCACTGAGCAGAAAACATTGCTGGCAGCAATCTGGAAGCTGCAGTTCGTAGCTTAACTTTCCCAAGCTCACTCTCTCTATAAATGTGCCAGATTAATCCACTGAGAGGTCTTCAGTGCCACAAGACTTGTATAGCGTTGATAGTTGCACCAAGGGTAAAGTCTATCATCTATCTTAATTGTATCATCTCCCATCAACTAGGGACATTGTAGCCTTTTCTTTTATGCAATCATGATCCTAAATATGTTTATTCAGAAAATGTTCTCACTGGTTTCAATGAAATATACAGTAAAATCCCAACTTACAAATGCCTCGAGTTACATAAAATTTGACTTACATAATGATTTTGTGCTAAAACCATGTCCCGATTTACACGATTTCCTATGGGTTTGCTTCGAGTTACATAAAAGATTCTTTTCCCTATGGGTTTGCTTCGAGTTACGTAAAAATTCATTTCCCTATGGGTTTGTTTTGAGTTACGTAAAAAAATAATTTTTCCTATGGATTCCATTCGAGTTACATAAAAATTCAATTTAAACAAAAGCCTATGGAATTGACTTTTTTTCGTAAGTAGGGGTTTTATTGTACTGTATTCAGAAAGTGTGCATATAGCTGCAGTCTTAGAAATTTGAACCTAAGTCAGGAACGTAGGAACCAGTGGCACCAGCACAGAGTTTCTGAATCTAAAAAAAAAAAAAGAAGCCCAGAAGAGATGGGGAAGTGATTTTTTTCCATCTGCTAAACCATTGCTGATGCACTGAATCATTTAGACTACATTGTCTAAAATATTTTCTTTGCTTTGTGTGTAGTGCCAATCGAGAAACTGCCCATAGCTGTGGTTTCTTCCAAAACTTCACACAAAGGCAAGTTAAAACATATACAATGTTTTTAATTTAATCTAAGTAAATTAGAGCATCAGCGATGGATGCTAAAATAAAATTCAGTTCCCCTGCCCTTCTGCAGAGGAGCAGGGAGAGGTTCAATTTGCTGACTTCCTGAAGAAAATTGCCTATCAAGCCATTTCAAACTAACAAAAATTCCAAACAGAAAGAACTTTGGCAAGGCTCAATTTTTGTCCATTCCCAGTATTCACAAGCTGTTATGCATGATAACTGTATGTAACTGTCAAAACCATTCAAACCGCCATATTCCCGTGCTTTTCTAGATGTCAAACAGCGTCTCTGTTTGACAGCTACAAAATCTCACCAGACAGCGTAGTCTCGCGAGATTTCGGGAGACGCGCGAAATACGAATTCTGACAGACGTGCAATGTATCTATTATATGCAAATTAAAGGATTTAAATGTGTGCACTTGTTGTTGGCCAACTGGCAGTGTTTATTGTTGTTACTGTAACCAGTTAAATTGTATATGAGTCCAAGTTTTGCCCCATACAAACTGTGTTCAAACCCCACCAATAAAGAGCTGTATTTCACTTCTTAATGTGAGTTGTCATCATTCCTTGAACACCAAACTGGCAACAAAGGTGGGATGGTGTCCCCACAAGGCAGCAACATTGGCCCATTCAACCCAGCTCATCTAGAGAAATGGGCAGTTTACGAACGCCGGTTCCGCCACGCTATGGCATCCTAGAAGATCACTGATGAGGACCAGAAGCGCTCCTGCTTCCTCACACAGTGTGGATCTGAGACGCTTGAGTTGGCCATCCACCTCATTCTTCCTTGGGATGTGGATGAGGTGCCGCTCGCTGAGATCCTGTCAGCACTGAGAAAGCACTTGCAACCGGAGGTCTCGATCTTCCCAGCCAGGGTGGCCTTTCATCGAAGGGAGCAGCGTTCTGGTGAATCCATTGCCGAATACAATGCTGCACTTCGCCTTGCTGCTGCCCCGTGCAAGTGGGACAACACTGAAGAAGTGCTCTGAGACCGTCTGCTGACCAGCATGAGGGACGAAGATGCTCAACATCGCCTCATGATCAGTAAGACACTAACCTTCAAGGCCATGCTAGATGAGGCACTAGCGTCTGAGGCCGCACGGTCCGGAGTGAAGCTTTTCCGGCATTGCCACTCCACTGCCAGTGCCACCGAATCGGTCGTGCAAGCCCACTGATGCTCATCTTCTTCGTCATTGGCATCTCCTGGTTCCACCTCTTCCTTGGAGTCCAGCAACGTAGAGTGTGAAGTCCAAGCGATTCAACGGAAGCGCTGAGAACACTGCGACGATCAGGAGAATAAATTCCTTCGGAAGTGCGATGGCTGCAGGGCCCAGCATGACCACAAGGTGCCCATTCCGCACCGCAGAATGCCACAACTGCAGGTGGAAGGGGCACATAGCCAAGGTATGCTGGCAGCTAAAGTGGAGACCTTCAGCGCCTGAGTCCAAGTGTAGTCATTGCCGCGATTCGTCCATCACCAAGGTGTCACCCAAGCCAGATCCATGTCAAGTGGGCAGTGTCAGTGAAAGGTTCTACGCCGACCTGAGCCTTCAGGATGTCCCCTTCAGAATGGAGCTGGATTCAGGTACCACATTTTCTATAATTCCATAGCGGGTGTTTTTGAGGATTCCCCTGGCCTCTTGGCCCAAGCTTAAATCCCTCAATTCTTCCCTCCAGGATGTGCAGGGTTGCCAGGTTCCGGTCCTGGGGGTGGGTAATTTCTTGGTGCCGGTGGACTCTGCCGAATGGGAGACACCGATTGTGACTGCTCTAAAAAGCAACAGGGAGGTCAGGATATGTGTGGACTATAAATCCACAATCAATAAAGCTATTCGCCCGAACGCATATCCTGTGCCCATGGTAAGCCACCTTCTTGCCTCCTTGCATGGAGGAAACTGCTTTGCAAAACATGACCTTGCCCAGGCTTACCAACAGTTAACCGTGACTCCTGCCATTGCCATAGCCCAGACCATAGTCATGCATAAGGGGGCATTTAAGGTGACCAGACTACAGTTTGGGGTGAATGTCTAAAGGAATCTTTGTAAACGGGAAGCCCCCAGGAATATTTCAATCTCTTGTAGAACGCATTCTTAAAGGAGTCCTGCCTTACTTCAATAATGTCCAGATCACCGCTAAGGACACCGTCAAACTAGCAGCCAGGCTCGATAGAGTACTGTCATGTTCTGAGTGGGCTGGTCTACATCTCAGAAGGGACAAGTGTGTGTTTCTTGCAAGGGAGGTGGAGTTCCTGGGGTACAGGATTACACCCCAAGGTATCATGCCCTCAGACTCCAAGGTGACGACTGTGCTGAATGCACCCAGGCCAAAATGTAAAGCTGAATTGCAATCATTTCTGGGACTGCTAAACTTCTATCACACTTTTCTCCATCACAAAGCCTCAGTTGCCAAACCATTGCACCGGCTTCTTTAAAAAGACACTGTTTGGCACTGGGGCCATTGCCAGGAGAAAGCGTTCCAAGACCTTAAAAGACTACTGTCTTCGGATGCAGTGTTAACACACTTTGATCCCAACAAATGGGTTGTTCTTCCGTGTGATGCATCCCCTGTGGGAGTCGGGGCTATGTTGTGCCATATGTTAAATGACAGGAGGGAAGCCCCCGTAGCATTTTATTTCCGTTCTCTCTCAAAGCCTGAGAAAAATTATGCTCAGACTGACAGGGAGGCATTGGCAATCGTGGCAGGCACTAAGAAATTCCACGATTACCTCTATGGGAGGCCTTTTACCATCGTGACTGACCACAAGCCCCTCCTTGGAATCTTTGTAAACGGGAAGCCCACACCACAAATCCTATCCCCAAGGATGTTGCGCTGGGCAATCTTCTTAAATGCATACGATTTCACTCTAGTGCACAGGCCCAGCAAAGACATCAGCCACGCTGATGCCCTGTCACGTTCTCCACTGCCTGGGGTAGGGGAACCGGATTGCGAGATCGAAAACGATCACCAGGTCCTCATGATTGAGGCATTCGACTTGCCCCCGGTCATCCCTTCTGACATTGCCAAAGCCACGGCCAAAGATGTGGCATTATCCAAAGTCATTTCTTGGGTACAAAAAGGCTGGCCCACCTCTCCTCCAGCCGAGGAATTCAAAACATTCCATCGCAAATGCTTGGAATTGTCGGTAGAATGAGGTTGCCTTCTGTGGGGCCAGCTGGTGGTCATTCCTGTTACCCTCTGAAATAAGGTTTTAAATTTACTTCACACAAGTCACCCGGGAATTGTACGTTCCAAAGCCCTTGCCCGCAGTTATTTTTGGTGGCCCCAACTGGACCGAGACATAGAACAGATGGTTGGCACTTGTGCCAGCTGTCAATGCTCTCATCCAGAGCAATCCCACCTTCCCTCTCAGGAATGGGACTCTGCCAGGGGCCCGTGGTCCAGGTTACACATAGATTTTGCAGGTCCATTTAGGGGAGCCCTATTTTTGTTGGTTGTGGATTCATTCTCTAAGTGGCTGGACATGATTAGAGTGCCCAATACCACTTCAGCCACAACAATAATGCACTTAAGGAGGCTGTTCACAGCGTTTGGACTTCCAGATGTGCTGGTGTCCAACAACACGTCCACGTTCACAACTGCAGAATTCCAATTCTTCATGGAAAGGAATGCAATTAGGCACATCACTGCCGCCCCATTCCACCCTGCCACCAATGGCCAGGTGCGCACAACCAAGGACGTGCTTCAGCACATGGGGGAAGAGGATTTGGAGCTCCATTTATGTCAGTTCCTTTTTACTTATAGGCTCACCCCCCCTTGCCTCAGGGCTATCCCCTGCTGAATTGCTCCAGCGGAAACTTTCATCCTTGCTGGACAGATTGGATCCCTCTAGGGTGGAGGACAAGGGCACAAATATAGCAATCCAACATCAGAAGGGTTTCTCACCCGGGGACCCTGTTCATTGCCGCAATTATGCAGCCGGTGGTCCTACGTGGGTGCCTGGTTTTGTGATCGATCAAACTGGTCCTGTTTCTTACAGAATTGAAACAGCCACTGGTCTGATCTGGAGAAGGCATGCGGATCAGTTGAGACCCAGAATACTGTACCCACTGGATGAATACAGACACTCAACTTTAGGGTTGGCCCCCACCCGTTTAAACCCAGGGTGCAGTGGTAATAGACAGCAACCAGCTAACATTGACTCAGAAGTGTGTTCTAGGGACCAATTTCAGGGAGACATTGCTGAATGCTCCCTCACTCAGGCCAGGAGTACCCCCACACTGTCCCAGCCTAGCACACTGGATTCTTCTGTTAATGATGACCACGATTGTTTAGTCACCCTCCACTCTCAGTACTCATAGGAGGGACCCTCAGTTGGCATTTTCACCCCCAGCATTAAACTTTGATTTTGAGCGATCCCCTGCTCCTCCATCTGACAAAAGGGGCTTTGATTTGGGTTGTCAGTCCTCTCCTTCTAGTCAATCATAAGAACATAAGAACATAAGAACATAAGAACAGCCTTGCTGGAACAGGCCACAGCCCATCCAGTCCAGCATTCTGTCTCACACAGTGGCTCACCATTTCCTTCAGGGCATTATTCGCAAGGAGATGCCTTCACCTGCTTAGGATTCCCTGGAAATGGCATTGAGAGATATCCTGCCTATCTCTCCAACCCGGAGGTTGTCCTTAGGTAGCCATAATTATAGCCATTGATACCCTTGTCCTCCATGAACTTGTCTAATCCTTTCTTAAAGCTGTCAAGTCTGACAGCTGTCACCACTTCTTCTGGCAGGGAGTTCCATAGACCAGTAATCCTCTGGGTGAAAAAGTACTTTCTCTTATTTCTCACCATAGATTTATAAAGAGGCAAAATGACACTTGCTGACTTATTTTCTATACCTTTCCTAATGATCCCTAACATTGAGTTTGCTTTTTTCACTGCTGAGGCACACTGGGTTGACAACATCATTGAGTTGTCCACCAGGATACCAAGGTCCCTTTCCTGGTTTGTCGCAGAGAGTTCAGACCCCATCAGTTTATAAATGTAATTGGGGTTTTTTGCCCAAACATGCATCACTCTGCACTTACTGATGTTGAAGCTCATTTGCCACTGTTTTGCCCACTCCCCCAGTGTCAAGAGATCCCTCTGGAGCTCTTCACAATCTCTCACAGTTTTCACTACCCTGTATAATTTAGTGTCGTCAGCAAATTTGGCTACCTTGCTTTTTACTCCTACCTCTAGATCATTTATGAAGAGGTTGAAAAGCAAGGGTCCCAGTACTGAACCTTGGGGGACCCCATCTTTACTTCCCTCCACTTGGAGAAGTGTCCATTTAGTGCTACCCTCTGTTTCCTGTCCCTTAGCCAGTTACTGATCCAGAACAAGACCTGTCCCTTTATTCCATGACTGGTAAGTTTATTCAAGAGCCTTTGGTGTGGGACCTTGTCAAAAGCCTTCTGAAAGTCCAGATAAACAATGTCAACTGGATCCCCCTTATCCACATGCTTGTTGACACTCTCAAAAAATTCCAACAGATTAGTGAGGCATGATTTGCCCTTGTAAAAGCCATGTTGGCTCTCCTTTAGCAGCGCCTTCTCTTCAATGTACCTATTAATTCTATCTTTTAGGATGGTTTCCATCACTTTACCTGGGACACATGTCAAACTGACAGGTCGGTAATTTCCTGGATCACCCCTGGATCCTTTTTTGAAAATTGGTGTTACATTCGCTACCTTCCAGTCATCAGGCACAAAGCCTGATTTGAGGGAAAGATTATATATTTTGGCTAGGAGATCAGCAATTTCATCTTTAAGTTCCCTGAGAACTCGTGGATGGATGCCATCTGGTCCTGGTGATTTGTTAGTGTTTAGCTTAACAAGACATGCAAGGACCTCCTCCCTGGTTATTTCTATCTGGCTTAATTCTTCGGTTTCCCTCCCTACGAAGATAGGCTCTGTTTTGGGCAATCCTTCACTTCAGCCAGATTGCCCGTCCTACGAGCCCCTGAGCCAGCTCAACCGAGTGTCCGACCAAAAAGGGTAACTAAACCATCAGCATGGTTAAAGGATTTTGTTTTTACCTAGGGGGGAAGAATGTTATGTATGATAACTGTGTGTAACTGTCAAAACCATTCAAACCGCCATGTCCCCGTGCTTTTCTAGCTGTCAAACAGCATCCCTGTTTGACAGCTACAAAATCTCGCCAGACAGCGTAGTCTCGTGAGATTTCGGGAGACGCGCAAAATACGAATTCTGACAGGCACGCAATGTATTTATTATATGCAAATTAAAGGATTGAAATGTGTGCACTTGTTGTTGGCCAATTGGCAGTGTTTATTGTTGTTACTTGTAGGAATCGGGGCCGCTGAGGGCCGTAGGTCCCGGAGGAGACTGATCAAAGAACGATACGAGGCAGTATGGAGGAGGATAAGATCAGTACTTTATTGAGAAAAGGCTGCAACATATATAGAAGGAAAAGCGCAACGGTGGCAAAACCGTCATCAGGCAGAAATCACATCACTTGTTTACTCGGGTTAATTGGGAATCTCTCTGGAGAAGTTAATTAACTGGGATAAACATTGACATAGGAAGCCCCATTGTCCAAGGATTAGACAGGGGCAAACATGGCATCTATTTGTGCCTGAGATTAGGCTGAGACCTGGAGATGAGTGATTTACTCTAATGGGTAACAGAGTTAGTTATTTGCTCTGTCAGCAGAGCCGCTAGTCAGGTCAGGAGTTGGGTGAATCAAACCCTATCATTTATCCACCCCCCTTAATTTGGGTGCTCGCAGAGCCCACGGGCCAGGGAGCCTTTCTCACCGAAGTGGCCTCTGCCGGGCCGTTCCGTGCCCATTGGGGCACGGGGAAACCACATTTCCCCTTTTTAAATTTTCTTAAGAGCCTGACCAGCGACTTTGCGTAGGAGCGGCATCAGCTGTTGAGCGGGGATGACGTCTCGAGGTTTGCTTCTGTGACGGCATTGGGATATCAGTGAGGGAATACATTGCGCGAGGCAACAGATTGTCACGCCTAGTATAATCACCCCCACCACCACCTTGAGTACCGTCTGAAGCCACCCCCAGGGGATCCATGACCACATCCAGCTCCACAATGAACTCCACCAAGCCCCCCATGCCGAGCCTTTTCTGATACCCTCGACTATGGTGTGGAGGTCTGTGAGCTGAGTCTGTATTCTGCGGGAATTGTCAGTAAGATTGAAACAACACATACCATGAAAGGATTCGCAACCCAGGTGGTGCAACAATAGGAGATAGTCTATGGCCGCTCGATTGTCAAGAATGGCATGGCGAAGTTCTGCCTGCTCCTGATTGAGCAGCGCTATCGCTGTGGAAGTACGGTTAATGGCTTTGGCTAATCCGCAAGCCAAACGACCGATCCTCCGAGCGTTGCCGACGGCTAAGCCTGGCACGCCAATGATGCTGACTGACAACAAGACATATTCGGCTGGACTCAGGACTCTAAAGCTGCTATCACACGAGCTGTCTAACTGGGTGGTGCGAGTGTGCCGTATGGGTACGGGAACATCTGAAACATGTGAAACATTTGAAACATTTGTGCTTGGGGTAACCATATCCTTAGTGGGGAGCAACAGTGTCAACCGACTAAGGCAACATGTGGAATCTGATACATTTACAGGGATATAGTTGAAGGTAGACTGATTACATGTAAAGAACCACCCTGAGGGTAGGGTGACATGAGCAGGCAATGAATCAATTGTCTCTGGTTTATTACAAGTCCAATTGCTGCTGCCGGTATCGAGGCAGCGGCGCTGGGTCTGGCCGACTGCAGCGCAGCCGACTATTCGAGCACAGGTAGAGTTCGGGCTGGCCGCCACTCGCGGGGTGTGAAGAGTGGCTGCATCAGCCGGCAAAGTCATGGTGAGCCGCAATCCCCCCCAGCGAGCGTAGGCTGCAAAGCTCGCAGGGAGATGCGGTCCAAAAATCTTCTTGAGCAACCAGTCGCCATCCCTGGCGCGCGTATCGAGAGTATGGCACACTGGGATGAGACAGGTGCTCAGAAGTGAGGTAGGACCTGCGTCCTGCTTCAGGCAAAAATCGGACTGGTTGACGAGACCCGCCAACCTTTCCCACAGGTTGTAATGCATCCGGGCGGAGAGGTCCCCATCTGGCAGCAAATTGCTGGCCCCAAATGGGGCAGCCTGAACGCCTCCCCCCACAAACAGGGATAGGGTCAGGATGACGGTGAGCGCCAGGGTATTGGCATGAATCTGGGCGAAAACTGCAGCTGTAAGGTTCTCCGGCGTTGGCTCCTTCCCTTCGCGCCGGGCGGTGTCCTCGGCCTCACGGCAAAGGATCTTGACCATCCTCCAGGTGATCTTGGGTGCTGTTGTCGGTGGCCGTTTCTTCCGATGGGTCCTCTCCGTCAGAGTGAGGTCCTCCATCTCTGGGATCGGACTCTGGTCGGTCTGGGTCCACGCCATGTGGTTCCAAGTGAGGCTTGACACACCGAGCTGAAATCCAAACGACACCTGTAGGAGACATAACTGCTGCATACCCTCTCCCCCAGGTTATGAGCGGCGCCGGGCCCCTCCAGGAAGGGTCCGGTGGCACCCGGTATCGGACCATCGGTCGCGGGAGAGCTTCCGAACGGCGGAAGTGCTTCTCCTGCGGCGTGCAATCCGAAAAAACATTAAGGTGATTGTAAGTGAACAATACCTTATTCAGACAATGCTGTGCCTGAGCCTGTGACTTGGGGAGGGCTGGTGGCTCCCCCCTTTCCGTTTGTTTGTCAATATAGGACTTGAGCGTCCGATTGACCCGTTCCACAATCGCTTGCCCCTGCGGATTGTACGGAACGCCAAAAGTATGCTGTATATCCCATGTGGCCATGAAGGCCGCCAGCTGCCTGGAGCTGTAGGACGGGGCGTTATCGGTTTTAATTTGCCGCGGCTTGCCCATTGCCGCGATGCAGGAAAGCCCTATATGGCAGTGGGCCAGGATACCTTAGAGACCGCATCGTCCCAAGAGTGTCTGCCCGTCCAACTAGAGCGGACCGGAGGGGCTCTCTAATAGTGCCATCAACTAGGGGTGCACATTTGTCTAGCACCCGAAGGAGGGCCTTCTTCGTGTCCGCACCAGCTCTTTGGAAATTCAAAGCGAATTGCTGCCCTTCAGGAAAGGAGTGAAGACCTGGCTGGCAGGGCAGGTGTGGGGCCCGAATGGGACTACGGCTCCCGCCTGCTGGCTATTGTAAGGATCAAGAACTCTCTCTTTTTCTTTATGTGGTGGGTGGGATGGGTGGGCGGGATATGGGTTTTTAAATGGGGTGGGATGTGGGTTTTTTATATTGTCTTTTATGTGTTTTTAGAATTGTTGTAATGCCGCCCTGAGTCGGGTTCTGCCTGAGTGGGCGGCATATACAAATGTGACTATAAATAAATAAATAAATAAATAAAAGGAGGTGCTGCTCCACGTGGGTAGCAGTCTCCCCTTTCTGCGCCGTTGTCCAAACGAACTGAGAAAAAGTGTCAATGCAAACGTGCATGTACTGCCATCTGCCAAATTGCGGAACATGCGTGACATCCATCTGCCATACCTGGTTAGCCTCTGTCCCTCGTGGGTTGACCCCCCACGAGGGCCCCCCGGCACCCCTGCGCAATGCTGGCAAGAGCGAACTATACCTTGGGCTTGAGAGAGTGGCAGGTTAAACTGTCTGGCGAGTGCTTTGGCATTCTGATGAAAGAATGCATGGCTCTGAATTGGAGTAGTAAAAACACCCAAAACTGAACGCTGCTGAATTTCCTTTGCCGCCGCGTCCGCTCTGCTATTGCCCGTGGAAATCGGACCCGGTAGGTCTTGATGACTTCGGATGTGGGCAATATAGAGCGGCTCCGTGTGGTTTCGCAAATGAAATTGAGCAGTGAGAAACAGACTAAGCAAACTTTTGTCTATCGCGGGAGTGATGTAAGCTCCCGGTAGACTGTGAAGCAAATTCCTGACATACTGACTGTCGGTAATGATGTTTAAACGTTCTTTGGCGAAGGTGCGCAAGGCAAGGTTCACCGCTGCCAACTCTGCCCGCTGTGCGGACTTTTGTGGAAGAGTTAGCAGCGTGCGCCAAGCCTGGCCCTCCTGCCAAGTCAAGACACCATACGTGCGACCACCATCAGTAAAAACTGTCCTGGCTCCCTGAAGCGGAACCAGCGAGAGCAATTCGAACAAGCTAACTGTCTGCGTTTGAAGTGAGACAAGTCTGGGGTCTTTTGGCAAGTGGTATGCCAAGCATCCGGTGAATCCCTCCAAAGCGATTGGAAGCGAGTCACCGAGCTGCATCAATTGCTGAATTTGGTCCTTGGTGAACGGGACTACAATTTTGGCTAAATCGTGCCCTGAGATGTCCCTAGCTCTCAGCCTTCCGCGGTAGACCACCGCGGAGACCAACTCTTGGGGAGGAACGATGTTTCGTGGGGAGGTGTTCGGAAGGTACACCCACTCCACGATACTCGCCCCTTTCTCGGCATCTACGCCGAGCGCTCCTGTGAACATGGATCCTGACCGTACGATGTACAAATTCAGGATCGGAGCATATGGCCCTGGGGTGATCCTATCTACCCACCTCTGGCTGAGAACTTGGTTCACCTTCTCGAGAGCTAAGCGCGCTTCTCGAGAAATGTGTATCCGGTCTGCCGGCTGCTTACCTAGAGTTAGCAGCGAGAAGAGTGGTTTTAAAAGATCCGTATCCAAACGAAAATACGGTCTGGCCCAATTGATATTCCCCAAAACTTGCTGCAATTCTACCAGGGTGATGGAGTCCTGTAAATTGATCTGAGGCAAAACTGGTGCTGCGAAAGAGCGGAGAAGCCGATGGCCCAGGTATGAGAAGGGCTCGGTTCTCTGCACTTTCTCAGGGGCAATGAGTAAACCTTTGTCCCCCAGGCTGGCCTGGAGGTCAGAAAACATTTCGCTGCCGAGTTGCGGCACCGCGACCAAAATATCATCCATGAAGTGACAAACCATCGCTTTTGGGTAAAGGTTTCGAAACTTTGCCAATGCGTTGTGAACATAAATTTGGCACAGGGTGGGTGAATTGAGCATGCCCTGTGGCAAATATTTCCACGCGTAATGCTGCATAGGCTCACTGTGGTTCACAACCGGCACCGTAAAGGCAAACCTCTCCCGGTCCCGGGGGTCTAAGGGGATTGTATAAAAGCAATCCTTGAGATCTACGACTAGAATCTCCCACCCTTTGGGAATCATGTTAGGATTCGGGATGCCGCATTGAAGCGGACCCATTGGCTGTATGCATTTATTGATCTCTCTGAGATCGTGGAGGAGTCGCCACTTCCCCGACTTTTTCTTTATGACAAAAATTGGCGAATTCCAGGGACTCGTGGACTGCTCTATATGTCCTGCGTCTAGCTGTTCTTTCACTAGCTGTTTCAGGGCGACTAATTTCTCCCCCACTACCGGCCATTGTTCCACCCAGACCGGTGTGTCGGTGAGCCACTTAAGTGGCAACGCCATTACCCAAAGGTAAGCGTAGCACCGTACTGTTGCAAAATGTCTCGCCCCCAAAGGTTGATGTGCACGTCAAGAATGTGCGGCCGAATTACCGCCGTGCCGTCAGCCCTTGGGATTGTGACTGTCACCCACTCCCGGCTCCTAAACGCTTCCTGAATTCCGCCTACCCCCCACACATCGGAGACCGGCTCAATGGCCCACTCTCTTGGCCACTGGCCCCTGCTTATCACGCTGACATCGGCTCCGGTATCTAACAGGCCTGAGAACGAACGATTGTTCAAAAATACCTCGATAACCGGACGCTGTTTCCACTCAATGTTGGTCTCCACTGTCGCTAAGACCTGGTAGCCTTGCACTGCCTCACTGGCGCTCGAGCGGTCCTCGGACCGGGACTCGGAGCTGTCACTGGGCCTTCCCTGGCTCTCTGCTGGCGAGTGACAAGGAACCATGATCAGTTGTGCTAGGGTGTCTCCTTTGTGAATTGTTTGGGGCAGGTGAGTCCACAACTGAACTTGGAGAACGCCTGAAAAATTCGAGTCAACGACTCCTGGAATTATGAAAATTCCGCGTGCTCCAGCTACACTACGGGGCAAAACTAAACCTATAAAGCCCTTGGGCAGTGGACCCATGTACTGGGAGTCCACTAGATAGACCATGCCTGGCAGGTCGCATGTAACGTCTGCCTGACAAGTCAATTCTAACCCTGTACTACCCTTGGGGCTGGCCTGTGCCCTCGTAATGCCTGGCTGGTGACCGGGATCTAGTCTAGCTCTGGTGAGTTCTGGATGAGGGAAGCCTCTGTTTGGACCGGGGCCAGAGACATGCCCGCGTTCCGGTTTCCCGAATTCGGACAGTCTCGAGCCCAATGGTAGCCTCTTTTGCACTTCGGACACTGGGTTTTCGGAGCCTTGGAACGGCTGGACTTTTGTCCGCCTCCCTTGGATCGGCACTCCCTAGCAAAGTGACCGACCTTGCCACAATTGTGGCACGCTCCTTGGGTCTTTCCTTTTGGTCTTCTACCCCCTTCCACTGCTGCCGCTAGCAATCCCATCTTGTAGGATTCCGTGCCAACGTCGGCGCAAGCTCTAATCATGTCCGTAAGGGTCAAATCAGGACGATTGCCCAGGGACTGCAAGATTTTACGGCAGTCTAAATTGGCATTGTCCTTGGCTAACTTCATCATGAGCTCTTATTGGGCTTCCTCATTGTCAATCTGCCTGCTAATTGCTTCCTCCAGGCGATTGATGAAGTCCATATAGGGTTCCTGTGCTCCTTGCTTGATAGCGGTGTAATTTTTAGCTGCTTTGCCAGTTGCTGGGACTTTAAAGAACGCCCTAAAGGCGGCCTCGGCCGACATCTGAAGAGTGGCGAGGGGCAAGTTGATTGGGCATTGATGGGCTCGAAGGCACCTGAACCATATAGCTGGTCAGGAAGTACTGCGCCTCCCATCCTGGCAGCCCTTGTCTGTGCCTCAAGGCGAAACTCGCTGTCCCAAATTAAATACTGGCTAGGGGTAAGCATCATCCGCATGACGGCTTTCCAGTCATGAGGAATCCACATGGTGTTCTCGCACACTTGCTGAAGCGTGCCCCTTGTAAAACGACTTTGGAGCCCAGTTTCTGAAATGGCTTTCCGTATAGCCATGAGAAGCTTATACGGGACTGGGGAGTGAACTATCTGCTGGGCGCCCATAAGCGCGTCCATTTCCATGCGGATGGGACATATCTGACTAAGCTCAGCTAGTTCTTCTGCTGGCAATTCCCCCTTTCTGATCTCCTCTTCAATTGTACGCTGAAGGGGACTCTTGGTAACTCGGGAACTCGGAACTGTCAGAGAAGCGCCTGCGCTCCTCATTCCTTGCATTCCGTCGGTGACATCTGCAGCTGTCACCGAGGGAAAGCTCCCTACGCTACTCTGCCTAAATTGGAGTGACGGATAGAGCGCCGTAGGCGCCGTTGGTTCGGCTGGCGTATCTGGCAGATTTGGGGGTTCTTGGGCCTCTATCCGGACTGATTCTATCTCCGCTAAGAGCTTCCTACATTTGCCCCATGTGCGAATTATGCCTCTTGGAGCTTTCGGGTTTTGCTGAATGCAGTCTCCTATCTGATCCCAGAGCTTGAGGGTTAACGTACCTACTTCTGGGTAAAGCAGGCAGTGTTCCCCTAGGTACACCAAAAGTCTCGCTAGCTCTCCGCTGTGAAAACGCAAATTAAATACCCTGGCCAGGATTATGAACCCTTCCTCACGAGTTCTTTGGCTAGCGGATGGACGCTGTCGCTGAGGACAGGTCCCCATATTACCTGCGATGGGTCCTCCGAAGTTTCCTCCTCGGGACGAGTCGACGCGTCTTTGGCAGGCAACAGGTTCTGGCGATGACGCTTCTGGGTAGAGCTCGGAGCGTGGACTGCGGCCACGGGCCCTCGGTGGCCACTGCGCTGTCAGGGGCTCACAGCTGCCCTGAGCGGAACGCGTTTTTCCCTTTGGCGCAAGCCGCCTCGAAAGTCAGGAGCAAGCTGTAGGATGCCTCTTTGGACTGCCTCACCGCAGGCCGTCCCTCCGATCGGCTGGCTGCCGGACGGAGTGCCGCGCTGTCCTCCGGGACAATTCGGACACGGTTCAAGCGCGGAACCGGATCGTGCGATCGCTACTCTGAGGAAGACCGCTCTTACTCACGAGTAGATCATGTCGGGGTCACCAGATGTAGGAATCGGGGCCGCTGAGGGCCGTAGGTCCCGGAGGAGACTGATCAAAGAACGATACGAGGCAGTATGGAGGAGGATAAGATCAGTACTTTATTGAGAAAAGGCTGCAACATATATAGAAGGAAAAGCGCAATGGTGGCAAAACCGTCATCAGGCAGAAATCACATCACTTGTTTACTCGGGTTAATTGGGAATCTCTCTGGGGAAGTTAATTAACTGGGATAAACATTGACATAGGAAGCCCCATTGTCCAAGGATTAGACAGGGGCAAACATGGCATCTATTTGTGCCTGAGATTAGGCTGAGACCTGGAGATGAGTGATTTACTCTAATGGGTAACAGAGTTAGTTATTTGCTCTGTCAGCAGAGCCGCTAGTCAGGTCAGGAGTTGGGTGAATCAAACCCTATCATTTATCCACCCCCCTTAATTTGGGTGCTCGCAGAGCCCACGGGCCAGGGAGCCTTTCTCACCGAAGTGGCCTCTGCCGGGCCGTTCCGTGCCCATTGGGGCACGGGGAAACCACAGTTACTGTAACCAGTTAAATTGTATATAAGTCTGAGTTTTGCCCCATCCAAACTGTGTTCAAACCCCACTAATAAAGAGCTGTATTTCACTTCTTAATGCAAGTCGTCATCATTCCTTGAACATGCACAGTCTAAAGCACAGTCTAAAACTGGAGAACAAACAAACAAACAAAATAGTAGAACTCCCTGACAGGACTCAAATGTGTGCAGGTGGCAGCAGATTGCTCCACTCTAGTGATTATGTTCTATGGTCACTGGAGAAAAAGAGCAGACCAAGTCAGCGCAGCTACACACCAAACAGGAGGTGACGGGGAATGCCCACCTGAACAACCTCTTAAAGCAGGGGTTCTCAACCTTTTCGAGCCAAGGGCCGGGTCACTCTCCCTCAGACAGCTTCAGGGGCCAGATGGCTATTTACACTGCCTGCCACACATGGCACTTCCTGGTGTGGGTATGGTGGAGGCAGTGGGGGCACATGAAATGGTGCCGTGGACTGCATCTGGCCCGTGGGCTGTAGGTTGAGAATCCCTGTCTTAAAAAATAGTGTGAAAGAAGGAATAGAAACTACAACTTATGCAGTAGCCATGTTCCAAAAAGGACAATTCTTTGAAATTAAAGACCTTACATGAAGCAGGAAGCATCTCACAAATCCCTATTTTTCATTTCTCCATCTATAGAAGATGGAATATATCTTCTGTGTAAGTGAAGCATATAAAAATGTACTCTCTTGCTTCTCCTTCACATCACAGGCCTTGTATCAACAATAGCACTTGTTTGTCTGTGTAGAAAAAGGTGCATCAACAGCAACAGCAGCAGTCCTGGAAACTGCAACCTAAGGTTTTTTTGGCCCTGGATCAAGCCTTCAATGTAGTGAGATGTTTATCATCTTCACTGTTGCTTTTGATGAAGCAGGCTCTTTCCTGCAAAAAATTCAAGCCATAATAAATCTGACAGTCTTCAAGGTGCCACAAAATGGCCAGTTGTTTTCACCATATATTCACAGGCCAACAGTTGCTTTGGTGCCTGGGTTTTTTGAGCTGATTTCTAAGATATAACATTTTAGTGAAATATACATTACACGATTTTAAGTTAAATCCATGGAACAAATAAAAAAACTAAACACTGAATTTTTATTATTATAGTATACAAATATTATTATATAGAAAGATAGAGGGAAAAGTTATTGATGGAACCAACTAGTCACTGAACACTTTGGAAGCTGTTGCTATGAGCCCTACCCAACAGAGAGAAGGAATGAGACAGACTTCATGGGTAATGGATTACGGCTAAAAGACTTTATTTTCTCCAGCATTATATGAGCAAAAAATAGCATAGACTAACAAAATAGCTAACTGCTGAATAACAGCAGAATTACCCTGTGGACGTGTTTAATAGGTAACAGAAGTAAATTAGTTTGGCTGTTGTTGACTGAAGAGATTTCCTTGGCCAAAGTTCCAGGAAAACAAACAAATAGGACTAGTTGTTTTCATGCCCTAATAACTAACAGGCTATGATTGCCTAGCCAGTGTTGACAGGAAGACAGTGCTCATCTCTGTTTCTAAGCCGAAGAGCCAGCGCTGTCTGCAGACGTTTCCGTGGTCATGTGGCAGGCATGACTAGACACCGGAGCGCACGGAACGCTGTTACCTTCCCACCAAAGTGTTTCCTATTTATCTACTTGCAATTTCTTGCTTTCGAACTGCTAGGTTGGCAGGAGCTGGGACAAAGACGGGAGCTCATTTCCGTCCTGCAGTACTCGGGAATCGAACTGCTGACCTTCTGTCTCCCAGTCAGCATCTTAGCCACTCGAGCCACTGCAGTCCCAATACTCATGTTACACCCAAGGGATTTGAAACTGTTAAGCATCTCGTTTACCAGTTCAACATAGTTTTCAGCTTTGCGTTTTCCTAGAAAATTTCTGACAACTGCAACAAATGAAGTCCAGGCTTTTCACTCAACCTCATTCATCGAGTGACAATAGGGCAAATATACAGGAACCAATCCTTGTATATGTGATTTAGAACTGCACAAAATGGAGTTAGAACTGCACATTTAAAAAACACTGATCTAAAAAAGTAGAGCAGATAGAGGAAAACTGATTTCATATTTGGATTCAGCGACCCAAATATAGCTAAAATCAGTTCTAAAATCCTAGTCACCAACAAAAAATTTTTTTCTTGTAGTCCTGTGTTTATTTGCTTGTGGAATTCTGCATCAAACATAGTGCAGTTTTGGATGCCTGATAAGTGTGACTTTCATTCCTGGTAACTATAATTTTCATCCATTTAAAGGTTCCAACCTTAAAGGTTGTGGACATGTGATGTTATTTTAATTGAATAATTAATTTAAATTTTTTATCCCACCTTTCTCCCATAATGGGACCCAAGGCAGCACACCAAATAACTAAACAAGAACAATTAAACACATAATCTATACCTATAAAAAGTGCCCTTTAACCGTTGGGTTCGTTCAAAGGCTTCCGCACCAGGCCCAACCATCCCCAACCTCGCCCTCTGCACTCACCATAACCCCTGCCTTCCCAATGCCGCAGGGTTCTGGTGGTCGCCAGTGGGGCAGCACGAATGCGACAAAAAAGAACTACGATTCCCAGAGTCCTCTGCACTGCGCAACCCCTCAGCCAATCAGGCTGAGGTACGTGAGCGCAGAGGAGGCTGGGAAAGTGCGGCGGTTTTAAAAGACAAACCACGCCGGCCCGAGAAAGACTTTCAAAGACCCAGCCGGAGCCAGGAAAAGATAAGTGTGGTTGATGAGGGTTGGGGGGGAGGCATGGCCCTGGTAACCATGCCAACCCCCCTGCCCCACCACCTAGCCTCCCCTCCCTAGCCTCCGCCAACCGCACTTACCCTTTGCCAGCTCCGGCTGGGTCTTTGAAAGTCTTTCCCTCCCGTCGCGGTCTTCTGCGAAGGGAGAAGCACCGGACTGTCCTTCGTCTCTGCAGGTGATGTGGCAAAGGACAGTCCACTGCTTCTCCCTACGCAGAAGGCCGCGACAGGAGGGAAAGTGTTTCCCAGAAGGAACCGATTCGTCTTCCTAGGAGGACGGAGGCCAAAATATTCGGCCCCGTCTTCCAAGGAAGACGAATACCTTAAAAACGGGAGACAAAGGCCAAGCACGGAGCACCATTCTTGGCCTCCATCTCCCACAACTGCCCCATAGCTTGGGGGGGAAGATACCCTCTCTCTCTCCGAAGCTTCGGAAAGACTGCAGGAAAAAAAATTCCCCTACAGCCTCGGAGGCTGGGACAAGCCACCACCGTAGCATGGGGTGTGGGGAAAGAGGATACCCCTCTCTCCCCCCCACCCATGCTTTGGCGAGGCAACAGGGAAAAACTATGTTTCCCCCCGCAGCCTTGAAGGCCTGCCCAAGCCGGCCCATAGCTTGGGGGGAGGGGATACCACCCTCTTCCCCCCAAACCCAGGCTACGGCAAGGCACCGGCTGGGCCCCCCTGTAAAAAAAAATCATAAATAAATAAAAGAATCCCCCTACCCCAACGCAAGGATTTAACGTGGCCTGGCCAGCAAGGCAAGGCCACGTTAAACCCTCCCAACCCCCCCAACACACACTCACACTCACACTCATACACAAACATAAAACCTTCCAACCCACAAAAAAAAAACAGGAGCACTTACGGAGACGTCTTCTCTCCATGCTGACTAAAACTAACTGAATTTAAAAAAACAACCAAAAACTCTTACCACAGCACCTTTGAGCCATAAGAGTAAAAACAATCAGAAACAATTTAAAAAACACCAAACATAGTACTCTTCAGGACAGCCCCACCTAGAGGCCACAAGAGTAAAAACAGTCAAAAATAATTAAAACAAAATAAACAATACAATAAATAAACAAATTCAAAGAAAGTCAAAAACAACAAATTCAAAACACCACCACCCAAACCATCCCTATCAAAAAAAAAAAACCCACACACACACACACCCAAGAAACTGCACAAATATGCTAGTATGTTATAAATACGGAATCATAATTAAATCAATTGTTATATTAAAAGAGAGTGCAATGAAAATTAAATTGGAGATTTACTGTAAAAAAAAAACACATTCTTATAGGAAATATTTAATGCCCTTATTGTAACAAAATGAACTGCTGTGCCTTCTTTCTCCCTCATCAGTCCAGGTGAGGTTGCTCATATCCAACTATTGGCAGTTTTTTACCCTTGATCCTCCACTTGGTACATAGCTCCATGGCCAGGGGGAAAAAAGTTAGGAGAACAAGGCAGGGCAAACTCTGTGCTGGGGGGAGGAAGGAAGCGCTCCCATTGGGCTGCTGGGCAGAGGGGTAGGGTGAACTCTGTGCTGGGGGAGGGAGGAAGCACTCCCATTGAGCTGCTAGGCAGAGCAAACTCTGTGATGGCGCACGTGCCCCCAGAGAGGGCTCTGAGTGCCCCCTCTGGCACGCTTGACATAGGTTCACCACCACTGTTTTAGAGTTTCATCCAGTGATGCACTGCAGCAGGTTCTGTCAGGTTCTGCTGAACTGGTAGTGAAAATTCCCCCAGGGCATGCCCATTTGGTTGGCTATGCCCACCTCCATAGCCCATAATGCAGGCTGATTGGCCACACCCATAGATTTGGCCCCACCCACAGATTTGGCCAGCCCACAGAGTAGGTAGTAAAAAAAATTGCAGTGCGTCACTGGTTACATCTCATGTTGGCCATTTATGTATAAAATAAATATATTATTCTGATTTACATGATTGTTAATGGTGATAGCTGAATAAGGAAGAGCAAAATTTGTATTCTTTAACTTTGACATTTGTTTTAGATTAACTTTGGTGTAGACTGGATTTTTAAGAATTTGCTTACCAGCAGAACATAAATAAGACTATGGCACTGTATATGAAATCTATGCATCTCTTCGTTTTCAGAAAGAAAGAAAGTTTGATTGTCAGGCAATTGAATTTGGTGTTTTCCCCTCAAACGTTTGAAGAATTGTATATAACCCCTGGAGCTGGCTTAGCTGCCAATATCCTGGAGTCATATATACACAGGAGGTACTCCTGTAATGCATGACAGTCAAGTAGGATACAATTTTTATTGTGAAATAAATCCCATTGTTTTAAACTTGTATTCAACACCCCCACCCCCCCCCCAACCCGGCTGCTCCCAGTATATCAGGTCTTGTGTTTGAATTCTAGGTCTTGTATCTGTAATAGAATCCTCTCCTCTCTTTTTACCTTGCTTATACATTGTAAAAAGGGGTTTTTAATTTGGCAATTCCAATCTACCCCTCCTGCAGCAAGAGGACAATTAAAACTAATTATGAGCAAGGACCATGGGATGATGTAGCTTTCACTAATTTGGGATTTGTTGCAACCAAAAGATACATCCAATTTTTATTAATGTTACTACAGTACATTAATGACAATGGCATTTGATTGAAGCAGATTTTTAAACAAAACAGATCCTTGTCACAGTATGGTTAGTTACACGACTAAATTTCAAACATGTATATGATAACAAGAGAAAGGTAAGGAACAGGTTTAGATAATCCTGTTATACTGTATAGAGACAGTTTTCAGACACACAGACCAAGCCTTTTGTGAAAACTGGATTCCCATATGCTGGAATTTGGCTTTTGAAGAAGAGCAGCATTCTATATCCAATGCAAGAGAATTTCATTCGGTCATAGGATGTTTGTGATGGCATTTTTAAAAAATCAGATGTGAAGATCTAGTCATCCCCTTTAGTATAAGCTTTGAGTCTATACGTTACCTCTTCCCCACACACCACACACACACAGCAAAGAGCTACCTTTTGGGGTTCCTAGGGTTGGTACCGACTGGGTACTGCAAGGCTCACTTTCACTGTCTCCAAGTAACATCACGGCTGGTACATCCCCAGAGCTTCTGAATGAATGCAAACGTGATGCTGCCAAGCAAATTCAAATTGTGCTTTTGACCTTGCTGTAGAAAGTGTTAACCATGGAGCTTCTGGCACATGGGTGGATGGGAAGAGCAGGTGTATGGAACAACACACAAGGATGTGCTTCACTTCTTTGGATGTGGGTTTTCTCATTTCCAAACAAACCTCTTTCACAACTGGGGTGGAGAAATCTCAACTTGAAAAAGTTTTTTCAGGGTACAGTTTTCAGAATCCCCAGCCAGAACTGTTGTGCACTAGCTATGCTGGCTGGGGAACTGTTCTGTAAGCTTTAATTTGTAATGTAGCTTTCTATAGCTCTAGGGCAGGGGTGCTTTCAGGTTTGCAGATTGATATGCAGTAAGCAGCAGGCAGGGGGCCAAACACATCTTTATTTCAGTGTAGTCAATCTGAACATGAGGTCAATGGCGGAGCGATGCTCCTTATATATGCAACAGTAACGATTCAAACCTGGCACGAAGCCACATGATTGGTCAGTGCAGGTAAACAGCCAGGTGATAACACTTGATTGGGTAATGAGTAAACAATAGGTACACCTCTGGCGGGAACGCAGTCCCGCGATATCTTCACAAGAAGAGTATTCACAAGGAGGGAAAAGGGAGGGGAGAAATGGAGGATCGCTAGATCCGATTCATTCACATTTCACTTGGTTACATGTTTGCTTTCAATCACAGTTTGCTTAAGTTACATACACAACATCCCTCTCCCCTAGGATGGGACGAAGTCCCTCAACCATTGTGGTGGCCTGCATGTTCGTTTGGGCCGCACAGATGCTTGGCTGAGTTCGGAGGAACTGTGGGGTTTGGGTTCCGCAGACTCTCGTTCCACAGTGGGGAAGTGAGTAGCGTTAGCGGCATGTCAGGAGCACTGTCCCGATTCAGAAGACGAACCCGGGAGGGAATACTGCAAATCAAAACTCCGTTTCGTTTCAGCAGGAGCAGGGGATCGCTCTAAATCAAAACCTGGAAGGGATGGCGAATAGCTTAACGGAAATTCCCACCTGTTACCCTGAGTAGGGGGCGACTCAACAGAAAATTTCCTCGTTTGTAGACTCGAATACCAGAGGACAGGGGCATTGCTGGGGAGAAATCAAAGTCCCACTTCTCGCTTGGACGAGTGGGGGAACACTCTGCAAACTCCCCCCGGTCCTGTAACTCAAAATCTAAACTGTCGGGGTCTGGGCTTTCGTACTCTTCCCAGCCTGTTTGCAAAGGATGAAAGAGACAGGGATTCGATTCACTTGGTGGGCTGTCTGCCGTGTCTCCCCCTTGGGATAAGCGGGTGGAGTAGAACCCTAACGTTGAATCGCCCAGACCTTCATCTCCCTGGGCATCCATAACCCGATGCCTGAGCTGTAGCCCCACAGTAGCCCCGTACTTGTCTCTACTTGGTAGGACACTGGTCCTGTTTGCTCGACCACAACCCCTGGGACCCATGTTGGACCGGCAGCCGCATAATTCCTGCAATGAACTGGTTCCCCAGCTGCAAATACCTTGGTGTGTGCAATTTCAACATTCCTCCCCTTATCCTCCACCCTGGTCGGATCCAACCGGTTGAAAAGCGAGACCGGTCTCCTGCACATTAGGAGCTTGGCTGGTGAGAGTCCAGATGCCAGGGGAGTTATCCTGTAGCAAAGGAGGAACTGGCACAATTGTAACTCTAAGTTCCCATGGGCCATTCGCTGAAGTGCCTCTTTAGTAGTTCGCACTTGGCGCTCAACCTGGCTGTTTGTTGCAGGGTGAGAAATGGGGCTGACATAATGTGTCGAATCGCATTCCTCTCAAAGAATGCCTGGAATTCAACGGAGGTGAAAGTTACTGGCATTGTCGGAGACAAGCACATCGGGTAAACCAAAGCAACTGAATAGCCTCTGTAATTGCTTAATGGTTGCAGCCGAGGAGGTGTTGAGCATTGGAATAACCTCCAACTGTTTCGAAAAGGATTCAACCACTAGCAAAAAGAGTGTGCCCCTGAACGGACCAGCGAAGTCGATGTGTAATTGAGACTATGGTCTGCGGGCTGTGTCCCATTCTCTGGAAGAAAGGTCAAGAACTCTGGCAACTCTTGCAAGCGCCCACCAACTGCTCAATATCTGCATCTATCTGGGGCCACCAGAAATAGCTCCTGGCCAAAGCCTTTGAGCGCACGATTCCCGGGTGGCTAATGTGTAGCAGTCTGAGGACCTTTGAACGCAATACCTCAGGAATGACTACCCTCTGGCCCCACAGGAGGCAGCCCCTCTCTATCGAAAGCTCGAACCTCTTTCAGAAATATGCTTTGAACTCCCCGGCCGGAGGAATCATGGGCCACCCCTTCTTTACCCTTGAAATAACTAGGGACAGAACCTTGTCCTTCGCCGTAATCTTGGCGAGATCTGTGGGCACAATTGGGGGCGAGTCAAGAGACTCGATCAGCAATACCTGGTGATCCTGCTCAACCTTGCACTTGGTTTCCCCTAACTCAGGTAAGGGAGACCGGGAAAGCGCATCAGCATGGCTGATCTCCTTGCCCAGGCGGTGGACCAGTGTAAACTGGTAAGCATTTAGGAATATTGCCCACCGAAGCATTCTAGGGGAAAGAATCTGGGGCGTGGGCTTGCACGTGGTGAAAATACCCAACAGTGGTTTGTGGTCAGTTACAATAGTGAACTCCCGACCATAGAGGAAGTCGTGGAACTTTTTGGTTCCAGCGACTATCGCAAGAGCCTCCCTGTCCATTTGCGCGGAATTGCGCTCTGCTTTCGAAAGGGACCTTGAGTAAAAGGCAACCGGGGCTTCTCGCCCGTTTTCCAACACATGGCACAGCACTGCCCCCACCCCCACTGGTGAAGCATCGCAAACTAACACCACAGGCTTTCTTGGGTTGAAGTGAGTTAAGATTGCCTCTGATGACAGGAGCTCTTTGAAGGTCCTTTCCTGACTGTCCCCCCCACCGCCAAACTGTGTATTTCTTGAAAAGACGATACAGAGGCTCCGCTACAGAAGCCTTCCTTGGCAAGAAGGAATGATAGAAGTTGAGAAGTCCCAAGAAGGACTGCAATTCTGGTTTCGCGGTAGAGCGAGGGGCGTTTCAAACAGCGACAACCTTTGAGTCAGAGGGCTTAACTCCTTCAGGGGTTATCTTAAACCCTAGGAAATCTACTTCCCTTGCTAGAAACACAAATTTATCTCATATCAGCCTCAACCCCGCCTTCTCAAACACTGTTAAGACTTTGTCCAACCTCTTAGCTAGTTCTGACTCACTCCCAGCTGTGATCAAAATGTCATCAAAGTAGGGGAGATCCCCGGGGAGACCCTTGAGAAGGCGTTCCACTAGAAATTGGAATATCCTGGGGGCTGAGTTCATGCCAAACTGGAGGCGTGTCACCTTAACTGCACCCTTGTGCGTAACAATCATCTGGGCAGCTGCTGCTGCAGCAGGTATGACTGTTAGCTGCTGATAAGCCTGCGCTAAATCTAATTTCGCAAAACATTTACCCCTGTGTAAAGTGGCTAGTAAATGGCTAACTGCCGGCACTGGGTAGGCATTGGGGCGAATAGCCATGTTAATTGTACATTTGTAATCAGCACAAATCCTAACCTCCCTGTTGGGTTTCATAGCTGTAACAATCGGTGTCTCCCACTCTGCGGAGTCCACCGGAACCAAAATCCCCTGACCCACCAGTTTGTCCAGTTCTGCCTCAATCTTGTCTTTGAGGGCAAAGGGTACTCTTTGTGGCTTGAGCTGTATGGGTCGAATTGCTGGATCCAGGTCAAACGAGACTGGGGGGCCCCTATACTTCCCGAGCCCCTTCTCGAAAACCGCTGGGTGTGCATCGCACACGTCTCGCACTAGGTCAGTCTCGATGGTGTTGATGCCAGACAGTTCAATACCCAAGGGAGCAAACCACAGGCTCCCCAGGAGGCAGCTCGAACCCCGTTTAAGAACCACTAGCGGCAGCTTCTCCGTGAAACCCTTGAACTTGACCTTGAAGTCCCCCACCCCCAAAACAGGAATCAGGTTGCCCTGCACATCCCGCAAGGATGTCTTGAGGACCTTACATTTTGGGCACATATTGGGGGGGGGGGGATGCACAGGAACTCTTTCTGGGACACGATGGAGTAGGATGAACCTGAATCCACCTCCATCCTAACCTCAACAAAGAAGCGTCAGTGTGCATTGGACACATGGCCCACGGTCGGCTCCTCCGTGGAAATCTTCCCGATGGCCCCTCCTTTTCCTCAAGGGCACTCGGCTAGCTCCTGGTCCTGTTTCCGATGACGCCTGCATACCTTTGTAATATGGCCCCGGCGCCCGCAATGGTGGCATTCGGCCTTCCGGAAAAGACACTTTTTCTGGTTGTGGGATGCTCCGCAGCCATTGCATTGGCGGTGGGCCTTCTCACAGGCGTACTTTTTGGCCAACTTTCTCTGGACTTTCTGGACGTCATCTGGACCCAGACCATGAGGATGAAGAAGCCTCCGGAGATGAAGATGAGCTGTACGGGCATGGGGTCGAATGTCGGGCAGGCTGCACAGTGGACCCGGACCCTCCAGGTGCAGCAGGCTTCACCTTGAATGCTTTTACCCCGTACCTCACTGCTTCAGCCGCCAGAGCCTCCTGCAGGACGGAGTTGAGCATGAGATGGTCTCTGGCCATCAGCCTTCGCTGGGCTTCCTCGTCCTGCATCCCGGACAGCAGGCGGTCCCTCAGGGCTTCCTCCAGGTTTTCCCACCGGCAAGGGGCAGCAGCTAACCTGAGGGCGGCAGCGTAATCGGCCACGGACTCTCTCAGATGCTGGTCTCACCTGTGGAAGGCGACTCTCGCCGGGTAGATGGACACCTTTGGCTGTAGGTGGTTCTGCAGCGTGGCCAGGATCTCTTTAAGCGGGACCATATTGATGTCCTGGGGCAGCAGGAGGTGCGTTGCAAGCTCGAGCATTGGGAGGCCGCATTGGGCAAGGAGGCAAGAGCGCATTTGCTCCTCATCTTCAATCAGCTCAGCGGCCATCGCGTGCCTGAACTGGAGCTCGTACAGAGTAAATTTCTCTGGTTCCTTGAGGTCAAACGGAGGTAGCTTGATGCTGTGGGAAGCCATTATCCCATCCTCATCGCTAATTTGATGTTTGCAGATTGATACGCAGTAGGCAGCAGTCAGGGGGCCAAACACATCTTTATTGCAGTGTAGTCAATCTGAACATGAGGTCAATGGCAGAGCGATGCTCCTTATATATGCAACAGTAACGATTCAAACCTGGTGCAAAGCCACATGATTGGTCAGTGCAGGTAAACAGCCAGGTGATAACACTTGATTGGGTAATGAGTAAACAATAGGTACACCTCTGGCGGGAACGCAGACCCGCGATATCTACACAAGAGGAGTATTCACAAGGGGGGAAAGGGAGGGGGAAATGGAGGATCACTAGATCCGATTCATTCACATTTCACTTGGTTACATGTTTGCTTTCAATCACAGTTCGCTTAAGTTACATACACAACAGGTGCCCAAACTAAGGCCCATGGGCCAGATCTGGCCCCTGACACCAATTCATCCAGCTCATGCTGCCCTCATTGCTCCTGGAAGCAGAAGCAAAACGCACCCATATGGAACAAGGAGGGTGGCGTGGGCTGGATCAATTGGTGTCAGGGGGCCCATGGGCCATAATTTGGGCACCCCTGGTTTAAGAAGAGAAAATGGCAGCTTAAAATCTATTTCATCCTGTTGCAAAACAGATTGCAAGTTATGTTTTACTTCTGCTTCTAATGGGAGTAACCATGTGACCAGCCTCCTGAATAGGCCAGCTGAACCACATGACCAGCCCCCAGCCCAAAAGGTTTTGGTACCCATGCTCTAGGAAGAATAAGAATAAGATCTAGAACAATATTTTGTCCAGAGTACCTGGCATTATAGTCATCAAAACACTTTGCCAGCAGACAATGTAAATAGGCTAGGTATGGAAAGTGAGGTGTTGGGGTAGGCACAAAGAAATGTGGCATTGCTCACTTTCCAACTACATAGGCTCTTTGGCAGGGTCAGTTGGACAAGACTGGGCAACTCTACACTAGGCAGACTATCATTTCAAGTGGGAAATCCTGTGAGATGATGGGAAACGGCAGAAAGCTCTTGGGAAACAGAGCTACATGTTCCCCGTGCACCTCAAGTGGTCTCTTATCCTCAAGTGAAGTAGAAGCAGCCAATGTGGAAGTATTTGCCCATGTAGTCAGGTTCTGTGTTACTTTTTGAACTAGAATTCCTCTTCTTCCTAGAAATGGTGAAAGTTGTAGTCCAAAGAAGTAACTGTCAAGATCAAACAAATGCAGGGGAAAGCGATATTGGTCGCTTTTATTGGTCACTTTAAAAATTAAAAACTATGCAAGCTTTCGTAACTCAAAGGTTACTTCATCAGACACTCTCATGGTATGCTGTCCAAGCCAGGCTCCATTCTTAGATGTTCCATGGGAAAATAAGCAATAGATTACAGTAATACCTCATACAAAGTCCGCTTCATACAACATCGGATTCATACAACATCGCCTAATTCCTTGAGAAAAGTTGCCTCATACAAAGTCGTGTGACTTTGTATGAGGCATTGGGTTTTTTCCCAGGTTGCATTATGCCTGGCCAGTATAAAAGGCAGGACATATGCGTGCATTTCTCTTGTGGGTTTTGCATGAGGCGAAGAGTGTTTAGGAGTGGTTTTGAGCACGATTTTGGATTTTTTTCGTCAGAATTTTTAGAAGCATTCCTAGGATTTTTGCAGCATTCTTCAGGTTCTTGGACAATCAGGGTTGTTTGACATGTTTTTGTAATGTTTTTAGCCTTTAGACAATGATTTCTTAAAGTTCTGTCAGTTTCCTGTCTGTTTCCTTGACTTTGCCCTGAAGTCTGTGCTTTTACAGTACAATGTATCTCTATGGAAACGAAGTTGTATGAGGCATCACGCAAGGATTTGGACGTTGTATGAGGCATCGCAGCTAGTATTTTGCATGCCTTGTACAAAGTCCAAATCCGTATAAAGTCCAAACTTGTGGAACCAAGTTTGGACGTTGTATGAGGTATCACTGTATATCTTTTTAAATAGGAAGCCAGGGATCTGCACATTGCCTCCCCGCCCCCTCACTTAAAGTGACCAATAAAAGGTACTGTATTGTTTTCATCTGCATTTGTTTGATTTTATGCATGGTCACACGGCTTATTTTTGCTTACTGTCAAGATCAACTGACCTCAGGCAATAAAATATTTTGGTCTGATTCAGGCTTCAGGAAACACACACCCTCTCAGTGCTATTCAGAAGGGATCAGAAGAAAAATGAGATCTCGGTTATTAAGAAACTAGAAAAAAAGCCATGCTGGATTGCAATGAACCAGGGGAAATATATTTGCTGTGGATTCTCTGCGAAGAGGTGCAGCTTCACTTGTAACACACACACACATGCACAAATCACAGCACTTTTTTCTCTTATGGTTGCTGTGAATGAGATGGGGGCTGGGTACAAAGCCATGTAATAGGTGGGAATGTCATGTGCCATTTCCCACACCATTTAAAGGTGTTTACATACATCTTTGGATAAAAAAGGGGTTAAAAGGGTTAAAAAAGAAAATGAACTGGTCATTTGCATGTATGAGGTACACAGAAAGAGCCTCCACAAAGATTGTTGTATTTGTGAACCACAATAGCACATATTCCAGGAAACTGCAACTTTGTACCAGCTAATCTTTCTCCTCCTAGGTCAGGCTAAAGGAACTTCCAGAATGAACTCACTGAAAGGGGGCTTCATTGTAGGATTGGGTCCGTGAAGCGGCCCTTGAGGTCCCGGAGGAGACTGGTCGAGTAATGACACGAGGCAAGATGGAGCGAAGACCAGTGATTTATTGAGGGAAAATCATCAGTATATATTATGTTCAAGGCTGCGCATGGTAGAATGGTCATCTGACAGAAAATCACATCACCCATTTACCCGGGTTAATTGAGAACCTCTCTTGGGGAAGTTAATTAACTAAGGCAAACACTGACAGGGGAAAACCATTGTTCGAGGCTTACGCCAGAGTAAATATGGCTTCTATTTGCACCAAAGATTAGGCTTGACTGCGAGTGAGTGATTGCCTAATGGGTAACGGAGGTTAGTGATCTGCTTCTCTCAGCAGGATCGCTGGTCAGGTCAGATGTGGGTGAATAAACCCTATGATTATTACTATTAATCCGCACCCCCAATTTCTGGGCCTGCAGAGCCCACGGACCAGGAGCCTTCTCGACCGGAGTGGCCTCTGCCAGCCGCCGCGTTATGCCAATTGTGCTCGCGGAATCCATATCTCCCCTTATTTTGTTATTTAGGGACCTGACAGGCGACCCTGTGCAAGAGGGGCATCAGCTGGTGTGTGGGAATGACGTTTCGGGGTTCCCTCCATGGGGGACATCTCAATAGCAGTGAGGGAATACATTGCACGAAACAACACACTGTTGTGCCCAGTATTACCACCCCCACAATCACTTTGAGTGTCGGCTGAAGCCATCCCCATGGGAACCACGACCACAAGGAATCCCACCACCCCCATGAAGAATCCTCCTTGATGTTCTTAACTAGGGTGTGGAGGTCTGTGAGCTGGCTCTGTATTTTGTGGGTATTGTCTGTGAGATTAAAGCAACACATGCTGTGGACAGACTCGCAACCCAAATGATGTAACAACAGGGGATAATCGATAGCTGCTTGATTATCCAGTATGGCATGGCGAAGCTCTGCCTGCTCCTGGTTGAGCAGCGCTATTGCCGAGGAGGTGTGGTTAATGGCTCTTGCAAAAGTGCAAGCCAATTGACCAATTCATTCTCCGAGCGTTGCCTATGGCTGAGCCTGACACGCTGAATATACTGACTGCTGCCTGGCTTTTCAGAACTGTGGGTCTGAATCCAGACTGCTTTCTGTAGCAAGGCAAGATAATGAGATGTGTCATTGATACTGTGACCTGGGGTGATTCTAAGCTATCTCTGCAACTTCTGGCCGTTGTGCAAATGTCTTTCTAGCACCTATGGGGAGGTGTGAAAATAAGCTGGGGATTACCGGCTACCAGGTGCTCAATCTTTCCAAGCAATGGGCCGGTGCAAACATGGGCCGGTCTGGCTTCCCTTGGTGGAAGCTGGCCGTTATTAACAATATACAGAAATTCAAGTGTCCCTTGCAAATCCCAACTGGAGCATTGTACAAGGCATGTATAAATAAAGAGCAATTACAGATAAAAGACATTCAGCAGCTTTTCGAAGATGAGGCTTCCCTTCTTGGTGGGGTTTCATGTGTAACTTGAGCTTGGAAAAGTCTTGTTTTGGGGAAAAGCATGGTCCTTAGAAGTAGCACTGAGTATGCAAAATGTTCATAGAAATGTCTTTGGAGATGTAAGTCATAAAGGAAGACGGACAGCTGATGACATCCAAGACAGTGACTGGCAGTGACTTTGCAATAGCCGAACTTGGCATCCGGGCCTGATTCTGGCCTCTGGGACCTGCATGGGGAAGAGACTTGTTTGGGAGATAAAAATTCTGAAAGAGTTAGTTAGTTTTTGCACTTATAGGATAGCAATTGCTGTGCAACTATGGGATGTTGTTCCCCCCCTTACTGTTTGTTTGTCAATGTAGGACTTAAGCGTCCGATAGGCCCGTTCCACAATCGCTTGTCCCTGCGGATTGTACGGAACGCCAAAGGTGTGCTTAATATCCCAGGTGGCCCTGAAGGTGGCCAGCTGCCTGGAGCTATAAGCTGGGGCATCATCAGACTTCGTGTGCTGAGGTTCGCCCTTGGCCGTGGGAAAGGAGATGCTGCTCCACACGAGGAGCCGTTTCTCCCTTCTGTGCTGTTACCCAAACAAACTGTGGGAAGGTATTAATGCAAACGTGCATGTACTGCCATTTGCCAAAATGTGGGGATGTGTGACGTCCATTTGCCACACCTGGATGGCCTCTGTCCCTCGTGGGTTGACCCCCCACGAGGGCCCCCCCGGTGCCCCTGCACGATGCAGACAGGAACAGACTATGCCTTGGGCTTGGGAAAGTGGCAGGTTGAACTGCCTTGCAAGTGCTTGGGCATTCTGATGAAAGAATGCATGACTCTGAATTGGAGTAGTGAGGAACAAACTCAGCAAGTTTTTGTCTATCGCGGGAGTGATGTATGCTCCCAGTAGACTGTGAAGCAAATTCCTAGGAAACTGGCTGTCAGTAATTATGTTGAAGCATTCTTTGGCAAAGGTGCACAAAGTGAGGTTCACGGCTGCCGACTCTGCCCGCTTGCGGAAGAGTCAGGAGCGTGCACCAAGCTTGGTCCTCTCGCCAAGTAAGAACCTAATATGTGCGACCCCCATAAGTGAAAACTGTCCTAGCCCCCCGAAGGGGAACCAGTGACATTAATCCACACAAGGTGACTGTCTGCGTTTGAAGCGAGACGAGTCTGGGGTCTTATGGCAAACCTTGGCGCATGAAGCACCAGGCTTCCCTTGGGTAAATTTCTCATGAAGGCCCCCCTGCGCACATCCGCCCATGGCGTGCGTGCACACGTTTAGAAGAGTGCCAGATGGTGGCTTAGCCTTTTGCCTGTGCTTAGACTAGCAGCCAAAAGGGAAGGGGTGGCCTAAAAATGCCTGTATCTGATTGAGAGTGTGACCTGACTGCACTCTTAAAATGGTCCTAGGCAGTCCTGGCTAATGAATGGCACTCTGCACATTCTCAGGAGCTCAGAGACTAATCCCTCCTCTGTGCTCTGGAGTTTGTGAAATGTGTCTGCTCATTAGAGAGGGTGCTGTGGGCCAGGCGCCATACTTAAAATGACCGACTAAGACTTATTAAAACAAGCCAACTATGACGTACCAGCTGTAAGGAAATAATACACAAAAATGAAAAGACACACAAGTTAAACATTTCCAGCAGGGAGTTCCACTGGCGAAAGGAGGAAAGGAGGAAAGACAAGTCAGAAGTTAGCACAATGAGAATGCAACAACTCTTATCATAACGAAATCAGATTAGGTCAGGTAATTAAGACCACCAGCTGGGATCCTTCTTTTAAGGGGTCCCTACCAGTAATTAACTCTGGACCCTGTGAAAGGAAGCAATTTAAGACTGTAGGAAGAAATAAATTGGTTACTATTAAGGCCTGGAGAGGAGTTTTGTTCCTGTAAAACGGTAAGCATTTTCTGAATATACAGAGCGCAAGAATGTTTACGTGCTTTTTCCTGTGAAAGGGGTACAATGAGTGAGTTACTTTGCACAGATTAAAGTCAAAATACCAGAACAGTATCTTTCTTAAGAGAATGAACGAGAGTTAGAACGATTCTCAACCCGCGGCCAGATGTGGGCAAGTGGGCCAGATGCGGCCCACGTTGCTCTGCCACTACCTCCACCAAGCCAAGAAGGGCTATGCGGCGAAGGAAGGGCAGGATGACTGTCCGGACCCCCAGAGCTGCCTGAGGCCCCGGAACTTGGCCCCTGACTTTAAAGGGTGGAGAACCGAGGTTACAAGATGATAACACAGTACACGCATGAAGACAATGCAATTCTCTCACTCCTAGTGAGACACGTGACTTCAAGACGCTAAGAGACATTCAGACACCTTAAAACATAGAGATGGGGTTTGAGGAACACAGACGTAGGGAAGGGCCCCATAGTTTATGATCTAGTGAGGAAAACTCATAGAAGTGATTTTTGTTTTCAGATCACGCTTCTGAAAAGAAAAATCTGTTTTCCTGAGTGGCACGGATTGCAAAACCGGTTTCCAAGAGTGGCTTAATCCTTTGACAAAGAAAAAGTCTCAAGGGAAGAAGGGGGGTCACTTTGCCCTATTGCAGGTTAGGATTCCCCCCCCTCTTCCACCCTCCTGCCTTCGCTGCCCTTAAGCTGCTAAGCAGGCAAGGCAAAGGGGCTTTGTTCACCATGCTTTCTCAAACCTTAAATAGTTCCTGCCCATGAGCAGAGTGCAAACTGTTTAACACATATTTCACAGTGACATTACCACGCAGTTACACACAAGGAACACTTTTTCAATCATACTGTGGTCATAGAGACAAGGCTTTTGCAATCATACACAGTTCTTGCAGTCATACATTCAGTGGTGCACCACGCATACACACATTTATTTACGCATTCGCACATTCCTCCCCTGATCTGCAGTGTTCTATCTTACACATGAGGAGATGACTTATACACAGCTGGCCCTTTACAACCATCTGGGTGCTTCTACTTAGGGGCGAGTTTCTCTGGGCTACTCCAAGGTGAGACCAGCAGATTCTGCCTGTGCCTTGGGAGAGCTCGGGGTGCTATTGCTGGGATGGTTCTTCTGGCATAGCCAGGGCGATGGCTGCCTCCTTTCCAGTGCCAGCGTGGCCATTTGGCATTAAGACAACCTTTTGAAGATCTGCCTGGTCTAGATTCTAAGGTGTCTCATTTTTCCACACTGGAAGCAGGCGCCTTGGGGTTTTGGCACTGCTCTGCGCCTGAGTGTGGCAATGGGTCTGCTCTGGAGCCCTGCGTGGCCAGGGGCCGTGCAGATTTCCGTGCGCAGTGGGCGCTGAGCAGCCCTGCCTGAACGTGTGTCTGCCTTCAGATAGGCTGAGCACAGCAGTTGGGCGCTAGCTAATTGTGCCACTGGCAATTTCCCCGTGAATGGATCTTCCTCACCCCTGCGCTGAATGGAGTTCTTAATTGGCAGGGAACTTTTAACTGTCAGAGAAGCGCCAGGGCCTCTCATGCCATGAATTCCTTCAGTGACGTCTGCAGCTGTCACTGAGGGAATGCTCCCTACACTGCCCTGCTTAAGCTGAAATGATGGATAGAGACTCCTTGGGGCTGATGGTTCTGACTGCACTGGGGGTTTCTGGGTCTCTATCCGGACTGGATCTACCTCTGCTAAAAGTTTCCTACGTTTGCTCCATGTGCGAGTTATGCCTTCTGGAGCTTTCGGGGGTTGCTGAATGCAGACTCCTATCTGATCCCAGAGCTGAAGGGGTAACGTACCTGCTTCTGGGTAAAGCAGGCAGTATTCCCTCAAGTACACCAAAAGTCTCGCTAGCTCTCCACTGTGAAAGCGTAACTGATATACCCTGGCCAAGATTTTGAACTCTTCCTCATGAGTTCTTTGGCTAGCGGACGGACGTTGCCGCTGAGGACAAGTCCCCATATTACCTGTGGGGTCCTCCGAAGATTCCTCCTCGGGACGAGTCGACGCGTCTGTAGTTCAGGCAATAGGTTTTGCGTGACGAATCTCTGGGTAGAGCTCAGAGCGTGGCCTGCTGCCACGGGCCCTCGGTGGCCTCTGCGCTGTCAGGGGTTCACAGCTGACCCTGAGCGGAACGCGTTTTTCCATTACTGCAAGCCGCCGCGAAAGTCGGAGCAAGCTGTATGATGCCTCTCTGAAATGCCTCACCGTGTAGCTGTCTTCCCAATCGGATGGCTTTCTGACTGGGGCTGCCGTGCTGTCCTCTGGGGTGATTGGACACGGTTCTAGCGTAGAACCGGACCGTGTAGATCGCTTACTCACGAGTAGGATCACGTCGCGGGTCACCAGATGTAGGATTGGGTCCGTGAAGCGGCCCTTCAGGTCCCGGAGGAGACTGGTCGAGTAATGACACGAGGCAAGATGGAGCGAAGACCAGTGATTTATTGAGGGAAAATCATCAATATATATTATGTTCAAGGCTGTGCATGGTAGAATGGTCATCTGACAGAAAATCACATCACCCATTTACCCGGGTTAATTGAGAACCTCTCTTGGGGAAGTAAATTAACTAAGGCAAACACTGACAGGGGAAAACCATTGTTCGAGGCTTACGCCAGAGTAAATATGGCTTCTATTTGCACCAAAGATTAGGCTTGACTGCGAGTGAGTGATTGCCTAATGGGTAACGGAGGTTAGTGATCTGCTTCTCTCAGCAGGATCGCTGGTCAGGTCAGATGTGGGTGAATAAACCCTATGATTATTACTATTAATCCGCTCCCCCAATTTCTGGGCCCGCAGAGCCCACGGACCAGGAGCCTTCTCGACCGGAGTGGCCTCTGCCAGCCGCCGCGTTATGCCAATTGTGCTCACGGAATCCATACTTCATTTTGGCAGTTTCATGTCTAGAGGATTGGGAGGACGAGGAGGAGGGGGAAGAAGAAGAAAATCTGCATGTGCACAGAGGAAAAAAGGAAAAAATTGAGGATAAGAGGTGGCAGTGGAGTGGTGAATGGGGTGGTGAGTGTCAACTGTCGGGGGAGATGGGGATGGGGCAGGCAGACAACTGGAAGGGAAAATAGGCAGTCATGTAGTAGCTGAAACTATAGTGTAAAACCTGGAACAGGGGGGAAAACAGATTGGATGCCATTTTGAACTTCTGTTTGTTCTCATGTGCTCTGACAGGAGTCACTGCAGATTAATTCCAGTTTTTTGGGGAGTTGTGGCCCCTGTGCAAGGATGTGTTACTGGAGACTGTGGCCAAGACATCTACATTATTGTATTCCCAATTACTACAGTATGTATGGATATGAAAAATTGACAATGAAGAACGCTGATGGGCGAAAAACTAAATTTCTTTGAAATATGATGCTGGAGGAAAGCTTTGTAGATGCTGTGGACCACCAGAAAGACAAATGAGTTATATTGCAAATCAAGCCTGAGATCTCCCTAGAAATAAAAATAACAAAACTGAGGCTGCCGCATTTTGGCCATGTCGTGAGAAGACAAGACTCTTTGGAAGATACAAAATATGGCTAGGAAAAGTTGAAGGCAGCAGAAAAAGAGCAAGCTCAAATACAAGATGGGTTGACTGAAGAAAAGAATCCATGGCCTTGAGTTTGTTGGAGATGAGCAAGGCTGTGGATAATAGGACATTTTGGAGGCCACTCATTAGTGGATACATGGCAACATCAGCAACCACAACAACTCAAAGCGAGGCATTAGACTGCAAAACATTTTTTAACCCAGAGCCTTCTTTCCCTTGCAAATAGTAACAAACAAGTCTTTGGATTCTCCATTCTGGAAGCTGGATGATTACAATACATTTTGGCACTATCCAGTGGAAGAGCTCCTTTCAATCCATCGCACGGTCAAAAGATGCTCCTTATCAGTGTGCACCGGCTCTGACGGGGAGGAGCTGTGATGTCAGGTGACATCCATTTGGGAAACAAACACTCCTGATAGACAAGGATTTTGACTGATTAATTAGCAAGATCCATTTGGTACTAATCCATCTTTCATGAGGGTCAGTGGGAGAAAGCTGGTCAGTTCCCTGCCTTCTTGTTCTCTCCATTGTCATATTGCCTCCTGATTGCACCATTCTCCAAGAATTTTTAGAAGCTACCTGCCACTCTGCATATCTGATTTAATTGCTGAAGGTAACACTGACATTTTGAAGAAGGATGAGGAGATTGCTTTCAAGTGAGACCAGAGATTTAGGAGCCTGTTGAAAATGCAAGGTCATCTTGCACTTTTGGAAGCATCTTCCTACCCTGTAAAGAACATTTCCCAAAGGATACCATCTAGTTCTGCAAAAATATCCAAGTATCCTTTGCTTCCCCAAGTATGGTGCCATCCAATCCAAACACAATTTTTTTTGGCTAAGATTCCTTGGTCTAGCCAGGTTATCCTGCTATGGTAATAGAATAGACCATACTGCCAGTGACTCAATGCTGAGTGTCAGGTGGCAGTTAACTAACCTGACAACCCTGAGGACTAGTGGCCTTGGTGAAGTCCATAGGGAAGGGTGATGGTCCCCAAGTGGATTAAATCCCACTTGAATCCATCTTGATGGAGGGCAGTAGCTTCATCTATACTGGCCTGGGGCTGAGGAGGACTTTGCATGCCAAAAGGGCTCAGGGCCAGAAAGTGACTTGTTTTTGTGTATGGGACCAAAGACACCAGGACAGCCGAAGAGCTGGCTTAACACAACTTTATTACATGCTGGTCAGAGGGAACATGAGGTAATGGCGGACGAACAGCTCAATATATACAGTGGCTATACATTTGAATGTGGCTCCTTGACAGTCTATTGGCTACTGTCCGCGTGACGTCATTTCAGGTCACGCCCTTCTTGTCCAGGTGAAGGTGATGGCGGGAATCTTCCCGCGCTGTTGTTTTTAGGTGAGTCTGGACCAATGAGCTTGGACGCTCGCTATTGCCATCTGGTGGTCACTAGCTCGCGTCCTATTAGGGTTACAGTGATGCAGCTGATGGTTATCATGTTACAAGTAGAAGGATACATTGGTTACACATGAATAGGTACATTGTATAAGGGTACAGTGTTTGAGAACACAACACTTGTGGAAATGGATCAGTGGTATAGTGGTCATGCTGCGATACAGAAAGCAGGTGAAAGGCCACTGCATTACATACTCAGGACAATCTTCATGGATGATCACCATGAGGATCACGAATAATCGGAATCAGAATCGGAATCAGAATTGGATAAAGAAGATTATTCTTTGCTGCATCTCTACCCATTGTGAAGAGTGCTAGTCATGGTACAGTCTGTCAATACCCTGTACCTGTTCTGATTCTGTAGCAGGGACTAGCCCTGGGATTCTAATGTCTTGTGTAAATGTGCCTTCCAATCTGCAGGAAGATTTCAATATTAATAATTTCTTTAATGTAATAGGAGCCCATACCACTGGCATCATCTGTCACACTAGTCTGGTCCGAACGAGTAATCCAGCCCCAGAACTGAAATAATTCTCCATTCCTACATCAGAAATTGTAAACACAAAAGTACCTGAAGTGATTATGGAATAATTCTGTTGTCCTTTATCCTCCTACCATTGCTTATTCTTCCTCGTTATTATTTCCTGGATTTAGTAGTGAAGTCAACAGGCATTCACTACATGAAGGAGATTAATTGTCCAAATCCAATCTCAATTCAGATGTGGCCTGTAGCAGAAACCATTCCAAAGAGGTGTAGCCTGATCATCATGTTCATTATGCTGATTTCATAGGTCCTGCATGACATCATGGGATCTTTGCAGGACTTAATTACATATTAGTTACTGCCCTTCTCCCCATTCTCTATATCCATCAGCTTTGAGAAAGACCAAACCCATAACCCGCCCTGAGTCGGGTTCTGCCTGAGCGGGCGGCATATACAAATTTGACTAATAAATAAAATAAATAAATAATATCTATTGTAAGAAAAACGTCAACAGCATGGTTTGAACTTGTGAAGGGAGAAGGTACGTCTTCAGTTTCTCCATCCCAAATGTCTACAAGGTAGACTGAGCAAATGGATACTTTGGTGCCTGGTCTGAAAATCCCAGCATACCCACCTCATATATGTGAGCAGCAGGTGGGAAGGTGACTGCAGTGAAGGGGACTGTGTGGCAGTAGCTCCGGTTACAAATAGCAAATGCTTGAGAACAGCAAGGCAGCAAAAAGGGCTTTTAGTGAGAATGAATAATTCACATTTTGAGCAATGTCCTGGCGACAGGAAAAGTCCAAATAGGTCCCTGGGGATATAACCCACCAAGGGAACACTGGAGAGGCATGTTAAGAAAAGGAGCAGAAAAAAGCCGAAAGGTACAATGGAAAGGAACTTGGGTCAGACTGGGAGCATGAATAATGGACAGAGCTCCTGAGCTTATAATAACTGTAGAGAAGTGAGAATTTTGAGAAGTACAGCTTCCCCTACAGTTCAAGAAGTGTGTTAGAAGAAATCATACCTCTCCAGACTTTCTTTTGTGTGACTTATTCTTAAGCATTCGATCATGAAGAGTTTGATTTGGCTTTGTTTTGGACTGAATTTTCACGAGGAATTGGGAGTTACTAACTAATTAAGCTTTGTACATTGTACTTTGTACATTGTTGGTTGTTTTACAGCTCAAACTACCTTAAAAAGTCATATTCGTTCAGCTGAACTGCCCAGTTTGAAGCCTGTCTCTAGGTATCTTCATATGTACTGTTAAACCTAGCAGAATAAAGCAAGCAAATCTTTGTGTTAAAATTTTCAGAACAAGCATCTGGATCAGATCGTTTTGAAATATTGCAGATAAATAGCTGATTTTAATGTTTAAAAAACAACCACCCCTTAATTGTTAACATGGTTTTTAACTTCACAGGGGCTGTGATGACGCAAGAGAAATGAGCTCTCTGTTTTTGAGAGGACCTTGCTATTCAGATATGCCATTTCATCAGAGGTGTGTGTGCATGTTTAGTTTGATTTCTTAGAGTGTACAAAGCTTCTTACACTGACAGTATCTGTAGTACTTACACTTGTTTTCGTAACAGACTATAATAATTATGTCAGAAATTATTCTGGGTTGAAAGGATTTTTGCGGAAGAAACTCTGCTCAGGGAATGCCCAAAATGAGGCTCCTTTCATGTCTCCAAGAGCTGGGACAAAGAGGGGTGCTCAATCCATCATGCAGTACCCAGGTCTCAAATTGTCGACTTTCCAGCCTTCCAGCTAACAAGGCCAGCTACACAGTCTCTCTCTCTCTCTCTCTCTCTCTCTCTCTCTCTCTCTCTCTCTCTCTCTCACACACACACACACACACACACACACACACACACACACACACACACAGTCCTTTCACTGCAATATCTCACTACCCTCTCATGCCTAATATCCTGTCTATTGTTCGGTGCTCCCTGGGCTACCCCCCTTCCAGCTCTATGGCTTGCCAAGTCACATAATACCCCCTCCCACACATTTCTCTATCATCACACTGTGTTCCCTCCGCTGTTTTGACACCTCCTAATTTAGTATAAGCTGCCAATATCATTAGCATTGTTTATTCTTTTGCATTGATAATGTGAGGACATAACCTGACCAGGAGGCATGCAGGGTGTCGTTCATAATTCCCTGGGCCCCCAGAGCCTCAGCCAGCCAGAGACTGAAATGTGATAGATAATGCCAGACTTAGTAATTCTCAGAGGACAAAAGAGGGTTCCTGGAGACACAATGCTTTCTTATTTGTTCACGCATCTTTAAAATTAATCCTTGAGTATATGCGACACAGCCATTGGCTGAATTCCACTCAAAAGAAATCTGAAATGGAAAGAGTTGTTGTTGTTCAGTCGCACAGTCGATTCCAACCCTTTGCAACCCCATGGACCATTTTCCTCCAGGCACCTCTATCCTCCACCATTCTCCTCAGCCCACCAAGCTCTGTGCCCATTGTGTCCACAATACCATCTATCCATCTCATCTTTAGACGCCCCCTTCTTCTCTTGCCCTCCACCTTTCCCAGCATCAAGGCCTTCTCAAGTGAGTCCTCCCTTCTCATTTGATGTCCAAAGTACTTTAGCTTCATCTTCACTATTTGTCCCTCCAATGAACAGTCAGGATTGATTTCTTCCAGCACTGACCTATTTGTTCTCTTTGCTGTCCAAGGGACTCTCGGGACTCTTCTCCAACACCACATCTCAAAGGCATCTATTCTTCTGTGCTCAGCCTTCCTAATGGTCCAGCTCTCACACCCATACATTACCACTGGGAATACCATTGCTTTGACTATGCGAATTTTTGTTTTCAAGGTGATGTCTCTGCTTTTCACTATATTCCTCAGGTTTCTCATCGCTTGTCTCCTCATAATCAGTCATCTTTTTATTTCATGGCTACAGTCGCCATCTGCAGTGATCTTAGATCCCAGGAAAGTAAAATCTGTCACTGCTTCTACTTCTTCCCCATCTATTTTCCAGGGACTGATCGGACCTGTTGCCATTATCTTGGTTTTCTTGATATTAAGGCTCAAGCCAGCTTTTGCACTCTCCTCCTTCAATCCAATCAAGAGGTTCTTTAGGTCTTCCTCTCTTTCTGCCATTAGGGTGGTATCGTCTGCATATCTCAAATTGTTGTTTCTCCCAGCAATTTTGATCCCATATTGTGATTCCTCCATCCCTGCATTGCGCATTAAGTGCTCTGTGTATAGATTGAATAAGCAGGGTGATAAAATGCAGCCTTGTCTTACTCCTTTCCCTATTCCAAAGCACTCTGTCATTCCGTGTTCTGTTCTAACTGTTGCTTCTTGGTTCGTGTACAGATTTCTCAGGAGGCATATGAGGTGTTTTGGTATTTCCATCTCTTTAATTACTTGCCACATTTTGTTGTGGTCCACACAGTCAAAAGCCTTGGTGTAGTCAATAAAACAAAAGTACTTGTTTCTGGTATTCTTTTGTTTTCTCCATGATCCAACGTATGTTGGCAATGTGGTCTCTAGTCCCCCTGCCTCTTCTGAAACCGGCCTGCACCTCTGGTAGTTCTCTCTCCACATGTTGTTGAAGTCTATCCTGTATTATCTTGAGCATCACCTTGCTGGCATGTGGGATGAGTGTAATTGTTCAGTAATTTGAGCATTCTTTGGCATTGCCTTTTTTTTGGGATTGGAACATACACTGATCTTTTCCAATCCTGTGGCCACTGTTTTGTTTTCCAAATTTGCTGGCATATTGAATGCAGTAGTTTGATTCCATCATCTTTTAGGGCTTTGAAAAATTCAATTGGGATACCATCATTTCCACTAGTTTTATTGTTTGCAGTGCTTTTTAGGGCCTTTCTGACTTCACTCTCCAGAATGTCTGGTTCAAGTTCAAATTTGTCATTATTGTTATTATCAGGAGTGTTGAGGTCCTTTTTGTAGAGTTCCTCTGTGTACTCTTGCCATCTTTTTTTGATCTCTTCTGTTTCAGCTAACTCTTTTCCATCTTTGTCTCTTATCATGGTCACTTTTGCTTTAAATGTTTCCTTGATTTCCCCAATTTTTTTGAAAAGATCTCTAGTCTTGCCGCTTTTGTTGTTTTCCTCCATTTCTTTGCACTGTTCGTTCAGGTATTTTTCCTTATCTCTCCTTGCTTTTCTTTGAAATTCTGTTTTCAGGTGGTTGTATTTTTCCTTTCTCCTTGGACTTTTGCATTCCTTCTTTCTTCTGCTATTTTAAGGGCCTCATCAGACAACCACTTTGCTTTCTTACACTTCTTTTCTTTTGGTATGGTTTCTCTTGCTGCCTCCTGCATGATGTCCCGCGTCTCTGTCCATAATTCTTCTGGTACTCTGTCTATCAGGTACAGGACATTAAATCTGTTCATGACCTCCACCGTGTATTCTTTAGGGATGTTGTGTAGGTTATATCTGACTGGTCTAATTGCTTTCCCCATTTTCTTCAGTCTAAGCCTGAATTTTGCGATCAGTAGGTTGTGATTTGAGCCACAGTCTGCTCCAGGTCTTGATTTTGCTGACTGAATGGAGGTTCTCCATCTTTGACTGCAGAGTATGTAATCAATCTGATTTCGATGCTGGCCATCTGCTGATGTCCATATGTAAAGTCGCCTCTTGTGTTGCTGGAAGAGGGTGTTTGCTATGACTAGTGCATTCTCTTGGCAGAACTCTATCAATCTTTGCCCTGCTTCATTCTGTGTTCCAAGACCAAACTTGCCTGTTATTCCATTTACTTTTTGATTTCCTACTTTGACATTCCAATCTCCTAAGATAATGTTGACATCATTTCTTGGTGACTGTTCTATGAGGTGTTGTAGGTCCTCATAGAACTGGTCAACTCTGGCTTCATCTGCACTAGTGGTTGGTGCATAGACTTGGATTACAGTGATATTGAAAGGTTTGCCTTGGATTCTGACTTGACATCGTTCTATCATTTTTGATGTTGTATCCCATTACTGCTTTCCTCACTCTTTTGTTGATAATTATGGCTACTCCGTTTTTTCTGACATTTTCTTGCCCACAGTAGTAGATATGATGGTTTCCAGAGTCAAAGGATCTGGGAATAGGACCAGGCAGTTTTCAAGTCTCAAGTCTGCCGGATAAGATCCAGGAAGAGCTTTATGGCAAGAACAAACATTCTTGACGGTACGCAAGAGCAAAAAAGATTAGAAGATGGAGGAAGATGCTCACTGGACTAGGAACAACATTAAAGGAGGATATGGCTAATGAACTCGAACTCCCCTATGTCACTTGGAAGACTCTGAATAGGCTGAGGGTTTGAGTTCGCAAGACCAAAATGTTCAAGTGGGGCCTGCTAGCAGACAACAACACTCTTTACAGAATCCGGCTCGTTTACTGGTCTGCCAAATTTTGTCAGAAACATGCACCAATGAGGACTTAAGTTTGGCCAATGACAAAGCCAAGAAAGTGGCTTCATTTTGGCAGTTCAGGATTTGATTGGGACATGAAAGAAGAATAAGTAAGTGCAGCAGAATGCATGACAGTAAAGAACTAGAGGACACTTTTCTAAATTTGTATTGACTGTATTACAATTACTATAATTCCCCAGCTGTAGGAGATAATGGTATAATACACCAGGAGGCCACCAGGTCAATCTAACCTTCTATCCTTCCAAGGTTGGTAAAATGAGTACATAGACGGTTAGAAGGCTGAATCAACCTTGAGCTCATCAGGACGGAACTTAGACTGTGAGCAGAGTTTCATCTTAATCACTACGCCACAGCTTCTTTCTGGGTAGGTGCAGCACAATGAATGGTGGTAAGGCACTAGATGATGTTTTCCTAATTTTTTGTTGGCCATATTGCAGGTTCTATAACTCCCCACCTGTAGGAGATATGGCACAAGATACCTGGAGGGCCTTCGGGTGGAGGAGATCATCCCTAGGTTACATAATGAGCTACACTTCTTTGGACTATAGAGGAGAAATACAATTCTGAATGAATTCTCCAAATAAAACAACAAGAAAACTTGGAGAAATAGGCGAGTCTGAGTTACTCCCTGATGTACTAATTATCTACTTCCAAGGATTTTTTTCTTGTAACATGGGGACCTTTCTAATAATGACAGTCTATATGCAGACTTGTGGCACAGTGAAATCTATTCTAGCACCTTCTTTGGCTGTATAAATCTAGCCTCATTTCTGTGAAAAATTCCACAATAACACGCACATACAGAATGATGTGTCTATATAGTGGCTGTGACATACACCAGCAAATCTCTGTATGTTCATCAGGCAATTAATTCATTTGTTTCTACACACATATTTGTTATTATGCAGTGACAGTATCTTCTGAGTTGTGTCTCCCTGTGGACTTTAAATATCTTGAAAGGCAAAAATAATAGCACCACCACCAGCATCACCAGGAATGATATTGCAACATGATCTTTACAGAAAATTTACTTACAGTATTTATTTATTTATTTATTGGTAAAACCTAGTCACAATCTAATGTGTATGCAAGCAGCTCTCCCGATTCCGCACGCAACTCAGCTGTCAAAGTAGCGCAGCTGAGGAAGCTCAGCCCATGCGACTTCAACTAACCAATCAGTAGCTATTGCGGGAAACCGCCCGGTTTCAGGTGAGACTCAGTAGCTATTCAGCAACCCCCGCTGATGTCACGACTAGCGCAACCAATGGGGATCTGTGGCGGGAATTTCAAATACAGTATATAAGGAACTGCGTCTCCTAAATGTGCCCATGTACAGATTGACCATGCTGAAATAAAGAAGTGTTTGGCCCGCTTGCCGGCTCCGTGTGCAATCAATCTGCCTACATCAAATTGGCGATGAGGATGGGATCATGGCTTCCCACAGAGTAACCCTCGCACCGTTCGACACCTTGAAGCCCGAGTCATGGGACCTGTACGAGGAGCAGTTCCTGTATGCCATGGACGCCGAGGGCATCAAAGATGAAGCTCAGAGATGAGCCTGCCTCCTGGCTCAGTGTGGATTGCCGACCCTGGAGCTGGCGAGGAACCTCCTGATACCAAGGGCCTAAGGTCAGTCCCCCTCGGTGAGATCCTGAACACGCTGCGGGCACATTTCCGGCCAAAGGTGTCTGTGTTCCCGGCATGGCTGGCCTTCCACCGGTGCAACCAGCGGTCCGGAGAGAGTGTGGCAGAGTACGGTGCCACGCTGAGACTGGCGGCCGTCCCTTGCCGCTGGGGCACCCACCTGAGCGAGGCGCTGCGAGACCGCCTCCTCCTCGGCATACGGGACGAGGAGGCCCAGACTGTTGGCCCGGGACGAGGACATCACCTTTGAGCAGGTCCTCAGAGCTTCCCATGCTGCAGAGGCAGTAAAAGACGGGGCATGTCGGGTGAGAACCGGCACCTCAGAGAACCTGTTGTCCGCTGTGCAGGCCCACAGATGATCGCCTCGCAGGGAGCGAGAGCCGAGAGCCGCGGCAGCTGCCACTGCGTCCTCATCCGACCTCAGCAAGAGTGAAAGTGAACCCGAGGTCCAGAAGGTGAGGAAATGACCTTCTGAGAGGAGAGACACCGCTGAAGCAAGTAGACGCCGCAAGGGGTGCGGGGGCACACACGACCAGAGGAAGTGCCCCTTCAGGAAAGCCAAGTGCCACAACTGCGGACATTTGGGCCACATCGCCAAGGTGTGCAGACAATGCCGAGACCGTGACCAGACCAGCCACCAGAAGGACCAGAACGTTGGAAAGGTGCACGCGGGAGACACAGTGGTGAGACGTGTGTCAGACCAGCGCACCCGTTTCTTCATTAAGGTACTGTTGCAAGGGATCCAGGTGAAGATGGAGGTGGATTCTGGGACTGCCTACTCCATAATCTCACAGACTGAGTTTCTGCACATACCCCCTAAGGACCACCCCAAGCTTAGCGCCCTCAAAACTAACTTGCTGGATGTTCAGGGAAGTTACATCCCAGTCCTGGGGGTGGGGGACTTCACCGTACAATTTAAGAACTCCACCAGGAAGTTGCCCTTAGTAGTCCTTAAGGGGGGGGGTCCAGTTGCCTTTTGAGGACCCAGTGGTTTGAACCACTGGGAATTGCTTTGACTGGAATCAATGCCGTCTGAGGTGACCCCATCCAAGACGTGTGCAACGCACACCCGGCAGTTTTCAGGAAAGGACTTGGGGAGTACAAGGGGCCTCCTGTGGACTTTGAAATGGACCCTTCTGTCCGCCCCGTGCACCTCAAGCTGCGCAGAGTGCCTTTCGCACTAAAGGACAAAATAGAGGCGGAGGTGGACAAACTGGTGGTTCAGGGAATTTTGGTACCAGTGGACTCTGCTGAGTGGGAGACTCCAATTGTAACGGCCATGAAGTCTAATGGGGAGGTTAGGATTTGTGCTGATTACAAGTGTACTATCAGTAAGGCAATCTGCCCCAATGCCTACCCGGTGCCAGTAGTTAGCCACTTGCTGGCCAAGTTACATGGGGGGAGGTGTTTTGCGAAGCTGGACCTAGCACAGGCTTACCAGCAGTTAACAGTCACACCTGTGGAACACCTACTTAAGGGACTCCCCGGGGTTTTGCCATATTTAGACGATGTATTGATATCTGCTGGGGGGGAGTCAGAGCTAGCACAAAGGTTAAGAACATAAGAACATAAGAACAGCCTTGCTGGAACAGGCCACAGCCCATCCAGTCCAGCATTCTGTTTCACACAGTGGCTCACCATTTCCTTCAGGGTATTCCCAAGCAGATGCCTTCACCTGCTTAGGATTCCCTGGAAATGATATTGAGAGATATACTGCCTATCTCTCCAACCCGGAGGTTGTCCTTAAGTATCTTTAATGTTAGACCGGGTTCTGTCCATATTTGAGAGGGCTGGGTTACGCCTGAGAAGGGACGAGTGCGTTTTTTACGCAAACGAGGTAGAGTTCCTGGGGTTTCAGATCACCCCCGATGGGGTAAAGCCATCCAAATCAAAGGTTGCGGCTGTTCAGGACACCCCCATGCCAGCTACTAAGGCAGAGCTGCAGTCGTTCTTGGGGCTCCTGAATTTCTACCACTCCTTCCTCCCACGGAAGGCATCTGTGGCAGAGCCGCTGCACTGCCTACTGAAAAAGGATGCAGTCTGGCAGTGGGGGGAGGCTCAGCGTTCAGTGAGTTGAAGAGGCTTCTTTCTTCCAAGGCGATTCTAACTCACTTCGACCCCAAGAAACCCCTAGTGTTAGTGTGTGATGCCTCACCGGTGGGGGTCGGTTCTGTCTTATGCCATGTGTTTGAGAACTGGAGGGAGGCACCAATTGCATTCTATTCGAGATCCCTCTCGAAAGCAGAGTGCAATTATGCCCAGACAGACAGGGAGGCCCTCGCGATCATCGCAGAGACAAAGAAATTCCATTACTTCCTGTACGGGAGGGAGTTCACCGTTGTCACGGATCACAAGCCCCTCCTCAGTATCTTTGGCACGACCAAGCCCACCCCGCAGATCTTGTCCCCAATAATGTTAAGGTGGGCGATTTTCCTAAACGCATACCAGCTCACGCTGGTGCATCACCCAGGGAAAGACATCGCGCACGCAGATGCATTTTCCAGGTCTCCCCTACCAGAGCTGGGAGAGCCCGAGTGTGAGGTTGAGCAAGAGCACCAGGTGCTGCTCATCGAATTGCTTGAATCGTCCCCGATCGTGCCTGCGGATATCGCCAAGGCAACCACCAAAGACAGGGTCTTGTCCCAAGCGTTGGCGTGGGCTAAGAAGGGCTGGCCCTTAATGTCTCCTTCCGAAGAACTCGATCCATTCTTCAGGAAGTGCTTTGAACTGTCGCTTGAGAGAGGATGTCTCCTCTGGGGGCAGAGAGTAGTAATTCCCGAGGTCCTGCGAGCCAAGGTGCTCCGTTTGCTCCATACGAGCCACCCGGGGATCGTGAAGTCAAAAGCCCTAGCAAGGAGCTACTTCTGGTGGCCCAAGATAGATGAGGACATAGAGAAACTGGTGGGCCGGTGCGAGAGTTGCCAGCAATCACAACCCGAGGAGCATAGGCTACCCCCCCAGGGAGTGGGACACAGAACGCGGTCCATGGTCCAGACTCCACGTGGACTTCATGGGGCCCTTCAGGGGCACAATGTTCCTACTCGTGGTCGACGCATTCTCGAAATGGCTCAAGGTCATTCCAATGCATAACACGTCCTCCGCGGCTACAATCAAACATCTACGAAGGATGTTTGTTTGTTTCGGCATTCTGGATGTGCTGATTTTGGATAACGCATCCATATTCACGTCTGCGGAATTCCAAGCGTTCCTCGAGTGGAACGCAGTCAGGCACGTCACCTCTGCCCCTTTTCACCTGGCCACAAACGGCCAAGTGGAGCACATTGTCTGCACCACAAAAGAGGCCCTAGGGAGGATGGGTCTGGGGGATTTGGAGCTACAGCTCTGTCAATTCCTCATATGCTATAGGGTCACCCCACTAGCCTCGGGGCAATCCCCCTCAGAGCTCCTAATGCGGAGAAGAATCCCAACGTTACTCGACCGCCTAGATACGTCCAGGGTGGAGGATAGGGGTACGGATGTGTCAATACACCAGGAAAAGGTGTTTGGGATAGGTGACCCGGTTTATTGCAGGAATTACATGAGCTCAGGGCCAGTGTGGGTGTCTGGGGAGGTAGTAGAGCAAACCGGACCTGTATCATACAAAGTCATGACAGACTCGGGGTAACTGTGGTGCAGACATGCTGACCAACTTAGGAGAAGGGTCATGGGAGCCACAAGGGGAATTGATCCAGAGGAACCCACTGAAAGGAGTGATAGAGAGGGTTCAACATTAGCGTTGCCCCCCACCTGCTTAACCCAAGGGGGGATACAGGATTGAGCATTACAGGCTGCACGGAATCACCGGAGTCAGCCTTTCAGCCCAAGGAAGCGGACCCCCAGTTTGATTTTTTTGTTTCAGGATGAGGGGAGTTTTCCTGAGTGTTCCCCCACTCGTCCCAGAGAGCAGCGGGGCTTCATCCTCCCCGAACTAGGGATACCCCATCCTTTCCCCTGCCAGGATTCGATGGGACCCTTCAGTATTCCAGAGGGAGAAGCCCAGGAACCCCAGGCACCCCGGGGAGCGTTTCTGAACTGGCGGGCCGGCCACAACGAAATTGCCGGCCCCCACAATGGTTAAGGGACTTCGTCCCATCCTAGGGGGAAGGGATATTGTGTATGCAAGCAGCTCTCCTGATTCCGCGCAACTCAGCTGCCAAAGTAGCACAGCTGAGGAAGCTCAGCCCATGCGACTTCAACTAACCAATCAGTAGCTAGCGGGGGAAACCGCCCACTTTCAGGTGAGACTCAGTAGCTATTCAGCAACCCCCGCTGTCGTCATGACTAGCGCAACCAATGGGGATCTGTGGCGGGAATTTCAAATACAGTATATAAGGAGCTGCGTCTCCTAAATGTGCCCATGTACAGATTGACCATGCTGAAATAAAGAAGTGTTTGGCCCGCCTGCCGGCTCTGTGTGCAATCAATCTGCCTACATCAAACAATCTCTATTGCCAAAACACACATGAAGTAAAAGACAAAGCTTAAAGAGTTTTAAAAAAGAAAAGTTTATATTCAGAAAACAGTTAATATTTTAGAATTGTGTGAATCCTGCATCTATTTTGCCAGTGTGAGTCTGCTACATCAGCTCTCATATGTGTGTTTTTGAGAGAGAGAGAGAGAGAGAGAGAGAGAGAGAGAGAGAGAGAGAGAGAGAGAGAGAGAGATGTCTTGGATAATATTTCATAACTTTTGTTTCTCCGTAGAAACCCTCATCTTATATGAGGCAGCTCTAATTTTCCCAAGAGAAAGAAGAGCCATCACTGTGCTTTTGCTCTAATATACTTAGCTGAGGGAAAGGAGCTCATAAATTTGTCCCCTAAATGCAGCTGTCTTGACATATTGGGAAACTACTCCCTTCTGTAAGAGCTCTGCTAAAACAGAATGGGCCATTATGTTTGCAATTCAGGTTATAAGCATAGAAAACACAAGGAGTGAGTGTTTACGTTTGGCCACCTATTGGATATAAATTATAACGATGCTTCTACTTGAGTATAGTTTGTTTTTGCTTCAGTTTCTCCAACCTTGTCAAAAGTCATTTCCAGAGAAGAGAGCATTATTCTGCACATGTTCTTCTACATGGGAAAGAATCCACTCAAGTCAGTGCAATTCTCCTTTGAGAGAGTAAAATGTTGCAGGTTCATAAAGATTAGACTTACTACAGAGATTTAATTCACATTAAGAAAGGGTTTTGGGCATCATCTTAACCTATAAAATCGAGGGTTAACCGTTGGAACTTTGCATAGGCTCCTTAGCCAGGCCCTACTAGCCTGCACTCACAATTCGTTCACATACCCAGGTAAACGCAAGATTAAGAAATGCGCCAGTGGGGCAAGAGCCCCACAAACGCGAAAAAGGGAAACAACTTCATTTCCCAATGTTCTTTGCGCCGCGCCGCACCACAGCCAATCAGGCTGAGAGGCGCGACCACAAAGAACATTGAAAAATGCGCCACGGCCAATCAAAATCGAGCCGCAGGAAAAAAACGCACCACAACCACAAATCACAAACCCATAACTACAAGCCCCAGAGTCCTGCGTGACATAAGCGTGCAGAATGCTGAGGAAACTGGCGCCCGAAAAATTAAAAAGAAAAACAACTCACCGCCTCACAGCCAAGCAAACACCAGCCGGCTTTCTTTCCCTCACCTACGGTGCCTAAAGGTCCCGACTGGAGTTCCCCCTTTAATATCAGTGGGTGTGGGGTTGGGAGGTTTGTGGGGACAAAAGGGGTATGCCCCACCAACCCTTCTGGAGCCAGGAGACCAGGGAGAGTGGATCGATTCCCCCCCCCTCCCAAAAAAACCTCCATCTTTAAAGAGAAGAAACCAAGCGGTTCCAACCCCCACACACCCACACACCCCACACACACACAAAAGAAAGAAAACAAGCAAACTTACCAAAAGATGTCCTACCTCCACGAGGACTGGAAAAGAAATGAATAAAGAAAGAGACTACTTACCAGAAGAAGCTCCACCCAGAGGCCAGGAGAGAAAAAATAGTCAAAATACAATAACCCCTACCAGCACCACCTGCTGGCCACAATAGTAAAAACAATTCAAAAACACAAAACAGCCCAAAACAAAAGGCCACAAGAGTAAAAACAAATCAAAAACATAACACAAATTCAAAATTTTACACAAAAGGTCACACCAATAAAAACAAATTAAAAAATTACACTAAAACACACTTTAACACAAATCACAAACATATGTCAATAAAATACAATAGAAACTTTTAAAAATCCTGTGCTGAGTTTTAACTCAAATTAAAACCCAAAACATCTAAACACATTTAAAAACATTGAATGTAAAAACATTTACTTTTACATTATTACCTACGGTACAACTAATTTTAAAAATTCAAAAAACTAAAACATTATTCGCTTACATAAAACAATTTGAAAAAATTATATCATACTTTGTTCTTTTATTAATCCTAAAAAAAAGGCAGATCACAGTTAATAACAGCCAAGCCAAAAAATGTTTACATAAATAAACATTTTAAAAATTAAAATTACAGACTAAGCAATTTTTAAAAAACATTAACACAATTTAACCTTCCAACACAATTTAAAACAGCCCGGCAACGCCGGGCAACCTCTGCTAGTTCTTAATAGTAAGAGATTTAGGTGTTTTTTGTTTTGTTTTTTGTAGATTAGAGTCTATTTGATCATAGGTATCTACCCCGGCCCTATGGAACCTCCTGCCACCAGAATTGCGCCTCCAGGTGGAATTACCCCCCTTCAGAAAGGTGTTAAAAACATGACTCTGCCAGCAGGCATGGGGTGCATTAGTCACCATAACCCAGTTTTGCTGGTTTATTTAGCCCCGTTCGAGGTTTTTAAAAGGGGTCAGCAATGTTTTTCTGGACGTTGTAAATGTTTTATAGTTTTATTTGGTTTTATTGTATGGAGAAGGGCTTTTTAACTAATGTGAGCCACCTTGGGTCATTGAGACAAGAAAGGCAGCCGTACAAATCATATATATATATATATATATGATTGGGGGGTGGACTCTAATCCATGATCATGCATACCCTATTTGTTAATCTTTAAAGTACGCAAAACTTGTTACTATTGTAATTTAAACAGAAACAGTATTTCCACTGCCCTAGCAGTCGGCTGTTCTAATCAACTATCAGAGTGAATTATCTGGTCAATAGAATATTGTTTTTATTATTAAGACCACTAATTGTGCCAGCAGTTAAAATGAAGGGATGGTTTTTCATGACAGAGTTACTGCTAAGTGCAGCTTCTTTTAAATTTATATAATAAACATGAAAACATAGAAACAAATTTATGCAAATTAGCATTGGCAAGGACTGACACAGCTGTGGCCTGGATTGATTTGGAAATGAAACTGTAGTCTAGAAGAAGGAAGTGGGTATATTTCACACAAAGGTTTCCAATATCTGGGTGCATGATATATTAAAGTTTCCACTACATTTATTCAAACACTCCTATGTTACTGACCTGATCAATGTTCTCATGATGTAAAAATCCTGTGCTTCTACTATGTTTGGAACACTGAAGTGTGCATGATTTTTCCCTAAATGTGAGGGGAATTACAATACACAAAACATTGTAATACACTTTCTTAAGTTTTATGTGACTGGAAAAAAAGAATAACTTAGCAACTTTTATTTTATTTGGCATTTTAAAAAGTGAGATGTTATAATTATAATTGTTTGGATTTTCTCCTTACCGCACACCTTTTTGAAGATAGGAATGGCATTTGCTCAGCTCTAGCCTTCAGAGACCACACCTGTTCTCCAAAAACTCTCCAATGTCATAGGCAAAAGTTTGTCAATTAATCTGCAAGTTTCTTTAGTACCCTTGAATATGATTCCTCTGGACTGGAGATCTGAATTTATTTAAGGTAGCTAAATGTTCCTGTTATCGTCTGGCCAGGTTATCCTGCTATGGTAATAGAGTAGACCCTACTGCCAGCAACTCAACGGCAAGTGTCAGGCAGTGTATTAAATCCAGTGGTGCGCATCAGAAGGTTCGCACCAGTTCACCAGAACTGGTAGCAGAAATTCTGGCTCGCCCTGCCCATCCAAGTTTTGAAATAAAGTACAGTAGTCCTAATTTGGGTGCAACTCAGGACTTTCCCCCTGGCCACGCCCACGGTGTGGTAGTAAATTTTTTTTTGAGCCCACCACTGATTAAATCCCACTTGAATCCATCTTGATGGAGGGCAGCAGCTTCATCAATACTGGCCTGAGGCTGATGAGGACTTTGCGTGCTAAAAGGGCTCAGGATCAGAAAGTGACTCATGGAAATGGATCAGTGGTACAGGGGTCATGCTGCGATGTGGAAGGCAGATGAAAGGCCACTGCATTGTATTCTCAGAACAGTCTTCATGGCTTATCACCATGAGGATTGCCAATATTCAGATTTGGCAGAAGAAATGTTCCTGTATCATTTCTTTATCTATCTTGACCAGAAGTTCCCTCTCTTTTCTTTATTTTACCTGCACCAAGTTGGGCATGGCTTTTTTCTGGAAGACAGAGACAGGTATTCAGCAGTCCTGCCTTCTATTGATCTAATATCCATATTTCTCTATCCTTTCCATACAGAGGACATGCTATTTCCTTGTACTTCCTCTTGCTATATTAATAGTTGTTGTTTTTAATCTCTTTTGCAAGTCTGAGTTCCTTTTAACTTTAGTCTTCCTAATGTTCTCTCTACAAATATTGGCTATGTATTCGTATTCTTCCCTACTAATCTGTCCCTCACTTTTTTAGTCTTTCCCTTTTACATACATTCTATCTTTTAACTACTACATTATACTCATGTAGCTCATCCCATCAGGTTTTGATAACACTTATTAAATCATATTTTCTTTCCTAAGTTGAGAATTCAATTGTTTGTTTCCTGTGCTCTGTTTGTTTATATAAAAATACTTGAAACTGTGGGCATCCCTATTGTTCTTTCTTTTTCATTGGGAGATTCCCAGTTACTGAGTGTCACTAGCACACTTGTCCCTGGTATTCTCTCCCTATATTTTGGAGTACTGTCTTACCAATAGAGTAGGAGCCATCTGACAAATAAGCCCCTGTAAAATGCAATTTGTTGTTTGCTGGAGTCCTTCTTTACGGGTGTGGATATCAAGGTCCATGAATCCAAACCTTTCCTGGCAATGCTATAGCTGAAATCCTGTTGCTTAGCATAGTGATTTGTACCAGAGAAGGCCCATTGAACCAATAGAACTCATGGGGGAATTGACATACAAAACTTCCAGTGATTTAATAGGCCTATCTGTTACAATTTACTAAGCTTAGCAAAAGGATTTCAGCCCATCTATGTAATCAGTTGTCGACCTGATTGGTCTGGTATCCCCGCCCCCCCAGCTACAACTTTCTAAAGAAGAATTAATTTTAAAAAAACCTATGCCCAAGGTGCTTCTTACCCAAACCTCAGAGTTAATTGAAACATGCTGAAGATCACATCTGTAGCATCATTTTCCCTTCATGGATCAGAAGGTTCTGATGGTGGTCATTGTGCTTCACACCAGAGAGGCAGCATACTCCCAAGATGTTCTGTTGGGTCTGCAAATAGCTGCCTCTGTCCCACTCAAAGCAGTCCTCTAATACAATCACACATCTCCTCTTCTGGGAAGCAGCAGGAATTCTTCTACAGTATTTGCAGTATCCTTTACTTCTACATTTTCTATTGTTTGCTATTCCTCATCCAGCAGCTTGGAATCACCATCCACGAGGAAGACCTGGAACTTTTGTTCTTGAGCCAGTGGCTCAGAACTGCTTTCTTTGAAGAGAGCCCTGTTCCAGTGTCTCAAAATCACTCTCCATGGGTAGGACCTGATATCATTTGGTGTATGAAAACCAAGACACAGGACACAGCCTCGGGCTGGGTTAACTCAGGTTTATTGCATCGTGGACAGAGGGAACATGAGGTAATGGCGGATCGATAGCTCTTTATATACAGTGGTAATACATTTGAACGTGGTGCCATAGTAGCCCATTGGCTACTGACTGCGTGACGTCATTGCTAGTCACGCCCTTCTTGTCCAGGTGTAGGTGGTGGCGGGAAAGCTTCCCGCGCTGTCGCCTTTGATGATTCTGACCAAGAGAGCTTGGACGCTCGCTGCTGCCAGCTGGTGGTCATCAGCTCGCGTCCTCATGCAGGGTTCATATGATACAGCTGAAGGTTACATTGTTGCTATAGGCAAGGTTACATTGGTTCAGATACATTGTAATCCATGTGGAAGGTAAAACCCTTAGAACACAACATCCCTCCCCCCTAGGACGAGACAATGTCTCGAGCCCATGCTTCTAGACACTCCCCCCCCCTAGGAGACAAAATCTTTCAGCCAAGATGGCTTGTTTCGAACACGCTGAGGTCTCGCTGCGGGCTGCCTCTCCCCGGGTTTGCTACCTTCTCTCTGTCCCCTGGTTTCCTGTCCTGTAATTTGAGAGGGAGACTCGTTAGTGATCTGCCGCGGCTCCGCGGCGTTGTTGGGAGGTGTGCTCTTACTTAGGGAGGAACCGGGGGCACTGGGGACTAACGAAAAACCCCTCTTCTCGCTTGGATGGGTGGGGGAACACTCCTGAAAACCCCCCCGGTTTGCTAAATCAAAACCAAAATTCCATTCGGGGGCAGCGGTCGCGAACTCCTCTCCCCCTTCCCTGGCCTCTGATGGAACTGGTGTATCAAAAGGATATGAGTCGGGGCCGCTGCTTCTTCCTTCCCCCCTCGCTTGGGACTGTTGTCCGCTGCTGTCTCCCCCTTGGGTGAAGCGGTTGGGGGAGAGCCCTAACGCTGGATCTTGTTGCTGATTCTCACTGACTGGCCCACTTACTCGGTGCCTCAGTTGGTCTGCGTGCCTCCTCCAGAGGAGACCGGTGTGGGTTTCGACCCGATACGAGACTGGCCCCGTCTGTTCTACAACTGTCCCCGGCACCCAGGCTGGCCCCGCGCTGGCATAGTTCCTGCAATGAACAGGGTCGCCGGCGGCGAAACCTTTCGAGACTGCCAACCCTACGTTTTTCCCTTTATCCTCAATTCTTGTGGGGTCTAGCCTGGACAGGAGCGTAGTCAGTTTCCGCCGCATCAATAGCTCTGCCGGCGAGTAACCTGACGCTAAGGGGGTTACCCTATACGCTAATAGGAACTGACATACTTGGTGGTTCAGGTCCCCGGGGCCCATGCGCCTAAGTGCCTCCTTTGTTGTACGCACCAACCGTTCCACTTGGCCATTCGTGGCCGGGTGAAACGGCGCGGACGTGACATGCCGAATGGCATTCGCCTCCATGAATGCCCCGAACTCCGAGGAGGTGAAGCAACTCGCGTTATCGCTGACTAAAGTGTCGGGTAAACCGAACGTTGAAAAGACTCTCCGTAGTTGGTTAATTGTAGTGGTGGAGGATGTGCTCTTTACCGGAATGACCTCCAGCCACTTTGAGAATGCATCCACCACCAGGAGAAACATTGTTCCTCGGAAAGGGCCAGCGAAATCTACGTGCACTCTGGACCATGGCCCCCTCGCTGTGTCCCATTCCCTATGCGGGAGGCGGGCCGCCTCTGGTCGGGACCCCTGGCACGCCTCACAAGTGCCGACCATGTGCTCAATGTCCTCGTCAAGCTGTGGCCACCAAAAGTAACTGCGGGCCAGCGCTTTTGAGCGAACGATGCCCGGGTGGCTGACGTGCAGCAGTTTGAGAACCCTCAGCCGCATGGGAGTCGGGACCACCACCCGTTGGCCCCACAACAGGCATCCCCTTTCTATGGACAACTCTAGCTTCTTCCGAAAGAATGAGTCGAATTCCTTGCTTGGGGACGATGCTGGCCACCCTTTCTGCACCCATGAGCTGACTTTCTCCAGCGTCCTGTCCTTGCCTGTTGCCCTGGCTATATCGGCTGGTACTATTGGGGGTTCGTCTAAAACCTCGATTAGCAACACCTGGCGGTCTCTCTCTAATCTGGCTTTTTGGTCGTCCGACAAGGGCAAAGGGGATCTCGAAAGCGCATCAGCGTGGCTGATCTCCTTTCCGGGCCGGTACTCCAACTCGTGTTGGTATGCGTTAAGAAAGATGGCCCATCGCAACATTCTCGGGGACAGTATCTGCGGCGTGGGCTTGCCTGCCGTGAAAATCCCTAACAGGGGCTTGTGATCCGTTACAATTTTAAACGGGCGGCCATACAGGAAATCGTGAAACTTTTTGGTCCCCGCTACTATTGCTAATGCCTCCCTGTCGGTTTGTGCGTAATTTCGCTCTGCTTGGGACAGGGACCTGGAATAAAACGCAACTGGGGCCTCCCGACCGTCATCCAACACGTGGCAAAGTACCGCCCCCACCCCCACCGGTGATGCATCACAGACTAAGACCACCGGCCGTTTGGGGTCGAAATGCGTAAGGATTGCGTCCGATGTTAAGAGTTGCTTGAGTTCATTGAACGCCCTCTCGTGCTCGTCACCCCACATCCATGTCTCCTCCTTTTTAAGTAACCGATGAAGCGGTTCGGCCACGGAGGCTTTCCGCGGGAGGAATGTATGGTAAAAATTGAGGAGCCCCAGGAATGACTGTAGTTCGGTTTTGGATGTGGGGCGAGGGGCCTTCTTGATGGCTGCTACTTTGGATTTGGACGGCTTAATACCCTCGGGTGTGATCCGAAACCCTAAGAACTCGACCTCGGTTTCGAAAAAAACACATTTGTCCTTCCTCAGTCTCAGCCCCGCTTTCTCGAACACAGTTAGCACTTTATCCAACCTCCTTGCTAGTTCGGCCTCACTCCCCCCTGTTATCAATACGTCATCAAAATAAGGCAACACCCCCTCCAGCCCCTTCAGGAGGCGTTCCACAAGCGACTGAAAAAGGCCGGGTGCCGAGTTCACGCCGAACTGTAAACGCGACACCTGGAACGCTCCTTTATGTGTGACTATCGTTTGTGCCGCGGCCGTGGCGGGGGTTACGGGGAGTTGCTGATAGGCTTGTGCCAGGTCGAGCTTAGCGAAACACTTTCCCCCGTTTAGCCTGGCCAAAAGGTGGCTGACCACTGGCACCGGATATGCATTAGGGCGAATCGCCTTGTTAATTGTACACTTATAATCAGCGCAAATGCGCACCTCCCCGTTAGCCTTCAGAGCTGTTACAATTGGAGTTTCCCACTCCGCGGAATCAACAGGAATAAGAATCCCCTGGCCCACCAATTTGTCCAGTTCCGCCTCTATTTTGTCCTTTAGTGCGAAAGGCACCCTGCGCGGTTTGAGTCTTATCGGGCGGACCTCCGGGTCTAGGTCGAAAGCTACAGGGGGTCCGTTGAATTTCCCAAGTCCTTTTTTAAAAACAGCGGGGTGCGCATCGCACACCGCTTGTATTGGATCCGCCCCCACTGAATGTACTCCCCCTATGAACAGGCCCAAGGGCTGAAACCACTGTGTCCCTAGGAGGCTACAACTTCCCCCCTTGAGGACAACTAGGGGCAGTTCCGCAGAATGTCTCCTAAACTTAACCTGAAATTTCCCGACCCCCAACACCGGAATGCTGTTTCCCTGTACATCACGTAGCGTGGACCTCAATGCTTTAAGTTTGGGTCGCACGTGGGGGTCGATTTTCAAAAACTCCCTCTGGGGAATTATAGAATAGGAGGACCCCGAGTCAATTTCCATCCTGATAGGGGCCCCTTGTACTTGTACCTCAACAAAGTAATGGGACTGTCCCGCGGACACGCTGAACACTGGGGCGTCGTCCCCGCTGCCGTCCGAGACGCGGCCCACGCCGTCCTGCTTCTTCGTGGTCTGGACGCCATCTTTGGGCTTCGCTGGATGGTCCGGCCTGATCGAACGGTCTGATGACTGCCTCCGGCCCTCTTTCCGTTTTCTGCATGCCCTGGCGATGTGCCCCCGCCGGCCGCAAGTGTAACATTCGGCCTTTCTAAATGGGCACCTCGCGCGCTCGTGGGCCGCTCCGCAGCCATCGCAGCGGCGCCCCCCCTTTCGGACCTTCTGGACTTCCTCGCCGTCGCTGCCTTCCGAGGACGATTTTGAGGCCCGTCGAGTCGCGTGCACCGGTTTTTCCGCTTTGCCGGCTCTGGGACGCCACTCACGCCACTGGTGCATCTCGTCCACTCCGGCATTCGTAGACTCTGCGGCTTCTGCGGCCTCAACGACCTCTGCCAGCGTGGGTGGCGGCTCCTTGTTCATCAAACTGCGCTGCACCTCCTTGTCTTTCAGGCCGCACAGCACGCCGTCCCTGAGGGCCATTTCTTGGATATTGCCCCATTTACAGGGGACGGCGGCTACCCTCAGGGCGGCCACGAATGCCTCAACCGACTCGTCCGGCGCTTGGACTCGCCTCCAAAACGCGCTCCGAGCGGGAAACATCGCCCTCGCGGGTCGGAAGCGCTCCCGTAGCAGCTTCATGATTTCGTCCGCCTTAAATTCGCTCACCTTCTTCGGGGTGATGATGCCCACCAGCGTCCGCTTGGTGTCCATCCCGAGCATTCTGGTCAGGATGGCCCTCTTCGTCTCCTCATCGTCTTCCTTGACTTTGAGTTCCACCAGCGCCGCATGGAAGTCCATCTCAAACAGCTCCCAGTCTTGCGGTTTGGTGATGTTAAACCCGCTCTGTGCCCTGGCTGCTCCTTGGGGATCCATTATCCCACCTTCGTCGCCAATTTGGTGTATGAAAACCAAGACACAGGACACAGCCTCGGGCTGGGTTAACTCAGGTTTATTGCATCGTGGACAGAGGGAACATGAGGTAATGGCGGATCGATAGCTCTTTATATACAGTGGTAATACATTTGAACGTGGTGCCATAGTAGCCCATTGGCTACTGACTGCGTGACGTCATTGCTAGTCACGCCCTTCTTGTCCAGGTGTAGGTGGTGGCGGGAAAGCTTCCCGCGCTGTCGCCTTTGATGATTCTGACCAAGAGAGCTTGGACGCTCGCTGCTGCCAGCTGGTGGTCATCAGCTCGCGTCCTCATGCAGGGTTCATATGATACAGCTGAAGGTTACATTGTTGCTATAGGCAAGGTTACATTGGTTCAGATACATTGTAATCCATGTGGAAGGTAAAACCCTTAGAACACAACAATTCTGTAGCTCTAAAGACATCATGTGCTTCTTTATAGTCCTGCTTCCCTGTGTCACATTCCTCCACATTCTTTTTAACTTCTGTGCTTGGTATTCTTCTTCCTCCGCAAATGCATTCCTGCTCTATTATTCTTACAGAAGAGTTGAAAGAATGGGCATAAAATCATATATTAGCTATAAACTGCATCCTTGCAAAGTTGTGGAAGTGATTGTTAAGATCTAGACGTTTTACTTTGAAGTGTTCCATCTCTTTGTCTCTTCTTCTACTAGCTTTGCTTTGTCCCTTTGGGTCTTACAACTGCCATCTGGTTAAGAAAGGCCATATGAATCTCTGTCTATTTAGCAGGTGATCTTTTGCAACTAACTTTGTTCCCATACAGCAGTAGCAACTGTTGATGTTCTGGAAAGCCTTTAATCTTCTCCCCACAGTTCCAGCTAAGAGCTGAAGAAATTCAAGTTTAATGCAGTGCCTCAAGTGGCTAAGACACTGACTGGGAGGCGGAAGGTCAGCAGTTCAATTCCCGAGTACTGCAGGATGGAGTGAGCTTCTGCCTCTGTCCCATCTCCTGACAACCTAGCAGTTCAAAAGCAAGAAATTGCAAGTAGATAAATAGGGACTACTTCATAAGAACATAAGAACAGCCTTGCTGGAACAGGCCACAGCCCATCCAGTCCAGCATTCTGTCTCACACAGTGGCTCACCATTTGCTTCAGGGTGTTCCCAAGCAGATGCCTGCTTAGGATTCCCTGGAAATGATATTGAGAGATATCCTGCCTATCTCTCCAACCCGGAGGTTGTCCTTAAATATCCATAATTATAGCCATTGATACTCTTGTCCTCCATGAACTTGTCTAATCCTTTCTTAAAGCTGTCAAGACTGACAGCTGTCACCACTTCTTCTGGCAGGGAGTTCCATAGACCAGTAATCCTCTGGGTGAAAAAGTACTTTCTCTTATTTGTTTGAGAACTAGTACCCAAAAGTTTCATGGAGTGTCCCCTAGTTCTAGTGTTATGCGATAGGGGAAACAGTTTTTCCTTATCTACTTTGTCCACACCGTGCATGATTTTATAAACTTCAATCAGGTCACCTCTTAGACGTCGTCGTTCAAGAGTGAAGAGGCCCAACCGTTGCAGCCTCAGATGGTAAGGAAGGTGTTCCAGTCCCCTGATCATTCTGGTTGCCCTCCTCTGCACTTTTTCCAGCTCCATAATATCCTTCTGGAGGTATGGCGACCAGAACTGTACACAGTATTCCAGATGGGGCCTCACCATAGATTTATAAAGAGGCAAAATGACACTTGCTGACTTATTTTCTATACCCTTCCTAATGATCCCTAGCATTGAGTTTGCTTTTTTCACTGCTGAGGCACACTGGGTTGACACCTTCATTGAGCTCTCCACCAGGACACCAAGGTCCCTTTCCTGGTTTGTCGCAGAGTTCAGACCCCATCAGTTTATAAATGTAATTGGGGTTCTTTGCCCCAACATGCATCACTCTGCACTTACTAATGTTGAAACTCATTTGCCACTGTTTTGCCCACTCCCCCAGTGTCAAGAGATCCCTCTGGAGCTCCTCACAATCTCTCACAGTTTTCACTACCCTGTATAATTTAGTGTCGTCAGCAAATTTGGCTACCTTGCTTTTTACTCCTACCTCTAGATCATTTATGAAGAGGTTGAAAAGCAGGGGTCCCAGTACTGAACCTTGGGGGACCCCACTCTTTACTTCCCTCCACTTGGAGAAGTGTCCATTTAGTGCTACCCTCTGTTTCCTGTCCCTTAGCCAGTTGCTGATCCAGGACAAGACCTGTCCCTTTATTCCATGACTGGTAAGTTTATTCAAGAGCCTTTGGTGTGGGACCTTGTCAAAAGCCTTCTGAAAGTCCAGATAAACAATGTCAACTGGATTCCCCTTATCCACATGCTTGTTGACACTCTCAAAAAATTCCAGCAGATTAGTGAGACATGATTTGCCCTTGCAAAAGCCATGTTGGCTCTCCTTTAGCAGCGCCTTCTCTTCTATGTGCCTGTTAATTCTATCTTTTAGGATGGTTTCCATCACTTTACCTGGGACACATGTCAAACTGACAGGTCGGTAATTCCCTGAATCACCCCTGGATCCTTTTTTGAAAATTGGTGTTACATTCGCTACCTTCCAGTCATCAGGCACAAAGCCTGATTTGAGGGAAAGATTATATATTTTGGCTAGGAGATCAGCAATTTCATCTTTAAGTTCCCTGAGAACTCGTGGATGGATGCCATCTGGTCCTGGTGATTTGTTAGTGTTTAGTTTAACAAGACATGCAAGGACCTCCTCCCTATTTCTATCTGGCTTAATTCTTCGGTTTCCCTCCCTACGAAGATAGGCTCTGTTTTGGGCATGTGGCCTCTGTCTTCTTCAGTGAATACTGAAGCAAAGAATTCATTGAGTCTCTCTGCAATCTCTGTTTCCTCTTTAATAACCCCTTGCCTTCCATTGTCATCTAATGGTCCAATGGCCTTCCTAGTTGGGTTCTTACTTCTAATGTACTTAAAGAAGTCTTTGTTATTTCTCTGAGTATTTTTAGCTATACGCTCCTCAAAGTCTTGCTTTGCTTTCCTGATTGTTGCCTTGCATTTGTTCTGCCAGAATTTATGTTTTTGCCTGCTGTCCTCATTCGGACAAGCCTTCCATCTTCTAAATGAGCTTCTCTTGCTCTTGGTCACTTCCCGAACAGCTCCTGTAAGCCACATCGGAGTCCTCTTGGACCTGGCAGTGCCCTTTTTCCTTTTGGGTATGCATTCCAATTGAGCCTCTGTTATTGTTTTTGTAAACAGCCTCCATGCCTCTTGGAGTGTTTGGACTCTCTCAGTTTTCCCTTTCAGCTTCTTTTTTACTAGTTTCCTCAACTTTGGGAAATTTCCTTTTTGAAAATTTAAGGTCTCTGTGTTAGATTTTATCAGTAACTTGCGGTCTATGATCAAGTTAAACATAATTGAGTTGTGGTCACTGTTCCCTATTGGATCAGTCACATTAACATCTTGCACCAGATCCTGAGTATTACTCAGGATCAAGTCAAGGATTCTTGTACCTCTAGTTGGGTCTTCAACCATCTGTCCCAGGGAACAATCATTTAGCATATCTAGGAACTTTATCTCTTTATCATGTGCTGAACAACAGTTCACCCAGTCTATGTGAGGGTAATTGAAGTCCCCCATTATAACCAGGCTTCCCTTCTTGGATGCCTCCTTTACAACATTCTCCAACTGCCAGTCTCCCTCAAGAGTTTGGGTCGGAGGCCGATAGTATATGCCTACTGTTAGACCATCCTTGTGGCCTGGTACTCTTACCCACAGAGCTTCTAATGGTGACTCCAAATCACCTAGATATTCCAAATTCATACGATTTTATCACTTCTTTGACATACAAGGCCACACCACCTCCCATTTGCCCCTTCCTATCCTTCCTGTACAGTTTGTAGCCTGGGATAACTGTATCCCATTGGTTATCATCCGTCCACCAGGTTTCAGTGATACCAATAATATCAATATTCTTATCTATTGCTAAGTATTCCAGCTCCCCTATTTTGTTCCGGAGGCTTCTGGCATTTGTATACAAGCATTTATATATGCTTTTCTGACACAGTCTTTTGTGTCCAGTTGCATTGTTAGACTGCCTCTTGCATCCTTCTGCTAGAATGCTAGTGACTAGCTCCTCGCTCTGCTCAGTAATTTTTGCATCCTCCTCACTACTCAAGTACACACTTTCCCGAACCGGATGCTGCCCAGCTCCTGTCGGCTTTCCCCCAGTTATCAGTTTAAAAGCTGCTCTGCAGCCTTTTTGATGTTGAGTGCCAGCAATCTGGTCCCATCATGGTTCAAATGCAACCCATCCCTCCTGAACAGATTTGGCTTGTCCCAAAATGTTCTCCAGTTCCTGACAAATCTGAAGCCCTCCTCTCGACACCACCGCCTCATCCACACATTGAGGCTTCTGAGCTCTGCCTGCCTGGTAGGTCCTGCGCGAGGGACAGGCAGCACTTCTGAAAATGCTACCTTGGAAGTCCGGGACTTCAATCTTCTTCCTAACAACCTGAATTTGGCTTCCAGGACAGACCGCTTGGCCTTCCCAACATCATTGGTACCAACGTGTACCATGACAACTGGCTCCTTCCCAGTTCTCTCTAACAATCTATCTAGATTTCTTGTGATGTCTGCAACTTTTGCACCTGGCAGACAAGTCACCATACGGTTATCATGTGCATCACAAATCCATTTCTCTGTATTTCTAATTATTGAATCGCCTAGTACAAGGAGCCGCTCTCCTGCAATCTGTTCATCTACATGCACCTCATCAACCACATTAAGGGAGAGAACCTCAGTTTGTTCCTGTTGTTTATCTTCCTGGATCTCATCAAGTGTGATGAAGGAGAGATCATCAGGTGGAACCAGTTGTTCCTCTGTGTGTTCCTCATCAGGTGTGATGAGGGAAAGAGCCTCATGGTGGGAAGGTAACAGCATTCTGTGCATTCCAGTGTCTGCCACATGGCCACGGAAACGTCTGCAGAAGCAGACACATGGCCACGGAAACGTCTGCAGAAGCAGACAGCGCTGGCTCTTCGGCTTTGAAACAGAGATGAGCACTGAACCCTAGAGTTGGATACAACTGGCTTTCGAGCAAGGGAAACCTTTACCTTACACACTTTGGAATCAATTATTTTAGTAAAAGACTGGACAAATCCAGGACTATCTCAAAAAAATATTGACTGCATTTGACCATAGGAAATAGTTCTTAGAACTCAGGTTGGGAAAATTCCTCTTAACCAGTTGAAGATGTCAGTCCTATCTCATAGATACCAGAAAGAGAGAAATGTGCTTCTTCTACTGTGGAATGAGAGGTTAGTGGTTTGCCTAACCAGATCTGTATCAAGCTAAGGGGTTCAAGAAGAAATCTGGCTCCCAAAACACTCACCTTTGCATCATTATATAATATTTTAACCATGTTGCATTTTTTTGTAATCATACATTTTAACCAGATTGTGTGTGAGATAAGGGTGGAGAAAACCACAGAACAACAATAATAGCAAAGAAAAATATTAACATTAAATCTAATGTTAGTCCCACCTAGATCAGGCTCACTGAAATCAGTAAAATTAATGTTGACTAACAAGTCCAATTCATTTTGATAGGTATAATTCAGACCAGAATTATATTTAGCTCTCAGATCCGGTTAAGTCAAACTAATACTGTACCTAAGCTCGGTCATTCTATAAGGCTAAGGGATATCTGGAATACCTGTTACTGTCCTGGCTCCTCCCTAATTATTTATTATTGTGAATTAGTTACATTTCTTTCCCATTTTTCCTCCATGGAGCTCACGGTAGCATACATGGCTCTCTTTCTCCTTATTTCATCCTCATAATAGCACAGTAGTAATGGTCAAGCTAGGAAGAATGAATGACCCAAGGTAATCTAGTGGGTCTTACAGTTCAGTAGGAATTTGAATCTGTATTTCCCAAGTACCATTCCTACCCTCTGATTCTACGTTATAAAGAGTGACTTGTTGGCATCAACTTGGGATGGTTACTAAATGCAGCAACCTTTCATACTTATGGGTCCCTGACAATAGTAGTAAAACGAACGGTTGCAAGTAAAATCCTGGTTTCTCATTAGCTCAGTGTTACAATAGGCACTTGGTTCCTGGAGGATTTCCATGAATTAAAAATGCATTACTGGGGTGGGTGGTGGCACTGGCAAATACTCCTTAAACACGGCATCGAAAAGCCCCTTGTGATCGCTATACAAGACTGAAGGCTGTCTTCTCACTTTTCTACCTTGCCTCTTCTCTCTAACTTGTTGGCTGGGCATCCCACTTCTTTTTCCGCTGTCATGCTTGGCGATCTAAATGCTGAAGTTTATAGCAGTCTCGATGGCCATAAAAGCGAGTTTTGGAAGAGGAGATTAAGCTAATATTGGAACGGCTGTAAAAACAAAGGTTTGTAAAGTGAATCATTGTACCTTGGGGGTTTTCCATAACTCTGTTCCTCCACACACACACACACACACACACACACACACACACACACACACACACACACACACACACACACACACACACACACACACACACACACACACACAGCTCATTCTATTTGATGCCAGGCCCGGGGCATGGCTGGCAAAGAAATGCCTGAAATAACATATAGATGCCCGAAAGTTGCTGCCTCATCTACCATAGCTACACTACCCCTCTTAAGCCAGTTTGTGGTGCGCAGCCCTTCCTTTCCCTAAAGACAGATGTTGGCAAGCCAGAAGCAGAACTTGAAGAGACCGGAGGGGGAGCTGGCAAGGGTTTAGCCAGGCAGTAAATGGAAGCGGGGAGCGGTGGTGGTGGTGGTCCTAAGTGAACATGCAGGCTAGCCAGGCTTCATCTTCCATACCAATCCAAGACTCTCCCATTTCCTACACAGAAAGCGATCCGTGGTTCTCTGCGCTCTTCCGTTCCTCATCTTGACTCAACCTGGTGGAGTAGGTGAAGTCCTTGTGGGAGGCGAGAAGAGATGTATTAAGTGATGGGGAAGGGATTTGATTTTTGATTTGATTTGATTTTTTATATATATACCACTTTCCTCGTCTAACAGACGACCCAAAGCGGTTCACAACATGAAGAACATACAGAAATACAATATTACAGTAGTACAAGGCAAAAATACCATTTTACAAGGAAAAAAAATGCAGAATTCCTTAACAGCATACAATAGGGGAACAATACAATTTCAGGGTACAATATCGTACATTAAGTGGCGGTGGCGGTGAGAGACCGACGAAGACTCTCTCCTCTCCACCACCACCACCTACCTGTGCACCCCCCCCCCCAAAAAAAAAAAACCTTCCGGGTTGCCGCCCACCTCCCTCCCTTTTGTCTCATCCTTAATTGGCGATGGGAGAAAGAGACATTTGTGAGAGCCCACCCGGATGGTTTGGGGCATCATAGGGGAGAACGAGGGGGGGGGGCAGGGCAGGGTGTTGTCTGGAAGGAGAGGAGGAGGAGGAGTAAGTGCGGCGCCCTCGAGGCTACAATCCGGACCCCATTTGGGTCGCTTGTTCTCGGTTTCACAGACGCGGTGCTACACTACACTACACCACCCACCCAACCCCCCCCCCCCCCAGGGTTCCAGCCCGTCCCTCCGCCTTTGGGACGGGCACACCGCGCCCGTGGGGACCTGGGTTGGGTCCAGGATTATTCCAGCCGGAGCCACCGGAGCCCCCCCGGAGCTGGGCTTGTCCCTCGTGAAGGTTACCAAGCGCGCTCTTCAAGGCTGCGCGCTCCCGTCGCCTCCCTCCCTCGCCCTGGCTGGCTCTCACACACACGCCCCCCGCCCGCCCGCCCGCCCCCCCCCCAGCCCACCTCCCCGTCCCCGCCCGTCACGGCTGGGCTCCGGATGGATCGATCCTGCCCGCGCTTCCCCCTGCAAGCAATTTCCAGGTAGTAAATCAGTGCCAGGGGGGCTCCACCTCCCGGCGTTGCCATTGGGCGCCCGCCTCGGCCCGGCCCGCGCTGATTGGTCGCCTCTGGGGTGCCAGGCTTTACTTAAAGAGGCGCTCTCGCGCCGCGCCGTCGGACTTGTGTGCCGGAGTCCAGGAGAGTCGGCAGCGGTTCCTGCGCGAACGCCGTCGGGGAGAGGGAACACCGAGCGCGGGTGGGCGGACGGACGGACGGAGCCAGCAGCAGCGGAGCGGAGGAGGGGACACGCGCTGCTCTCGGGACGGGATCGGAGCCGCCCACTCGCCGGGGGGGGGGGGGGGGCGCCGCCGCAGGCATGGAAGTCCCCTGGCACCCCACCGTCCGCCCGGTGAGTAAAAGCGGACGCCCCGACCGGGAGCTTCTGACGGGGCAAAGTTTCCCAAAGAGGTGGAGAGAAAAAGTTGGGAGGTGGCGAGGGGGGGGGGGGGCGAGAGGAAGGCTTTCCCACTCTTCCTCCTGTTGCTGCTAAGTGATCCTCCTCCTCCTCCTTCTTCTTGTGCCGTATCCGATTTCTAATATTGGCTATCCTCATGGTGACGCTGAGTGGGAAGAGGAAGGTCAGCAGTTCGATTCCCGAGTACTGCAGGAGTCGGATTGAGCTCCCGTCTTTGTCCCAGCTCCTGCCAACCTAGCAGTTCGAAAGCAAGAAATTGCAAGGAGATAAATAGGGACCACTTCTCTGGGAAGGTAACAGCGTTCCATGCACTCCAGTGTCTAGTCATGCCTGCCACATGACCATGGAAACGTCTGCAGAAGCAGACAACGTTGGCTCTTCAGCTTTGAAACAGAGATGAGCACTGCACCCTAGAGTCGGATACGACTGATGAGCACTACACCCTAGAGTCGGATACGACTGGCTTTCAAGCAAGGGAAACCTTTACCCTTTACCTTTACCATGGTGATCACCCATGAAGATTATCTTAGAGACGATATAATGCAGTGGCCTTTAATTTGCCTTCTGCGTCGCACAGCGTGACACCCGTATCACTGATCCAGTTCCGTGAGTCACTTTCTGGTCCTGAGCCCTTTGGGTACGCAAAGTCCTCCTCCTCAGCTGCGGGCCAGTATGGATGAAGCTGCTGCCCTCCATCTAGATCCGTGACACTCCAGATGTTCTTGGACTTCAATTCCCAGAAGCCCAAGCCCCCTGTGAATCCACACAAATGGGTTTACTGCGATTCATCCGGCCAGCACTGTCCTCGTCGTTCCTGGAAGCAGAAGTGTTTTACTTCTGTACGGGCGCGTTTTACTTCCTTTTCCTGGAGTGACAAGGACAGCGTGGGCCAGATGAACCACAGTAAACCCATTTGTGTGGATTCACAGGGGGCTTGGGCTTCTGGGAATTGAAGTCCAAGAACATCTGGAGTGCCAAGGTTCGCCATCACAGATCTGAATGGTTTCAAGTGAGATTTAATCCATTTAAGGATTATCACCCTTCCCTGTGGACTCCGCCATCAAAAGGCATTGGTCGTGGTTGTCAGGTTAGTTAACTGCTGCCTGACGATCTCCATTGATTCGCTGGCAGTAGGGTCTACTCTATTACCATCGCAGGATAACCTGGCCAGACTGATGTTCCAGGTAGGCAGACCTCGTGTAGATTGGAGAGGAAGTGCGGGATAGGATGGTGAGGTGAGCGGGTAGGTTCCCTGAGACCCTGGAGGACATGGGTAAGAAGAAGGGATGGTGGGAGGGAGGGAGCTCCGCGCTGCGCCTGGATTGTGCTGAGAAAGATTTCATGGGTGGGAGTTGGGGAGGGTCTCTGTGGGCTGGATTGTGGGACTCTCCTGTCCTCTAGGTTTTTGGTTGAAGAGAGTGTCTGTCCTCCAGCCCACCCCACACCCCATGCTCAACCCCCTCACACAGCAGGGCCATAGCCAGGATTCTAGATGTGGGTGGGCGGATATTTTGTCAGAATGGGCAACAATGTCATATATGTGTATAATATATATATAAGCAGCTGGTAGTTTGAGGGTGGGCAAACTGCTAACTCAGGGAGGGCAAAGCCGACCATGGCCACTCCTGATACACAGACCTCAAGGGAGCCAAGTTCTGTTGGCTGTTAAGGCGACTGCTTGTCTTCACATTGTTTGGTGCTGATTTTGCTGGCTGTGCCCTAACTTTGGGCTGGTTGCCTCCCCACACACACACACACACACAGAGTGGGGTACAGGGAGAACAGCAGTACCAAGTCAGAAGTACAAGTCGGTGGGTCCTGTGACTGCTTCCAGAATACCCTGTGGTTCTGGGGATGGGGGATTTTTGCAGGGGAGGCAGACCCTGCAGCATTAATGAAGGTTATGAGAGAGTATTTGTAGGCTGAAGGAAGACGGCAATGCAGCCCAACACTGTAGCTTCTCCCCCACCCCCAGTAATGGCTTCTAGGGAGAAGACAAATTAGGCATGACCAAATCAGAGAGGTGTGTGCGGAGATTGGAGCCCCAATGTGGTGATGCCATGCTCTTGACTTGCTGAACCTGTTTGTACTCTTTCTGCTTGCCGTAGGATTACTTTAGAAGATAACATGGTGACTTGAGGGCTGAGGATGTTTCCAGCTGATATTGATATTATCTCAGCTCATTGGCTGTACTGTTGTGATGGCAATGAGCAAGATGTGATAATGTATTTGGGAATTGGCACTGGGAGCTAGTGATGCCACTAAGTACACATTTGTGCAGAAAATATCATGTCACTGCGAGGTTGTTAGAGGGATGCAGCTTATGTTAGGAATGGTGGTGCCACTTGTCATTTAGAACTGGGGTGCCAGTCGTGGTTCAGGGGGCCGGTCACCATGGCCCGTGGGCCAGATCCAGCCCCCAATGCCAGTTCATCCAGCCCGCAAAGCCCTCATTGCTCCCAGTATGGGCGCGTTTTACTTCCGCTTCCCGGAGCGGCAAGGGCTTCATGGGCCAGATGAATTGGTGTTGGGCCGGGGCCGGCCCACAGGCTGTAGTTTGGGCACCCCGATTAAGAATAAGTAGCAGAAGGTATGCAAACAGTGAGTGGTTGCTGGGGCTGAGCAATTATACAATTTAGTTTAAGCATCTGCTGAGCCCGCTTGCCTGAAAGTCTTGGATTTACCATAGAGATTGTCTTTTCACATTTTCCCCCTGGATTTAATGAGAAAGCCCTGTAACACATTTCTCTCATCCTTTCCACAGCAAGAGATAAAGCTGCATTTCCAAATCTTGGGAAAGTGAGCTTTTGAACCGTAGCTCCCAGAATCGCCCCATTTCTGGATGGCATCGTAAAAAAAGATATACTTCCTAGTTCTGAGATTATTATAGCCAGGGCAATGTTGTCTTTATCTCACTATGTAGATAAGGCATGTTGATGCCCTTTGAGATGGGATATACTATACTATCTGTATCTGTTTTCACTGATCTTGTGTAAATGGGTACCTGTTGCAGTGTAATCAACCACACCCTTCAGGCACATGAAGGACATAGAAACACATGGCTGTTGACATTGTCCAAGCCAAATGCTTTCCTTTTTTTGTACATATGTGTTAACCAGAACTGCTGATTTAAGATGCTTTTCAATTGTTTGGCATCTGGCACCCTATCTCCACTTTATCTTTGGATTCATAAAAACTTGGTTCAGACACATTACACGATATGTAGCGGAGAGATACATCCATTATCCAGCTTGCTGCTTGAGCCTGGGTGACTCTTACAATAGGAAATGATGGTGTGTAGGGCACAAAGTCACGGAGGGAACTTCTGTCACTGTCTATTACTGGAACAAAATGGCAACCAATGGTTGTTGTTTTTCCACTGCTATCAAGAGCATCTTTAAAAGCAGATCTATACCATGGAATCTGAATGGGCATTTGGTAGGCTCATTGACTTAGTTCTAAGCTTACTCTGGAGCAAGTACATGGTGGATTTAAAGCCTGAGAATGTCTTGTCCAGTTTCTGTTATCCATTGACCAGAAGAGACATAGGAAAAGTTCAAACAGTCCCATTATGAACAGATGAGGCTCTATGCTTTTATAAATAGTCATTCTGAGCATGGAAGGCATACTCCTTGCTTTTTGAAATATCCCTTTACCTCAGTGATGGCTAACTTAGGCACTTCATGCGTTCTTGAACTTCAAATCCCAGAAGCCCTGATCTGCCGGAGTGTATATGAGTTTTGAGACAGGGGATACATTGATTGCAATGCGTAATTATAATACACATGGGATTTGGGGTTTGTTTGTTTTTTGGTGTGTGTCCATCTTTTGTCCATTAGTGGCTTAACATGTGTTCACATTACGGGAAAGGAAAATCCAGGTGTATGGGCCACACCACCTCCTCTCCCTCAAAACATTTCTTCTTGAAAAAACTTTCAGTGTGAAGCCATTGGTACGTGTTAAGCAAATTCAGAGGAGAAGGAATAGTAACAGGAGTGTAGAAATCAGGCTATCCAAAACCGGTTGGGAAAGCTGAGAGCCTCCAGATTGAAAAACAAAGGTTACAAAGATCAACTATGCGCCTCTCTGCTTGACTGCCTGTGCACAGGTGTTAGCTCTGAATGTTTGTGTATGTGTTTAGAAAGGCCTCTTAATTAATGACTGTCTCCATAATGATCTATCTGGAAATGCTCACTGATGTATGGGTTTAATTAGCCTAAGCCAAACACTGAGAGCCCAGTGATGGAACACACAGTCTTTGTCACCAGAGGCCTGTTACCATTCTCTGTTTGTGGTAGCTTGTGTAATGATGAGTTAATCTGGACCTAAACTGGAAGATGGTACTGGCACCCAAGCTGCTTGCTCCCTTAGATGGATTGCTTTGCTGGGGCAGAACACATGAAAGGTGCCTTCTATCCTTCCACCTTCTGCATAATCTCCAGACCTAAAGGAATCTTTCTTGACAAATATTCTTTGAAATCTGTATCCCAGATAAGTGGCTAGAGATGAGCAAAACATAGGAAATGGTGTGTTTTAGGGTAGGGGAGGGAGAAGATAGCTCCCACAACTCCCCAGCCACAATGACTAAGAGTTCTAGGAATTGTAGTCCAAAAATTAGCTGTTCCATGTTCTGCTTTGTCTCCAAGACAGGATTGAACATGATGATCCCTGGTAAGAGACATCGTGACTGTGAGCATGGTTTTCTGAAACAGAGGCTCTCCTTCTACATTATCAGGCGTGCAATGGTCTCAATGAGGCTTTTAACCCAGTGGTGTTAGTTATATAGCCCCTCTGTCGATATGGAAAAATCACTTGCAAGCCACACTTTGACTCCCTCTGCCTCTAGCTGTATCATAAAACATGATGAATTGAATGAACTCTACTAATCCTACCTCTAGAAAGTAATTCTGAGCATATAGTGATTCAGACCAGGTGTAGAACTAGTAGTGTCTGGCTGGCATTAAGCCAGGAGGAGACTCAATTGGTGATGTATCTGGTTCTGACGCTATATACATGAAAATGGATTGGGACATTGAGACACTTCCAAGGGTGCAAGCCCTCCTCTGTATCTTCATGGAGTCAGGTGGAAGAAATCACTGTAGTAGAGACTAGAACCATACAGATTTATTTCCTTAGCTTTACTGCAATAGAGCTATGATGGGGTAGATGGATAAAGTTATCAATAGATCTATTTGTTAAACTCAAAAACACACAGTACTTCTGCAGAGGCCTGGACAATCCCAGAGGGCCAATAGTAAAGTTAACAAGGGATTGTCCATAAGAATGTTCACAAGACACATCTACTACATAATGTGCTTTGATAGATAAAGCATGATGAAAGCATAGGATTCACTCCTCCATCTTCCCCAAGAGACTGTAAAGACAGTATTGATTCAAATCTATAGTACTGATGATAAGAACACTCTAAACTGGCAGTCCCAAGAATATGCTAATTCATATATGATGTAAGAGTTCCCATATGCAAGCACTGACAGAATATAGAAATACATACCTGTCAAGTATCCCGGATTGGCCGGGAAATCCTGTATTTTGGCGCTCGTTCCTCCCCTTTCCCGCCACCATCCCATATTTTGAACGGCAGCGGAAGGGGTTACTGCGCACGCGCAGAACCCGTTTGCGCATGCACAAATGGGTTTTGCATGTAGGCGCATGCACAGAAATTTCCCATATTTTTGGGAGCAGCGCTTGACGGGTCTGTAGAAATGCCTCCTTTGCTGAGGAAGACCCCACCATTAGATGGCTACTTCAGGTAGAAGATGCTAGAGGGAAAGTGTTCCAGTGCTTAAGCCTCAAGCCAGTGGTGGACATCTGCATGTTCTCACCAGTTCGCCAGAACAGGTAGCAGAAATTCTGGCTGGCCCCACCCACGCAAGTTTTGAAATAAAGTAGTCCTAATTTAGATACAATGCAGGGCTTTCCCCCTGGCCACGGCCACCATACCACGCCCACAGTGTGGTAGTAAAAAATTTGGGAGCCCACTACTGCCTCAAGCTATTTGGCTGTCTTCAAGTGTGATGGAGAACACACTTCTATCACCACTGTAGAGGTCAGCTTGTACTTGTGGAGAGGCCATTTGCCTCAGACCAGCCATGTCTCCAGGCTTTGACCATGAGAAGAGGTCTTAACAGATTATAGTAGAGGTAAAGGTCACCCTTGCTCAAAGGTCAGTCATATCCGACTCTAGGGTCTGGTGATCATCTCTGCTTATAGCCAAAGAGCTAGTACTCTCTGCATCTGCAAATGTTTCCCGAAAGCCATGCATATGTTTCCGTAGTCATGTGGCAGGCATGACTAGACACCAGAGCGCACAGAATGCTGTTACCTTCCCACTGCAGCGGTACCTGTTTATCTACTTGCAATTTCTTGCTTTTGAACTGCTAGGTTGGCAGGAGCTGGGACTTTAGTGTTCAAGGAATGAAGAAGCAGACGAATGAAGTAGTGAAATTCAGCTCTTTATTAGTGGGGTTTGAACACAGTTTGGATGGGGGAAAACTTAGACTTATATACACTATAAACAGTAACAGTAACAATAATACAACAAGCCCATTGGCTAACAGAGTGTGCACATTTTTCGATCCACTTATTTGCATAAGAATAGAAACATGAGAAAAGATATATTCCGCTCCTGTCAGAAAACACAGTTAACATACATAACATTCTTCCTCCCTAGGTAAAAACAAAATCCTTTAACCAGGATGGCGGTCTAGTTTCCCTTCTGGGTCAGACGCTTGGCTGAGCCGGCTCAGGGGCTCGTAGGATGGGTGACCCGACTGGAGTGAGGGATTGCGTAGAGGGGGAGGATTGTAAACCCAAATTAAAGCCCCGTTTGTCAGATGGAGGAGCAGGGGATCGCACAAAACCAAAATCTAATTCTGTGGATGAATAAGACAACTCAGGGTCCCTCCTGTGTGTACTAAGAGTGGAGGGCGACTCCAAACCAGATTCCTCATCATCAATAAAGGAATCCAGAGTGCTAGGCTGGGACAGTGTAGGGGTACACATGGCTGGAGTAGGGGAGCATTCCACAATTTCCCCTTGAAATAGGTCCCTAGAACACACCTCTGGGTCTAATTTAGCTTGCTGCTGACTTTTACCTCTGCCCCCTGGGTGGGGGCCAACCCTAACATTGAGTCTCTGTATTCGTCCTGTGGGTCCAGTATTCTGGGTCTCAATTGATCCGCATGCCTCCTCCAGATCAGACCAGTGGCTTTTTTGATTCTGTAAGAAACAGGACCAGTCTGATCGATCACAAACCCAGGCACCCACATAGGGCCACCAGCTGCATAATTGTGGCAATGTACAGGGTCTCCCGGAGAAAAACCCTTCTGGTGTTGGATTGTTATATTTGTGCCTTTGTCCTCCACTCTAGAGGGATCCAATCTGTCCAGCAAGGATGACAGTTTCCTTCGCTGGAGCAATTCAGCAGGGGACAGCCCTGAGGCAAGGGGGGTGAGCCTATACGTGAAAAGAAACTGGCATAACTGGAGCTCTAAATCCCCTTTGCCCATACACCAAAACGCGTCCTTAGTTGTGCGCACCTGCCGCTCCACCTGGCCATTAGTGGCTGGGTGGAATGGGGCGGGAGTGATGTGCCTAATTGCATTTCTTTCCATGAAGGATTGGAATTCTGCAGATGTGAACATGGAAGCATTGTCAGACACCAGCACATCTGGAAGTCCAAATGCTGCGAACAGCCTTCTCAGGTGCATTATCGTGGTGGCTGAAGTGGTATTAGGCACTCTAATCACTTCCAGCCACTTAAAGAATGAGTCTACAACCCACAAAAATAGGGCACCCCTAAATGGACATGCAAAATCTATGTGCAACCTGGACCACGGGCCCCTAGCAGAATCCCATTCCCGAGAGGATAGGTGGGATTGCTCTGGGTGAGAGGATTGACAACTGGCACAAGTGCCAACCATTTGTTCTATGTCTTGGTCCAGTTGAGGCCACCAAAAGTAGCTACGGGCAAGGGCTTTGGAACGTACAATTCCCGGATGACTTGTGTGAAGTAAATGTAAAACCTTTTTCCTGAGAGTGACAGGAATGACCACCCGCTGGCCCCACAGAAGGCTACCTCGTTCCACTGACAATTCCAAACGCTTGCGGTGGAATGTTCTGAATTCCTCGGCTAGAGGAGACAGGCCAGCCTTTTTGTACCCAAGACATTACTTTAGTCAATGTTACATCCTTGGCCGTAGCTTTGGCTATATCTGAGGGGATGACCGGGGGCAAGTCAAATGCCTCAATCATGAGGACCTGGTGGTCACTTTCAATCTCGCAGTCGGCTTCCCCGACCCCAGGCAATGGAGAATGTGACAAGGCATCAGCATGGCTGATGTCCTTGCCGGACCTCTGCACCAAAGCAAAATCGTATGCATTTAGGAAAATTGCCCAATGCAACATCCTTGGGGACAAAATTTGAAATGTGGGCTTCCCGTTCACAAAGATTCCGAGGAGGGGCTTGTGGTCAGTTACGATGGTAAAAGGTCTTCCGTAAAGGTAATCGTGGAATTTCTTAGTGCCTGCCACCATTACCAACGCCTCCCTGTCTGTCTGAGCATAATTTTTCTCAGGCTTTGAGAGCGAACGGGAATAGAATGCTACGGGGACTTCCCTCCCATCACTTAGTAAATGGCATAACACAGCTCCCACCCCCACAGGGGATACATCACACACAAATACAACTTCTTTGTTAGGATCAAAATGAGTTAATACAGCATCCGAAGATAGCAGCCTTTTAAGTTCTTGGAATGCTTTCTCCTGGCAATGGCCCCAGTGCCAAACAGTATCTTTCTTAATAAGCCGATGTAATGGTTTGGCAACTGAGGCTTTGCGATGGAGAAAAGCGTGATAGAAGTTTAACAATCCTAGAAATGATTGCAATTCGGCTTTACATTTTGGCCTGGGTGCATTCTGCACGGCTGTCACCTTGGAGTCAGAGGGCATGATACCTTGGCGTGTAATGCGGTACCCCAGGAACTCCACTTTCTGTGCCAAAAACACACATTTGTCTCTTCTGAGGCATGGACCGGTCCTCTCGAAATGTGACAGGACTCGATCGAGCCTGGCCGCTAGTTCAACGGTGTCCTTAGCGGTGATCAGGACATCATCAAAATATGGCAGGACACCAGCCAAACCTTTCAAAATACATTCTACAAGAGATTGAAATATTCCAGGGGCCACATTCACCCCGAATTGTAGTCTAGTTACCTTAAATGCCCCTCTATGCATTACTATGGTCTGGGCTATGGCAGCAGCAGGAGACACAGTTAATTGTTGGTAAGCCTGGGCAAGGTCAAGTTTTGCAAAGCAATTTCCTCCATGCATGGAGGCAAGAAGGTGGCTTACCACGGACACAGGATATGCATTCGGGCGAATAGCTTTATTGATGGTACACTTGTAGTGAGTGCATATCCTGACCTCCATGTTACTTTTCAAAGCAGTCACAATTGGTGTCTCCCACTCTGCGGAGTCCACTGGCACTAGGATGCCCTGCCCCACCAGTTTGTCCAGCTCGGCTTCTATCTTCTCCTTTAAAGCAAAGGGTACCTGGCGTGGCTTCATCCAGATGGGCCGGATGGTTGGGTCAAGCTCAAAGTCAACAGGGGGTCCTTTGTATAAACCTAAACCCTTTTTGAATACCTCAGGATGTGCAGCACAAACATCCCGGATTGGGTCAGAGTCTATTGCGTGGATGCCAGAAAGCCGGATTCCCAGGGGCCTAAACCATTGGGTCCCAATAAGACAGTTAGTGCCCTGCTTAACTACAACCAATGGCAAGGAGGTGTGAGTGTTTTTGAATTTAACCAAGAAATTACCCACCCCCAGGACCGGAATCTGGAAGCCTTGCACATCCCGGAGGGAAGTTTTAAAAGATTTAAGCTTGGGCTGAGAGGCAGGGGGAATTCTAAAAAAAAAACCGCTGTAGGATTATGGAAAAGGTAGTACCTGAATCCACCTCCATCTTGAAGGGGACGTCCTGCAGGCTCAGGTCTGCGAAGAAACACTCGCATACGATGCCCACTTGGCATGGCTCAAGCTCGAGTGACACTTTGGCGATGGACATGTTGTGGTGATGACTCTTCTTGGGCACAGGCACTGGAGGTCTTTGCTTTCACTGTTGACATACCTTAGCAATGTGCCCTCTTCACCCGCAGTTGTGGCATTCTGCGGTGCAGAAGGGGCACTTCTTGCGGTCATGCCGGGCTCCACAGCCATCACACTTGCAAATGAATTTCTTCTCCGGATCGTCACGGTGCTCTCAGTGCTTTCATCGGACCGCTCGGACTTTTCCCTCTGTGTTGCTGGACTCCGATGAAGAGGTGGAACCAGGCGATGCTGAGGAGGATGAAGGTGAACTTTGCTGAGCTTGCACAGCTGAGTCGGTGGCACTGGTGGTGGAGTGGCGATGCTGGAAAAGCTTTATCCAGACCATGCAGCCTCAGATGCTACTGCCTCTTCTAGTACATCCGTGAAGGTTAGCGTCTTTCTGATCATGAGGGGACATTGAGCATCTTCGTCCCTCATGCTGGCCAGCAGTGCTTCTTCAATGTTGTCCCACTTGCATGGGGTGGCAGCAATGCGCAGTGCGGCGGCATAGTCTACAATGGATTCACCGGGTCGCTGCTCTCTTCTGTGGAAGGCCACCCTGGCCGGGAAGATCGAGACCTCTGGCTGCAGGTGCCTCGTCAGTGCGGACATGATTTCTATGAGCGGCACCACATCCACGTCCCTTGGGAGAATGAGGTGGATTGCCAGTTCAAGCATCTCAGAACCGCACTGAGTGAGGAAGCAGGAGCGCTTCTGGTTTCCGTTGGTGATCTTCTGCGAGGCCATTGTGTGCCGGAACCAGCGTTTGTATGTTGCCCTATTCTCTGGATGCACTGGGTCAAATGGGCCGATGTTGCTGCCGTGTAGGGACGCCATCCCACCTTCGTCGCCAGTTTAGTGTTCAAGGAATGAAGAAGCAGACGAATGAAGTAGTGGAATTCAGCTCTTTATTAGTGGGGTTTGAACACAGTTTCGATGGGGCAAAACTCATACTTATATACACTATAAACAGTAACAGTAACAATAATACAACAAGCCCATTGGCTAACAGTGTGTGCACATTTTTTGATCCACATATTTGCATAAGAATAGATACATGAGAAAAGATACACTCCGCTCCTGTAACAGTAACAATAATACAACAAGCCCATTGGCTAACAGAGTGTACACATTTTTCGATCCACTTATTTGCATAAGAATAGATACATGAGAAAAGATACATTCTGCTCCTGTCAGAAAACACAGTTAACATACATAACAGGGACAGAGACGGGAGGTCACTCTGTCATGCAGCACTCAGGTCTTGAACGGCTGACCTGCCAACCTTCCACACATCAAATTCAGCATCTTAACCACTAAGCCATCGCAGTCCCCTACCGCAGGTTATCTAATCTTGTGAAAATGTACCTTCAACTGTAGGAAGGCGGTCCTTACTCAAAAGAGCTGTCAAACATATACCGTGGGCTAGAAAGATGTCCCCTGCTGCAGAGCGCCTTGCTTGCCCTTCCTCTCCTCGTGGCGAATATCTGATGGATTATCCTGTAGAAAGGCTCAGTATGCATTCTGTGGCTATAAGTCTTATGCTGAGAGGAATAGCCTAGCTAGCTGTTATAGATCTGGCCCTATCATTAGGTCAAGTAAGGCAACCAGTTCAGGCAGCAAATGTTGAAGGGCAGCCTTTCAGACATTTTGTTTCTCTGGGAGGCTAGAAATGAGTGAGCCATAGAGCCTATCTTTCACCTCCCAAATTAGCATGGAGTCTTCGGCTATAGCGGAGGGCCCTATCTGACTGTAAGTTAAACTGCTGAAGCAAGATTCAATTCCTATTCAGTTTGTTTCTGTGTGTGAACCAGAGGTGGGGACAGGTCCGTAGCCAGGGTTCTAGATTTTGGGGGGCAAAAAATGTTCAGGGGGGGCAACAATGTCACACTCACATATATAACATTGGCATCGTGGAGTGGGTTGGGGTTGCTGTTAGCTCAGGAGGGTCCCCCTCCCCCCCCCCCCACAATCCCCTGGCTACGACCCTGGAGGGGGGGATTGTTTTTTGTCTCAGGTATGAAAACATCTTGAGTTGTCCCTTATCTCTCCAGATCCTTTAATCAGAGTTAATCTCAAAAACCCTAACACTTCACTGAAGGTCTATCTTTCGAGATGGGCACTAACAGGTGCAGACTTTTTACAGAGATCAAAATATGTCTTCGTATTGTAAAATTCTCGTTGCAACTATTTAACAAGTCCAGTGTCAGGTCAGTGACGTCTTTGTCTCAAGAATACAGTGAAACTGAATAGCAATTTCCATCTTCCTTGACACTCTATGTAGAACTACCTTGTCTAGGAACCGTGTACCTGTAGCTAATGCAGGTAAACTGTACAACATAGTTATCGGCATCATGCCGTGACTGTGAGGGTTTCATATCTTATGAGTGGCTACCGTAGGAGACCAAATGCTAAACTGGAAAGACCTTTGATTTGATCTAATCTGTGCTTAGGAAAGTTGTTGGGTTTTGACTATTGCTCCCAGAATCTGCCAACTAGCATTCACTAGGCTGACAGTGGAATTCTGGCATATCAGAGAATAAACAAAACAAAAATGCTGCAGCACTTTGAAGACTAACTGTTATATTTTAATGTTAGCTATCATGGATCAAGTCCACTTCATCAGACATAGGAGCAAGACATGGGAATTCTGGAGACTGTAGTCCAAGAAAAGTAACACCCCCCCTCCCCGCAAGCTCTGAATCTAGCACAGTGATTCTAGATTAGTATAAACATAGGAGGAAATGGTACCTTTATCTGAGCACTAACAAATAATTACCAGCAAATGTTTGTGGCTGCAATATCACTTCTTCAGGTTATGCAACAACATCTTGTATACAGTGCAGAAAAATCATAAATGAATGTTCAAAAGTTTATGACAGAATTTTGCCAGGCATGTTTCTTAAGTAAAGCTTAAAGCTGGTTAGAACTAGGCTCTGAGGAGTATAGTTTAATGCTCCACTCCTGGTAAAATGTGCTCAGACAGAGGCCAGTGAGTTAATCTGCACACCCCTCCACACACCCATCACCTTAGTTCAGGGATTCCCAACCTATAGCCCACAAGCTGGACCTGTCCTGCAGCACCATTTCATGTGACCCACCGCCGCATCCAGAAGTGGAAGCGGACACATTTACAACAGCCGTAAAACATGCCTGTGCTCCGTGCATGTATAAATGTGGTTACATCAACCATAAATGTGCCTGCGGCTGTCATAAATGTGGAAGCAGGTTCATTTACTTCTGCTTCTGGGGTTGTGGTCCAGCCCACTCAGCTGTCCAGGGGCATGGTCATACCCGCAGCATAAAAATGTTGGGAACCCCTGCCATAAATCCTTGTGACAATATTGCAGTAGGAGATGTGCAGCCCTGTCCCACTGATAGCATAAAAGTATGGAAAGTCCGTTCACAGTCTGAATTATAAGACTAAAGAAAATAGGGAAAACAAGAAGACCAGACAGATATCACCTAGACAGCATCCCTAAAGAATACACGGTGGAGGTGATGAACAGATATAATGGCCTGGACGCAATAGACAGAGTGCCAGAAGAATTATGGACAGAGATAAAGGACATCATGCAGGAAGCAGCAAAGAAAACCATACCAAAAGAAAAGAAGCGTAAGAAAGCAAAATGGTTGTCTGATGAGGCTCTTAAAATAGCAGAGGAAAGAAGGAAGGCAAAAGTCAAAAGAGAAAGGAAAAAATACAACCTTCTGAACACAGAATTTCAAAGAAAAGCAAGGAGAGATAAGGAAAACTACCTAAAAGAACAGTGCAAAGAAATGGAGGAAAACAACAAAAGAGGCAGGACTAGAGATCTCTTCAGAAAAATCGGGGAAATAAAGGGAACATTTAAAGCAAAAATGACCATGATAAGGGACAAAGACGGAAAAGAGCTAGCTGATGCAGAAGAGATAAAGAAAAGATGGAAAGAGTACACAGAGGAACTCTACAAAAAGGACCTCAACACTCCTGATAACCACAATGATGAAAAAACTGAACTCGAGCCAGACATCCTGGAGAGCGAAGTTATAAAGGCCCTAAAGAGCACTGCAAACAACAAAGCTAGTGGATATGATGGTATCCCAGTCGAATTTTTCAAAGCGCTAAAAGATGATGGCGTCAAATTACTGCACTCAATATGCCAGCAAATCTGGAAAACAAAACAGTGGCCACAGGATTGGAAAAGATCAGTATACGTCCCAATCCCAAAAAAGGGCAATGCCAAAGAATGCTCAAATTACCGAACAATTGCACTCATCCCACACGCCAGCAAGGTGATGCTCAAGATAATACAGGACAGACTTCAGCAACATGTGGAGAGAGAACTACCAGAGGTGCAGGCCGGTTTCAGAAGAGGCAGGGGGACTAGAGACCACATTGCCAACATACGTTGGATCATGGAGAAAACAAAGGAATACCAGAAACAAGTTTACTTTTGTTTCATTGACTACACTAAGGCATTTGACTGTGTGGACCACAACAAGATGTGGCAAGTAATTAAAGAGATGGGAATACCAGAGCACATCATATGCCTCCTGAGAAATCTGTACATGAACCAAGAAGCAACAGTTAGGACAGAACATGGAATGACAGAGTGGTTTGGAATAGGAAAAGGAGTAAGACAAGGCTGCATTTTATCACCCTGCTTATTCAATCTATACACAGAGCACATAATGCGAAATGCAGGGATGGAGGAATCACAATATGGGATTAAAATTGCTGGGAGAAACATAAACAATCTGAGATATGCAGACGATACCACCCTAATGGCAGAAAGTGAGGAAGACCTAAAGAACCTCTTGATTGGGCTGAAGGAGGAGAGTGCAAAAGCTGGTTTGAGACTCAATATCAAGAAAACCAAGGTAATGGCAACAGGCCCAATCAGTTCCTGGAAAATAGATGGGGAAGAAGTAGAAGCAGTGACAGATTTTACTTTCCTGGGATCAAAGATCACGGCAGATGGGGATTGCAGCCATGAAATAAAAAGGCGACTGATTCTTGGGAGACAAGCCATGAGAAACCTGGGGAACATAGTGAAAAGCAGAGACATCACATTGCAAACAAAAATTAGAATAGTCAAAGCAATGGTATTCCCAGTGGTAATGTACGGATGTGAGAGCTGGACAATTAGGAAAGCTGAACGCAGAAGAATAGATGCCTTTGAAATGTGGTGTTGGAGGAGAGTTTTGAGAGTACCATGGACAGCGAGGAGAACAAATAGGTCAATCTTAGAAGAAATCAACACTGACTGCTCATTGGAAGGGCTAATAGTAAAGACGAAGCTAAAGTATTTTGGACATCAAATGAGAAGGGAGGATTCACTTGAGAAGGCCCTGATGTTGGGAAAGGTGGAGGGCAAAAGAAGAAGGGGGAGGCCAAAGATAAGATGGCTGGATGGTATTGTAGACACAATGGGCACAGAACTGGGAGTGCTGAGGGGGATGGTGGAGGACAGAGGTGCCTGGAGAACAATGGTCCATAGGGTCGCAAAGGGTCGGAACCGACTGTGCGACTGAACAACATACTGCCTTTGAATAATCTGGCATGTTAGCTTTTTATCAATGTCAATTTTACTTTGTGACCACAACTTGGTAGGCTTTGGATGCTCCCTTGCAATGACAGAACTCCAAATCAAAAATAAGATGTTCTCTTGTCTAATGATGTTTTATAGCTGCTCTCCCCTCTCACCTTCTAGTTCAGAGAAAGAGTCATCTTCCTTTTGATGCAGTCAAAGGGGGGAGGGGGGTTGTTCTACTTGAAGGCGTGACTGCTAAGGATCTCTTCGTCCGTCCTATCAAAGTTCTAAGTAGTGAAGGGTAAATGTGAGATCTAATTGGGTGTCTCTTTCTTTCTCTTCTGCTTGGGGAGCAAGGCTGGTTTTGCATCCCAATGTGAATTCTGTGAGCCAGCTGAATTCATTTTGGGTCATAAAACCTAGGTGTTTCTATCAACCTTAAACTCAGTTCTTCTTGGCTCTTGCCACCAGTTCAAACTGTCATAGATTTTGCATTCTTCCAAGCTTCAACAAGCCTAAAGGATTAAGAAACACACATTTCCTGTCTACTATCATCAATTGGGGGAGGGGTGACCAGTAACCCTACAGATGCAAGACTGAGTGGCTATGGATTAGGGGCCCTGTGTTATCCCGGGAGCTACCATCTTTGGTTTTGGATGGGGCTATTCTGCCCTAGACAGACCCGGTGTGCAACTTGGGGGTCCTCCTGGACTCACGACTACTGCTCAAAGAGCAGGTGGCAGTCGTGGCCAGGAGGGCTTTTGCACAACTTCGTGTAATCCGCCAGTTGCGCCTACTCATGGTCACACATGCTCTGGTCACCTCCAGACTAGATTATTGTAATGCGCTCTACATGAGGCTGCCCTTGACGACCATTCGGAGGCTGTAGCTGGTCCAGAATGCAGCTGCCAAGGTGGTGATGGGATGAGGGCATTATGCCTGTGCCTCACCACTGCTCCGGGAGCTGCACTGGTTACCAAATTGCCTCTGGGTCAATTCAAGGTGCTGGTGATGACTTTTAAATCCCTACATGGTAGTGGGCCAGGATACCTAAGAGACGGCGTCGCCCCAAGAACATCTGTCCGACCAACCAGAATGGACTGGAGGAGCTCTCTAATTGTTCCATCAGCTAGAGGGGCTCATCTCTCTAGCACAAGAAAGAGGACCTTCTCTGTGTCCACACCAGCCCGATGGAACCTCCTGCCAACAGAGTTACGGCTCCAGACGGAATCGCTGCCCTTCAGGAAAGAACTCAAAACCTGGCTGGCAGTGCAGGTGTGGGGCACCAATGAAAGGGTGACCCCCGCCTGCTGGCTGGTATAGATAAACACACTCCTCCCTCTTAGCTCTCTTTTTATGGAGGGGGTGGGTAGTTTTTCTAATGTTTTAATGTTTGGATAGTATTTTTAATGTTTTATAATGGTTTTTGTATGCCTTTTTTATTGTCTTTTGTCTGATATGTTGCGAGCCGCCCTGAGTCGGCGTATGCTGAGTAGGTGGCATACAAATCAAATCAAATCAATAAAAATAACATAAATAATGCATCGGTAGCTAACTAGTCAACAACTAGCAGATTATCACAGACCAATTTACTATGACCCACCCTGGCCTGTAAGGTATCTTTGTTCTAGCTCAGAGTTCCTCCAACTTTGCTCTCCAGGTGTACTTGGACTTAAATTACCGGAAGCGCAAGTCAGCACACCTGCTGATCAGGGCTTCTGGGAATTGAAGTCTATGAACATTTGGAGAGCCAGGTTTTAGGAACCCTGTTCTACTTGAATGTCTGGACAGTATCAGAACTGTGGCAAAAGCTTTTATATGGGTAAGTAACAGTGAAATGGGCAAAAGGAGAGATTCTTCCTGGATCTACAATCTGTTATAGATTCATATGGGGAACCATTCATATGGGGAAATTCTAAAGTGCTTCTGCCATCTGAGACCAGACCCAAATTAGAAGAGATGTGTCGTTTTCCGAAGCCTGGAAATGTTACTCTTTTTATTACAACTCCCAAAATAATATTTCCAAACTCTATTCCTTCTATACTCAAATGAAATTGCTGATATGATATGCAGTCACAGGGTTCTGTTACATATGCCAATATCTCACCAGGAATTGATATGGACAAAGGTTCTGAATTGAGACCCAGGATTCATGTTTATTAGTAGAATTCTTCAGAAGCTATGCCAGATGGGGTAGAACAGCATGACTGACATAGCATCATGCCTCTCTGTTTATAGGTGCGATGGCTGCTGTTATGGACCTTGGTTCTGGCTTGGCCTGGTGAAGGATCCCAACGTAGTGAACCCATGTTCACAGCAGTCACGGATCAAATCCTCCCCCCTGACTATGACAGCAATCCAACTCAGCTCAATTATGGTGTGGCTGTGACTGATGTGGACCAGGATGGAGACTTCGAGATTGTCGTAGCTGGGTGGGTACCACGGACAATGCTCTGTATTGCCAATTATATAGGAATGGCATAAACTGATACCAAAGAGGGTATTGTGCTTGAGGTGGGAAATGGACTAATTAAATGCTGTAATCCAAGAGTGGGGAGCCTTTATTGGGGGGGGAGGAGATTATTTACTGAGACTCTCAGTAGACTTGATACTGCCAAAGGGAGGGGCCATACCATGGATATCAGGGACAAAACAACACCCTCAGTGTTTACGAGTCACTAGAAACAGTCCAGAGCCTGCATTGGGACCCTCCAGAGGTTAGGATTACAGCTGTGGGACTGAAGTTTCCAATCTTTGTCAAAAGTATTTTGAAGTGCTGGTCTAGAATTAGGAAACATGGGTGGAGTTATGGTTAGGGAAAGAGAACAAGTGTCATTCTGGGTTATTTTACAGGTAAGGGGGGAGGTATTTATATGTTACACCTTGCTGTAGCTAGAGTGTAGCCTTCATAACAAACTAAATATAATGGAGTGCAAAGACTCAGGCATGGTCATTCTCAGTAAACATCCTTTCCGCACCCGCTTGCTCAAAGCTTACAACTTAACTGTCTCCTAAGTCACTCCTATGACAGACTGTTTTTGCCTCTAGCTGTTTGAGCCCACTCCTCTCTCCCTCTCTCCTGGCCATTCTGGAGTCACGACCTGGCAAATGGATGCCAGAGGGAGCTGTCCCTCTGTATTTGGCCACCACTTACATATCTTGTCCTGCTCATAAAACATTTCTGAGATGCACTGAGATGCAAAGAGCATATATATCCATTGATAGTTTTTTTTATGTCCAGCAATTTCTGGAGAGCTGGATCACATTCACATTTTCAGCTGAGTTCATTTCTCCAGGAAATCTTCTCTCCTTATTTATTTATTTAGCTTTCTAGCGCCGCCCCACTCGCCAAAGGTGACTCTGGGTGGCTCACAGTGAAATAACAAAAAACATCAGCATCTAAAAATGGTTACAATCTACAAATCATTAAAAATTCTTAAAATTCTTTAAACCCCAAAACCACCTTCCAATCACACAAACAGCTCTTCAAACCAGCCCACCCACTGAAGGGTAGCCTTTGCTACCCTTCAGTCCTTTGTACTCATTCCATTTCCCCCATCCCTAGTGAAGTAAAACAGAGGAATAAACCTGCTTGTAAAATTTGGGGTGTAAAATATGGAAATTGTCCCCCCACCTCCCCCAGTCTCTCAGAATAACCATTGCTGGCCAGAGAATTCTGCAAGACGTTTTTAAAGAGTGTTTCCAAGAACTGCCTTCAGTTTAAGGAGTCCCAGAATTTTCTGTTTCATCTCCACCTTGGATGTCCATAACCACACTGTGAATGCTACAAACATGCTTTAATATCCTTTTTTAAAACAGTAGCAAAAGGGTCATGGTTAACAGTTCAATAACTATACTTGGCTGTTCCTGATGCCCATTCCATAAGCTTATTCCACACAAACCCACCTTGTAGTTGTGTCTGGAAAAAAATAACCTCACAGATCAATCCAACCTAAATATGTTATCTGTCTACTTATTCAGCACTGACTTCGGAACTCTGTGTATTGTGGATATGTTCCAAAAACTGAAAAGCAGTAATTATTTTATTTTATTATTTTTCGGGTAAGAAATTTATCTCAGCAGGGAGCTCACATGCTTTTCAGTGCAGTCCAAGCAGCTATATTCCATCCACTTTATCTCTTCCCCCACCCCTTTGTCTGTTTTGCTCACACAACTATTCCCACTTCACAATCAGGCAGCACTTCATGAACACTGAACCATCATTGGACCTCCCTGAAGTCTTGGTGTCCTTGAATCACACAAAGCCCCCACCCCCACCCACCCACAGTCAAATGGGGGTTGGGGGGTTGGGGGGGATAGCCTTAGTAAACCAATTTTGCTAAAACCTACCTCTTGTACATGAGTGATGCCAAGGCTGGGCTACCATTAGGCAGTGAAGAAAGCTGCTCAGACAGCAGATACTGGAAGGCAGCAATAAAAGTTCTTTTACTGCTCCTCTTGAGGACCTTGACATTCCTGCTTCTTGCAAGATGGAGCTATGTGCATCTTGCAGTCTCCCAGTCCCTGCAGAAGCCTGCTACTGTCAGGTTGGGGGAGCACTTGTCCCATGGCCAGTCTTAAATACAATGTATTTGCTGTACAGAGTGGGCTTTTGCTTCAGGTGACAATATCTTGGCCTGCCCCACCTCCTACTGTTTTGGATACATAAACATCTGCACTCATAGGCTGAACATCAGAAAGATGGGGAACAATCCCATGCCAGATGCTCCTGATTACTTGTCTTAATGCTGTACTATTGCATTCCCCAATCTACCAAAACATCTTTGCAATCTAAGCAAGCCCTTTCTTTCCTCTCACTCCTCCATGGTTTGAAGATTATCAGTATTTGGAACAGCCTGATGGTATTCCTACTAAACCAGCACTTCTCCTTCCAGAAGTCAGTTGTTCTTCCCCAAAACTGTGGGCATCTTCATAGATGCAACCACTATTGTGGCTTATGAAGGTTGTCTTCCTCCAACCAAGCCCTCTCAGTCTAAAACTCAGAAATGTGACTAGAGTTTCTAGAGTACCACACCATGGCCATGGGGGATTCTGCAAGTTCTAGTGCAAAAATGTTATTTTCTTCAAGCTCTTTCTCAGACTAAAGTATCTACCCAAGTGTTTGCCAATGTAGTTGCCTTCTTTAGAACCCAAACTATTGTGATTCTCCTCCTTCCCTTAGTAACCTTTTGGACTCAGCATCTCAACTGCAGATTGGGTCAGGGAGATATCTAGAGCAGGGATGGGAACCATGTGGCTTAGGTTGCTACCATCTGCTGACCTGCTTAGAGCTGTCTGGTTTGGAATCCAGCAACATCTAGCCCTGATCTAAGGGAAACAAGAGGCAAGTCAAATTCCATGATGAACTTTTCAGTAGGGTTGCCAGGTGAGCAGTTTCCCATCCTCTGAAATTTCAGGGCCAAAGATTGAGACTGAAGGATATGTTACGTTGAAGCCATAGGAGGGACAAAACACTTCAGCTACCACAGCAAAATGGTGTGTGTGAGAGAGAGAAAGAGAGAGATAGTCAAAGTGAAGACGCAATGGTGAATTTATAGGCTAAGGAAATAGTATTTCCAAGAGTTTGCTTTCCAGAGTCTTCTGGGAAACATTTGCAGGCTGAAGGAAGTTTATTACTAAAAATGAAAGGAACACAAGAGTAAGTCTGGACCTATTGGTATGCCTCTGAGTGAACGACAGTATGTCAGGATGAACCTCCCTACCAAATCTGCCTAAGATTTGTTTTACAGAGTCTGGAGTTCCACAGCATATCTATATCAGATATCACTCTTTTGCATCAGATGAAATCCCTTGTACAGTCAACATTTCAAGCAAAAGGGCAAAGACCAAGACCGCTAAGAAGTGTCCTCAATGGGCTACTTCCAGTGTGTTTGCTATGTTTGATCAGTCTCCGATTCAAGAATTCAAGAAGGTGCCATATTCAAGATGAAAATTCTTGTTATTATTTAGGGTGTGGAAAAATATTAAAGAGGACAAACCCCTTACTCTGCACCTAATAATTTATAATGGGGATAAACCATTTAGAGTAGGGCCCACCGTATTCCTTCATCTAACTATGGGCCTGAAAATATTCAAACAGATTCCATGAAAAATCCCAGAAAGGTGAAAGAAAAAAATGAAGGAATTGTTAGAAAGGTATTTTTAAAAATGGGATTCTCATTTGGAATGATAGCTCTATGTAAAAAGAAAACATTACCTAAAATGAATATTTTGGAATAGTAGCCTTGTTAGTCTGTGTTTCAGGCATATCCGAGAATGAACAAAACAAAAGGCAATTCCCAGCCTTTCTAAAATTGCCAGATCAGCAGCTTTCCATTTTTTGAGATCAGGGCCATAGCCAGGATTCTAGATGGGAGTGGGGGGGGGGGGGGGGAGTGGGGGGGTCAAGCGGGGCAACAATGTCACACACTCATATATATAAAATTGGACCCCAGGATGGGTTGGGGGGGCTGTTAGCTCAGGAGGGTTGTTGCCCCCCCCCAGGCCCCCTCTGGCTACGGCCCTGCCTGAGATTTTTGGAAAACTTGAACCTGGAGAATGAACACCAAATCTTAAGTCTCAGGTGCAGAGTCTGAGACCTGGTGACCCAACATGACCCGAGGGAAATGTTCCAACATGAGTCTCTGTCCCTTTTTACCACCTGGATGCATCAGTTGCTGGCCTTTCTCTTTCCACATTTTCTCATTGTGCTGACAGGCCTCACTGTGCACCTCAACATTGTGCTAATTGGCTGCATAGCAAGAGAGTGCCCTAACTCATTATTGCCACCATTTTTGGCTTGGAAAGGATCACTGGAGTGAACACGTTATTCCATGCTGTGCTCCCTATGTTCTCAGTATGCAGAAGAAAAGGGGGGGAGGGTAATAGGAGGCAGTGGAGTCAAAGCCTGTCCAGCTGTTCAAAGATCCAACCATGAGGCCTAACTATCAATGTCTCTGAGTCAAATCAGAGTAGTATATTTATTTATTTATTTTTGTTTTAGAGGGGCCACATAAACCACACATTGAAGGATTTGTGCATGAAGGAAATTTCCATCTTTATACAACCAGGACATTGTGCATGTGTCTGTATAGACAAGGAACCTGGCTTGGGAGATTTGGCACACAGACAACAATGTGGGACATATACGTATGTGGACACCAGAATTGTATATGCTCAGAGATGGCCAGAGGAATCCTATAACCTGCAAACCAGAGGAACTGCACACAATGAGAGAAATGGCAGACAATGTAATGGCTTTGTTACATCATCCCTTGTGGACATTTGCATGCTTTCTAGACCGGGGTGCACAAACTACAGCCTGTGGGCTGGATCTAGCCCCAAAGCCAATTCATCTGCCCCATGAAGCCCTCGTTGCTCCCGGAGGTGGAAGTAAAATGCATCCGTATCTTGGATATGACAAACTAGGAGTCAGGAGGCCTGGTTTCAAATCCCCACTCAACCTTGGAGGCTCACTGGGGGAGTGGAAGTGGTAAAACCTTAAATAAATGACCTTGAAACCCGTTTTAGGATTTCTATGAGCTAGCTCCAATTTGATAGCACACATGACAACCATGTCAGCATACTGGCTGAGGTTAATGGGAGTTGTAGTCTGAATGATTGGAATTTTAGTGAAGGTCTTAGTATAATATAGTTTCCCTTTAAGGAACAGTAAGGCTCAACTCATCCCTGGCAGAAAAAAACCCTATCTGAGCTTGCTATCTAATCCTTAAGTGAAATGATGTTTATACACCAATATTCAGCAACTTTACCCATCTACCTATGTCTGAGTTTCACTTAAATCCATCCATCCTCTTTGTCCCATAATTCCACTCACCTTTCTTCATGCATTTCTTCCAGATCCGGCAACTCCATCACTCTGTCCTAGACTGTCACCAATTTGTCACTGTTCTTATTATGGGAGAAACATTAATAACACACCAGTTTTTTGTCAGAGGATTGAGCAGTGCTGAATACAGCGAGTGGGTTCTATTTCTTCAACTATGGCCATCTCGAAATAATATTTGTCTGCCTTTTCCAAACTCCTGGTTCACGTTTAGATGCTCAGTGTGTTGTAGTGGGCAGAGTGACAGATTAGGGCTCACAAAACTGGATTCAAATTCCTGTTCAACCATGGAAACTCACTGGGTCTGGTAAAACCACCCCTTAATTATCTGACTTGCCTTGAAAACCCTATTAGGGTTATTATCAGCCAGTTCTGATTTGATGGCATATAAGAACAGCAGGTCACATTTACATGTACTTTGGGTCCCACAATAACGATAGCTCAAGTCCTGGAAAAGTTGCCTTCTTTTGGACTACAGTTTCCAAGGCTGCTGTCTAGACGACCTTGGGAGCTATTGCACAAAAACAACTTTTCCAAGCTCTTTCATAGGCAACTCCTTCTTATCCTTCTGTGTTACACCTATCTATCTATCTATCTATCTATCTATCTATCTATCTATCTATCTATCTATCTATCTAATTTCCCACCCATCTAGGATATTTTCCCACTTTGGGTGCCTTACAGCACTTTAAAAATCTTTACAATAAGAAATTAAACATAAAGAACAAACAAACCGAGTATAGTTATAATAACAACCAAAAACAAAAATGATTGTCTCCCCCACCCACCCACCCACCCCGCCCTTTAAAAAACAACAACCACATACTGGTGATAGTAAAAGTTAGTCAAAACCTATTGCACGGTTGTTGATAGTATGTCCTTAAAAGCCTCTTTAAAGAGGAACGATTTTAGTTGTTTTTCAAAAATAAATAGAGATGGAATCTGGCACAGCTCAACCGGTAGAGAGTTCCCCAATTTGGTGCCACCCAATTTGGTGTCACAGCCTTTCTTGCTAATATCGGGGTCAGCACCTGGAACTGTACCATCTGGGCTGATGTTCTGAGGCTGATGACTCGTGTAGTTGTTGTTCTTTTGTACCATCAAGTCATTTCTGATTTATGGCACTCTTAATACAGTTTTCAAGGTATGGGAGAGGTTGAGGGAGTGGTTTACTATTGCACCCCCAGTGAGTTTGTTTGTTTGTTTATTACTCACATTTCTACCACCGCCCCCTCGCGAGGCAACTCCGAGCGGCTTACATATAAAACATAACAAATAAAAACTTTACAAAAACATTAAAATAGCATTAAAAATTAGATTTGTTTAAATTTTTAATTGTTTTAAATGCCCTCCCAATGCCGCATCACAAGATTTGCTAAAACTGACAGCCAGGGCAGTAGTTAAACAAGCCAGCCCAGGATTGCTATCTCCCCAGCCACCCTCACACCCGCTGTGCCAGCCAGGTCTTAAGGCTCTTGAGAAAGGATAAAAGCTCTGCTTGGAGGTGAAGTTCAGTTGGCAGGAGGTTCCACAGGGCCAGAGCAAACATGGAGAAGGCCCTCCTTCTCGCCACTCTAGCAGATGGAACAATTAGAGAGCTCCTCCAGTCCACTCTAGTGGGACGGGCAGGTGTCCTTGGGGCAACGCGGTCTCTTAAATATCCTGACCCACTACCATGTAGAATTTTAAAGGTCATCAACAGCACCTTGAATTGCACCCGGAGGCAAACTGGTAACCAGTGCAGCTCCCGGAGCAGCGGTGAGGTGTGGGCATAACGCCCACACCCCATCACCACCCGTGCAGCCACGTTCTGTACAAGCTGCAGCCTCCAAATGGTCATCAAGGGCAGCCCCATATAGAGCGCATTATAATAATCTAGTCTAGAGGTGACCAGAGCATGTGTGACCATGAGCAAGGAGTCCCGGTCCAGGAGCAGGCGCAACTGGTGAATCACACGAAGTTGTGCAAAAGCCCTCCTGGCCACGACTGCCACCTACTCTTCAAGCAATAGTCGTGATTCCAGGAGGACCCCCAAGTTACGCACCGGGTCTGTCTGGGGCAAAATAGTCCCATCTAGAACCAAAGATGGTAGCTCCCGGGATAACGCAGGGCCCCTAATCCATAGTCACTCAGTCTTGCCAGGATTCAGCTGTACCCATTGTCCCCCATCCAGACCCGCACAGCCTCCAGACACCTGGATAGGACTTTGACAGCCTGGATCACCACGGGCCGAGATGTACAACTGAGTATCATCAATGTTATCGAAGTCAATACCCTAAATCTGCACATTACTGCAGATTCACCAAGCAACACTAGACTATGTAGCTCCTAATTTCAAGCCACCCCAGAAGCCAAGCCATTGAACCTCCTGGCCTGAGACTGGGCATCTGAAGGAGGAGATTGCAGGAGCGTGTGTGAACTTTTCTTTGGAGCTTAGCTATAACTTTAACCACTGGGACAGGAGATCCAGGCAATTTTCTGCCTCATTTCTGTGCCAAGCTATAACTACAAACAGGACATTTCATAACTGCAGGAATGATGCTTGTGTAACTTGTTTATCAGCAGCTAGGGCATGCTGAGCCAGCTCAGGCAGCGTGCCCTAAGATGGGAAGCAATGCTATTAATTCTTATGTGAACGGGACATTTTTAAAAGTTCCTTCATTGAAGAAAGGGAGGAAGAAAGGACATATTTACTTGTTCTCAAAATACATACACTTACAGTACATTGTACAAAGAATGTTGTTATAGCTCAGTGTAATTTGCTTCAATGCAGACTATAATAGTAATCTCAGAAACGCAGAGCTGAAGTGGACCCATCAAGGAGGCACAGTGGGAAATCGAACTCTCAGCCTTTGGCTCCACTGCCAGATAGCTAAACTACTGAGCTATCCTGCAGTTCAATGGTAGCACAGCATGGGAAAATTACATTATTGACTCTTACTTCCCAGAATCCCCAATCAGAATGACCATGCTGACCAGGAATTCTTGGAGTTAGGATGAAAATAGCAATAGTGAATTATCGTTACAAGAGCAAAAAGCAGCAAGAAACAACTTGCAACAGTCCTCAGCCCTCTCCTCTAACTTGCCCAACGTAAGGAATGAGGCAGGACTACTCTTTTGACACTTCATTAGTGCCCTGGGGTTCTTTAAACTGCCAATGCTAATTCTGTTTTAATTTGGGCAACAGACAAAGCATTGCTTCAACCCTGTTGGAAAACCCCTTCTTGTTCTTATATGCCACCAAGTTGCCCCAATTTATGCCAATCCTATAAATCAGGGGTGTCCAATATTTTTGGGCCATGGACCGGTCACGTGGTTCAGTGGGCCGGTCATGTGGTTCAGCGGGCTGGTCACTTGGTTCCTTTCACCGGAAGTGGAAGTAAAACACGCCTTGCAATCTGTTTTGCAACAGGATGAGATAGATGTTAGGCTGCCATTTTCTCTGCTTAAATCAGGGGTGCCCAAACTACAGCCCGTGAGCTGGATCCAACCTCCAATGCTAATTCATCCAGTCCATGCTACACTTGTCGCTCCCAGAAGCAGAAGTACACTGTGCCCGGCTGGATGAATTGGCATTGGAGGCTGAGTCTGGCCCATGGGCCATACTTTGGGCATCCCTGCTATAAATGAGTGATCTGCATTATGTTAAATTCTCAACAGCCCTGCTCAGCTCTCGTATACTTATGCCTGTGGCTTCCTTCAGGAGAGTCCATCCATCTAATTTTGGTCTTCCACTTTCCCTGCTGTCTGCAACCTTCAATACATTATTGCCTTTCCCAGAGAATTCTTGCCTTCTCATGGTGTGCCTAAAATATGAGTCTCAATTCCATCATTTTTGCCGCCAGAGATGGTTCAGGCTTGATTTGTTTGCATTCCTGGCAGTCCAGGGTATCTGCAAAGCTTTCCTCTGGCGCCATATTTCAGATGAATCACTAAAGAGAAATGCCATTGTTCTGCCTGTAAAAGAAACTTTAGAACAATGCAAGCCAAAGTAGCAGCATCTGCATGCAGAACTCCCTGGTCATAGTGCATGGCTTTGATCTATGTCTTCAGGGAGACAACTGACGGTTAATTTGTCACAACAAAAACAACAAAGTGCTTTGTGGTGTCTTGAAGACTAATTTGGCATGGGTTGTCATGGACTGAAGCCCAATTTCTTTTCCAGATAAAGTGGACTTCAATCTATAAAAGCTTATAGCAGGTAAACTCTGTTAATCTTGAAGGTGTGTGCTGTTCTTTTTGCCTGCTTTCAAAATTTTCCCTAACCTAAGGCTGTCTCGAGAGAAAAGAAATCAAGGTATCTTCTCCAGCAAAGACATCAACTGCTCAGATCTGGAATCTCCCGATCAGAAGCAGCAGCCTTTCCAAAGATGACCTCTGCTTCAGCCTTGCCGGTACTCTGCTTTTTAATGTGGTGCATTTCCAGTCATGCAAAGGCTAAATAAACCGCAAAAATGTCATACAGAAATAAGACGCTTCAAAATTGTTAACCCTTGCAGGGTGTTTGCCAATTCATGTGACTTCAATCATATGAAAGCTCCTTTTCTGCTGGCGATTACAGATGATGAAATGGAGACATCTGTGAACACTTCACCATGTGACAGAAACTTGCCCCATCATGTAAATAATAAGGCTATCTAAATCCACAATCTATCTGTCTATTTAGGACTTGAGCAAACATTGTTTCAAATCTTTGAAGTTACATATTTGAAGGATATATCTTTAAATCCCAGGCCATATGTTTAGGGTTTGGGGGGAACTGTCATCCAAAAAAGTAACTTTTCAAAACTCTGTAAACAAGCCGTTCTGATCCCATTGAGATGCAGACATGTTATCCTGAGAACCATTATTTTCGCTTGAACTTTTTTTATATTGTCCTCAAGGTTTGACTAAGCTCTGTAATTACTTTTCACTGCAAGGACCTCACTTCCTGACCTTGTTCTCCTCTGCTGTATTAATTTTCTCTCTAAACTATGTATTTTCGGCCTTAGCAAACCCCATGCAAGCCACATTAGAGTCACACATCATTAGCTGCCAGATGAAACCGCTCAGGCGTTTCTGCAACTTTGCATTGTGTAATGTTAACATGGATGGATGTTTAAAATACTCCATAATCTCTTGATCAAGCAATCAGATTTCGTTAACTTTGACTGCTTGAAGGCCTTAGCTGGAAGGAGGTAATTTGGCCATTTATAAAAGGGGCATGTCCTGAGTAAGGTAATGCTCTTGTCCTGATAACCCTAAATATCTAAATGTTTGCAATTCTTGTACATATAGGGTCCTGCCAATATTCCTGGATGCCAGCTCAAGTGATCCCTGCTGATCCCCCAGGCTTGAATTGCAAGTCTTGCAGGCAGCTAGATCTTCTGGCAAAATATGATCTGTGTGACGAACTGACATCTCTCAGATCTTTGCCCACTTGTTTTTATTAGCTGGAGAGACCCATTTGTTCTTTCCACAGTTTCAGATCCCTTCTGCATGAAAAGAAAGAATTAAGAAACGATGTTTGCCTGTTTCCAAACCTTTATCCCTTAACCATGCAAGGTACATCAGTCAATGAATCTTGAGCATAAGATGGATAGCAGAGGAAGATTTAGTGTAAGTTGCACAGTGAAACAAAGTGAAAGGCTAGGGTACTGTTAGTCTAAACACTCAAAATTACATTTTGGCTTGCTGCCTGATACAATAAAGGTTTTTGTTTCTTTCAAAGACTGCAGCATTTCCCTGTGACATGATTAAAAAATGAAAATCAGAACAAACAAAACTTCCTCCTTACCATATGCAAACCCAAATCTCTTAATCAAACATCATGTCTTTGTTGAATGCCTCATGACATGTTTGAGAGCGATCAGAGCATGGAAGAGTTAACTCTTCTGGACTACAACTTCTAGAATGCCAACTGGGTAGCTAAAGTGTTGTACTTTTAAAAAAAATAATAATGTTTCCAAAATATGATTCCCTAGAAACTAGGCTGGGCTTATATACTCCTTTGAAGAAGACAGTCCACTGGAAGAGCTGCCCTTCTTTTAGGGCAGGGATTATCAACCTGTTGCCCATGGGGCACATCCAGCCCATGGCACCATTTCATGTGGCCTCTCTCCTCCTCCTCTTCCGGAAGTGCCATGTGGTGGAGGAAGGGTAAAATGACCTTCTGGGGGCCCCAAAGCTGTCTGAGGGATTGTGACTCGGCCCCCAGCTTAAAAAGGCTGAGAACTCCTGTTTTAGGAGATGTACATCCTTCGTTCTGGGGACATGAAAGTGACCACCCTATCCACTCATCCTATGAGTTTCTTGGCTGAGCAGCAAAAGTAGAGTTTTTTATAGTAGATGTATATAATTTTGTGTGTGTGTGCGCACGCGTGTGTGTGTGTGTAATCATATATTCCCTCTCCTTGAGAAATATCTCTCCACTCCAAGAATAACAGATAGATGGAGTGTTTTGCTACTTCATTCAGGAATGTACAGGATTAGAAGTGAAAGAGGACACTTTGGTGGAAAAATCTAGGTTTTAATAAAACTAGTTTCTTGAGGTACAAAAATCCCCCATATTGTCTAGGGAAGACTGTGAGTTTGTAGCCCACCAAAAGTAGTTCCAGAAAATACCAGATAGGAAGGAATTGCACCCTGAACTATATGCCGTATTATATTTCTTGATCTCTGTTCCTTCAGGTACAATGGTCCCAATCTGGTGCTGAAGTATGACAAAGCGCAGGGTCGGCTGGTGAATCTTGCAGTGAATGAGCATAGCTCCCCTTACTATGCACTACGGGATCGCCAAGGCAATGCAATTGGTGTGACAGCCTGTGACATTGATGGAGATGGACGGGAAGAAATCTACTTTCTCAACACCAATAATGCTTTTTCTGGTATGTGTGAAAACCACCCATTCCTGACATTAAGCTTGCCACCCACAGCCAAATTAAGGCACCATACTGTTCACATGGAACCCTATGAATGTCTTGATCACCATCTCTCATCCTCCAATATCTATGTATCTTTGATATTAAAACCACAAGGACCTGCCTATGCATCAAAGATCACCGTACAATACTTATCAGACTTGTAGGATTTATTAGATTATTGCACTCTCTTGTCACCAGTGAGATCTAATGAAGTATAGAGGATAGAGTGATGGACTAGGCCTCAGGACAGGTAAAGGTAAAGGTCGCCCTTGCTTAAAAGCCAGTCATATCTAACTCTAGGGTTCAGAGGATACCTGTGTTCAAATTCCCTTTCAACCATGGAAACTCACTGAAGGATAGTAATGGTAAACTACTCCACTAGTATCTTGCACAATTTGAAAATCCAGTTAGAGCCTCCTTAAGGTGAAAATGAATTGAGTGCACAAATTACCAAGCCTACAGTATCTCAATTCATATGTACTCTGTCACTTTTATCTTATAATATCCATTAAAGCAGGGTTTATAAACCAGTAGGCCACTAGATGTTAATGAATTGCTACTTCTATAATTCATCAGCCTTGACCAGGAATCAAAATTTGCAAGGCCATAGAATTCCCAGATACTCATTAAATACAAGGCTCTGAGCTATAAACTCTAATGTATCCATTGATGGCAAACATGGGATTTTTTAAAGGGTTTCTGTAAGATTGCTATGCCTTTAAGTATTGTCCCATCATAACAATCTTACCAACATCAAGTAATTCCCAGTATGGCACCAACACCATGCTGCAAAAAAAATCATGATAGCAATCCAAAAAGGGCTATAGGGTGGCCCTAATGGTCTTCCTTCTTAGGTTCCTTTTTTGTCTGATGTGCTAGCAGTGCAGGGTTTGTACTCTCACCTGGTTTGCTTTGGGGCTTTTTCATCAGCTAGCCCTGAGCCACTGATTTTAGTTTCTTGACCTTCACTGACCACCAGGGTGGGATGTTTCAAGGCTACAGTTAATTTCCCAGTTGAATGGTTTTGTCGATTCTCTGGCAGTAGCAGGGATGAAGTGGGGGGGGGGGGGGAGGGCATGGTTGCTGACTCAGGGCTTTGCCACATCTCCAGCTGCCAGGAGGACTGCAGCGCAGGGAGCTTTGGAACTCCTGGGAAGGATAAGTTCTTCTGTGGGCAAGGAGACATTCCTTGGGGCAATCAGATTGGGAGAAACAAGACAGAGGAAGTAATTATTTGCCCCGCACCATCACTTTCTTCATGTTGTCACACTTCTTTCCACAATCTAGTGGCTAAAAGTATCATCATTTTCCCAAGTTCAGAATAGCTTTTTTAAAAAAAAAAAACCAGCAGTTTCCCATATCTGGAGGCGTTCTGAGAGTTGTAGTTCAAAGAGTAACTATTTCCAAACTATGTTTCTCTTTGGGAAGGTGCTTTAATTTCAAAGCGAAGCTTGCAATGTTGATTTAGGAACAGAAAAAGATTGGCACTAGCCCAAAGGTTTGTCCTGGGTGATTTCATAAGTACATGTGGGAATCCTTGGGAAATGCAACTTACTCAGATCTGGCCACATATTTCTCATTATGCTGGCCATATACTTATCACTATGCTGGTTTTTTGGCTGCTTCTAGAATTGTAGGGGTTGGAATGTTTATGGAAATAACAATTGCTCTTCTTTCCACCACGCCTAAATGTCTTCATTGTGAACTACTAGTGATGGTGTTCTGGGGCAACCTACATAGAACAGGGTGCTGTATCCCCCTCATGTGTGCACCCATCCAAAGTTGGACTGTCCCCCTTCACCTGCACCATTGACCTGTTCATGGCTCCAGTTATCTGTCTTCTTGACACACCTAATTACTGCTTTGCAGCTGCCAAAGGCTCCTGCTCCCTAAATCAGCCATTCACATTACTTATGGCGTCAAGACCCAGCCAGTGCCTGCCATTGATTTTTCCTTTCCCCTTTATGATGTACATGGCTCCGCACTGCTCTGGCACATTTTCCCTTAATGAGTTTATTCTTCTGAACCTCCCTTACCAGCCTTTAAGCTTGTTTGGGGGGGGGGGGAGTGTATTCATTGTAGTAGAGTCCCACTCTCCGTCCTGCAGTGCAGGCTAGCAATTCTGCATGGGACGAGGGTTGGAGGAAGCCCAAAGGCTAATGATCAGGAACAGGTGCCAAGCAAGAAAGCAATGAGGTTGCAGGCTGGATTTGGTCATCACACAAAAAAGGGCCACAGTGGCTAAGTCAAGGGCCGCGGTGGCTTAGTGGTTAAGACACTGGAAGGTCAGCGGTTCAAAGACCCGAGTATTGTGTGACAGAGTGAGCTCCCATCATCTGTCCTGCTAGCCTACCAGTTTGAAAGCGAGAGATTACAAGTAGATAAATAGGTACAGCTTTGGTGGGAAGGTTAAACAGCCTTCTGGTGTCTAATCATGCCTCCCACATGACTACGGAAAGGTCTGTGGATGCACCATTGACTTGTTCTTGGCTCCAGTGATCTGTATTTTGACACACTTAGTTTTGGCTATGAACGAAGATGAGCACCGTCCCCTAGAGTTAGACACAACTTGCTCTCAAGCAAGGGGAGACATTTGCCTTTACCATTACACAAAAGCATCTAGATACAGGTAGCCCCATGCGGACAGCATGATGTTGCTTTTCAGGTGAGGTTTATGACACGTTCCTGTTCCCAGCCTCCTACAGTCCATGTAGCCTTATTGATGGCTTGTTGCCCAAAGATTGCTTAGGGTTCTGCAGAAAGTTATGCATAACTTGAGACTAAAGGTCTTTTTTGTATGATAGTCTATTAAACCCTTCAGCCAGTGTGGGAAATGGCCAAAGTGGCTGAGGGACTATGTAGTTGATCGCCCACAAAAGGAAGTGTTCCAGTTCGTTAGTTCGTTCATTCATTCTTTCTTTCTTTCTTTCTCCTAAAGAAGACCCAAAGTGGCTTAAATTGGTTCCAAATTCTTCTCAAATTGCTTCTCCAAATTTATAATGTGGGGGGAAAGCTAGTTTTACACAAGGCTATGAAATACTTAATGGCATATCATACCCTCTCCCAGGTGTAGCTACCTATACAGACAAACTGTTCAAGTTTCGCAACGGGCGCTGGGAGGACATCCTCAGCGATGAGGTGAATCGAGGTGTGGCAAGCCGTTTTGCTGGACGCTCTGTTGCATGTGTGGACAGGACGGTGAGTGCAAGGGTAGGAGGGGATGGGGCCACTGGAGGTATTTTTAAGGACTGTTGCTCTTTGCCCAATTTGAGGAAGGCAGGCAGCTAGTTGTGAACTAAAGAGACATCACCAAAGGAATGACTATAAGGAAAGAAAATGTGGCCTTGCTGTCCACCAGACTCCTTAGTGGACACAGTCTGTCCCTCCTCCATGGCTGTCAGGACTCCCATCAGGGGCTGCCATGCCAGGCAGGTGCCGGGCTGCTGATAAACACCACCTGTCTGGGTGATTTATGCCCCTGTCATCTGTGCTTTTTTCTCCTTCTGCCTTGTGTGGTTTGTTTTCAAACGATTACTACTAAATCAGGATGCCATGAGAGAACAATGGGGGGCAGGGTGGTGGTGGACAGACAAGTCTGAGGCAGCCCGGGGCATGAAGGATGGGTATCTTTCTCTAGAGAGAAAGCCCATATGCAGGGAGGAAAAACGAAAAAACCAGAGGTGGACGATGCTGGTTTTATGCTTCTTTTCTGCTGTCTCCTATTGAGTCTCCTTTACCAGAATCATCCCACTCTTAAGGTCCTGGCCTCTGGAAGCCATTTTGTCTCTGCCCACATGCTGAGCAGGGAGGCTACTCACCTGGAGACACCTCATGTTCTTCCTACAGGGCTCTGGCCGCTATGCCATCTACATAGCTAACTATGCCAATGGGAGAGTGGGCCCACATGCCCTCATCGAGATGGACACCGCTGCCAGTAACCCAGAACGCGGCATCGTGGCCTTGAATGATGTGGCTGCTGAGGCTGGAGTCAACAAATTCACAGGTGTGAGGACAGAGGGGTGCGCATTGAAAGCCCAACACAATGGAGGGAGGGTAACAAGCAGGCATTGGCTGAGTCTTTGCTAATGACGAGACGATGGGTGCTCCGCTACAGTTCGTGAAGGGACTGGTTTTGTAGAGTAGCAGAGGAATAAGCTTATTTCCCCCTCAGTAGTAGTAGTTTCTTCTCATGCTGTGTGGTGCCTGCCTCTGCCACTATAGCATATCAAGCAACAAGACTCCTTATTGTTTCCTCGGCAATAAAGTTTTACAGGGCTAGGGCGCCAATCTGATGCCCAACCCTCCTCCTTTCTCATCCAGGCTTGGGACTGGCAATGGCAGAGTTTCTTTCCCCTCAAGAGGTACAAAATGTGCTAAAGCACCTTTTGGCAACTTCCTACATGCAACATTTTGAGTCACTTAACAATACAATACTGGCAGGATAGCTCAGTGCTTTAGGTTTTTGGCTATGCCAGAATTTGGGAGTTCAGTTCCACACTGTGTCTCCTAGGAGAAGACCCAGCCTGTAAAGTCATGGGCAAGCTACACAGTCCCAAGGTGTCCCCAGAACAAGAGAATGATAAATCACGTCTGTCTATCTGGAAGGGTTGTCATAAGTCACAACTGACTTAACAGCATATAATTATTATTGTAACAATACTCCAGATGTTTCAACAGTATGGAGCATTGTTGAAAAAACAATGTGGTGCCCGCACAACTGCCATGTTGTTTAGGTAATTTTACATGTTCTTTTTTTAAAAAAATCTTACAGCATCCTAGACCAGTGATGGCAAACCTTGACACTCCAGCTGTTCTTGAACTTCAATTCCCAGAAGCCCTGATCAGCAGGAGTGCTGACTTAGACTTCTGGTAATTGAAGTCCAAGAACACCTGGAGTGCCAAGGTTCGCCATCACTGCTCTATACTAACAATACCCAGGGCATTGGGTGTGGGGGAGTTGGCCATTAGTTCAGTTGCAGTTGTCAGAAACCAGAACTTGTGTAGGAGGAACTTCCCTCATGATAATCCTGGATCTATCTCTATGACTGGCGTAGAGACCGGCAAGGCACGCCACAAAGTTTGCCAAGAGAACCCTATGGACCAAAACAAAAGGCAAAACAAGGGGATGCTCAGCACAGCAGATCTGAAAAGGGGGAGGGATATGAAAGGGGGAGGAGAAATACAGTGTTGCAGGGAACAATACTGCATAGGGACATGGAATGTGAGATCTATGAATCAAGGAAAACTGGAAGTGGTAAAAAATGAGATGGAAAGAATAAGCATTGACATCTTGGGCATCAGTGAGCTCAAATGGACAGGGATGGGTGAATTCAGCTCTGGAAACCATCATATCTACTACTGTGGGCAAGAAAACCTTAGAAGAAATGGAGTAGCCATAATTGTCAATAAAAGAGTGAGAAAAGCAGTAATGGGATACAATCTCAAAAATGACAGAATGATGTCAGTCAGATTTCAAGGCAAACCTTTCAATGTCACTGTGATCCAAATATACGCACCAACCACTGGTGCAGATGAAGCCACAATGGACCAGTTCTATGAGGACTTACAACACCTCATAGAACAGACACCAAGAAATGATGTCCAAATTATATTAGGAGACTGGAATGCCAAAGTAGGAAATCAAAAAGTGGAGGGAATAACAGGCAAATTTGGTCTTGGAACACAAAATGAAGCAGGGCAAAGATTGATAGAGTTCTGCCAAGAGAACGCACTGGTCATAGCAAACACTCTCTTCCAGCAACACAAGAGGCGACTTTACACATGGACATCACCAGATGGTCAACACCGAAACCAGATTGACTACATACTCTGCAGCCAAAGATGGAGAACCTCCATACAGTCAGCAAAAACAAGACCTGGAGCAGACTGTGGCTCAGATCACAACCTACTGATCGCAAAATTCAGGCTTAGACTAAAGAAAATAGGGAAAACACGGAGACCAGAAAGATATCACCTAGACAGCATCCCTAAAGAATACACGGTGGAGGTGATGAACAGATTTAATGGCTTAGACTCGGTAGACAGAGTACCGGAAGAATTATGGACGGAGATGAGGGACATCATGCAGGAAGCAGCAAAGAAAAACATACCAAAAGAAAAGAAGAGTAAGAAAGCAAAGTGGTTGTCTGATGAGGCTCTTAAAATAGCAGAGGAAAGAAGGAACGCAAAAGTCAAAGGAGAAAGGAAAAACTACAACCATTTGAACACAGAATTTCAAAGAAAAGCAAGGAGAGATAAGGAAAACTACCTAAAAGAACAGTGCAGAGAAATGGAGGAAAACAACAAAAGAGGCAGAACCAGAGATCTTTTCAAAAAAATTGGGGAAGTCAAGGGAACATTTAAAGCAAAAATGACCATGATAAGGGACAAAGACGGAAAGGAGCTAGCTGATGCAGAAGAAATTAAGAAAAGATGGAAAGAGTACACAGAGGAACTTTACAAAAAGGACCTCAACACTCCTGATAGTCACAATGATGAAGAAATTGAACTTGAGCCTGACATCCTGGAGAGCGAAGTCATAAAGGCCCTAAAGAGCACTGCAAACAACAAAGCTAGTGGAGATGATGGTATCCCAGTTGAATTTTTCAAAGCGCTAAAAGATGATGGCGTCAAATTACTGCATTCAATATGCCAGCAGATTTGGAAAACAAAACAGTGGCCACAGGATTGGAAAAGATCAGTATACGTCCCAATCCCAAAAAAGGGCAATGCCAAAGAATGTTCAAATTATCGAACAATCGCGCTCATCCCACATGCCAGCAAGGTGATGCTCAAGATAATACAGGACAGACTTCAGCAGCATGTGGAGAGAGAATTACCAGAGGTGCAGGCTGGTTTCAGAAGAGGCAGGGGGACTAGAGACCACATCGCCAACATACGCTGGATCATGGAGAAAACAAAGGAATACCAGAAACAAGTTTACTTTTGTTTTATTGACTACACTAAGGCATTTGACTGTGTGGACCACAACAAGATGTGGCAAGTAATTAAAGAGATGGGAATACCAGAGCACCTCATATGCCTCCTGAGAAATCTGTACATGAACCAAGAAGCAACAGTTAGGACAGAACACGGAATGACAGAGTGGTTTGGAATAGGAAAAGGAGTAAGACAAGGCTGCATTTTGTCACCATGCCTATTCAACCTATACACAGAGCACATAATGCGCAGTGCAGGGATGGAGGAATCACAATATGGGATTAAAATCGCTGGGAGAAACATCAATAATTTGAGATATGCAGACGACACCACCCTAATGGCAGAAAGTGAGGAAGACCTAAAGAATCTCTTGATTGGGCTGAAGGAGGAGAGTGCAAAAGCTGGCTTGAGACTCAATATCAAAAAAACCAAGATAATGGCAACAGGCCCCATCAGTTCCTGGAAAATAGACGGGGAAGAAGTAGAAGCAGTGACAGATTTTACTTTCTTAGGATCAAAGATCACTGCAGATGGGGATTGCAGCCATGAAATAAAAAGGCGACTGATTCTTGGGAGACAAGCGATGAGAAACCTGGGGAACATAGTGAAAAGCAGAGACATTACATTGCAAACAAAAATTAGAATAGTCAAAGCAATGGTTTTCCCAGTAGTAATGTATGGATGTGAGAGCTGGACAATTAGGAAAGCTGAACGCAGAAGAATAGATGCCTTTGAAATGTGGTGTTGGAGGAGGGTTTTGAGAGTCCCCTGGACAGCGAGGAGAACAAATAGGTCAATCTTAGAAGAAATTAACCCTGACTGCTCATTGGAAGGTCAAATAGTAAAGATGAAGCTAAAATACTTTGGACATCAAATGAGAAGGGAGGATTCACTTGAGAAGGCATTGATGTTGGGAAAGGTGGAGGGCAAAAGAAGAAGGGGGAGGCCAAGGATGAGATGGCTAGATGGTATTATAGACACAATGGGCACAGAGCTGGGAGGGCTGAGGGGGATGGTAGAGGACAGAGGCGCCTGGAGGAAAATGGTCCATGGGGTCGCAAAGGGTCGGAGTCGACTGTGCGACTGAACAACAACATCTCTATGCCCGGTTCCATCAATACTGAGAAAAGCACCTGGTGACCTTAGCATTGTTCTTAGTCTATGTGGCACTGAATTGTCACTAACCTGTTTTGTATTAATTGAGAGAAGCTTGTGCTTGTTGAAAGAGTAGACCATAATGTCACTGTGAAATTCAGTGTCCTTATAACTAACCGTGGGGAGACATCAGAGGGAATGAGATGCTAAAAACTGGCGGATGCTCTTCTTGCCTTTAAACAGTGACCAATAAACCACCCTAAGAACTGTCTCTGGCCTCACCAGAAGCAGCTGATGGGGTGGGTCTGCAGCTTTCACTGTTCCTCTTCTCAGGGGGTCGGGGCGTAGTTGTGGGGCCCATCATCAGCGAAGCAGCCTCTGACATCTTTTGTGACAATGAGAATGGCGCCAACTTCCTGTTCCAGAACCAGGGTGATGGTACCTTCATAGATGTAGCCCCCAGGACTGGTGAGTATGTGGTCCAGATGACAGTGTTTCAAACCCTTGAATGAGAAGAGAAAAACTATCACATAATTTTTTCATCTCATATTCCTTGCAGAAGAGTGGGTAAGTGTCTGGCCACGTGTACAAGCTCAGCCACTGGTAATTTCGTGTCTGACTGATCACTAGGATTTAACGAGGTGTTAGAAAGGTATCCATCACTGACGTGCTGCTGATGACACCTGTTCTTTTTAGAACTACTCATTTCTCATCAGCCTGAAAATAGAAACTAGATGGCTAGTTGCTCCAGTAGTTCTACAGCCCTTGTTGTAAGGGCTGCTTTCTCAATTGGCCACCTTTGCCACGTTTTCCACCCTGAAGACCTCTCTGCTTTGCCCTGGACAACTGCAGGTGTACTGGGAAATAGCAATAGCAATTACACTTCTATACTGCCCCAATAGCACTTAGTGAACTCTCTGAGTGGTTTACAGGTAATTAGCATTTTACCCCCAACATGCTGGGTACTCATTTTGCCAACCCGGGAGGATGGAAGAGTGAGTAAACTTTGAGCCCTGGTTAGGATCAAACTCACAATGTTCTTGCTGCAGTACAGCAGCTTGACCACTGCATCACCAGGGTTCTGAGATCAGTCTTCTTGCCTCCTCTGCCAGTGTATGGAGCCCAGTTCCTACTTGGAGGTGGAGCCTCACATTGGCAAAAGGAAAGGCTCAGCTCAATACATCAGGCTTACACACATATATCTGTTTCACTCCCCTGTACAGGCTTGGATGATCCCTACCAACATGGCCGTGGCGTAGCACTGGCAGACTTCAACCGGGACGGTAAAGTTGATATAATCTACGGCAATTGGAATGGACCACACCGGCTTTACCTGCAGATGAATGCAGGTGGACGCATCCGCTTCCGAGTAAGTACCTGTGGAAGGGCCAAATTACCATAGCGCCCGTATCTGCTGGGCAATGAGAAGGGGGAAGGTTATAGGGGTCCAGTGGTTGTGGAACCTAAGGGCCACAACTTGGTAATTAGGAGATGATAAAACATTGTTGCTCCAGAGGTGTATTCTTCAAAACTGCCACCTCTGCACAATGAACGTGTAAATAAAGTCTTTTCTCAAGACCACATCCCATCAAAAATGCAAACTAATTTGAAACTTGTGATGCTGTGAAACCTTAATGGAGTATAATCAAATATTTTGCACTTCTTAAGGCAGCTCTGCTTGCAATTGGAAAGGTATCGTTTATTTATTTTTGTTTCTATCCTATTGAAGATTGGAATGCATAGATTTGATTCTGTCACCAAAGAGTCCTGTTTGTCACTGTCTCCAGATGGGTTGCCAGGCGTTCCTTGTTTTAAATGATTGTCTCAAAATTCAGGGTCACAGACCTAGACTATTCCTTAGTACAGGAGTTCTCAATCTTTTGAAGCCGGAGGCCGGGTCATGCTCCCTCAGACAGCTTTGGGGGCTGGACAGCCATTTTACCCTTCCTCCACCACATGGCACTTCCTGGTGTGGTGGCGGCAGTGGGGGCCACATGAAACGGTGCCATGGGTCACATCCGGCCCAGAGGCCGCAGGTTGAGAACCCCTGCTTTAGTATCTTTGAAGTAGAGAGCTGATTGGATTGCTTGCTAGGTATCTGGTTGTGGAGCCAGAGGTTGTCAGTTGACTTCCCCACTTTGCTTCTCAGAAGACAAGCCAGCCTATGTAATCATGGGCAAACTGCACAGAGCCAGGTTGCCCGCTGAAGAAGGGAATGGTAAACCACTTCTGTGTACTGTATTCTCTCCCTGGAAAACCCTGCAAAGGATTGCCATAAGTCAACATTGACTTGAAGACACTCAATTATTATTATTCCAGATCTGGCAGCCTTTTCCTCCCCTTGTTCTTCATTCAGGCACTTCATGAGCTATCCTTGCAAATGAGTCTACTGTACTTGTTGACCTCCCCCACCTGGAGCACTGTTTTCGCCTCACCCCTTCATCTCAGCCCAACACCACAAATACTCCTGCCAGCTAAGCCCTTTCCTAGACGTGAACTGTCCTTTAGGCCCTGCTCCAGCTCAAGCCCTGCCCCACTAATCCCCATCCTCCCCCCAGGACATTGCCACGCCCAAACTGTCCATGCCATCACCTGTCCGCACCGTCATCGCTGCTGACTTTGACAATGACCAGGAGTTGGAGGTCTTCTTCAACAACATCGCCTATCGCGGCTCGTCCGCCAACCGCCTCTTCCGGTGGGTGAGAGCCACATGGCCACCAGAGACTGGGGCAGTGGGCTCCCCATCCTTCTAGGCCCTGGGCACTGCAGCAAGGGCTTCCCCACATCAGACTCTGGGTAAATTCACTTCTTTGGGAAGACCTGCATGTATCCCCGGGAATATGGGTGGAGGGAGGGCTGGCTCCTTGACCTAGAATATTATGCCATTTCCTCCTCTGTGTTGTAATTTACAGGTGTGAAGTAGTTTGGTAGGAGGGGAGGGCATGTCCTGTCCTGGGCTGTCCCTTCCCCCAGACCTCTGATACTGCTGTGATGATGGAGCTCCTCCCCACATTGCTACTGGCACAGCCGGTCTGTTCTGCCAAGACCACCTCCCTGGAGGATCTGGCTTTCGCTAATTAGCACTTACGCAGAGTTCCCCATTAATTGTAGGCAATCAATGGCTCGTTAAGCAAAGCCGCTTACATTTCTCAAGCTAATAAAGCGATAGCAGCAGCCTGTGGCAGCTCTGGGGAGTCCACACAAAGACCTGTTAGACTGCAGGTAGGCAGGGCCACTTGTGGAGAGGTGAGCACTGCCAAGAGAAAGCTTAGTGTGTGTGGACACGAGGGCAGTGTCTCCTCCAGTAAGAGAACTGCCCTACTGGGGGCACATGGGTTGAAGCAGAGAGCATCCATTGGTCCCTCCTATAGCCCCTTTCTGCTTCAGGGTCACCCGCCGGGAACATGCAGACCCAGCCATTGAGGAACTGAATCCTGGTGACGCTACAGAGCCTGAAGGGCGTGGCACGGGTAAGTGACTATGTTTTCTGATGGTGGGGTGGGATTGTGTAGTTTTGCTTCGCAAGAGGAGGGTTAGCCTGTGAGACAAGGGTGCCCAAACTTTGCGGACCTTGGGCTGGTCACGTGGCTCAGTGGGCCGGTCATGTGGTTCCTCCTGCTGGAAGTGGAAATAAAAAAACCTTGGAACTTGTTTTGCAACAGGAATTTAAGCTGCCGTTTTCTCTGCTTAAACCAAGGGTGCCTCTGCCCCTGATGCCAATTCATCTGGCCCACACCACCCTCATCGCTCCCGGAAGTAAAACGTGTGACGAGGGCAGGGCGGGGTAGATGAATTGGCGTCGGGGGCCAGATACAGCCAGAGGGCCATAGTTTGGGCACCCCTGTGGTGAGAGATGAAACTACAGGTGCATATGGAGGGGCAGATCTTGGGTCAGTTTTAACTCTCCATTGGTGAGCTCTTCTCTGCCAGGAAGCATCAATGACTGCTTTTGAACAGAGGCCTCTTCCGGCTAATGTTTGGAAAGGTGTTGACGCAGGCGCTCCATCTGTTGTCCCTAAGGAATTTTCTCTCATTAACAATGATGGAGGAAGAGCGGAACCCAGTGAAATTCATGATGCTATCAGCAATTGAACCTGGATCTCCCAACTTCCTGTCCAGCTCTCTAACAATTGTATGATTATGGTCTTCATGCCCATCCGCAGCTCTAGCATGCGGTCCTCATCTCCGTTTACAGCCAAAGAGCCAGCGTTGTCTGTGTGTGCAGACATTTTCGTGGTCATATGGCAGGCTTGACTCGACACCAGAGCACATGGAACACTGTTACCTTCCCACCAAAGCAGTGCCTATTTATCTAATTGCATTTTCTTGCTTTCGAGCCGCTAGATTAGCAGGAGCTGGAACAGAGACGGGAGCTCACTCTGTCATGCAGCACTTAGGTCTCAAACTGCCACCCTGCCAACCTTACAGTCATCAAGTTGTGGTATTTTTGAACCACAATTGGGCGTGCCCTGGTAATGGCAACCTTGTGGCTTCATTTTGGCAGTTTCACATCTGGCTTAAAAAAAGTCGTCAAGTGCAGCATCTTAACCACTAAGGCACAGGGAGAGACAGCCAATACCACCATAGGCAGGTCAAAATGGGAATGAGGATGCGAAAGACCACATTCCTCCAACTTGCTCATTTTGAACGTTATGCCAGTCTGTGCCTGTGGAAGGGCAGGAGTCAGGAAAGAGATGCTGAAAGAGACCTTGAATTACTAAAATTGTGTCATTCCAGGAGGGGCCGTGGTGGATTTTGATGGTGACGGCAGGCTGGATCTGATCCTGTCGCATGGTGAGTCCATGGCGCAGCCGCTCTCTGTCTTCAAAGTCAATGAGGTAAGTTCAAAAGAATGTGCTCTTCTCATAATGTGTGTGGATCAGGGCCATACCCAGGGGGTGGCCTGGGTGGGCATTACCTACCCTGAGCTAGCAGTTTGGCCACCCTCAAACTCCCGGCTGCTTATATATATGATATATATACATGCAGTGTTGGGGTTCAATTTTTTTTTACTACCTACTCTTTGGGTGTGGTATGGTGGGCGTGGCCAGGGGGAAGGCCCTGCATTGCACCCAAATTGGGACTACTTTATTTCAAAACTTGGATCGGCAGGGCCAGCCAGAATTTCTGCTGCCGGTTCTGGCAAACTGGGGCGAACCTGCTGAATCTCAACACTGCATATATGACATTGTTGCCCATCCTAAAAACATATTCGCCCACCCACATCTAGAATCCTGGCTATGGCCCTGGTGTGGATCCCAAACCACATATCTACAAGCATGGCCCATCTCCCTCTAGTTGTTGTTGTTTTTTCTTCAGCCTGATCCCCACCTTATGCTTGGCTGAGTCTGTGTCTTTCCACAGGGTGCCGTCAACAACTGGCTGCGAGTGATTCCACGTACACGCTTTGGGGCATTTGCTCGTGGTGCTAAAGTCGTGTTGTTCACGCGGTACAGTGGTGCCCACCTGCGCATCATTGATGGCGGGTCTGGCTACTTGTGTGAGATGGAGCCTGTGGCCCATTTTGGCCTGGGTGAGTGCAACGGAAATCAGGTAGGGCTTGAGACACAGAATAGCATTGCCTTCCAGGTATCTTCTTGTCCCAGCCATTCTTCCAACCATGCCAATAATACACAATTTCCAGAGGTAGTGAATCTTCTCTACCTTTCTACCCCATGGCCCGCCATATCTCAGAAATGAGTTTTTTTTAAAAAAAAAAACTAGGATCCAGATAATTATACATCAAATTTGGCAACTGGGGATTCCAGAATTTGTCATCCTAAAATAACTTTTTTTCATATCACTAGAAAAGTTGAGAATTTAGTTCTGATATCTCGCTAAGTCTGAGGTTATCTTCACGGTCTTATATCCAGCTGTTGAGGGTGATTGGGGTGGAGTGGCCCAATTGTGTCTATACCAGGGGTTCCCAACCATTTCAAGCTGGGGGCCAGGTCATGTTCTCTGTCAGCTTCGAGAGCTGGACAGCCATTTTTCCCTGCCTGCACGATGGGTGTGGCCATTTTGTCCCAACAGCTTCAAAGGGTGCCCATTTTGTTCTTGAATGCCCTTGAAGGTGTGGGGGGGCACATGAAATGGTGCCATGGGCTGGATCCAGCCAATGGCATTAAGTTGGGAACCCTTAGTTTATACCCATGATGGTGAACTTTGGCACTCAAGATGTTCTTAGACTTCAATTCCCTGAAGCCGAAGCACCCTGTGAATTCATAGGAATGGGTTTACTGCAATTCATCCACCCTGCGCTGCCCTTGTCACTCCGGAAGCGGAAGTAAAACGCGCCCTTACGGTTAAAACTCTTCTGGGTTAACCCTTCCTCCCTATGGGCGTGTTTTACTTCCGCTTCCAGAGCGACGAGGGCAGCATGGGGCGGATGAATCGCAGTAAACCCATTCGTGTGGATTCACAGGGTGCTTGGGCTTCTGGGAATTGAAGTCCAAGAACATCTGGAGTGCCAAGGTTTGCCATCATGGGTCCATATTGTAATTAGGGCAACCCATCCTATTTTGAGACCTCATCAGCAGTTAAATTCAGTTACCCCACTTTATTGTAGCCCATCCCCAGTATATATGCACACACTGGGAAGGGGAAAAATAGAGTGGGTCTCTAAGCCTTCTTCACTCCAGGGAAGGGACAAAATACAGCTCTAATTAGCTGTAAGGCTGCTTTACCCTAGCACCTGTCACTGATGCGACTCAGCGATGGACTCAGAGGTAAAAGCCAAACAGTGCTTTGCAGCTGACAAGAGAAAACTTCCCCCATTCAGGTACAAAGCATTGTCAATGCACATACACCCCAATGATTGGCTTCCTACCATTGCGGGGAGGGTAGATGATCTCTTTGTACCTACCTAAGGATATTTCCCTATCAGGTGCAAAGCATCTTCCTTTCCTCATCTCACCCCACCCACCCCATTCCTTCTCTTTACATTAATGGGGGATCTCCCCCCTATCATGCAAAGTCTTTTTACTTCCCATCTGGTGCTGCCAATCAGCTGCTGGAACAATCATTCTCTATCCACAGGAATACTGTTGCTGCTGCTACCCCCCATACACAACAGTGCATAAGGGGCAAAATGTTGTTTGAACAAGAGGATTGTGCCCAATGGCATTATGCTTCTCCTCCTGACCTTAAGCAGCTTATTTAGATCAAGTATCTACACACTCCAGGGGACTAAGGTGGCATAGTGGTTGAGATTCTGAACTTGACAACTGGGAGGTCTGCAGGTCAGCAGTTCGAGACCCAAGTGCTGCATGACGGAGTGAGCACCTGTCTCTGTCCCAGCTCCTTCCAACCCAGGCGTGTGCTGGTATATCGGGCAATTGGGCTTTGCCCCACCCCACTCTCGCCTCTGGTGCCCTGGGGTGCCAACAGCAATGTAGAGGATTCCCCCCACCCCACCTCCAAATAGGCACCTCCACCACTCCCTGTCCAGCGCCTTCCCATGGTGCCCTGCACACCCCTATTCCAATCTAGCAGTTCAAAAGCAAAAAAATTGCAAGTAGAGTTTTCATTCCCGGAGAACAAAGCATGCATTGGAGAGGGACCTTGGTTGCTCCCTCCAGCTGTTACCACAGAAGGTGCTGCATATCTCCACACCTCATTACCCTTCCACAACCCTGAGGTGGTTGAAACTTAGTGCAGCGTGCCCTAGTTAGAGTGGGCTGTGAGGAGGGAAGCCAAATAGTTGAGAGAGTCAAGGGGTCTATGAACTAAAACCCACAACCATGCTGACAGCTGGTCTTGTCCATGGGAATGGGGCTGATTTTGGCATAGAGTGGTTGACAAAGGAGCATCATATCATATCAGAAATTCCTTCGGCTCTATTGAGACAGACCACAATTCAGCTCCTTGCATAGACTGAGGTCCCTCCCCTTCCCCAAGATCAATTCTTCCTTGCCTTGCCTTTCTTTCTTGTAGGACAGGATGAGCCTAGCAGCCTGGAGGTGACATGGCCAGATGGCAGATTTGTCAGCCGCGCTGTTGCAAGCACTGAAACCAATTCCGTGCTGGAAATCCCCTATCCCCAAGACAATCCGGGGTCACCCTCTACTATACTTCCTCTTGAGGTCAGTCCTAATTTTGCTAACCCCATGTTTAAACAGTGAATTGGTTTCTGATTCTGTAGCCAGAAATTAGTAACTATGCCTACACACAAGTCTATAAACCAGGAAGTTAGAGGTCAGCAATCTTTCAGGCCAAAGTACCAGTACAGTGATACCTCATACAACCTCCAAACTTGGTTCCACAAGTTTGGACTTTATACGGATTTGGACTTTGTATGAGGCATGCAAAATCCTAGCTGCAATGCCTCATACAACGTCCAAATCCTTGCCGCGATGCCTCATACAACATCATTTCCATAGATATACATTGTACTGTAACAGCACAGACTTCAGGGCAAAGTCAAGGAAACAGACAGGAAACTGACAGAACTTTTAGAAATCATTGTCTAAAGGCTAAAAACATTACAAAAACATGTCAAACAACCCTGATTGTCCAAGAACCTGAAGAATGCTGCAAAAATCCCAGGAATACTTCTAAAAATTCGGACGAAAAAATTCAAGAAAATCCAAAATCGTGCTCAAAACCACTCCTAAATACTCTTTACCTCATGCAAAACCCACAAAAGCAATGCATGCATGTGTCCTGCCTTTTATACTGCCCAGGCACAATACAACCTGGGAAAACCCCAATGCCTCATACAAAGTCGTACAACTTTGTATGAAGCAACTTTTTTCAAGGAATTAGACGATGTTGTATGAATCCAATGTTGTATGAAGCGGACTTTGTATGAGGTATTACTGTATATGCATTTATTCGATGTGTGTAAATTCCCCCCTTCCACTGAAGCGAGTGAGAAAACCACCTTGACAGGGGTGATATATATGCATGGCAGAACACGTGGCTCTGAATCCATGAGGTCCAGCTGACTATAATTCTAGCATAGTCATTGATGCCACTCTCAGTAGAAGCAGGAGAGGCTGCACTGTCAAATGCTCCAGCATTTTAGGAGACTGCATAGCATGATCATAGACAAAGAGAGAGAAGATTATACTGAAGAATATATCAAAGAATAATGTAACATTAGTTAATCAGCAACAAGTAGAAGAAGGGATGACAAGGAAATTGGGGAAAGATGTGTTTTAAAGTCTGCAACAACAACAACAACCCCCACTACTTTCAAGAGAAGAATACATTACACACACACAATATTGAATTCCTTATGTTATAATTTTCAAGCAAGTATTGTCTCCCAAAGTGTTTCACAACAACAGAGAGGGAGAAAGAGACCATAACTCAAAGACAGAAAAGGGAAAGAAGGGAATGAAAAAAGCTACATAAGGGAGATCATTTGACAATTCTAGGACAAAGCACCTCACTTATATTTATGATTGTTGGTCTTGCTTTGATGGACATGGTAAAACTAGTTCTGCAGTCCTATTCCTCACACTGATGGCAGAGCTCAGGGTGCGCTTCCCATCACTTCTGCAGTCACGGGACAACTGGCAAATGGATCACAGATTTCTTTCTGGGAATGTGGGAAACAGGGTCCCTTTTCCCCATGAGCCAGGCTGATCTTCCCATGCCGTGGAGTTCTTCATGAGGGACAAGCAACACAACATCCGGGTAGCCTTTTGTCATTGGCCATTGAGCTAGAATGCTTTTGTTCAGTTCTACAGCATCAGGGGAATTTTGATAACTTCATTTCTGTAACATGATTAGCTGCAGGGTTAAAGAAAAACACAAACCACATCTTGATCACCAGAAACGATGGTATTGTCTGTTCCCCCACCCCAAGTTTCCTGGTTTCTTCTAAGATTAACTATAACCCCCACAATGGGTGGTGGTGGACAGGAGCAGTTTTCCAAGCAACAAAATAATGCTAACTATTGGAGGTGGCTTGATTTTAAAAGGACAATTAACATCCCTTAGTTTTACGAGCAATCCAATGTTTTGCCTCTGATGGGGATGAAAACTGCGAAAACTAGTTTGTTGATGTTGGTCAACACTGTCATGATGAGCGTCTGAACTTTGGACGTTACTGCCACATTGTTTTGCATGATGATATTAAACAAAAATGCATAAGAATTTGTTTTCATTCACATACAGTCACAGGTGGCTGTGGTGAAATTGGTTAAGCAAGAACAGTTACAAATACCAGTAAAAATAAATTTTGTGTCAGAAATTACTGTAGGCTGAAAGGATTTTTGCTGGAGAAACTCCACTCAGGGGACGCCTGAATAAGGCTCCTTTCATGTCCCCAAGATCCGGCATGCAGCACTCGGGTATCAAACCCTGACCTTCCAGTCTTCAAAATCAGCATCTTAGCCACTAAGCCACCACAATGACACCAGTAATAAATATGGAGTTCAAGGAAATCGTGTAATCTTTATAACCAGTGATCTTAGAATTCTGGAATAACACATAATCTTTTTTCCTTGACACATTGATTGCAGGACAGTGAATTTGCTTTTTGAAAAATGCTGTGAATGCATAGGAGCAAATAAACTGAGGTCCTTGGAAAATGTCTAGAAAAATAACGATGCCTATTGAGCTCTGAATGCCCTCCTCAGATTCCTGCTAGTTTTAGAGTACTGAAACAGAAACGTCCCATATATATTTTCCCCCGAATCGATTCTATAACAAAGACACTCAAAACTGGGAACTACACATTGGCTCTTACACAGTCTGAGACAGAAACTGTAGCCGTGCAAAATGCTCAGCTCTCTGAAACAGCATCTCGGAGCAGATTAGACAAGGGGAAGAGATGAGCCTGAGAGGAAATTGAGTGTATATGATAAAATGTTCTCCTTCTTTCACAGTGTGGCCAAGGATTCTCTCAGCACGAGAATGGGCGATGTGTCGGTGAGTCACCTGGCAAGGGCATATCAGCGAACGGTAGTGGGGTGTGATTTTCCTCAGCTCCCCAATTGGGCTCAGAGGGGTAGAATGCCAGCTTTTTGATGTTCAGTGACCACAGCAGTTGTTGTATTCTGAGGATAAAACTAACTTTGGTATGAGGACCTGTTTGTCATTAGCTTTTGCGCTCTTCTGAGCCTTTGTCCATCTCTCTCTCTCTGCTCCCTTCTTCTCAGATATGGATGAGTGTGCAGAATTTCCTTTTGTCTGTCCAAGGGGCAGGCCTGTCTGCATCAACACATATGGTGGATACCGTTGCCGCAGCAACAAACGCTGCAACCGGGGCTTTGAGCCCAATGAGGATGGCACAGCTTGTGTTGGTGAGTGATGGCTTGGACACAGCAAAGACTTAGTTCTCACAGAGTCTAAGCTTGGGCTTGCTCTTTAATATTAGCCAATAAGAATGTATGTATTCACTTTTTATGTGTTGCAGCTGATGTACTTCACATGAGTCAGGAAGAGAAACATTTAGCTGGATCTGGGAAGGGGGTATATGTGGATGTGGGTGTATTTATATCATCAAATTAAGGGGAAGCAAGAGTGAAAGAAAGGCAAAGTAAGATTTAATTTTCAACTTACTGAATGATATAAAGAAATTTGGAATATAGCTATTCATGATTAACTTACATGCAAGATCCGGGGTGGGGGGGTTAAGGGGTTAAAATGAGTAGATTTGAAGAGATGTGAAGAGATTTTATAGAATGTGTCCTATTGAAAGAGAAAGGTCGGTTCCTGAAAATGAGTCAATGTCTTTCTGGAGATACATTAGGTGTGATAATTAAAGGAGAAGAAGTGAACTAAATGAATATATATTTCAAGTTCTTGAGAGTGGATCACATATATATTAGAGTTATTGTTATTTGTTATCTTTATGTACCTTCATTTATGTTCAATTAAAAAAATAAAAATAAATGCAAAGTAGTTGGTGAGGTTTTCAGTTTGTAAATGTAGCCTTTTTCACACTGGCTAATGAGAAGATCATATAAATGATGCAGTACACAATTTCCAGTTGTGTCCCCATTGGCTGGGTAAAGAAAGTGAGCAATAGGTGATAAGAGGAAGAGTGCAGTATATCTCTGGATCAGAAAAGATATCGTGCATCTCAGACATGGGTCTGCAAAAATGTAATCAGTGTTACCAAACAGCCTCAAAGTAGTGGAAAGAGAGGGAGAGTTTGGAAGAGGAGGAAACATTATCTGGAGGAAAGAGCACAGAACAGGCATTAGCCAGCCTGGGATCCTAAGAATGTGTATTGTTTTAATGTACACAAAACACACACTGTATTGTAGGAAAGTGTGCCATTTGTGTGGATTATGCAAACATACCACTATGTCATTCTTTCAGTTCTCAGCCACATATCGACAGACATTCTTGCTGAAGAACTCTGTCTTGTCAATCGCTAGTCACTTATCTTTTCCTTTCTGCCTCTCTCTCCTTCCTTCCCTTTCTGTGCAGCTCAAGTGGCCTTTTTTGGAGGATACCCTTCTTCAGGGAGCTGGTTGGGCCCCATCCTGCCCTCCAGCCCTCTCCTCTCACTTTGCCTCGGACTGTGGTTTCACTCCTATGCACTTTAATCCTTGCAAATAAAAATAAGAAGCAGCCTTTACGGATGAACTGGCCTCCCCTGTTCTCCTTCCTTCCACTTTTCTCTGTCATCCTGACCTGATGTGTCATAGTGGTTTCCCAGGAACATGGACTGAAGTGGGGTCTGCCATCTTTGCAAAGGGCACTATCTAGCCCAGGCGGCAGCCATCTTTGCAAAGGGCACTACACACAGCCTGGTTAATGACACTGTCACCAATGACACACGCTTTGCATGTTTCCTAAGAAAACAGACCGATCAGAACCCCTAACAATGCTTAGTCTTCTCAGTGAGTCTGCCACCTTTTTGGAAACATGCCAGTGACCAAGATAGTGGCTCCCATTGATAGTTGCTTGCTTGGCAGAAATCAAAGCAGTCACCCTGTGCCTGCTGGTTTGGCCTGTGACACAATTGTTTTCCTTCCTTCCACTTTTCCTCCAGCCCGACTGGACCAGGATTCATCTCTGATCTTGTTCCACTAGTATGTGTCTGCTGTTTGAACCCCCTTTGTCTTCCAGCTGGAAAATCACCCTTTGCCCTCCCACACACCCAATAAATTGTACACTGTCTATGAGCACCTGTTTGCAGCTATGCTTGGGCTGTGGATGGGGTTGTAGGTTGGAAAGAAGGAAGCCAATCTGGGTGCCAGTTTTCTGTAGGAAAAGATTTGTAGTCTTAAGCCTTCTAAGAACAAGGACTATCCAAAGTTCTAGGAGGGCAGAGCGCTAAGAATATTTCCATGAAACTGTGCTAAACAGGAAGGCTGTGGTGCATTAGATCCGGGACAAGCAAGTTGTCTGTTTGTGTACACCCCTGGCTGTGCCTTTGGTTTCTATCATCCACTGCTGCCAACTTTACTAAAGCAATGTTCCTTTATTTCATGCCCCACCTCACCTCATCCCACTGCTGTCTTTGTTATGGGTGGTTAGAGGTATACAGTGGGGCTGCAGTGGCTCAATGGTTAAGAAGATCGCCTTGTTACCTGGAAGGCCGGCAAGTTGGCAGTTCGAGGCCCAGGTACTGCATGATGAATTGAGCACCTGTCTCTGTCCCAGCTCCTGCCAACCTAGCAGATCAAAGGCAACAAACCAACCAGAATGAAAGGAAGACTTCATTTATTATTGTGCTACCTCTGTCAGTCTTTAACTCTGGAGCCACTTCCCACCTCGTTGGTCTATGACCAAGATGAATCTTATTTAAAATGTCTACGGTCACTCCCTTTGCTTAATACTCGTCCCTGGATTAGATTATTTTAAATTCTGGAGTTCCCCTCTCTCTTTGGATGGAAGGTGTATTGTTTACTTCAAAATGTGGCAAGCCAGTTCTGCTGAGGTTGGTGGCTCAATTGCTTAATTTGCTCTCTGGGCTCTAGACCTCTGCCTGAAAGTCCAATTTTCGTGGCACTGCCGATAAGATAATACTCCATTTTGTGAGATGTCTGTATTTTGGTTTTTTTGTTTTGTTTTATACGATTCCTTGCACAAAGTGGAACTATGCCATTTATAGTCTAACTAAGGGTGTACCTGGAGCAATTTTTCTGATATGCAAGCCGTTTTAACATAGCACTTAAACCACATAATTTAAAACCTAATGATTTTGTATTGGGTATAGGAATGAGGAAATATTATCCTCATCAGAAAGAGTTGGAAAGTAATGGTCAAAACTGCTATCCATGTCACATTGCAAGCACATTTCCAGTATAGCCATAGTTTGGAACAGAATGGTGATGATAACTTTGAAGATGACATGCTTGTTTGTGAACACACTATGTGTCTATATGAAGGAATCGCAATTAGTAAATCTGTGTTTGTGTATAAGAAAAATCAGTAATGATGAATCAGAACATTATTGTGTGCAACTTGAAATACAAATCCAGATGGGTTCATACTCAGTTACCTTTTGGACTCAAATTCCCAAAATACTTTACCCGCATGACCAGAGACTATACTTGCTTATCTGTCCTAAAAGTTGACATAAAAAGTGGGTTATCATTCTTTGTTTTTATTATAGTGCACAATGTTACAAACTTGGAGGTTTGTTTTCGTCATAGGTAAAACCCAAACCAGAAAGTGACTTAAACCTTCTCGCTCTTCATCTTTCCTATCCACTCTCCAGATACCACAAAGTTGTCTCTCCCACCCTTACCTATTTGTGATTCAGCAGTGCAGAAAAGGAAGGGGATACTACTTCTTCATTGTCTATGCAAGACACACTGTATGCCAGATGAGGAGCACTGGCAGTGTAGTTTTCCCAAAGCTATTCAGCTATGTCATCAGTGCTAGGAAATAACATTTCCCAGTGCACCTTTATTTTGACATGAAGCCACAGCAATATTCCAGAAAGAGTGGAGGAGGAAGTGAGATCTCCTTGTCTTCCCCTACCCATGTCACCAGAGTAGCAACAGAAGCAATTGCAGGAAGAAGTAAATTTGGGAAGAAGAAAAAAAAACAGGGCTGATGGGTCATGGATGGCTGGAAGGAGGACTGGTGCCTGGTCGCGTCAGAAATTATTCTGTATTGAAAGGATTTTTGCTGAAGAAACTCCGCTCAGGGGATGTCCAAATAAGGTTCTTTTTGTGTCCGCAAGAGCTGGGACAGGGATGGGCACTCAATCCATCACGCAGTACCCGGGTCTCGAACTGCCAACTTGCCAACTTCCCAGCTAATGAGGTGAGCTTCATAACCACTGAGTCCCCACAGCCCTGACTGGTCCCTTGTGGCACAGTGGTTAAGTTGCAGCACTGCAGCTATAACTATGCTTACAATATGAGTTTGATTCTGACAGGATCAAAGTTGACTCAGACTCCCATCCTTCCAAGTTTGGTAAAATGAGTACCCAACATGTTGAGGGCAAAATGTTAATTACCTGTGAACCTCCTAGAGAGTGCTTTAATTGCTATTGCTGTTGAGATTATACCACATTACCAGTGAAATAATTGGGGCACAATTGGGTCTGAAATAGCATGCAAAAATGTTGAGCTATTCTCCATAAGGGGGCTTGGTCGAAGGCAATGGTTCCCAACATGGGGCACACGCCCCACAGGGGGACTTCAATTCCCAGAAGCCTAAGTCAGTAGATTGGTCAATCAGTGCTTTGGGGAATTGACTTAGGCTTCTGGGAATTGAAGTCCCAAAACCAAAGGTTGGGAGACACTGGTCTAGGGAAACTTGGAGGAAGAACCAGATGAAACCTAACAGTTTTTGAAAGACACAGCGATGCTTCTCATGCTATCTACATAAGAACAGTCTTGCTGGAACAGGCCACAGCCCATCCAGTCCAGCATTCTGTCTCACACAGTGGCCCACCATTTGCTTCAGGGTATTATTCCCAAGCAGATGTCTTCACCTGTTTAGGATTCCCTGCTTAGGATTCCCTGGAAATGGCATTGAGAGATATCCTGCCTATCTCTCCAACCCGGTCCTCTTTTGTCTAATGCCATTGCTTCTCTCCCATCTAGAGAGAGTGGAAGAGTTTCCTTCTATCGGTGCTTGTCAAAATGCATCTTATCTTCAGCTTATGTGTTTCATTGGAGAACACAGATATGAGATATCTTTCCTCTGTTACTCTTTTAGCTCTAAAACGTCTCCTTCCAGAATGGTTCAGCTGTTTAAAAGGACCAGATAAATTCATACGGCGTGAATAATGTTACTCTATGCTTCTGTGCTTGCTTTGGCATGGGGAAAATGAATGCCTACATTGCTACTAAAATCAGGGGTAGTAAAAAAAAATATTTTTTTTATACTACAGCTTCCGTAGTCCTACTGAACTAAAAATAATAATTTTTTTCCAATTTCTGGAAAGCACATTAGGTTAAATCCCAACTGCTGGTCCTAAACAGAATAAACTTGTTGAATTAATAAAACTTACATAAGTATCAACTACCAGAGTATCGTTCGTTCAACAGATCTACTCTAGGTAAGACAAATAGCATACAGATCTCAAACAATTTTATTTAATCCAGTTCCTTCTACTATCAATTCCTAACATTGTGAACTGGCTTAATAAACACAATATCAGAAAATTGAACACTTCCCCTGCTTCTCTGTGGAGATGCAGGCAAAGTGAAATTGTATTCCCCCCCCTTTGCTGGATCATTGCTGATGTGCTGAATCACTTAGATCAGGGTTTCCCAAACCTGGACCCCCAGATATTCTTGGACTTCAATTCCCAGTAACCCTGATCAGCAGGTGTGTTGACTTGGGCTTCGGGGAATTGAAGTCCAAGAACACCTGGGGGCCCAAGATTGGGAAACCTGTTATAGATTAAATGAAAAATTATTTTATTTTTGACTTATGTGTTGTGACAGTCAAGAAATTGCCCGCAGCTGAGGTTTCAAGCAACACTTCACATGAAGGCAAAGACATTTTTAAAAATTTAGTATAATTGATTCAGTGCATCAGTGATGATCTAGTAGAGGAAGAAGAAAAACAATCACTTCCCCTGCCCCTCTGCAGAAGGAGCCTTGGCAGCTTTAACAATAGCAAGGCTCAATTATGGTCTGTTCCCAGTAATCACATGTGCTGGGAATGGACCAAACTAGAAAGCACCTACATGCATAAAAAAGTAGAAAAATCTCACAGGGGTTTGAAAATATGGGGTTAGGGGCCTCTGAGAATGGATTCATTTGCTCTAGTGATTGGGTTATCTGATTGCCAGAAAAAAAAGTTCAAATCAACTGATTCCCTCAGCATATCAAACAAAGGGGGAAATGCCCATCAGCTTGAGGCCAGAGAATATTATTATGTTAGTGTAGGGAAAGGATATGTGGAGAAGCAGTAAGAATTGAAAGCAGATGCCAAGCATTACTGGTGTCGTTACGATATGCATATAGGTGCCATAAGAGTAATGTGCCCATGAGCCATAAGTATGATAACAAGTAGGGATAACAAACAGTGTTGCATGATGTTCACCACATACTATAAGTACATACAGGTATGTGGGTGTTGTCATGCACATAGGCTTTGTGTCTGGATGGCATGAGCTGCATGCTTTAAGATAGTGGAGCTATTTTTGAGAAAGGGAGATTGCTTCATCTTCTCCTGACGTAGTACAGATGCTGCAATGCCTACAGCTAACTTCTGAACATTGTTTTGGGAGAGTGGCCATCATTAATAAAAAAAATAAGGAGGTTATGTCCCTTGATCTGCTAGGGTGAGGAGCAAAACCTAGATAGAATGGAAACCAAGCTGTGGTCTGTTTCTTCCATTCTTCTTAAGATGGCAGCAAAAATCAAGAATGGTGTCAATGCCCTCTACAGGGCAGAAATAGAATTAGAACAGATTCTGATTGCAAGCTTCAACATACAGTACTGTACAGCATAGGGAATGTCAGAAATAAAAACACACAGTTAGGGGTACAGTTGTGTCTCACTCAGATATTTATCAGTCCAAGCCCAGTTTGCAGGAGTCGTAGTCTAATCATGCCCAGAGGACCATACAGATCCCTGACCCCTGGTTCATGCTAGGAGAGGTGGTAAAGGTAAATGTAAAGGTAAAAGTCACCCTTGCTCGAAAGCCAGTCGTATCCGACTCTAGGGTTCAATGCTCATATCTGTCTTATAGCTGAAGAGCCAGCACTGTCTGCATTTGCAGACGTTTCCATGGACATGTGGCAGGCATGCCTAGACACGAGTGCACGAAACACTCTTTACCTTCCCACTGAAGTGGTCCCTATTTATCTACTTGCAATTTCTTGCTTTTAAATTGCTAGGTTGGCAGGAGCTGGGGCAGTGGTGGGCTCTCATTCCGTCATGCAGTACTCGAGTTTTGAACTGCTGGCCTTCCACCTCCCAGTCAGTGTCTTAACCACTTGAGCCACTGCAGTCCCTGAGAGGTGGTAGAGAAGGAAAATAAGAATCCAAACATTGCAATAGGGGAGAAACTGAAAAATAGCAGTCTTGTGGTGTCATATGTGTTGCCAAGGACATGAACACCAGAAGTGTCTGAAGAAATAAGCAAGACAAGCATCTTTGTTCTCTTTGAAGAAAAAGAGCAGGGGCCTCACTGCATAAATTAGGTAGGTACACATTGTTATTGTCTTAGACTAGTCGTCTTCCCCCCACCACCAGTAATTGCAGAACAGTAATAGTAGTAATGGACCCACTGAAATTGTTTTTCAAGGCCCTAAAGTTACTAGGATAGGCAATCTAGCCAGATTTCCGTCATGGGTCAGTGTGACGACTACAGACAATAGGCTGAGGCTGGCCATACTGTAAGATCTAGCTTTCTGCTCATTGTGATTCACTTTTCTTCCCCTCCTTTCTGCCCAGACATAGATGAGTGTGCCTCTGGTCTGCACAGCTGCAGCCACATCTGTGTCAACACTCAAGGTGGCCATTCCTGCCACTGCCCCGCTGGTTTCAAGAATGATCCCCGCGATGCCAATAAGTGTCTGGGTAAGTAGCCAATATCTACTAAATAGGGCAGAAGCTGTTCTTCCTGAAACTCTGCAAGAGAAGAGTTGGATTAAGTAGCTAAGGACTTTCTTGGTGTGCAAAAAGCCATAGCATCTTCTCCATTGTGGTTACCTCATTGATGATGTGGTGGAAGTGGGTTGCTAACTGCTTCTTCCACAATAATGGCACTAGGCCCGTGATGGCGAACCTTGGCATTCCAGATGTTCTTGGACTTCAATTCCCAGAAGCCCAAGCCCCCTGTAAATCCACACAAATGGGTTTACTGCGATTCATCTGGCCTGCGCTGCTCTCGTCGCTCCTGGAAGCACCATATGGGCGCGTTTTACTTCCGCTTCCAGGAGTGACGAGGGCAGCGCAGGCCAGATGAATCGCAGTAAACTCATGTGGATTCACAGGGGGCTTGGGCTTCTGGGAATTGAAGTCCAAGAACATCTGGAGTGCCAAGGTTCACCATCACGGCACTGGGCTAAGGATGGCCAGAGAAGAGTATTTGCGAAAGGAGGAATATTACTAGGCATTTTGCTTTTAATGTGCTCTGGAAAAACATGATTTGGAAGAGATCTGGGTTTTCTTTGTTATAATACTAACTGCTGCTTGCGCTGGGTGATCCACTCCTTTTCCTTGTTCTGTTTTTTTTTTCCAGATGTGGATGAGTGTAGAGAGACACCGGCCCCATGTGATCATATCTGCCACAACGAGCCCGGCTCTTTCCATTGCCATTGCCGACAAGGATTCTTTTTGGGTCCCGACAAACGCCGCTGCCTGCGAAACTGATCAGTAGTTGATACGATGCTTCACAGGGGGTGCGAACTTGCTCCCTTTCTAGAGAGCACAGTGGACCCTGGCCTGCATGTAATCACTCATATATCGCTTGTACACAGTGCCGTGGGGCTGCATTGCTCTGGTGATTCTTTCTGTCCCATTTACAAGGCTCTTCTGTATCTTTCAGATTAATACTGTTTGAAGAACTGGGATCTTCTTCTCTTCACTAAATTCAAAATAAACCTTTACTTTGCTCATTCCATGACAAGTCTTGAGAATTTGATCATATTAATGCATAGTTCTTTTCTACTTCCTGATAGCACAATGTGGTTTAGAACTCTCTGTCATTTTGTCACATCATCTTTCTAGGCTTTATAGACTTGATGAAACAATTTGACATTTAGTCAAGGACAAATATAATTTCCTGGTTCTTCTTCTGCCATATCCGAATCCGAATATTGGCAATCCTCATGGATATCAGTCATGAAGACTGTCCTGAGAATATAATGCAGTGGCCTTTTATCTGCCTTCTGCATCACAGTGTAACACCCATACCACTGATCCAGTTCTGCGAGTCACTTTCTGGTCCTGAGCCCTTTTGGCACACAAAGTCCTCCTCAGCCCAAGCCAGTATTGATGAAGCTTCTGCCCTTAATCAAGATGGATTAAAGTAGATTTAATCCACTTGGGCACCATCACCCTTCCCTGTGGACTTTGCCACCCAAGGACGTTAGTTCTCAGGGTTGTCAGGTTAGTTAACCACTGCCTGACACTCAGTGTTGAGTCGCTGGCATTATGGTCTACTATATTACCATAGCAGGATAACGTGACCAGAGTGGAATTTCCTGGTTAGCAAAATGTAATGTGTAATTATTATTTATTTTATTAGTTAATTTATCCCTTACCTTTGACCCAATAGGCCAAAGCATGCATGCATGGCTTTTTATCAACCTCATGTTATCTTCAGATAAACACTGTGTCAAACAAATGGCAGCTTCAGAGAAATTGGCTGTACCAAATGCAACCAGTTTTGTGGTTCAGTGAAGATAGCCAACCAATCATCTAAAGACTACACACACGGAATCCATAACATCTCTTCTATAATGTAATATTTTAAGGGCAATGGATTACTGTACTTCGAAAAGTAAGTTCAGACAGGATAGCTGTGCTAGTAGATTGCAGCAATGGCAACTAAGACCAATTTGGAATACAACAGTAATCATGTAAACATTTCCCTACTCTGGTAGGCACCCTATTGCATGACCAGTTGCTCAATACCAGTTGCACAACCTATCTTGCAAGCAATACAAGACCAGGAATGCAACCAGGTGTCTGCTGAAGCAGGGGAACCCTTAAGTGACTGCCCTTCCAAAAATATAAAATGCAGCAGGTTATTGCCTCAAGAATCTTGTGGGCCATTACTAACAAGTTTTAGTTGCTGCAAGTTTCCATGTCCTATTCCATGCTCCAAATGCTGAATCTTGGCATACAGTAATAAAGGAACAGCCTTGAAACTCCTGCACCCCATTTGCAATGAGAATCCTACCACAAGCACAACTGAAGTGAAAAGGAAATGGCAATGAGGGGGAGTGACTGCCATTCTTTAGCGCAGAGTCCTCTTTAGTGTGAGGCACATGTGTAAAACAGTGGATGCTTTTATTAAACACTATTAATGACATACTGGTTGCTCTCTTGAATGGTGTTATAGATATTCAGAAATGTCTGGGTTACATCATAGAGAAGTATTTGAAAATGATGGTTCTGTTGTAGTGTGGAATTTGTTTCTTTACCTTTGTGGTCTATGGTACACAGCTCCCATGAATGCCTACCTCTCCCATAAAAATAACTGTAGTTTATGCACTGGACTGTGGTGGCTCAAGTGGTTAAGATGCTGAACTCGACAACTGGAAGGTCAACAGGTCAGCATTTCAAGACTCAGGTACTGCACAATGGAACGAGCTCCCAACTCTGTCCCAGCTCCTGCCAACCTAGCAGTTCGAAAGCAAGAAATTGTAAGTAGATAAATAAATACCACTTTGGTGGGATGGTAAACAGCATTCCGTACACTCTGATGTCACATATTGTTGACACAACACATATCCACGGAAATGTCTGCAGACACAGACAATGCTGGCTCTTTAATTGTAAACAGAGATGAGCACTGAACCCTAGAGTCGGGGGGCTGCGGTGGCTCAGTGGTTAAGAAGTTCACCTTGTTATCTAGAAGGCCAGCAAGTTGGCAGTTCGAGACCCAGGTATTGCATGACGGATTGGGCACCTGTCTCTGTCCCAGCTCTTGGGGACATGAAAGGAACCTCATTCAGGTGTCCTCTGAGCAGAGTTTCTACTGCAAAAATCCTTTCAACCCAGAATAATCTCTGACATGAAATTATTATTATTGCAGCATGACACCTGTACCACTGATCCAGTTCCGTGAGCCCTTTTGACACATAAAGTCCTCCTCAGTCCCAGGCCAGTATTGATGAAGCTGCTGCCCTTTATCAAGATGGATCCAAGTGGGATTTAATCCATTTGGGGACCATCACCCTTCCCTGTGGACTTCGGCACCCAAGGCCATTAGTCTTCAGGATTGTCAGGTTAGTTAACCACCACCTGACACTCGGTGTTGAGTCACTGGCAGTAGGGTCTACTCTATTACTATAGCATGATAACTGCATCCCAAGGTTCCCAAAATCTTCCTTTGTCCAAAGGAGATCCCAAAGGAACTTTACAAACTGAAGAAAGAAGATAGAAAGCTTTAAAATTAATTAAATCAAAGATTTCTCTCACTGGGTGATGGTATTATCATCATTTACACAGTACAGTAACTGAATTTCAGGCTGTGGCTACAGCAAAGCTACTTAAGAAGAAAACAAATTTATTTTGCACTTAAAAAAACTGGACTTCATAATCTGCATTACTGACTTACCATATGTGTGTCCTTTCCTTTTTCTTTTTCTCTTAAGTCTTTCCACACCTATTTATATTTTGAACAGTTTATTGTGCTCTTGCTAGCTATGGGAAATGAGACAATATTGGAGCCCTGCTTCCCTGAAACTGAAATGTGCTACTTGGCTACATCTCTCCAGCTTTCAACATTTCAGCAGATACAGGCCATGTCTGTTTTAAGCATACTTTGTCAATCATAAGGGCTAGAAACCTAATTTAAGAAAAATAAAAAGCACCCACCAGATATATGGTGCTCCGACAAAACTGCAGCTCTTTTGCCACTAGAGGGTACTATTATATAAACACCGATCACAGGAGTACTGTACTATGTTTATTTGCAATCTCCTGGTTGGAAATTTTTAAAACACAAATGTTTAGTCAACTATTGCATGAGTCTCTACTGGCAAATTCTGTGTTTTAACATTGATCCCAATTCCCAGATTCATACAGGTCCATTCTTTAGAAACAAGTGCTAATTAGCTGTTTCGGAAGGAGACAGTGGAAAATCAAAATTATGGATTCAGTCCTTTTCCACTGCTCATTTATGTCAAGTCCCCTGACTATACACACCATCTCTCAGGGGATATTTGCATTGGTTTTTAGAACCCAAAAGATCTTCATGGTCTTAAGATGCTGGTGAAATTTTCCTGAACCATTATCAGACTCAAATGTCTACTACTGGGGCTCATAAAGCCCCCCTCAAATTCGGGGATGTTAGCACAAAAAGATTAATCAGTTAAGACTTCAGTTAGAGGACGCACACATTCCTCCAAATTAAGTCAGTTTCTATTAGCATTAATGGCCTGTGTTAAAGCTTAAGTTATTCTTTCATTCATTTAATTGAAATGAGACCTGGTAGTGCAATGGTTAAACTGCTGTACTGCAGCCAAAACTGCTGAAGTTGTGAGTTCAATCCTGATGGGGATCAAGGTTGACTCAGCCTTCCATCCTTCCAAGGACACTAAAATGAATACCCAGCGTGTTTGGGGGCAAAATGCTAATTACCCTGTAAACCGCCTAGAGTTCACTAAGAGCTATGGGGTGGTATATAAGTGTAATTGCTAATTGCTAAAGCATCTCCTACCAGAAAATGGTGTATGTTACATGGTCACTGGCATTAAGTTGTTTAGTCTTTTGAATGTTCTATTTTGTTTTGTTCCTAGTTGAAGTCAGCATCCCCAATCTGACACCTTCTAGATGTCTTGGAAAGCAGACACTACAATTCAATTGCTGCTGGGGTGAAACTATCCCACACAATAATACTTGATACTATGATAATACTAATACTATAATAATACTATCCCACAATACTTGTAAAAATGTCAGCTTGAGGGAAGCCAGCCTAAACATGGATCTAACAACCTGGCCAGTTAAAGTTTGTTGCTGATCTTCATATCTCCCTCCAACTGCAGCAACTTCCTCACTTATCCTTCCAACATCATGTATTATTTGTCTTGAGTGATAAGAATTAATTGATGACATCTCAAATCAAATCTTTATTATCACAGTCATTGGCCAGTCACAATTAATTGATGAGGACTGATTTTTATTTTAAAAATAAATATATTATAGTTACCAAGGAATATACTACATCTAACACAGAGATTGCATTTATACTTATTGCATCTACCCTTTTTGAAACATTACAATATTCTTAGAGATACTATGCAGCATAACAATATCCTTGTAATAGCAAGTTTATACACATGATAGTTTACATATGTTAGCTTATGATACTTAAACACAAAGAAGCTATAGTATTCTTGTGTTTAATTCCATTGACATTAACCTTTTATACTTTATACTTTATTCTTATATTTTACTTAAGCCCACTCAAATAATATCTATATTTGTTCACTCACTATTTAGCTTTATGCCAGTAGTTTAAGAATCTATATATATAAAATCAAGGGTTAACCATTGGAACTTGCTATAGGCTCCTTAGCCAGGCCCCACTAGCCTGCACCCTCCATTCGGGAACACGTCTGAACTGGGTACGCAGGTAAACGCAGGATTGAGAATTGCACCAGTGGGGCAACAGCCCCACAAACGCGAAAAAAGAGAAACAACTTCATTTCCCAACGTTCCTTGTGCCGCGCCGCACCAGAGCCAATCTGCCTCAGAGGCTCTGCCGCGGTGAGGTGCAAGGAACGTTCAGAAAGGTGCCACGGCCAATCAAAACAAAACAGTTTTTAAAAAACGTAGCACAAACACAAAGCATAAACCCATTACTACAAGCCCCAGCGTCCTGCGCACCATGAGCGCGCAGAACGCTGAGGAAGCCGGCACCCGAAAAATTAAAAACAAACTCACCGCCTCACAGCCACGCAAACACCAACCACCCTTCTTTCCCTCACCAACGGCGCCTGAAGGTCCCGATTGGAGCTTTGGAGCTTCCCCTTTGATATCAGTGGGTGGGGAGTGTCGATGCCCCTCTCCGCTGGCTCCCCGGGGTTTGGGAGGTTTGTGGGGACAAAAGGGGTATGTCCTTCCACACACACACTTCTGGAACCAGGAGACCAGGGAAAGGGGATCGATTCCCCCCCCCCCCCCAAAAAAAACCCCGTCTTTAAAGAGAAGAAACCAAGTGGTTTCTTCTCTTTAAACACGGAGGTTTTTTTAGGAGGGGGAGAACCGATCCCCTCTCCCTGGTCTCCTGGGTCCAGAAGGGTTGTGGGGACATACACCTTTTGTCCCCACAAACCTCCCAAACCCCGGGGAGCCAGCGGAGAGGGGGATCAACACCCCCCACCCACTGATTTTAAAGGGGAAACCCGATCTACTTTCACGACTCCACACAATCAAAGCACCATAACACAATAAAGCCCGCGGAAATAAACCAACCCCCCCCCCAAATCACAACAACAACAAAAATTATAAAAATAAATAAATATCCAAAAATACCTTTAAACACAATCCAAAAATACACAAAAACAATACAAAGTAAACAAAAACAACCAAAAACAAAACAGTCAAAGACAAAACAAAACCCAAACACCCCACACACACACACACACAAAATAAAGAAAACAAGCCAAATCAACAGCACACATCCTAGCTGCATGATGACTGGAAACGAAATGAATAAAGAAAGAGACTACTTACTGGAAGAAGCTCCACCCAGAGGCCAGGAGAGAAAAAACAGTACCAGCACCATCTGCTGGCCACAATAGTAAAAACAATTCAAAAACACACAACAGCCCCAAACAAAAGGCCACAACAGTAAAAACAAATCAAAACAATAACAAAAAAATCACAATTTTACACAGAAGGTCACAATAATGTTGTTGTTCAGTTGCACAGTCGATTCTGACCCTTTGCGACTCTATGGACCATTGTTCTCCAGGCGCCTCTGTCCTCCACCTTCCCCCTCAGCACTCCCAATTCTGTGCCCACTGTGTCTACAATACCATCTAGCCATCTCATCCTTGGCCTCCCCCTTCTTCTTTTACCCTCCACCTTTCCCAACATCAAGGCCTTCTCAAGTGAATCCTCCCTTCTCATTTGATGTCCAAAGTACTTTAGCTTCGTCTTTACGATTTGACCTTCCAATGAGCAGTCAGGGTTGATTTCTTCAAAGATTGACCTTTAACCTTCCAACACAATTTTAAACAGCCCGGCAACGCCGGGCAACCTCTGCTAGTTTTATATAAGTTAGATATTTTATATACTCATATAGGATAAAAGGAAGAGAAAAAAATAATAGTTAAATAAACATGTTGGAACCAAGAAAAGCCCTTTTGTCAGCATCTTTTAAGAGATAAAGAAGTTGGTTCTACCCGAATCCACAACCATCCATCAACTTTTTTTTCAAAGGCTTTATGAAGGAGTAACTCCAGACATACTGGTCTTGGAGTTTGTTCAAGGCTGGGACTATATCTTCCATCGCCCAGGTGACCTGAGGCTCCTAAATCTTGGGTCCCCTTCGCTTTTCAGCTTTCGGTTTCTCGCTCCTGACAGGCGAGAATTCTGAGACAACCAATCAAAGGAGAAAAAAGTATCAGAACTTTTGTAACCACTTAGGTCAAAAGGAACATTAATTGCTTACTAACAAGACATATTTTTTTAACTTGAAAGGGCTTTGGGAGGAAGGGGAAAGGAGGGGGAAGTGTATAAAACTTGTAGGCTTTCTTTGTATGGGGGCTGCATTCCTGACAAGTACACCGGCTTGTAAAGATGTATGCCAAGGGCTTCTTTAATATCGATAAGAATAAGATTGGAAATAACTTTTCTCCTGGATTGATTTATAACTCGATTGGATCATGAGAGTTTGGAAAAAGCGGAGAAGAAGCTCTCTACGATTGGCTCGTAAGTGGTGGGCAAGGTGAGTTAAACGGAACCCACCAACATCTAAAACTTTATCTAAGAGTATTGGAATAAACTTTTGGATATCTAAATGCATTGTCTAGGCATATTGGATATAAATGTCTAGAATCTAAAACTTCTGCATTCAAACTTGTTTGGAAAAAAGGGTTTGAATTAATGCTTTAAAATTGTCTACAACATAATGAAGATTGAGTTCTTTCTCCTTTAGTTAGAGGACTACTGAAATTCAGCAACAAGTGGCTACAAACCTCAGGTGACAAATTGAGAGTGGAGAATTCTTAGTCAGAAATATTCTGTGTGTCTCTAAGTGTGTGTGTATATATATATATACATACTTATGGGCTATTTAATAGCTGCTTCCTCTGCCTCTCCACCCAGGTTGAAACACATAGTAAAAAGCAGAAATCCATTGTCATCACACAAAGAGAAAGAGGTGGGAGGAGAGCTTGTACTTGTATAGATTTGTTTATAAAGCTGATAGCTTCTTCAAAGCAACCCATCCTCATTATTTCCAAGTGAAGTTCTTAGATTTTCCTCGTGTGTCTTTCCTACCCATTACCATCACATCACCAGCAGTGTAAAAGTAGTTCTGGTGTCCTCTCGCACATCTGTCTTGTACTCTGTGTTTGCCTCACTCTGTTTTTGGCTACTCCCATGTGGCAGTGGCAGTCTCAAACTAAGAGAATCTATAGTGTCATCTTTCCAAACTTGATGCCTTCCAACCTATCTGAGACACAATTGTCAACAGTCATGATGACTGAACATGCTGAGCTGTTTGGAACTGGAAGTATAAAACATGTGGAGGGTACATGATAGTGAATTATGCCTATTGTATTGTTTTGGAAGTTGTGTTAGTTATATTTCTCCAAATGTGAAAGTACTTATTCAATTACTGAATACGGATGGCTCTGGAATTCACATATAAGTTAATTAAGACAGCATTGTTTTCTGAAAGTTTAAGTCCAATTTCACATTTATTGCATATTTATCAATGAAGTACATTCTGAAGTCTCACAATATAACCAATGGGAACTATTATTATTAATAGTTGTGCAGTCTTGATATAGCAGAAATCGTGATGCAATTTGACTGCAAGTAAAAGATAACCAGCTCTCCATGAACAGAATACACAGAAGAACACAATATTGATAGATTCTCACTTTTTGTTTATTGTTAAAGGCTTCCATTTAGAGACAAATGGATACAGTCATGACCAAATCCATGTGTCAGGAGTGATCCTCAACAAGCAACACAGAGAGCAGCTGCTTAGGACATCTTGGCACAGAGGAAAGACTTTCCAACATCACCTCGATCTAACTTTGATGCATCTGTCATGGGCCCTGAAGCTTCCCCATCTCCCTCCTCCCACAAAATAAGATTTAGTCACTCTCCAATCCCCTCCCAACTTAAAAACAAGTTACATCCTGAATGTTCCTGTCTTCATAATAACCTAATATCAACCTTTCACAATGCAGTCTTTTCCCCTCCAGATAGACACAAATTCTTTTCTTGGGTTGGAAGAGCAGGCTAAGTAAAAATCCAATTTACCTGTGTACAGAGTGTCTGGCATGCGAAAATTTGGAAGCCATTTAAGGAGCTGCTATCTATTGCGAGAAGTGGGGTGGCAGACGTCACCCATGATTTGGATATTTGAAACCTGGTCCAGTCTTCTCTACCTGACCATCTTGTTGCACAGAATGATACTGACGATACTTGGGGAAGTGGCACATAAGCACTATAGTCCAGAGGGTCTGAAACATACAGGTATGTGAGGTTGAGATAGCTATTTACAGGAGGAAGTGAGGAACATAAAAGCAAGAAAACAACTTGTGCATGCAAGTAATCAGGTGATACTGCAAAACACCAGCATGTGTTGGAGAGAACAAGGTCTAAAATTCCAGGGTGAAAGGCCAACCTATGCCCACCATGGAGTTACAGCTTCTTTTTTCTTCTTTCAGTTTGACAGGAAATAGTGCAAGGGTAGAACTTTGGTAGATGGGGCCACAATAAATATTTACACACATGTACCACCACGTTGAGGGCTGGATTGGGCAAAGCATGTAAATGAACCAGAGTCCCCATACACCAAAGCACATCCGACATGTCCCATTTTTAAAGTACTGATCCTGATTCCAGAAATCACCCCAACCAAAGGAGTTGGTTGGAGCCACTGGGGGGGGGGGGGGGTTTGCAGTCTTCCATATCTGGGAAGATTTACAGTGCCCAGTAGCATCCATGCTACTGCTCACATGTGTACACACGCATTATCCTCCTAACAGACCCCACCTGCCATTCTAGTGCTCTGAAAGGATTCAAAACATCAGACATATTGAATCATGCCCAGGTACAGAAGCTACCTCAGCATCTGAAAGAGAGCAGGCCTTTGCCAGCATAAGCACCCAGACTTTAAGTACAGGAGAGGGCGCAAGAACACACAATGGCATCAGCATCGCAGCATGGTGGGCACAAATGCTCTAAGCATATAGCATGCCAAAAGTGCCAGGCAGGTGGCAGGCAGAGGATAAGATGGCATGTCTGTGTAATCTCAAGAGGGAACTGATTGGTGGTATTAATTGGAGAAAGGACTGTAACATGATCCAAAAACATACCATTTCCCTCTGCCCACCCAACCCCATCTCACCAAGCTGGACTGATCTTTGCCATTATTCAACCTTTTGCAAGAGGGCATTGTCAGGCAGATGATGACTGGGGGGACAGGACCATGGGCAGTGATATATGTGGGCATCTTGGGAGGGTCACAGAATATGTCAGTGCCAAGGGGTACCAAGGCCTATGGCACAGGAAGCAGGCTCCTCTACAGAAGAGCCCACTCCCCTGGGCTGAGGTTGAGCATCCCCTTCAGAGTGGCATTGCCCTCTATGGGTTATTGCAAACCCCAGGGGTGCCACAATACTTCTTGTTAGCATCCTAGCCCCCCTGGGGGAGCTCAGAAGCGAGTGCTCTGATAGCGCAGTCGACGGATCTCAGAAACACCATTGTCCCGGCAGTACAGGTCTCTACCGGGACTCTGTGCCAGTCACCGACCCCCTGTGCCCCCGCCCCCACCGCCAGCACTGCTGCTGGCACTGCTGGAACTGCCTGAGCTGGAACTGCTGCAACGGTCCTCGTAGATGGAGATCTCAATCTGCAAGAAGAGGCTAAGGATGCTGGGATCTAGTAGTGCGTGGCAACCCTGAATTTTCTACTACCCAACACACATGTAGAATAGATCTCTGGTCATCCATAGCAGCTCACTATCAAATGCATCTGCCTCAGCTGTGTTGATGAATATAAAGCCCTAGTAAATGGAAGTTTGGGACATTACTTTTCTTCTTAGTCCAGTGATGGGGAATATGTGGTCTTCTATAGATGTTGGATTACAGACTCTTTCACCCCCCACCCCCACCCCCTCACCATTAGCTATGTTGATGGTGTACACAGAAAGAGCCTCCTGGAAGATTGTTATATTTTTGAACCACAATCGGATGTTCCCCGTGCAATGGCAACCTTGTTGTGCCATCCAATCTTTCTCACACTAAGTCAGGTGAAAGGAACTGCAGAATGAACTTGCCAAAAATTGGCTTCATTTTGGCAGCTTAAAGTCTGACCTAGATACTGTTGGAGGAGGAGGAGGAGAGATGTTACCAAGGTTGATAGAAATTGTAGTCCAACAGCATCTTGAAAGCTTGGGCATGTTACTTTTTTAGTCTACAACTCCCAGAATCTTTCACCATAGATAATGAAAACATCTGGTTCCAAGGCATAAAAGTCACTACCTCTTGTTGTGCGGGACATATATCCCTTTTTGATTGTTGGTATAATGCAGAAGAATACTTTGGCGAGGAAGTGGCCTGGTCTTGGGTGATAAATTAAAACTCATTGAGTTCACAAAAGACCTGGTTCATGTGAAAATGAAAACTGCAACAAGTGGTTTGTTGAAACAGAACACTACACCCTTCCCAGGATAATGTCTTACATTAATTGGAACAGGATTCAAATCAAATAAATAAACTCCCTTGAGTACCTAAGGAAACTAATGTATCCTTATAAGTGTTTGTACTTTGATATTTATTTATTTTATTGTTTAGATTTAGATTTCTATACCGCTTTACTCCCCGTAAAGGGAACCAATGCACCTCTGGTTCTCATCTTGAAATCTACTAATCTCAACCAATCTGTCACATGAAGAAAGAGGCAGAAGAGGAGCAACAGCTGTAGCAACTGCAGCAAAAGTTGTATGGGAAATAGAAACACCCACTGAACAAAGGAGAAGATCCTGGAGAACCTCTGCCTCTTACAACTCTCATAAGGACATGAACTAGCTTTATGGGTTTGTAGCTTTTCCACCCTTAGTGTCAACTATCAGCCAAAAAGGATACAACCCGCATGCCCCGTTCCACTGGATCTGTTAGCAACAGCCCTCGTGGAGCATAGATTTTCTCATTCTGTTCTTGTATATATTTGGAGATCTTCTTCAAAACCTGGAGAGAGAAAAGTTAGAGATTCAACAGTCATGTTGTGTAAGGAAATAGAAATGTTGGCTTGTGTTAAAAAAAAACAGTAATGGAGATTTCTGAATGTTGTTCACTGAAGGGAGGAGATATGTGGCATTCTGGGTTGTTGCTGGGGAAGGATGGTGTGATAAACATAACAATCTAACCTCGTGTTCTGGGGAAACGAAACCTAAGTTTGGATAGACATTGAGTACTGTGTAGAGATTGGCTGGAATCCTTCAGAGGAAGGGTAAAAGGTGGGAACTGGAGAGAGAAATAAAAGGAAGGGAGTGGAGAAAGGACCCTCTCTTTTTGTCATACTTTAGAGTGCTTCACTTCAGAGGGATCAATGAGTAAAACTTAGTCAATATGTAGTATGCTAAGAGATTTAATCAGGCCATAGCCTGAAGCTAATTATGGCTAGATTACAAATTTTATCCCTATGCTATAATCTTTTCTATAATCTTTGAAATTTAACAATAAAGTATGTTTGGAACACAGAACCTTTGTGTCTGTTTATTGGAGACCAGAGCTGAGCTGGGATCTAGTGTCTTGGCCAAGCACTACCACTGAAGTATTTTTAAATACACCTCCACATGCACACTAGCCCATAAGATAAGCAGAGTGCCAGGGGCACGCAGGGGGCATGGTGGCCCCACCATGAGGGTACAGGCTGCTGCTGGTTAAGTGGGGAGAAAGACATGATGTATAAGGGAGCAGAGGATTTAACCTTTCCAGGCAGAGTGGGGGTTAAACATATAATCATTATATGTTGAAAAGATAATGCCTAGCTAAAGACCCCAGAGGATGTCTGATATAAGAAGAAAATAACTTCAATTACTTTCTCTAAAGTCCTCAGTGATGTTTCACCTACTTTCAAATGAAAGTGTTCCTTGAAATTTAAACAAATATGGCCTTCAACAATAAAGCTAGCACTGGCTGAGTACCTGCAAAAAGATCAGCACTTCCTGACGGCTAATCATCCATCCCAGGGGTCCTCCATATAGCAGTTGTTCCTCTACCACTATCCTTTCAGCTACAGTACTTGGCACTGAATTAGTAGAGGGTTTAGTGAGATATCCCTCTACATTTCTCTTTGAGAACCCACTTCTCTTATCTTCAAGAATTCAACACTTCTTTAAGAAATCTTTTTCAAATCCGGAATAACATTTTTAAAGTGAGCTTTTTTTTTTTTTTTTTTGCTGGACTTGTTATTATTGTAAAATGGCACTGCAGCACTAATTGAAAGCCTACACGTAAAAGCCTCTTGCTTTGAACAGCCGCTGCAAATATACTTCTGTTTTCTTTGAAATCTCCACTATAAACTTTTTAAAAATCTTGTGTACATATATAATGAGTCAGAGACTCTGTTAGATTTCTTTTGTTTGGCTAGTTTGTTTTAAGTGATAGTTTAGCACTAATTGAAATCAACTACCTGGGAAGCTATTACTGCCTTGGCTCAGAAGATACTGTACTTAAAAACCCTTTGCTTTGAGAGCTAAAAAAGAGTTTAAAAATCACAGAAAAATGCTTGATGAATCAAGAGAAAGAGAATGTCCGATAATAGAAAAAACACCAATAGCATATGCACAGACTTTGAAAGAGTGAGCATTGTATGTGAAAAAGCTCTTGTTTTGAATAGGCAGCTCATTTTGCCAGGACAACTCATTATTCTGTTACTTGATTGCTGTCTTGTATCTAGCATATTATCCATAATACTTACCTTAATTCTTTTTTTCTAAGTGTTAGTGGAAGAACACCATTAGGATACAATCCCAACATAATTACCTATGAATGGTTCCACTGAACTCAGGGGGGCTTTTTCTCAATTGACTCATCTAGGAAGGTACAGTTAGCTTTCCTCACACACTGTATGCTACTGTGTAAAAGACTGCTGCGGATGAAATTATCTTTGAGGTCTCTTCCAGTTGTGTCATTCTATTGTAACAGAGTTCATTCCTGAGAAGGGAAGGACCAAGCTTTGCTTACGGTAACGGTAAAGGTAAAGGTCGCCCTTGCTCAAAAGCCTGTCATATCCAATTCTAGAGTTCAGTGCTCATCTTTGTTTATAGACAAAGAGCCAGAGCTGTCTGCATTTGCAGATGTTTCTGTGGACATGTGGCAGGCATGACTAGACACCAGAGTGCACGGAATGCTGTTTATCTTTCAACCAGAGTGGTACCTATTTATCTACTTGCAATTTCTTGCTTTTGAACTGCTAGGGACAGAGACGGGAACTCAGTCCGTCGTGCAGCACTTGGGTCTCGAACTGCTGACCTGTCAACCTTCCAATCATCAAGTTCAGCATCTTAACCACTAAGCCACTGCAGTCCCTCTTTTGATTATAGGCTACTGTTAAATACAACATGTTGTCAGTCTAATGAGGCTAGAACAAAAGCTTCAAAAGAGCAAAATAAAGTAAAATGCATTGGCATTTCAGGGATGTATGTGTCCAATCAATACCTCAAATCTGACAGTCCACGTTCCCTGAGCTCTCACTATTTGTACAATGGGCAACAAAAATAACAGAGCTAATGTTGAGCTCATTGCCTGCACCACGAATGGGCAACTTGGCCTGCTAAATATTCTTGAGCTACTGCCCCTCTCACAGCAAACTGCAACAACATCTGGAGGTCCACAAATTTGCTGAGTGCCTGCAAACCATTTGTCAATAGGGATGGAGACAGTTATTTGATTCTACAAATTGCCTAGTCCTAGTCCATGTGAGTCTTTGCAATATGGGTGGAGGATCCTCCTAAGCTATATCATACACTAATTATGAGAATATGATAAAGGCCAATAAAATAGTTATATCTGTTAAACAAATGTTCAAATGAAATTCATAACTTTACTCTGCCAAATCCATCTCAGATCTTGGCTTCAAAAACATCATACTTTTTTCCATTCAACAGCCGTGAGCTTAGCACTCAGAACATTGTACCACAGCTTTCATCATACTGTTTTTCCCCCATATTTCTAAACAATGGGTTGATAGAATGCTAGATACACAGATAAATCTCTGGGTGATTTGCAGAGCATGGGGGAATTACTTTGGATGAACACATTTCCTTAACTCCTTCAGCTCTCTGGTTGTCAGAATGCTTTCTGCGTTATGTAGATTTGCCACTGACACAGAGTACTAATTAAGTGACTATCACAACAATGATGTGCACTGTTGTTAAATGAAACCATTCTGCTCCCTCCTCATCACAACAGAAGCCAGAGGCAGACAATCACTTCTAAAACTGTTTGAAAGGATGTTGAAACACATCTTGCTTTCCACAATATGCACACATTATTTATCCAGCTTTCGCCCATGGTCAACCGTGTTTTGCAGGTTTCAGACTCAATGCAAGGAGCACTTCGACCACAGACAGACAGACAGACAGGCAGGCAGGCAGGCAGACACACACACACACACACACACACACACACACACACACACACACACACACACACACACACACACACACACGATGAGTGTAGAAACCATGGATAGTGATCCTACTTTCAAAGCACCGTAATACCTCATACAAAGTCCACTTCGTATAACATCAAATTCATACAACATCGCCTAATTGCTTGAAAAAAATTGCCTCGTACATAGTCACTGCGACTTTGTATGAGGCATTGGGGGTTTTCCCAGGTTGCATTGTGCCTGGGCAGTATAAGAGGCAGGACACATGCATGCATTGCTCTTGTGGGTTTTGCACAAGGCGAAGAGTGTTTAGGAGTAGTTTTGAGCGCGGTTTTGGATTTTTTTTGTCAGAATTTTTAGAAGCATTCCTGGGATTTGTGCAGCATTCTTCGGGTTCTTGGACAATCAGGGTTGTTTGACGTGTTTTTGTAATGTATTTAGCCTTTAGACAATGATTTCTTAAAGTTCTGTCAGTTTCCTGTCTGTTTCCTTGGCTTTGTGCTGAAGTCTGTGTTGTTACAGTACAATGTATCTCTATGGAAACGACATTGTACGAGGCATCGTGGCAAGGATTTGGATGTTGTATGAGGCATCACAGCTAAGATTTTGCATGCCACATACAAAATCCAAATCCGTATAAAGTCCAAACTTGTGCAACCAAGTTTGGACGTTGTATGAGGTATCACTGCATCTTCAACTGATCAAATATATCTCCCCTTTCTAGAAGACGGACTAAAACAGGGGTGCCCAAACTATAGTCCATGGGTTTAGTCCAGCCCCGGACACCAATTTATCTGGCCCGTGACACCCTCGTCGCTCCTGGAAGTAAAACGCTCCATACAGGTGCATTTTACTTCCACTTCCAGGAGTGGTGTGGGTGTCACAGGCCAGGTGAATTGACGTTGGGGGCCAGATCCGGCCCATGGTCCATAGTTTGGGCACCTCTGGTTTAAGCAGAGAAAATGGCAGCCTAAAAAAATCTATCTCATCCTGTTGTAAAACATCCTTCTGGTGGGAGAAATCACATGACCAACCCACTAAACTATGTGACCGACCCACGGCCTGAAAAGTTTGGGCACCCCTGGACTAAAAGAACCAGCTTTGGAATAGAATGGAATGGAATTCTCAGATTACGACTTGCTTTGCAGTAAAATGAATTTCTGGTCAGCCTACTGTTATCGATTTCATTTCTGTTAACCACTGAGGCCACACACCTTCCTTTTGATATAATAATAATGTGCCACAGGGCCATAGCCAGGATTCTAGATGTGGGTGGGTAAATATTTTTTCAGGATGGGCAACAAAGCATCTTTTCAATGCATTACTATGGGAAACTGCACTTTGCCAGGGTGAGCAAACTGCTAACTCAGGGTGTGCCAAGCCCACCCTGGCCTTACCCTGGCTATGGCCCTGATGTGCCATCAAGTCAATTCCAATTTAGGGCAACCTTTGCCAGATTTTTTTTAAGGTACTGTATTTTCTGGCGTATAAGATTACTTTTTAACCCCGAAAAATCTGTGCCAAAGTCAGGGGTTGTCTTATAGGACAGGTACTTAACTGCAGCTTGTTTCCCCTTGCTTCATATGTCCGGCACATATGGTGGGGGGTGCCACGGCCAAGTCCCTGCTCTGTGCGGGGAGTATGAAGCAAGGGGAAGAAAGCTGCACACATCTTCCTGTACCTCGAGGAGGAGAACGTGAGCGTGGATTGGCTCTCCACCAGAACCTGCCCATTCAACTCGGAGGGCTGTGCGTCTTCGGGTTGAGTGTGGGTTAATTTTTATTTGGTGTGCATTGGAAGAGAGGTAGTCTTATACAGCAAGTATATTCCAAACTCTATATTTTAACTGGAAAAGTTGGGGGTCGTCTTATACGCCCAGTCGTCTTATACGCCGGATAATACGGTACTTAGATGTGGTTTACCATTCCCTTCATCTGGGAGTGACCTGGGATTATGCAGCCACTATAAAAGAAAGATAATGCACTGTGCAACTTCTTTGAGTAACAGAGAACTTAAACCTTCATGTGCAAATAGCCTAATCTCCTAACTACTGGAGAGGAGGAGAATGCTGAAGTTGCTCTTACTTGTCTACAGGAACAGGTTATCCTTGTACAGACTGTATTCTATTCAGTTTAGACCAGCTAGCCCTGACACTTTGGCAAGGTGAGAGGGTGCTTGCTTATTGATCCTCTTGAAATGCACTGTTATATCACCAGGAAGCTTCCTATATACAACAGTTATGAAGGACCTACCCCAGTGGTGTGAACCTATGGCATGCATGCCAGAGATGGCACTCGGAGCCCTCTCTGTGGACACCCATGCAGTCATCCAGCACAGAGTTTGCCCCACCTCTCTACCCAGCAGCCCAGCAGAAGTGCTTCATCCCTCCCCCAGCATAGAGTTCACCCCACCCCTCTGCCCAGCAGCCCAATGGGAGCATTTCCTTCCTCCCCTGTTGCTGTGTTGGCACTTTGCGATAAATAAATGGGGTATGGGTTGCAGTTTGGACACTCAGTATCTAACAGGTTCAACATCACTGACCTAGCCTCTAGATTTACTGATCTAGGGTTTTCCATACTACATGATGCTTCTGCTCCAAGCCAGTAATACACATCATGTGCTTTGACCAAAAGTGTGAGTGGATAATTTGCTGTGGCTCAATGTTGAACACTTCCCCTGAGGGAACTGAAATAACTGTTAATGTCTTTTAAAACATTGCTGATGAGGTGCATAACTTCATTTATTTATTTATTTTAAAAGATCATCTCAACTGGAAACAGACTGAGATACACAAATAATTTTTTTGAAATTTAAAACAAAGTGACACAACATGTCAGCAATATCTAGAAGACATAAATACTGTAAATCATTTCACTTCCCTTGACCATTCATAGATGATCAGGGGAAGTGTTCAATTACACTGAAAAGGTAGGTTCCTGTTCCAATGGGAAGAGCAAGACGAATGGCACAGGCCATCACTCTTCAAGCTTGCAGCTCCCATTATGGAACTACTGTATAGTACTGTGATGGTGAACCTTGGCACTCCAGATGTTCTTGGACTTCAATTCCCAGAAGCCCAAGCCCCCTGTGAATCCACACGAATGGGTTTACTGCGATTCATCTGGCCCGTACTGTCCTCATCAGTCCCAGAAGTGGAAGTAAAATGCTTGGGCTTCTGGGAATTGAAGTCCAAGAACAACTGGAGGGCCAAGGTTCGCCATCACATGTATAGAAGCTATAGAACTTATGGCTGTGACATCTGACTGGCATGAGTTTTGGATATATTTTTTCTGCTTCTTCTAATACCTGCTTAACAGTTGTGAATAACTCAAATGTTTCCTTTCCTTTCTTCCCACCTGACTTCCTTAACTGACATTTCAGTGGCCTGATTAAAAAAATTACCCAGCTGCCCAGTTTATATTAGTTTATCTAGGCAACGTAGGATCAATTGTTACTCCTGCTCAGATGTATGCCCTCCAAACCTTTTCATAGTGGGTTTCCATGCAAAGAAAGATGAAGTAGGCTGTAGCACAGGCAAGACATCCCTCCAGATAGGAGCTGCCCCCAATTTTCTCAGCCTCTGCATAGAAGTTGTTGAGGGTCTTCACAGTTTCCTCAAAAAGTTGTCGCTCAATCTTTGGAGAAAAGAGAACAGAAAAAACAACACATAAGAGACACACACAGGAAACCATTGAGCTTGGGTCTTCCCCACCTTCATCCAGTTGTGGGGGGAAACAGAACAAAGACCTTAGCAAAGAGATTTACAGGTAGAGCAGGTGGGGTGACATTAACATACATGTGCTTGATCATATCTATTGGAGATGGTCCATCTTTTGTGTACTTGGTATGAGAATACAGCAGTTTACAAGCTAAAAGAAATCCCCAAAGGGAAAATGTATACTCCAGCTCTGCAAGAAGCTAGCAAACCATTATGTGAAAATTTCCCTAACAGCCTTCACCAACCTGGCAGCTTCCAGATGTGTTGGACTCCACTTGGCATCTTCCCTAGTCAACATAGCCAATTTGTGTTCTAATATTCTAATCTAATCGGTAACATTTGCCACCTGGTCTGGTTTAGCATAAGCGCTTGTTCTACACGAAGCCAATCAGATAATGAGGCACAAAGAGACACAACTGTACCCGGCTGTCCAATTCAGGGGGAAACTTGGTCTGGAACTGGCAGATCGTCCCATCACTGTAATCTCGCTGCACAAAGACCTTGGTGGCCAATGAAGCACTCCGCCGTAGTTCTTGGAGATTATGGACCTGAGGGGAAAAACCATAGGCAGGTGTTTACAACAGGCAAAAACACTGGCTGGAACTTTGGAAGCAGCAGGCTCACATGGCTTCTTAGCACCTTCCGATCAAACAGCATATACATGGGAGTGAGGCTTCATCAATTTATATACAGAGGCACAGATACAGAGGCACAGATTAATTGGTCAGCATAACAAATAAGTATGCAAATCAATATGACTGGCAGTAGCAGATGACCTCTGGCTGTTATTCGGATTAGCTCTAAATGTCCCCTTTTCAAATGTAAAAGTGGGAAGATACAAAACAAACACCTGGCATTGAACATTTGCTAATGAGTTTAACCTTTGTGTTACTGTGTGAGCACATCCTTTGTTCTGTGAGACAACCTATAAAGAGAATTTTACAAGAAAGTTTGTGAAGGTGGTATAATATAACAAAATATAAGATACAAACTATATAGCAGCATATCTGTCTATAAAATTTGATAATGTCCCAGAAACCCTTGGCTAATATTTAAACCTTTTCAACGGATGTCCAACAGAAGGATGTATTTTATTTCTGCTATCTCTCTCTGGATCCTAGTCTTGTAATTTCTCTATTCCAGAATCACAACTTTCAGGTCTTCTATAGAGTGTTGAGGTAGATTGAAATGGTTTGAAACAGGTTTCTCTGTGTTGTCATTCTGGATGTCTGATTTATGTACATTAACTCTTTTGCACATAGATTGACCTGTTTGTCCTATATAGAGCGCAGAAGGGCATATTTGGCAAGAGATGGCATAAATCACATTGGCAGAAAAACAAGTAAACTGCCTTTAATGTTGTGTGTGGCACCGTTGGGTCCAGTAATACTGTTCCCAGAGTGAATATGAGGGCAAAGCTGACATCTGGGTTTGCTGGCTTCACCAGGATGACTTCAAGATGTCAGTGCATGTAATGCCATAGTTGGCTCAGCACTCAGTTGCTTAGATAACTGTCTTTCCGATACTTAACTCCCCAAACTTTATGAAAAACATGCCCCCCATCCCTTATCATGCATGGCAGGGTCTTCTTTGAAGTACTGACATAGAGCAAGTTCAGACATGCATGTATGTTAACTGATAAGTTATGTATAAAGCATCCACCATAGATCAAACATAGTAGAATAGATAATAATTCTCAGTGGAAGCAATATGCATTATCAATTGAGAAGTAGCTTGTAATGAGATATCAAATGATATATAATATGTATGCATGAGGCTGGTGCTGTATGAGAATATCTGGACCCCGGGGTCTTGTTGACATTTTATTGAGGGGTGTTGAATTTTGTTATGTTATAGTGTATTTTTGCTTTTTATGCTCTTATTATTGATATTGTATTGATTATATTGTATTGAGGTATTTTTGTACTATTGTGTAATTATTTATCTTGTATATTGATTTCTATTGTATTGTTTGCTATTGTTGTTGCCACTTCGAGTCCCGCTGAGGGAAGCGGGATACAAATAAAACTATGAATGAATTACTGTTTACATGTTGTGCTATCCCAAAGTTCAACTAATATTTACTGACTGTTGTTAAAGGACAAGAGGGATACCTATAAAACAGATGTTGAAAGAGTATTACAACAATCTACAGCAAGAGATGGAGCAGGTTCACAGGGCTTTTACTGGAAGGCCAATTATGTGGCATCACAAAGTTACCTGTTCCTCAAGTTACAAGCTGGCACATAGTCAGGAAAGCAATAATACTGTAATAATAATAATTTTGTGTCGGAAATTATTCTGGGTTGAAAGGATTTTTGCGGAAGAAACTCTGCTCAGGGAACGCCCAAATAAGGCTCCTTTCATGTCCCCAAGAGCAGGGGCAGAGACGGGGACAGCAGTGGAAATTCTTGAGTTGTTCTTTCTAACCTCCTTGATCACCCTCTTTTCTTAGAAATGTAGAGCTTTTATTTCAGTTTCCACTCTACATGGAAATGGAAGTCTTCCCTCTTGGAATTTGCCGTCTCTGTCCACACCATTTTAGGGAACTCCCACTGCAGGCTACCTTTAAAACTCTCCTGTGTATTTGAAATATTATATAAACAACCCAGATTGCCAAGGTTTCCCTTTCCTTCTTTGTTGCTTAACCTCTGGCTTGCATGCAGAGTAGGTAAGGGCACTGGATAAGGCCAATTCATATAAGAAGCTACATTTTATATATTCATACTGATATTTTGATCTGTCATCACATCTACACTTCACAGTGACATGTCTTAAATATCTTGGAGTCGTTATTCAGCGAGGAGTCCGCACATTGGTGGATGTCTCTGCGATGACATTCCACACATGCAAATGGACTTCAGAAATCAAGTCCATATGCATGCGTTTTTTTAGCCATTTGACTATCACGTCAAATGCAAGGCTGGTCTACATATTAGCCAGCGTACTCTCTCCTAGCTTGATCTATGGTCTTGGCTGAGATTTAAACTGGAAATGAGATATTTCATCTCTTTGACCCAAGATTAGGCTCACCCTGCAGGTTCACCAAGATACTGTAATAAATAACAGGAAAACCTGGAATTGGGGCTATGAATGAAACTATAAGAAATAGGTGTGCCACCAAGCTATTTCCAAAGAAGGGTCCTTTTAGCTGCCAAGGCAACGACAGATTTTTCCCAGAATTATACTTACTGGTTTTTCTCCTGAACTGCTCTTTGTACAAGTCAATATTGAGATAGAACTCAGATAAAAATACAGATTTATCTCATTTCCAGTTTAAATCTCAGCCAAGACCATAGATCAAGCTAGGAGAGAGTACGCTGGCTGACAGGGCCACCATCAGAAATTTCTGGGCCCCATACTGAGCAATCCTATTGCCCCCCCCCCACACACACACACACATACTTATGGCCGGCAGCGACAGGGCCCCTGTCATCTCCGGGCCCTATACGGCAGTACTGGGTGCCCTGATGGCTGATTTGTAGACCAGCCTTGCATCTGCATTTCTTATTTAATGTAGAACCAAGAACTCCAATCTCGTTGCAAGATCCTCCATAAATAAAGCAGATGCCTGTCACACCATTTTAGGGAACAAATGGCCTATATCCTAAGGCTAACCCATCATAACACTTTATTAACATTTTATCTGAGTGGTCTCCATTTTCCCAGGATGTACACATACATCAACATGTCTTTGTAAGTGGCTAGTTTGCAGAGCCACAGAGTTCTCAGCTGAATTTCACCTCCACCCTTCCCATCCTCTATGGCAAGGCATCTTGGGCTTGTTTGTTGGTTTCTGTTTGATATATAAATGAACATGCAGCTGAATAAAAAAAATTTGTATTTCAACGATTAGTGCATTATGTCTAGCTCTGGAAATTATCTCTGTGTGACATGAATTCCACAAAGCTGGAATCGTTTCCCATCTCTGTTCTTGAGAGAAATAAATAGCAATCAAATGCATACATTAAAAAATGCCTTGAATATAACAAATAGCACTTTCCTAACAAGAACCTGGTACCCATTAATTCTACTCAGTAGACTGACCTTTAGCTCATCTTTTCCTTGTTGTGTTCTTATAACGCAGGGTTTTATAAAATTATGTCAGAAGCACACAAAGGTTCTTTCTGGGTTGAAAGGATTTTGCTGGAAGAACTATGCTCAGGGGGTGCCCAAAAGAGGCTGTTTTTATGTCCCCAAGATCTTTTCCCACCGAAGTGGTCCCTATTTATCTACTTGCAATTTCTTGCTTTCAATCTGCTAGTTTGGAAGGAACTGGGACAGAGATGGGCACTCATGCTGTCATGCAGTACTCGGGTCTTGAACTGCTGATTTTCCGACCTTCTAGCTAACAAGGCAAGCTTTTAGCCACTGAGCCACTGCAGTCCCACTATAATACAGCGATTTCCGCAATCAAAAAAATCTGAATCATTGCAAGATCTTCGCATTGAATTTATTGTTGCAACCAATTAAATCATCCCCAAATATTTCCCTTTCTCATTCCCTTACTTCATTTCTATCTCACCCACAAAGACTTTAAATGTAGCGCGCACACTTATTCCTCCCTCCTCATGCCCCAATTCTGTTTACAGGAAAACTCTGTGAAATAAATCAAGTTAAGAGAGTATGGTTGGGGGGTTCTATTCATCAGAAAGATCTTCCTGGCAGTAAGAGCTGTTAGACTGTGAAATGGACTACCTCAAAAGGTGATTGATTCTCCTTTATTGGAGGTGTTTAAGCAGAGGACATTTGACAATTTGTCAGAAATGCTTTAGCTATAGGTTGGACTTAATCATCCTTAGGGTCCCTTGCAGCTCTCCAATTCTATGACTGGCCCAAGGTCATCCAGTAATAATCACATAACTAGATCGGAGTTTGAATGGGTGTTGGTGGATCTTCATAGTCTAGTAGTCAACATAAAGTGTCTTGAGTGAGAACCACTTACACTTTTTCCTCTATCATGATGTCATGTGTGCTTGACTTGGATGGTCCAGTACAAGGTTTTTATAATTAAATATGAATATAATATATAATTCATAAAGTCATCACAAGCTGGAAGCAACTTCATGGTGGTCATAACAATAAATTACATTAACACAAAGAAACAAGATACACCAAAGTATGTTGTGCAAATAGACACCAGAAAATGCTCTAAGTGATATGGAGTGGTGTATACAGGAAAATGTTATTACTATTTGTATTACTGTATCTACCCACACAATCAAAGCATTCTCTCAGACTAGTACCAAAGCTTCAAAAGTTGCATCCTACAGATAAAAAAATTCACATTAATCTGCTCTTCTGACCATTTACACCCATATGCTGTCTTAATTCATCAACAAGAAGTATTATATACTCTTCGTTTCTTCTTTGTTTTCACATATGCTTGGTTGAGTCAAGGCATGTTGCTTCCTGAGGCAGAATAGACACCCCATGTGCCCCAGTCAAGATGCAGAGTATCCAAAGTCATCAAATTATGCTGGCACAGGTGCAAAGCAAACAAACTACATGCCTCCAAACACTTCTAGAAGTAGAAATGTAACAAGAACAAATTGTCTTCTTCTTCTAGGGCCGTATCAGATTCCAAATATTGATGATCATCATGGCAATCAGCCATGAAGATTGTCCTGAGGATATAATGCAGTGGTCTTCCAATTGCCTTCTCCACCATAGTATGACACCTGTACCACTGATCCAGTTCTGTGAGTTACTTTCTGGTCCTGACTCTTTTGGCAAGCAAAGTCCTCCTCAGCCCAAGGCCAGTATGAATGAAGCTGCTGCCCTCCATCAAGATGGATTCAAGTGGGATGTAATCCATTTGGGGACCATCACCCTTCCCTGTGGACTTCACCACCCAAGTCCTTAGGGTTGTCAGGTTTGTTACCTACCACTTGATGATCAATGTTGAGTCGCTGGCAGTATGGTCTACTCCAGGGTTTCCCACCTATGGCCTGTGGGCCGGACCTGGCCCACAATGCCATTCCATCTGGCCCATCGCTACCTCTACCACACCCGGAAGTGGAACCGCATGCATTTATGTCAACCATAAAACACGCCCACACATGCGCAAACACGCCCACAGATGTCATAAACATGAAAACATGCATTTATGACAGCTGTAGATGTGCCCTCTTCCACTTCTTGGGAGACGTGGTCCGGCCCACACAGCTGTCTGGGGGCCCATGGCATAAAAAGGTTGGCCACCCCCTGTCTACTCTATTGTCATAGCAGGATAACCTGGCCAGACAGAATGTAAATTAAGTACAGTACTAACAAATAACCAACGAATATGCTTCTCTTTCATTATACCCAACATCTCTTTCCTGTCGTGCCTGCCTCACTATGTCTAATAGTAGGGCTGCTTTTTTTTTAACCTATCTCTCAGAAACTTCACTTTAATGTAAATTCTAGATCTGTGATGGTGAACTTTGGTACTCCAGATGTTCTTGGACTTCTATTCCCAGAAGCCCAAGCTTTCATGAATCCGCACGAATGGGTGTACTGCGATTCATCCAGCCCGCACCGCCCTCGTCGCTCCTGGAAGCAGAAGTAAAATACGCCCGTACGATTAAGGCTCTTCCAGGTTAACCCTTCCTCTGTACGGGCATGTTTTACTTCCGCTTCCAGGAGTGACGAGGGTGGTGTGGGCTGGTTGAATCGCAGTAAACCCATTCGTACAGATTCATGAAAGCTTGGGCTTCTGGGAATTGAAGTCCAAGAACATATGGAGGGTCAAAGTTCGCCATCACAGTCCTAGATTATAGGAAAGCTCACACTTGCTTTATGCCTGGATTTCTAAGCATCCAGGATACCTAAGAGACCGCATCGCCTCAAGAGTGTCTGCCCGTTAACCAGAGCGGACCAGAGGGGCTCCCTAGTTGTACATCAGCTAGAGGGGCCCACCTCTCTAGTACACCATGTCCACACCAGCCCTCTGGAACCTCCTGCCAACAGAATTAAGGTTACAGGCAGAATTGCTGCCCTTCAGGGAAGGTTTGAAAACCTGGCTGGTGGGACAGGTGTGGCCCCGCCTGTTGGCTCATTTCAAGTTAAATCTAGAGTGTCCCTCCCTCTATATTTCTTGTATCCCTTTTATTTCTTTTATGAATAAGGTGGGGGTAGGAGGGTGGGTAGGTGGGTGGGTGACTTGGTTTTTTAAAATCTGTTTTATATGTTTTTAATCTGCTGTAAACCGCCCTGAGTCGGGCTCTCCTGAGTTGGTGGCATAGAAATCTGAAAATTAAATTAAAATTAAATCCATATTTCTCAATAGGGGTTTGGGCTGGTAATGCAAATATAGCTCAGAGGGAAGCGAGGGGAGGGGGGCTGTTGAAGACATGGGAATAAGAAATGAACAAAATTGGGTGTTTTGGGTAGAAGGAAGAATGGGGTTCCAAGACTTCCACCCCGGAGGGTTCATCATGCCTCTCTGCGGTCAAGGAGCTTCCATGGCCAGGGGGGCGTTTGGGGGTTTCGGTCCTTCCCCCAGACCGGGGCGTCTCCCCGCAGTTTCTTCCTCGCTTAGCCCCGCCCCGCCCGCATTTAGAAACTGACGCTCTTCTCTCCCTAGTAACTGGCAAGGAAACCTTCAGTTGTTTCTTCTCCGCCTGAGGCTGTATCTTGCAAACCACGACGGTGTGGCAGGCAGGGGTCTTATAGGGGGGCACCGAGGGATGGGGACCAGGTGGAACACCTTCGGGCAAAGAGCGACGGCTAGCTCTGCTCCCTCTAAGCCAGGGGTGCCCAAACTACCCGATCCATGAAGCCCTCGTCTCTCCCGGAAGTGGAGGTAAAACATACAGGTGCGTTTTACTTCCACTTTCAGGAGCGACACCGATGAGGGCTTCGCGGGCTGGATGAATTGGCATCAGGGGCAGGATCAGGGCGCCATAGTGAACAGCCCCCTGAACCACGTGACCGGCCCGCGGCCTGAAAAGTTTGGACACCCCCGCTTTAAGCCTCTTCCCGAGTTTCCTGTGCCTTAATCTCCGCAGGCAGCCACGATCGGGTGGCTGAGGGCCCCTTTCCCCATCCTGGATGCTCGTTCCCACGCTAAAGAGCCCTGGTGGCGAAGCGGTTAAATTGCTGTACTGCACAGCCAGAACGTCGCGCGTTCTATCCTGACCAGGGATCAAGGTTGACTCAGCCTTCCATCCTCCCGAGGTCGCTAAAATGAGTCCGCAGCATGTTAGGTTAGGGGGCAAAATGCTAATTCCTCTGTGAGCCGCCCAGAGAGTGCACTAAGTGCTATGGAGTGGTATAGAAGTGTCATTGCTATTCCTAACCCTTCGACCCAGTGCCACAGGTGTCTCCCTTTTCTCACTTACACACACACATACACACCTCACCAGGCGCTAAGAGCGCCGAAAAGACCGGAGTCTTTCAGACCGGGGGTGGCCTCCTCCAACCCCATCCACACCTGCCCTGGTCATGGGCTCCCCCCCCCCCCCTGCTCAGAGAAACCACACCTGGCTCTCTCTCCGCGGAGCAATGACACTTCTCTACCCCCATGACACTTCGTGGACCGGCTCACAAGGCAATTAGCATTTTGCCCCCAACATGTTGGATACTCATTTTAGCGATGGAGAGGCTGAGCCCACCTGGAGGGATCACAGGCTGGAGTGAGCGCAGGGATTCCTCTGGGCACCCCAAGAGGATGGAACTCCCCCCCTCCCCATCTTCTTCCACCCCGCAAGGGGAGAAGCCACCAGGCCTGCTGCAAAACAGACCCAGCGGGGGAGGGAGGGAGAGAGACCCTGAGTGAGGCTGGAGCAGCCCGCCTTAGGCGAGGTCCCCGCCACGGGCCAGCAGGATCCCAGGCTTGCTGCCGCAGTGGCCGGTGGAGCGCAGCAGATCCGGGGGCAGCCGAGGCCGAGCTACCGGGTCTCCTCGGCGGCGGCGCCTCGGGGCACCCCCTGCTTTCCGCCCACGCCGCTCGCTCACCTCGGTTGCCATGTTGTGCCAGCGTGGGGTTCGTTCGCTCTGCGCCGCTCCTGCGCCAACCAAGGCGGGCGAAGCCGAGGGAGAGACGCCGGGATCGAACCCGCGAGCCGCGGGCTGGGCGAGGACTCTGCGCAGAGCACGGCCGGCGCTGTTCTCGGTGCTGAAAGCTAGCGCGGCAGGGAGGAGGACGAGGAGGAGGAGGGCGGGGGCGCGCAGCCCACCGAGCGCGGTCCGCGGCAATGCTGACGCCCCATCGCCCCCCCCCACACACACACACTCGCCTAGTACCCTTCGCAGCCACTTCAACAACAGCCGGGGGCACCCCCGGAGGAGGAGGAGGAGGAGGGGGGCAGCAAGGCTGCCAGGGGGCGCCGCAGGGCGTCCCTGAGCCCAAGCGCCGGACTCCGGCTTTGAGGAGGCACCGGGAGAGGCGGAGCTGAACCGGGAAGGGAAGGACCCTCGCCTGGAGCATTATGCGCAAGCCTTCTTCCCTACTTGTCCTCCAGAAACCCAGCTTGCGGGAGAGCTCTGGACCATTGCCCGTGCTTGCTTCTAGCCAGCAGATAGCCTCATGCTTCGGGCGGCGAGGCCCGTTCTCCCCTCCACCCTCCATGGAGGCAGCGATTCTGATCAGGCAATAATTAATTGATTGATTGATTGATTTAATAATAATAATAATAATAATAATAATAATAATAATAATAATAATAATAATAATAATAATAATAATAATAATAATAATAGCAAGCCCTGGCACAGATCGTCACATAACTCCGTCCCCCAGACCGAGGAAAGATGGGTATTATTCTATGCCAGCATAGGCACCAAGGGCAGAATGGCCAGGTTGTCCTGCTTGGTAATAGAGTAGATCCGTGATGGCAAACCTTGGCACTCCAGATGTTCTTGGACTTCAATTTCCCAGAAGCCCAAGCACCCAGTGAATCCACACGATTGGGTTTTACTACAATTCATCTGGCCCGCACTGCCCTTGTCGCTCCCGGAAGCGGAAGTAAAACATGCCTGTACAGTTAAGACTCTTCTGGATTAACCCTTCCTCTGTATGGATGCGTTTTGCTTCCGCTTCCGGGAGTGACGAGGGCAGCGCAGGCCGGATGAATCACAGTAAACCCATTCATATGGATTCACAGGGTGCTTGGGCTTCTGGGAATTGAAGTCCAAGAACATCTGGAGTGCCAAGGTTTGCCATCACAGGAGTAGATGGGAATGCAGTGGCTCAATGGTTTAGAAGCTTGCCTTGTTATCTGGAAGGCTAGCAAGTTGGCAGTTCGAGATCCTGGTACGGCATGACAGATTGAATGCCCGTTTCTGTCCCAGTTCTTGGTGACTCGAAAGGAGCCTCATTTGGGTGTCCCCTGAGCCGAGTTTTCCAGAAACCTAAGTCAATTCCCCAAAGCACTGACCAGCCAATGTACTGACTTAGTCTTCTGTGAATTGAAGTCCCCCTGTGGGGTTTGGGTCCCATGTCGGGAACCACTAGAGTAGACCATAATGCCAGCAACTCAACCCCGAGTGTCAGGCAGTGGTTAACTAACCTGACAACCCTGAGGACTAACAGCCCTGGGTGCAGAAGTCCACAGGGAAGGGTGATGGTCGCCAAGTGGATTAAATCCCAATTGAATCCATCTTGATGGAGGGCAGCAGCTTCATCCATACTGGCCTGGGGCTGAGGAGGACTTTGTATGTAAAAAGGGCCCAGGGCCAAAAAGTGACTCACAGATCTGGATCAGTGATACAGGTGTCACACTGCAATGTGGAAGGCAAAGGGAAGGCCCCCGCATTATATTGCTCCAGGACAGTCTTCATGGCTGATTGCCATGAGCGTAGCCAATATTCGGACTCAGCTATGGCACAAGAAGAAGAATGCGCACCAAGGGCAGAATGGCCAAGAGGTCCTCTAATGGAGGAGTCCTCCAGAGGCAAGTGCAATGGGTCTACTACATTGTACATTATCCTCCTGGTTTCTTGACCAGAGCCATCCTGTCTAAGTGTTCATTTCCAGACTAAAGCCATTCATGGATAATTGTCTTTTCTTGCTTCTGAAAGCTGTTTTGGTGCCTCAAAGTAAATTAGGTTTCTTCTTTTTCAAGGGTCTGAAGGCTCCCAAGAAGACAAATACATATGTATAGAATTTTTTTTTAAAAAAAAAAAGCAGTGACATTCAAGATATTTGCATCCCTTCTTTCCATTTTTAACATTTGGTAACCTTAGATGCAGCAACCTTATTTATCTGTCATAAGCAACCAATGTTTGTTTGATAAGTTCAACCTCACTCTCCATTCTCTTTCACCATGCCATGCCGCTTTCTTCTTTTAATTTTCATACCTGAGAGGATTTATGTCCCACTGGAGTTTGACTGAGAGAAGCTTTTCATCTTCATATGGTTGGAAGTGATGGAAGGAGGCAGGTTGTTTGTTTGTTTCTCCTTCTGTTTTTTAAACTACAGGAACTCTTTCAGCTCTGGAAACAGTAAGCCTGTTGTCAGGATGTCCTCTGGGCCACAATATCCCAATTTCCAACACATCTTTCCCTGTCCATTCCCTTTCTGATGACAGTCTCTAGGTCAATGATGGCATACCTTGGCACTCCAGGTGTTCATGGACTTCAATTCCCAGAAGCCCTGATTAGCAGGAGTGCAAGAATTGAAGCCCAAGAACAGCTGGTGTGCCAAGGTTCACCATCACTGCTCTAGGTCATCTTCTCTCTACTATCTATGACTTACAGATGATTGAAAGTCACGTCCAGCCTGCCCAACCCTCCTCTCTTTTCCCCTCAAAGACTCGTTAACATAGCCTCTCCTGTGCCTGGTCGTTTGGAGGTTTGTTTCAATGGCACTTTCTCAAGGATTAGCCATTTCTTTATTTCTCTACTTTCTTTAGCTTTTTCCTTGAGTTTCTCCATCCATTGTCTGTTCCACTCTGCTCTGCCCCATACTCCCTTTTCCTTGCCTTCTCTGTCTCCCACAGCCTCCTGGTGCTAGTCAGCTGCACCTCATTCTTTTAGTGTCTTCTCCTGGACCTGCACAGAATCATAATGACCAAGGAAAGTCAGATGTTATGCTGGAGGGGGGGGGGGGGGAGGTACACATTCTGCAATCTGCATCAGCTTTCAAACTGAGTAATGATGTGTTCTTTGCTTAACCTAAGCTACGGAAATGTGGTAATAAGCCTTGAAGGATTCTGAAGACTTTCACTGAAGTCTCCTTGTGTGCCCCTTATGGCTTTGAAAATTTCAACAAACAATATCTGTGGAATTATTATTATTATTTTGAGTCTCACACCAGTGAAAAATGTAGAAACTGCTTTCCCCTTGAAAATGAAAGCTATTACCGTCAAGATGCTAGTGGCTATAAGGTAAACGTTGCCCTTGTTCAAAAGTCAATTGTATCTGACCCTAGGGTTCAGTGCTCATCTCTGTTTATAGCCGAAGAGCCACAGCTGTTTGCATCTGCAGGTGTTTCCAAGATCATGTGGCAGACATGCCTAGGAATGCTTTTACCTTCCCACCTAAGTGGTACCTCTTTATCTACTTGCAATTTCTTGCTTTCAAACTGCTAGGTTGGCAGGAGCTGGGACAAAAATGGGAGCTCACTCCATCATGCAGTACTTGGGTCTCAAACTCCAACCTTCCAGTCTTCAAGTTCAGTGTCTTAATCACTAAACCACTGCAGTCCCTTCTGGTGGCTGTTTCTCATACCAAATTCTGTGGGGGCAGAAGGGGTTCCTTCTATCCCAATATTGAATTATTTCTCATTTAACCTGACCATCACAGAAGCTGGGACTGTTCATCTACTTTCCATTGTTTCAAGTTCCATCCTGAAAATATTGAATATGTTTGTACTTCTCAAACAAATAAGAGAAAGTACTTTTTCACCCAGAGGATTACTGGTCTATGGAACTCCCTGCCAGAAGAAGTGGTGACAGCTGTCAGTCTTGACAGCTTTAAGAAAGGATTAGACAAGTTCATGGAGGACAAGAGTATCAATGGCTATAATTATGGATACTTAAGGACAACCTCCGGGTTGGAGAGATAGGCAGGATATCTCTCAATATCATTTCCAGGGAATCCTAAACAGGCATCTGCTTGGGAATACCCTGAAGGAAATGGTGAGCCACTGTGTGAGACAGAATGCTGGACTGGATGGGCTGTGGCCTGTTCCAGCAAGGCTGTTCTTATGTTCTTATGTTCTTATATGTTCTTACTTGCAAGTTGTCTGCTGGGCAGAGGGGCAGGGTGAACTCTGTGCTGGGGTGACAGCATACATGCCCAAAGAGAGGTGTCTGAGTGCCCCCTCCGGCACGCGTGCCATAGGTTCACCACCACTGTCCTAGAATCTCATCCTATGTTTCAGGATCCCAGATAGGAAAATTGCAGCTTGGCAAGGAAGAGAAAGAAAGAGGTGTATGCCATACTTAAGACAAGATAATAAACAAGAAAGTTTTGGGTGAAAGTGTGACTCCAAAAGATTCCAGACATGCTTATATACTTTTACTCAAATGTAAATCATTTTAGGGATTGTCTGCAGTCTCAGAGAGGAGGTTGGATTGGGCTAAATAGGGTCACTAGGAGATCCTGGTATCCAAATAGTATATATAAGGGCTTCAAGCAACACTATTTGGCTTGCAGGAGCCTGCTGTCGATTTACCAATATTTTGAAATGGCTTAAGAAGAGAGCAAGCTCTCAACTGGACAGTCTTGACAGCTTTAAGAAAGGATTAGACAAGTTCATGAAGGACAAGGGTATCAATGGCTATAATTATGGATACCTAAGGACAACCTCCGGGTTGGAGAGATAGGCAGGATATCTCTCAATGCCATTTCCAGGGAATCCTAAGCAGGTGAAGGCATCTGCTTGGGAATAATACCCTGAAGCAAATGGTGAGCCACTGTGTGAGACAGAATGCTGGACTGGATGGACTGTGGCCTGTTCCAGCAAGGCTGCTCTTATGTTCTTGTGGACCTTTAAAAAGAAAAGAAAAATCCTCTTCCTTATCCCTATCTGTCTCCAATCACTTTGCACACACAGACACACCCAAAAAAATTCCTCTGTTCCTCCACAGAGACAAGTGCTTAATCTGCCAAAATCCTGGAGTGGCTTTTTTCTTAAACACATCAAAATATATAGTAAAACCCCTTTAAGAGTAGCCCAAAAAGTGCATGTAGGACCACTCTAGGAGCAGGCTGGTTCACTCCAACATAGATGTACTGTAATCTGATCATTGTCTCTAGGAGCAAACAGACCTTCCACTGCAGCAGACCAAACAATGAGCTACACACCTATGTTGGTCAACCTCCAAGTAGCTCATTCAACCATTCTAGGTACATATGCAGAAACACTGCAGCAATTTTCAAGCAGAGAACATGCTCCCCTCACCTCAGCTTGAAATCAAATCTGTCCTCCATCTTTTCCCTAGTGACTAATCTCCAGATGCACAGTAGTTAGCCACACTGTACAAAAGTGCATTGAAAAGTTTTTGAAAGTCTTGTAATTCAGGTTAACCCAAGGAGCATCAAGAAATTTGCTGAAAAGCAAATCAGTCACAACTGATCTGTTCATGTTTCCATCAACAGTATGGATGTGTCAGAACCAGTGTCATTTCAGTGGCACATTCAGGGACTTGAGCAGAACAGCAACAGTAGCACCATCTATCTCAACAAGTTGCTAGTTATGCAGTTATAAAGCCAGATGTGAGACTTAATGCTTGACACATATAATTCTCTAAAGCAGTGATGGTGAACCTTTTAGAGACCGAGTGCCTGAGGAGGCAGAGGAGGCACGTGGGAAGGCACCCTGTGTGCCCACACACCCATGTGACATTGTCGGTGTGCCTCTGGCAACATCACATAGGTGCATGTGCATGCTTGCCAGTCAAGGCATGCCATCGACATCACATGGGTGCATGCCCCCCTGTAGGTGCATGCCACATGGGTGCGCCCCCACTTGTGTGCCACTTCCACCTCCTAGGAGGGGTGGGTGGGGGGTGTCTGGTCGCCTCACCCACATCCACTCATGGCCACAGTTTTCACAATCACTGTGCATCAGCAATTCACAGAGTAGTCAATGAAAAACTCACTACATCCAGTGTGGTGTGGCATAGTAGACTGAGTGATGAAGCAGGACTCAGGAGACTTGGGTTCAAATCCCTGCTTAGCCATGGAAACTCAAAGAGTGATGTGGAACTGCTAAAACCCATCTCACTTTGAAAGTCCTCTTTCCAACTTGATGGCAAAAAAGGTACATACTCTGCCTTATGGAGCTTACAAACTCAGTCGCCTACTCTATGTCTGCTTACATGTTTAATACTTTTAAGTATAGATACTGAAACACACCTAGGAAGATCTGAGAATATATCCTGCATAAGTTAGGTCACTGCCATTTCATAGCACTGGGCTGGAATTAAAATTAGCAAATTTCAGCTTGGATCACTAAGAAGCTCTAATACAAACCAAAAAGATTATTCCTCTGCTGTTGTCATTTGCCTTAAAGATTTCGCTGACATTTAGAAACAGATTTCCCTGCAGGACATATAACTTGCCCTTGGGAAGGAAACATGCCTCACAAATCACGTATGGTGCTCAATGGAAGGAGGAAACTGACAACCTCAGTGCTTTATGGCAAGCAATTACGCCTGCTGCCTAATGGGCTTCATCCAACCCTTTTAGGTCATGACTGTTTCTGATGCCAGATACACTGTGTCTTGCCAAAGGAAGGGCCTGCTTGATTGAGTGATGGCAACCATAACAGAATTTAAAAGATAAATCTTGCCTGGTTCCCAGTTAGAGGGCCAGAAATATGGAGCAGTCCTTGCAAATGCAGTGAAACTCATCCTGTAGTTGTCTTCTCCTCCTCCTCCTCCCTCTCTCTCTCTCTCACACATACACACACACACATACACAATTTGCTGAAGGATATTTTTTTTAAAAAAATAACAGTTTTGTACTTCTCAACAGTACTGTGAAAAATAGAAATTTAAAGGACGTTTTAATAGCCATTTAATCCAAACATTGTTGACATCATTGGTGTGGAATGCAAAACATACAATTGCTTTATAAGCTAGAGGTATACATATATTGCTTGCTATAAACTGGAAGGGAAAATAGTTATACTTTTATGTGTTCCTTTCCACAATGACAAAAGAAATGACATGTATCTGTAGTCTGCACAGGGGTTCCCTTTCAACATTAGCTCTACTAATTAATCAAACTGCAAACTGCAACTACAACAAAAGCTTTAGTTGATTAACCTACCAAGAAAATTGATTAAGGCTCACAGCTCTGGCTGATACTGATACAGCCATTATCAGTCCTGTTTAATTTACACATGGCATGAATAGGCTAGGTTTTACAACTGAAAACAAATGGGAGGCAGTACAGCTGACCTAGCAACTTCTTTGCATTGATTAGTTTTAGAATGTACCTAAATCCGTAACAACATAACAAAGAAAATCATTAAGAGAGGTAGACATCTGGAGTTGTACATAAGCCTGGAAAGGACTTCCTGTTATCTCTAACTATTGGCTATTCTAGCCAAGATGATGACAATTTAAGTCCAGCCTCTAGAAGGCTGCAAGTTCTCCACTCCTGTGCTAAGGTAGCAGAAGAGCATAAAGGCTGATACAGATATATACCCTTAGCAGAGCAATCATAAAAGGTTGTTCAAACCACATCTGACATTGGCTCAAATCCATTTGCTTAGCATTGTAAGCCCACTGAATCAATGGAAGTTGAAGAGGACACACTAAATCCCCATTGATTCAATGGGCATACTCTACTTGCAACTTACTACATTTAAGCAATATAATTTCAGTCAATGAGTAGAAAACACACTACTGACTATTTAGAACAGTGTTTCTCAATGTGGTGCACATGCCACGCAAGGGGACTTCAATTCCCAGAAGCCTAAGTCAGTACATAGGCTGCCCAGTGCTTTGGGGAATAGGCACAGGTGTTGTGAATTGCACCATCAGCCAAGATAAACAGGGAAAACACTGTCAGTACAGACATTTTCTGTCCCTTAAAAGCCTACCCTTTAACGTGATGGCAATTTGTGCCCCCCAACATTGAATTACAAATCTCATAACCCATCAGCACTTCCTACACTGTCTAGAGATTATGGGAGTTGTAGTCCAATAACATGTGAAGGTGCCAACCCTTGCTGCAAAAGGTAGGTGCCACAGGCAGTATCAATCCAATCATCAATCCAAATGGGGAATGCAGCCAATAAATCAGAAAAAGACTGAGGTCTGGAAGGGCAGCAATGAAGGATTTGGAAAACATCATCAACTGTAAAGATGGTCACTAGAGACCAAAACCAAAATCATCCACACTATTTATTCCACACTGACTGGGAGGTCAACAGGTCAGCAGTTCAAGACCTGAATGCTGCACAATGGAGTGAGGTCCCATCTTTGTCCCAGCTCCTGCTAACCTAGCAGTTCAAAAGCAAGAAATTGCAAGTAGATAAATAGGGACCACTTTGGTGGGAAGGTAAACAGTGTTCCATGCACTCTGGTGTCTAGGCATGCCTTCCACATGTCCATGCAAACAACTGCAGACTGCAGATCATGCTGGCTCTTTGGCTATAAACAGAGATGAGCACTGAACCCTAGGGTTGGATACGAGTGGCTTTCAAGCAAGGGCGACCTTTGCCTTTACCCATGTAATCCTGCTCACCATGTATGGGTGTGAAAGCTGGACAATAAAGAGAAACCTGACAGGAAACAAAATGATTAATTTGAAATGTGGTACTGGAAGACAGCTTGGCAGAGACCCTGGACTGCCCAAAAGACAGACAAATGGATCCAAGAGCAAGTCAAGTGACAAGGCAAAAATAATGCAATTGAAACTGTTCTAGTATGGGCACCTCACGAGATTGCAAGACTTTCTAGAAAAAACAGTAATGCTGGGGAAAAGTAGAAGGCAGCAGGATACGAGGAGGGCCTAATGCAAGGTGGAGTGATTCCCTAAGTGGAGCCATGGACTATAACATGCAAGAATTGAGCAGGGCTGTTGAGGACAGTACATTTTGGAGGTCTCTCATTTAAAGGGTTGCCATAAGTCAGAGATGACTTGATGGCAGGTAACAACAAGAACAACAGGCAGCCTGTGCTTTTCAATCATGATGTTACATGCATGGCCAAGGAAATGACCAAGATCAGTCCCAAAAATATATTTTTAATTTAATTTAATTTTTAAATTTATATGCCGCCCACTCAGGCGAGTCCTTTTTCTCACCACAATAACAGAAAAAATGTATAGCATGAGCTTGTACTGGATTGCTCATCCATAAAACAGGAAAACCAATTAAAAAAATAAGAAATCTAGAAATCAAGAAAGTTGTTTGTTTGTTTGTTTCCATTTGTATGCCGCCCACTCGCAATGCGACTCAGGGCAGCTAACAAAAGTATCACAAAATATCAGATAAACATCAAAAGCACAATAAATCCAGATAAATAAATACAAGCAATAGAACAAATAAATCAGATATATAATATAAAATATAATATAAAAGAACTCTAATGGGAAAGAGTTGTTCAGAAAATATTCTGCAAACTATTTCAATATTCTGCGACTATCCCAAATAAGTTTGGATTTTTTAGAAAGCTCTGCTTTTAAGCTGTACAACATTGTGTCCTTCACTCTACTCTGTAGATGGAATGTATCCATTCACACCATAAAGGAGCCCAGGCAGTGAAAGTCAGTTAAGGGACATGATTTCATTTTTTGAAGCAGTCAAGTGCCTGATTTGCTCCTTTTGCATTATAGGAGTTCAGTTGTTGGGCAAGCAGTGCGTTCAAAAGAGATCTCACTTGTTTGAAACACCATCATATTTTACAGCTTCCATAGAGTGATAATCACCCCTTTCCAGTGACAGGTTTATGTGCAAAATTAGTAAACTACAGTTTCACAAGTCAGAATGTAAAAGACTGCTAAATATAAAAACAAACTATTCAGCCTCTACTTTTCATGTTTTACATAATGTGCAATATAAGTGCAAGGCTGCAATTTGAAGTATTTTTATATTGAATAACTTCTTGTTAAATCATTATGGCTCCTCATGGCTGAATACACATACCTGTATTTAGGATTGGGGAATACCAGTGTTCCCCTCATCCCCCACCAGTTCCTTGTAGAACTGTGCTCTGGCAGATCTATGTACAGTATTTTATTTTATTTTATTACATTTATATCCTGCCTAACTTGGATATTCTCCCACTCTGGGCAGTGTACACCAAATTAAAAAAAATATTTACAATAACAGTATAAATTCTATATCTATAAAAGAAAGGTGTCCCATTGTGGGTCCTGAATACAAATGCACACCCCTTAACTGTCTGTGACCAAACTTCGCACACACTTACCTGGTGGGTCAGAGAAGGTCACTGTCGGGGTCTGGCCCACAATGGGGGGCCCTGCGCTCCACAAATTGATCTGTTTCCAAATGATCTGTTGCCCAATGAGCTGGCTGATGTCACCCACTGGCCACCTGGGATTGTGACATCATTTGCCTTTCCCTCTGAGCTCAGCTGTAGTTTTCACAGTAGGTGAAAGGCAAATGGGCATGAGGGATCAGCACTGTGGGAGTCACAAGACGCGAAGGGGAGGTGCGGTTGGGAAGGGTGAGGGTGGTAAGTGACCATCAATGGAGAAGCAGGAGGGAAGGAAGGAGTGCCCCATATACAAAACTATATGTACCCAAGCAAACCTGGGTAACCAGCTAGTTAAACATAAACAATAAACCAAACCGGATAGAATTATGGGTAATGACAAAAACAATAACAATGCCCCCAAAACACTATTACACTAATCTGGTTTAGGAGAGGCAAGAGTGAGGGACAATACCACCTCATCATATAATTGTGATGGCTTAGTGGTTAAGAAGCTCACCTCGTTAGCTGGAAGACTGTCAAGTCAGCAGTTTGGAACCCAGGTACTGCATGATGGGTTGAGCTCCCATCTCTATCCCAGCTCTTGGGGACATGAAAGGAGCCTCATTTGGGTGCCCCTGAGCAGAGTTTCTCCAGCAAAAATCCTTTCAACCCAGAATAATTTCTGACAAGAAATTATTATTATATACATTAATTTATACCTGAAAGTCTATAGGAGCCAAGAGTAAAACTCAAGTCAAATACACATGGGACAAAATATTTCATACACTGTATGGTAATGGATTCTCTAGAGCTCTTTGTAGCAAAGAGTTTCTGGAGTGAGGATACTAATTATGTTATGAAGAAAGGGAAAGAGATTTAATGGTAAACTGGAAAACAAAGAAGTTGCTGCCTTTAGTTGCCAGTTTATTTCATGGTGGCATCTTTTTTGCTCTGACTTCTGATCTTGCTAGGCTTCTATAAACAGTTTAGAGAGTGGTGACTTATAAAAGATATGTGCTGTTAAAATGTGTTGTACTGATAGCCTGGTAGGTGGAGTAGCCATAGACCAGTCACAAACAGATCTAAGGAAGCCACCTCAGTGCTAGGGTCACTACCCAGAGTTCTTGGGATTCTCTACCAGCGGCATAACTGGATTTGGAAAATAAAAAACTAATACCCCAAATCTCCTAAACTGACAGACTCTCCCCCTTTCCTGTTTCTGTAGCTAACATCCAGGACCACGATGCCACCTTCCACACCTTTCTCTGCCACAATTATGTCAACCCTTCTATGACGTCAGGCAGGGGTCTCTCACCAGCTGGCAAAAGGAGTGTGCTGCTTTGTTTCTATGACAACACTTCTGTCTTGGGAGGTATGAATAAAAAATGTACACTTGCATATTCACGTGTGACCGCCTGTCACTTCTTTCTTGTAGGAGATTTAAAAAATCTTAAACTCTGCTATAGAACCCCTCAGTCCTTACTGTCCAGCAGGAAACTGCACCTGCATAAGTATCCATACCCTAGGTCCATGATGGTGAACCTTGAAACTCCAGATGTTCTTGGACTTCAATCCCCAGAAGCCCAAGCACTCTGTGAATCCACACGAATGGGTTTACTGCAATTCATCCGGCCCATGCATTTTACATCCACTTCTGGGAGCGACGAGGGCAGCGTGGGCCGGATGAATTGCAGTAAACCCATTCGTGTGGATTCACAGAGTGCTTGGGCTTCTGGGGATTGAAGTCCAAGAACATCTGGAGTGCCAAGGTTCGCCATCATGGACCTAGGTATTAATATCTTGGCCACCCACTATCTTTACACAGACCACCTCAGGAGACAAGCTCTCTCTTGCATGTTCTAGCTAAATAGGTTTGTCCTTTTTGCACATACAAGAGGAGGAGGAAGCCTTAGCCGAGCGCCGCATCTCCTCCCCCACCCCACCCCCAGCCATTCCATGCTGCCATTGTTGCACCTTATTGTATACTAGCAGAGGTTGCCCAGCATTGCCGGGCTGTTTTAAATTGTGTTGGAAGGTTAAATTGTGTTAAAGTTTTTAAAAAATTGCTTAGTCTATAATTTTAATTTTTAAAATGTTTATTTGTGTAAAAAAATTGGCTTGGCTGTTATTAACTGTGATCTCCTTTTTTGGTGTTTTTTTTAGGATTAATAAAAGAACAAAGTATGATATAATTTTTTCAAATTGTTTTATGTAAGCGAATAATGTTTTAGTTTTTTGAATTTTTTAAATTAGTTGTACCATAGGTAATAATTTTAATAATGTAAAAGTAAATGTTTTTTACATTCAATGTTTTTAAAATGTGTTTAGATGTTTTGGGTTTTAATTTGAGTTAAAACTCAGCACAGGATTTTTAAAAGTTTCTATTGTATTTTATTGACATATGTTTGTGATTTGTGTTAAAGTGTGTTTTAGTGTAATTTTTTTGACTTGTTTTTATTGGTGTGACCTTTTGTGTAAAATTGTGAATATGTGTTATGTTTTTGATTTGTTTTTACTCTTGTGGCCTTTTGTTTGGGGCTGTTTTGTGTTTTTGAATTGTTTTTACTATTGTGGCCAACAGGTGGTGCTGGTAGGGGTTATTGTATTTTGGCTGTTTTTTATCTCCTGGTCTCTGGGTGGAGCTTCTTCTGGTAAGTAGTCTCTTTCTTTATTCATTTATTTTCCGGTCCTCGTGGAGGTAGGACATCTTTTGCTAAGTTTGCTTGTTTTCTTTCTTTTGTGTGTGTGTGTGTGGGGGGGGGGTGGAATTTGTATTTTTGTCTGTTTGTTTTGTTTTTGATTGTATTTTTGTTTACTTTGTATTGTTTTTTGGTGTTGTTTTTGTTTGTTTTTGTGTTTTTTGATGTTTTTGACTGTGTTTTTAGTATTTTTTAAAAAAATATTTATTTATTTGGTGTGGGGAGGGGGCGTGGTTGTTAGGGGTTAGGAAGGGTAGGCTAGGTGGTGGGGAGGGGGGCGTGGTCAGTGGGGGTTAGGAAGGGTGGGCTAGGTGATGGGGAGGGGTGTGTGGTTTGTGGGGGTTAGGAAGGGTGGGCTAGGTGGTGGGGAGGGGGGCTTTATTGAGTTATGGTGCTTTGATTGTGTGGAGTCATGAAAGTAGATCAGGGTTTCCCCTTTAATATCAGTGGGTGGGGGTTGCGACCCCCCTCTCCGCTGGCTCCCCTGGGGTTGGGAGGTTTGGGGGGACAAAAGGGGTATGTCCCCCCAACCCTTCTGGACCCAGGAGACCAGGGAGAGTGGATCGATTTCCCCCCTCCTTAAAACAACTCCATTTTTAAAGAGAAGAAAATGCTTGGTTTCTTCTCTTTAAAGATGGAGGTTTTTTTGGGGGGGAATTGAACTCCTTTCCCTGGTCTCCTGGGTCCAGAAGGGTTGGGGGGACATACTCCTTTTGTTCCCACAAACCTCCCAACCCTAGGGGAGCCAGCGGAGAGGGGGAAGGCAACCCCCCACCTACTAATATTAAAGGGAAAACTCCAGGCGCCGTTGGTGAGGGGGAAAAGGGCGGTTGGTGTTTGCGTGGCTGTGAGACGGTGAGTTGTTGTTGTTTTTTTTAATTTTCAGCCGCCAGCTTCCTCAGCGTCCTGCGCGCTCATGTCACGCAGGACTCTGGGGCTTGTAGTTATGGGTTTGTGATTTGTGGTTGTGGTGCGTTTTTTTTCTGCAGCTTGATTTTGATTGGCCACGGCACGTTTCTCAATGTTCTTTGTGGTCACACCTCTCAGCCTGATTGGCTGTGGCGCGGCGCAGCACAAAGAATGTTGGGAAATGAAGTTGTTTCCCTTTTTCGCGTTTGTGGGGCTCTTGCCCCACTGGCGCATTTCTCAATCTTGCGTTTACCTGCGGACCCAGTTCGGGCGTGTGCACAAATGGTGAGTATGGGCTAGTAGGGCCTGGCTAAGGAGCCTATGCAAGGTTCCAACGGTTAACCCTCGATTTTATAGGTTAAGATTACGTCTTTATATTGAGTGTTGCTCTTTATATGGTTCTATATGGATTGTGACTGGGAAACTGATGTAATTTGTATCTGTAACTTGTATCTTATTTCTGCTCTTCATATGTTGATGCTTTCTATGGTTTGACTGGTGAAATTGACTTAACTTGGATGTAATTCTTTGTAATTGTATTTGTATCTTGTATCTTATTGGACATTTTTTTGTTAATTGACATGTTGTAATGCCGCCCTGAGTCGGACCTATGCTGAGAAAGGTGGGGTATAAATCAAATAAACATAAAAAATATTAAGAAGCCATTCTTTATAGTTCCCATTCATTGGCAGGATCGCAAAACAGCTAAATAACATAGATATAAAGATGCCATAAACCAGGCTTGGCCAACATTTTTACGTCGTGGACCTAACCACTCCCCTGGACAGCTGAGTAGGCTGGACCACACACCCCGGGAGCTCAGGCAGGCACATTTATGGCTTTCATAAATGCACCCACTTCCATGTTTATGACAACCGCAGGAGCATTTGCGCAGGTGTCGGCACTGGCACATTTTACAGCTGATGTAAACATGCTCACTTCCACTTCCAGTTGTGGCAACAAGCTGGATGGGATGGCATCGAGGGCTAGGTGCAGCCCACCGACTGTACGTTGGGAACCCCTGCTATAAACTCTAATTCTAAGAAGAGGCTATACTATCACTTTAAGGTAATGGATTGGAGATGACAAGCTTCTATCAGAACTAGATTGTTAGACTCAGCCTATCTGAAGCTGATATACTTAAATGTACTTACTTTATTTGGTTGTTGTTTTTGTTATATATAGTTATTGCTTATTTAATTGTGAGAGATCCCAGATGGGTGATATAAAATGTAATAAATAAAATAAATAAGTGTCATAAACTGCAACCCTCAACATCCTCAACCAGCATCTATTGCCTAGAGGTGACAGGACACATAGTCCAACTCACCTGGAGAAGAATACTGATCTATAAATTCCAAAAAGATTTTAGACGATCATGCAATATTCAACTGGTGGGTAGATCTCTCCATTATACATGCAAGAAGCAGAGAGCTGCATCTGAGAATATCGACCATCATTGCACTCCTGACTATTGATCTACTTATGCCAATGGTTCCCAATGTGGGACTTCAATTCCCAGAAGCCTACGTCAGTATGTTGTGTGATCAGTGCTTTGGTGAATTGACTTAGACTTCTGGGAATTGAAATCCAAAAACCAAAGGCTGGGAAACACTGCTTTAGGCTATGTGTGTAAGGGTGTGTCACATGTTGTGTGTGTTTTTAACATCTTCTGCAAGCCCCATGTGTTTTTGGTGGGGAATGAGCCCTATGATGCTGCAATGAACAATTATTTAGCTCAGTAGCATCTATTCAGGGTGGCAGAGGAGTTCTTAGGCAGAGACTGTTCCCAGAAATGGTTCAGCTTTCAATTGCATGTATTCAGCCTTTTAGGCTTCGAAGGGTCTCTTTAAAGCAGGTGTGTCCAAATTTTTCAGGCCGTGGGCCGGTCACATGGTTCAGCAGCCTGGTCACGTAATTCAACAGGCCAGTCATGTGGTTCCTCCCACCAGAAGCGGAAGTAAAATGTGCCTTGCAATCTGTTTTGCAACAGGATGAGATAGATTTTAAGCTGTCGTTTTCTCTCTTAAACCAGGGGTGCCAAAATTATGGCCTGTGGGCCAGATCTGGCCCCCGATGCCAATTCATCTAGCCCACGCCACCCTCATCACTCCCGGAAGTGGTAGTAAAACACGCCTATATGGGATGGGTGAATTCAGCTCTGGAAACCATCATATCTACTATTGTGGACAAGAAAACCTTAGAAAAAATGGAGTAGCCATAATTATCAATAAAAGAGTGAGAAAAGCAGTAATGGGATATAACCTCAAAAATGACAGAATGATGTCAGTCAGAATTCAAGGCAAACCGTTCAATGTCACTGTGATTCAAATATACGCACCAACCACTGGTGCAGATGAAGCCACAATGGACCAATAACCCAACTAGGAAGGCCATTGGACCATTAGATGACAATGGAAGGCAAGGGGTTATTAAAGAGGAAACAGAGATTGCAGAGAGACTCAATGAATTCTTTGCTTCAGTATTCACTGAAGAAGACAGAGACCACATGCCCAAAACAGAGCCTATCTTCGTAGGGAGGGAAACCGAAGAATTAAGCAAGATAGAAATAACCAGGGAGGAGGTCCTTGCATGTCTTGTTAAGCTAAACACTAACAAATCACCAGGACCAGATGGCATCCATCCACGAGTTCTCAGGGAACTTAAAGACGAAATTGCTGATCTCCTAGCCAAAATATATAATATTTCCCTCAAATCAGGCTTTGTGCCTGATGACTGGAAGGTAGCGAATGTAACACCAATTTTCAAAAAAGGATCCAGGGGTGATCCAGGAAATTACCGACCTGTCAGTTTGACATGTGTCCCAGGTAAAGTGATGGAAACCATCCTAAAAGATAGAATTAATAGGCACATAGAAGAGAAGGCGCTGCTAAAGGAGAGCCAACATGGCTTTTGCAAGGGCAAATCATGCCTCACTAATCTGTTGGAATTTTTTGAGAGTGTCAACAAGCATGTGGATAAGGGGGATCCAGTTGACATTGTTTATCTGGACTTTCAGAAGGCTTTTGACAAGGTCCCACACCAAAGGCTCTTGAATAAACTTACCAGTCATGGAATAAAGGGACAGGTCTTGTCCTGGATCAGCAACTGGCTAAGGGACAGGAAACAGAGGGTAGCACTAAATGGACACTTCTCCAAGTGGAGGGAAGTAAAGAGTGGGGTCCCCCAAGGTTCAGTACTGGGACCCTTGCTTTTCAACCTCTTCATAAATGATCTAGAGGTAGGAGTAAAAAGCAAGGTAGCCAAATTTGCTGACGACACTAAATTATACAGGGTAGTGAAAACTGTGAGAGATTGTGAAGAGCTCCAGAGGGATCTCTTGACACTGGGGGAGTGGGCAAAACAGTGGCAAATGAGCTTCAACATCAGTAAGTGCAGAGTGATGCATGTTGGGGCAAAAAACCCCAATTACATTTATAAACTGATGGGGTCTGAACTCTCTGCGACAAACCAGGAAAAGGACCTTGGTGTCCTGGTAGACAGCTCAATGAAGGTGTTTGGTGTATGAAAACCAAGACACAGGACACAGCCTCGGGCTGGGTTAACTCAGGTTTATTGCATCGTGGACAGAGGGAACATGAGGTAATGGCGGATCGATAGCTCTTTATATACAGTAGTAATACATTTGAACGTGGTGCCATGGTAGCCCATTGGCTACTGCCTGCGTGACGTCATTGCGAGTCACGCCCTTCTTGTCCAGGTGTAGGTGGTGGCGGGAAAGCTTCCCGCGCTGTTGCCTTTGATGAGTTCGGACCAAGAGAGCTTGGACGCTCGCTGCTGCCAGCTGGTGGTCATTAGCTCGCGTCCTATTACAGGGTTCATATGATACAGGTGAAGGTTACATTGTTGCTAAAGGCAAGGTTACATCGGTTCAGATACATTGTAATCCATGTGGAAGATAAAACCAATAGAACACAACACCCCTCCCCCCTAGGATGAGACAAAGTCTCGAGCCCACACTCAACACACTCCCCCCCCTAGGAGACAAAGTCTCTCAGCCAAGATGGCTTATTTCGAACACGCTGGGGTCTCGATGCGGGCTGCCTTTGCCCGGGTTTGCTACCTTCTCTTTGTCCCCTGGTTTCCTGCCCTGTAATTGGAGAGGGAGACTTGTTAGTGACTTGCCGCGGCTCCGCGGCGTTGTTGGGAGGTGTGCTCTCTCTTAGGGAAGAACCGGGGGCACTGGGGGCTAACGAAAAACCCCTCTTCTCGCTTGGATGGGTGGGGAAACACTCCTGAAAACCCCCCCGGCTCGCAAAATCAAAATCAAAATTACATTCGGGGGCAGCGGTCGCGAACTCCTCTCCCCCTTCCTCGGCCTCTGATGGAACTGGTTTATCAGAAGGATATGAGTCGGGGCCGCTGCTTCTTCCTTCCCCCCTAGCTTGGGACTGTTGTCCGCTGATGTCTCCCCCTTTGGCTAAACGGGTGGGGGAGAACCCTAACGCTGAATCCTGTTGTTGAGCCCCACTGGCTGGTACGCTCACTCGGTGCCTCAGCTGGTCCGCGTGCCTCCTCCAGAGGAGACCGGTGCTAGTCTCGACCCGGTACGACACTGGCCCCGTCTGTTCTACTACCGTCCCCGGCACCCAGGCTGGCCCTGCGCTGGCATAGTTTCTGCAGTGAACAGGGTCGCCGGCGGCGAATCCTTTCGAGACTGCCAGCCCTATGTTTTTTCCCTTCTCCTCGACTCTCGTCGGGTCTAGTCTGGACAGAATCGTGGTCAGTTTTCGCCGCATCAAGAGCTCTGCCGGCGAGTAACCTGACGCTAAGGGGGTCACCCTATACGCTAATAAGAACTGACATACTTGGTGATTTAGGTCCCCCGGGCCCATGCGCCGAAGCGCATCCTTTGTTGTACGCACCAACCGTTCCACTTGGCCATTCGTGGCCGGGTGAAACGGCGCGGATGTGACATGCCGAATGGCATTTGCCGCCATGAATGCTCCGAACTCCGAGGAGGTGAAGCAACTCGCGTTATCGCTGACTAACGTGTCGGGTAAGCCGAACGTGGAAAAGACTCTCCGTAGCTGGCTAATTGTCGTGGCGGAGGACGTGCTCTTTACTGGGATAACCTCCAGCCACTTGGAGAACGCATCCACCACCAGGAGAAACATGGTTCCTCGGAATGGGCCAGCGAAATCTATGTGTACTCTGGACCACGGCCCCCTTGCTGCGTCCCATTCCCTATGCGGGAGGCGGGCCTCCTCTGGACGGGATCCCTGACATGCCTCACAAGTGCCGACCATGTGCTCAATGTCCGCGTCCAGTTGTGGCCACCAAAAGTAACTGCGGGCCAGCGCTTTCGAACGAACGATGCCCGGGTGGCTGACGTGCAGCAGTTTGAGCACCCTCGGCCGCATGGATGTAGGGACCACCACCCGTTGGCCCCACAACAGGCACCCCCTTTCTAGGGACAGCTCTAGTTTTTTCCGAAAGAATGGGTCGAATTCCGTGCTCGGGGACGATGCCGGCCACCCCTTCTGTACCCATGAGCTAACTTTCTCCAGCGTTTTGTCCTTGCCTGTCGCCCTAGCAATATCGGCTGGTACTAATGGGGGTGCGTCTAAGACCTCGATTAGCAACACCTGACGGTCTCTTTCTACTCTAGCCTTTTGGTCGTCCGACAGGGGCAAAGGGGATCTCGAAAGTGCATCAGCATGGCTGATCTCCTTTCCGGGCCGGTACTCCAACTCGTGTTGGTATGCGTTGAGAAAGATAGCCCAACGCAGCATTCTCGGGGATAGGATCTGCGGCGTGGGCTTGCTTGCCGTGAAAATCCCTAACAGGGGCTTGTGATCCGTCACGATTTTGAACGGGCGGCCATACAGAAAATCGTGAAACTTTTTGGTCCCCGCTACTATTGCTAATGCCTCCCTGTCGGTTTGTGCGTAGTTTCGCTCTGCTTGGGACAGGGACCTTGAATAAAACGCAACCGGGGCCTCCCTTCCGTCATCCAACACGTGGCAAAGCACCGCCCCCACCCCCACCGGTGATGCATCGCAGACTAATACCACCGGCCGTTTGGGGTCGAAATGCGTTAGAATTGCGTCAGAAGTCAAGAGTTGTTTTAGTTCTTTGAACGCCCTCTCGTGCTCGTCACCCCACATCCATGTCTCCTCCTTTTTAAGCAACCGATGAAGCGGTTCGGCTACGGACGCTTTCCGCGGAAGGAATGTATGGTAAAAATTGAGGAGCCCCAGGAATGACTGTAGCTCGGTTTTGGATGTGGGGCGAGGGGCCTTCTTGATGGCTGCCACCTTGGATTTGGATGGCTTAATACCCTCGGGTGTGATTCGGAACCCTAAAAACTCGACCTCGGTTTCGAAAAAGACACATTTGTCCTTCCTCAGTCTCAGCCCCGCTTTCTCGAACACAGTTAGTACTTTGTCCAATCTTTTTGCCAGTTCGGCCTCACTCCCCCCTGTTATCAATACGTCATCAAAATAAGGCAACACCCCCTCCAGTCCCTTCAGGAGGCGTTCCACAAGCGACTGAAAAAGGCCGGGTGCCGAGTTCACGCCGAACTGTAAACGCGACACCTGGAACGCTCCTTTATGAGTGACTATCGTTTGGGCCGCGGCCGTGGCGGGAGTTACAGGGAGTTGCTGATAGGCTTGTGCTAGATCGAGCTTAGCGAAACACTTTCCCCCATTTAGCCTGGCCAAAAGGTGGCTGACCACCGGCACCGGGTATGCATTAGGGCGGATCGCCTTGTTAATTGTACACTTATAATCAGCGCAAATGCGCACCTCCCCGTTAGCCTTCAGAGCTGTTACAATTGGAGTTTCCCACTCCGCGGAATCAACAGGAATAAGAATCCCCTGGCCCACCAATTTGTCCAGTTCCGCCTCTATTTTGTCCTTTAGTGCGAAGGGCACCCTGCGCGGTTTGAGTCTTATCGGGCGGACCTCCGGGTCTAGGTCGAAGGCTACAGGGGGTCCCTTGAATTTTCCCAGTCCTTTTTTAAAAACGTCGGGATGCGCATCGCACACCGCTTGTATTGGATCCACCCCCACCGAATGTACTCCCCCTATGAACAGGCCTAAAGGCTGAAACCACTGTGTCCCTAGGAGGCTACAACTTCCCCCCTTGAGGACAACTAGGGGCAGTTCCGCAGAGTGTCTCTTAAAATCAACCCGAAATTTCCCGACCCCCAACACCGGGATGCTGTTTCCCTGTACATCTCGTAGCGTGGACCTCAATGTTTTAAGTTTGGGCCGCACGTGGGGGTCGATTTTCAAGAACTCTTTCTGGGGAATTATGGAATAGGAGGACCCTGAGTCAATTTCCATCCTGATAGGGGCCCCTTGTATTAGTACCTCAACGAAGTAATGGGACTGTCCCGTGGACACGCTGAACACTGGGGCGTCGTCTTCGCTGCCGTCCGAGACGCGGCCCACGCCGTCCTTCTTCCTCGTGGTCTGGGCGCCATCTTTGGGCCTCGCGGGACGGTCCGGTCTGGTTGAACGGTCTGGTGACTGCCTCCGGCCCTCCTTTCGTTTTCTGCATGCCTTGGCAATGTGCCCCCGGCGGCCGCAGGTGTAACATTCAGCCTTTCTAAATGGGCATCTCGCGCGTTCGTGGGCCGCTCCGCAACCATCGCAGCGGCGCCCCCCTTTTCGGACCTTCTGGACCTCCTCGCCGTCGCTGCCTTCCGAGGACGATTTTGAGGCCCGTCGAGTTGCGTGCACCGATTGTCCGGACTTCCCGTGCACCGAATTTTCCGCTTTGCCGCCCCTGGGACGCCACTCACGCCACTGGTGCATCTCGTCTACTCCAGCATTCGTGGACTCCGCGGCTTCCGCGGCCTCGACGACCTCTGCCAGCGTGGGTGGCGGCTCCTTGTTCATCAAGCTGCGCTGCACCTCCTTGTCTTTCAGGCCACACAGCACGCCGTCCCTGAGGGCCATGTCTAGGATGTCGCCCCATTTGCAGGGGACGGCGGCTACCCTCATGGCGGCCACGAATGCCTCAACCGACTCGTCCGGCGCTTGGACTCGCCTCCAAAACGCGCTCCGAGCGGGAAACATCGCCCTCGAGGGTTGGAAGCGCTCCCGTAGCAGCTTCATGATGTCGTCCGCCTTAAATTGGCTCACCTTCTTCGGAGCGATGATGCCCACCAGCGTCCGCTTGGTTTCCACCCCGAGCATTCTGGTGAGGATGGCCCTCTTCCGCTCCTCATCGTCTTCCTTGACTTTGAGTTCCACCAGCGCCGCCTGGAAGTCCATCTCCAACAGCTCCCAGTCTTGCGGTTTGGTGATGTTGAACCCGCTCTGTGCCCTGGCTGCTCCTTGGGGATCCATTATCCCACCTTCGTCGCCAATTTGGTGTATGAAAACCAAGACACAGGACACAGCCTCGGGCTGGGTTAACTCAGGTTTATTGCATCGTGGACAGAGGGAACATGAGGTAATGGCGGATCGATAGCTCTTTATATACAGTAGTAATACATTTGAACGTGGTGCCATGGTAGCCCATTGGCTACTGCCTGCGTGACGTCATTGCGAGTCACGCCCTTCTTGTCCAGGTGTAGGTGGTGGCGGGAAAGCTTCCCGCGCTGTTGCCTTTGATGAGTTCGGACCAAGAGAGCTTGGACGCTCGCTGCTGCCAGCTGGTGGTCATTAGCTCGCGTCCTATTACAGGGTTCATATGATACAGGTGAAGGTTACATTGTTGCTAAAGGCAAGGTTACATCGGTTCAGATACATTGTAATCCATGTGGAAGATAAAACCAATAGAACACAACAAGGTGTCAACCCAGTGTGCCTCAGCAGTGAAAAAAGCAAACTCAATGTTAGGGATCATTAGGAAGGGTATAGAAAATAAGTCAGCAAGTGTCATTTTGCCTCTTTATAAATCTATGGTGAGGCCCCATCTGAAATATTGTGTACAGTTCTGGTCGCCATACCTCCAGAAGGATATTATGGAATTGGAGAAAGTACAGAGGAGGGCAACCAGAATGATTAGGGGACTGGAACACCTTCCTTACCATCTGAGGCTGCAACGGTTGGGCCTTTTCACTCTTGAACGACGGCGTCTAAGAGGTGACCTGATTGAAGTTTATAAAATCATGCACGGTGTGGACAAAGTAGATAAGGAAAAACTGTTTTCCCTATCGCACAACACTAGAACTAGGGGACACTCCATGAAACTTTTGGGTACTAGTTCTCAAACAAATAAGAGAAAGTACTTTTTCACCCAGAGGATTACTGGTCTATGGAACTCCCTGCCAGAAGAAGTGGTGACAGCTGTCAGACTTGACAGCTTTAAGAAAGGATTAGACAAGTTCATGGAGGACAAGGGTATCAATGGCTATAATTATGGCTACCTAAGGACAACCTCCGGGTTGGAGAGATAGGCAGGATATCTCTCAATGCCATTTCCAGGGAATCCTAAGCAGGTGAAGGCATCTCCTTGGGAATACCCTGAAGGAAATGGTGAGCCACTGTGTGAGACAGAATGCTGGACTGGATGGGCTGTGGCCTGTTCCAGCAAGGCTGTTCTTATGTTCTTATGTTCTTATGACCAGTTCTATGAGGACCTAGAACACCTCATAGAACAGACACCAAGAAATGATGTCCAAATTATATTAGGAGACTAGAATGCCAAAGTAGGAAATCAAAAAGTGGAGGGAATAACAGGCAAATTTGGTCTTGGAACACAGAATGAAGCAGGGCAAAGATTGATAGAGTTCTGCCAAGAGAACGCACTGGTCATAGCAAACACTCTCTTCCAGCAACACAAGAGGCGACTTTACACATGGACATCACCAGATGGCCAACACCGAAACCAAATTGACTACATGCTCTGCAGCCAAAGATGGAGAACCTCCATACAGTCAGCAAAAACAAGACCCGGAGCAGACTGTGGCTCAGATCACAACCTACTGATCGCAAAATTCAGGTTAAGACTAAAGAAAATAGGGAAAACAAGGAGACCAGACAGATATCACCTAGAAAGTATCCCTAAAGAATACACGGTGGAGGTGATGAACAGATATAATGGCCTAGACTCAATAGACAGAGTGCCAGAAGAATTATGGACAGAGATAAGGGACATCATGCAGGAAGCAGCAAAGAAAAGCATACCAAAAGAAAAGAAGCATAAGAAAGCAAAATGGTTGTCTGATGAGGCTCTTAAAATAGCAGAGGAAAGAAGGAATGCAAAAGTCAAAAGAGAAAGGAAAAAATACAATCTTTTGAACACAGAATTTCAAAGAAAAGCAAGGAGAGATAAGAAAAACTACCTAAAAGAACAGTGCAAAGAAATGGAGGAAAACAACAAAAGAGGCAGGACTAGAGATCTCTTCAGAAAAATTGGGGAAATAAAGGGAACATTTAAAGCAAAAATGACCATGATAAGGGACAAAGATGGAAAAGAGCTAGCTGATGCAGAAGAGATTAAGAAAAGATGGAAAGAGTACACAGAGGAACTCTACAAAAAGGACCTCAACACTCCTGATAATCACAATGATGAAAAAATTGAACTTGAGCCAGACATTCTGGAGAGCGAAGTTATAAAGGCCCTAAAGAGCACTGCAAACAACAAAGCTAGTGGAGATGATGGTATCCCAGTGGAATTTTTCAAAGCTCTAAAAGATGATGGCGTCAAATTACTACATTCAATATGCCAGCAAATTTGGAAAACAAAACAGTGGCCACAGGATTGGAAAAGATCAGTATACGTCCCAATCCCAAAAAAGGGCAATGCCAAAGAATGCTCAAATTATCGAACAATTGCACTCATCCCACACGCCAGCAAGGTGATGCTCAAGATAATACAGGATAGACTTCAGCAACATGTGGAGAGAGAACTACCAGAGATGCAGGCCGGTTTCAGAAGAGGTAGGGGGACTAGAGACCACATTGCCAACATACGTTGGATCATGGAGAAAACAAAGGAATACCAGAAACAAGTTTACTTTTGTTTTATTGACTACACTAAGGCATTTGACTGTGTGGACCACAACAAGATGTGGCAAGTAATTAAAGAGATGGGAATACCAGAGCACCTCATATGTCTCCTGAGAAATCTGTACATGAACCAAGAAGCAACAGTTAGGACAGAACACGGAATGACGGAGTGGTTTGGAATAGGAAAAGGAGTAAGACAAGGCTGCATTTTATCACCCTGTTTATTCAATCTATACACAGAGCACATAATGTGCAATGCAGGGATGGAGGAATCACAATATGGGATTAAAATTGCTGGGAGAAACATCAACAATCTGAGATATGCAGACGATACCACCCTAATGGCAGAAAGTGAGGAAGATCTAAAGAACCTCTTGATTGGATTGAAGGAGGAGAGTGCAAAAGCTGGCCTGAGACTCAATATAAAGAAAACCAAGATAATGGCAACAGGCCCAATCAGTTCCTGGAAAATAGATGGGGAAGAAGTAGAAGCAGTGACAGATTTTACATTCTTAGGATCAAAGATCACTGCAGATGGAGATTGCAGCCATGAAATAAAAAGGCGAATGATTCTTGGGAGACAAGCCATGAGAAACCTGGGGAACATAGTGAAAAGCAGAGACATCTCATTGCAAACAAAAATTAGAATAGTCAAAGCAATGGTATTCCCAGTGGTAATGTATGGATGCGAGAGCTGGACAATAAGGAAAGCTGAACGCAGAAGAATAGATGCCTTTGAAATGTGGTGTTGGAGGAGAGTTTTGAGAGTACCCTGGACAGCGAGGAGAACAAATAGGTCAATCTTAGAAGAAATCAACCCTGGCTGCTCATTGGAAGGTCTAATAGGAAAGACGAAGCTAAAGTACTTTGAACATCAAATGAGAAGGGAGGATTCGCTTGAGAAGGCCTTGATGTTGGGAAAGGTGGAGGGCAAAAGAAGAAGGGGGAGCCCAAAGATGAGATGGCTAGATGGGATTGTAGACACAATGGGCACAGAACTGGGAGGGCTGAGGGGGATGGTGAAGGACAGAGGCACCTGGAGAACAATGGTCTATAGGGTCGCAAAGGGTCGGAATCGACTGTGCGACTGAACAACAACATATGGGTGCATTTTACTTCCACTTCCAAGAGCGACGAGGGTGGCACAGGGCAGATGAATTGGTGTCGGAGGTCTGATCTGGGCACCCTTGCTTTAAAGTTTCTAATTTGGTCAGTCAGACTACTTCAGAACTTTAAATTCTATGAGCAGAACGGCTCCTTCTATGTTTTCCTTAAAATATGCACCTTCAGCTGTTCTTTTTCAAAGATGGAATGCAGGACTGACTGGGACATTTATTTACCCACATCTAACAATTAACTCCCCGCCTTTCCCTGAAATCAAACGCAAACTGTTGAGACAGATATGATCTTGCTGTCTGTAAAATGTAATTGCATTAAAGAAGAAGGCAAAATATTTAGCCAGGAATCCTCCTTGAAGTGGAGAGGGGGACTCTTCTGCGATTTTCCAGCTATCTTTGCACCCATGTCTCTTGCCTAGAGTGATTGCTGTGTTGTATTATTCCATCCATCACTCATGCCAGTGACAGAGGAATCAGCATAAGACAGAGCTTATGTTGGGCTGGGATGGAGCCAGTGCTGCTGTTTTGCAGCCAGTTGATTCCACTTACGGCACCGTAGAGCTTATGGCCCTACCTAAAGACATGGAGCAGTGTAAGTGATGTCTAAAAAGCCACACTATTTGACACTCCCTACACACATAACACACATCGCTCAGCAAGACATTGTAAATACTGCTCTCCTCATCAAGTTGCACAGAAGGAATTGTGCTTAAGTCTCCCAAGACAGATCCTTTTCTTTATCCATATCAGAAGATTATGGTATTTTTGAACCACAATCGGGCGTATCCTGGTAACGGCAACCATGTGTTGCCGGCTGATCTTTCTCACACTAGGTCAGGCAAAGGGAACTGCAGAATGAACTCACCAACAGGTGCCTTCATTTTGTCAGTTTCACATCTGGAAGAAGACATGGAAGAAGAGTGCTGCACAACTTAAAATTATTGACATATATAAAATATAGACAAAATTCACACAAATTAAAATGTTAAAATGATTAGACTATTTTTGCTCAGAAGGAAGCTACTTCAATAGCATTATCTCGGTCATTTATTATATCTTCTTTTGTACACATGGTTGGGCATAAATTGTATGCACATAAATGCTGCATTGATGAACATTTCTCCACATTCACAGAATATTTGTCCAGTATCCAAGTAGCACTGTTTTACTTGATTATGCTTTGATCTCCCCACTTTGCTTTGAAGACTATTAAGTGATTTCCAAACAGTTCAACCAGAATCTTAGTCTTTTGGAATTCATCCATTCAGTGAAGTGTGTTGTTTCTGCTCTGCATAGGCTTAGCCTAGCCTATTCTGTTTAATATTGAAAGCTTAAGAGTAGTGCAGAAAACATCTCCTCAGTTTTGGCTAGGGGGCTGGGTTCCATTAAGTGGATGAGTTTTGTACTGCATTACCTTATTTTATTTGTTTAACAAATGGCAACATGCCACCATGACTTACAAGATTTGTCTCATGTAGGCAAATTGCTAAGAGGATTCTGTCTAGAGGATCAAGGTAAGTATAAATGTCCTGAAGAGCTACAGCCATAGGAGTAAGGGAACTGGGTGATGAGATTATTTACTAGGTTATCAATGTAATATGAAGTTCGGATCATACACATGCACCATTGGGGCAGATGTTCATTTATAAAAGCAACTGGTATGTTTGGGGGAAGATAAGGGCTTTTAAGAGAACTGGAATAGTCTGAAAGAGGCATCATTATTTAAGGGTACACACCAGACAGTTGCTTCTGGGGGGCAGTTTTGGAACCTGGGACCTGCTTTGGGCTGCACCATCCTACAAGAGAAAAAGAGAGATGGAGAGATGCTGCCTCTCAATTTTGCTCTGGCAAAACAAGGTGCAACAACCATGAACATGTCCAGCTAAAAATCACTGGTGCTGATGCATCCCACCCTGACCAAACCCTTTCTTTTACATTTCTTATTTTTAAAAATATTTTGCAACCAGCAAGCAGATTGCCAGGCATGTGCGTTGTTACAGATGCTCATTTTACTATTTGGATTTTAAATATACCTTTTCCTATCCTATAGCAAAATGGAAATTATTCCCAAGTACACATTTTTAGACTCAGAACACCAGAAGTAAACTCTGTTTTATTAATATAGACAAGATGGTGCTATGGTTAAAGGCAGTTTAAAATGCAACACTGTGTTCCCCCAGCATATTTATTTTTATTAGGGTTGGCAGCCTAGTTTGCTTATTTGTTTCCTCTGTCATGTCAGGAAAATGTAGAAGCTCAGAAGAGATAAAAACAGAAAGGTAACAGTATGCCTCCCAACTGAAGTAGTCATGTTACACTTCCCTGTCTAAAAGCCCCTCCCCGATACATCTTGGTCTAAAATTAACTAGCTGCACCAATGCTTGCTATGAAAAATTCTGCCTCATTCATGAGTTCTCAAAACTGTTTTTTAAACAAAAAATCACCAATAAACCAATGGAAAGACACAAATTGCAGAAACATAGAGCAACAGACTTTCAAAGAAGAGCATGAAAAAAGCATTCAGCAAAGATGAAGCAAATTGAGTTTAAAAACTAGATTGCTCTTAACTGCATCTATAATTGACTTCAAAGCTAGGGCCAGATTAAGTCTCTTTGTGAAGAGCTTTGAATTGCAACACGGTACAACCACTGTGAAGGCCCCTTTGCATGGGAGGCAAACACTGCATATGGACAGTAAGGTCATCTGCAGAAGAGCTTCTGATGTAGATTAAAGTCTGCATATGGGCATCCATAAAGAGAGAAAGACAGGGTTTCAGAGCCTTTTGTTCCATTGTGAATTGTGCCCGGAAGGTTTTTGGATTAGAATCTAATGCAACTGACAGCATTACTTGTGACAAGACCTAATGATAGCCCCCACTAGTAATCTATCAGTTACATTTTCAGCTACTGACATTTCTGAATACTCTTCAAATACAGCTCCAAATATAATGTACATGTAGAGATTTTGAGAGCTATACACAACAATACTTTTTCCAGATTAGTGCTTCCAGAATTTTCAGGCATCTTGGCCACTGCCTATAGCAGTTAAAGGATTTGGGATTTGTTGCCCAAAGAGGTAACTTTTCCCCATGTCTAATCAAGATCACTGCAATTGTGGGTCAAGATATGAGACTGTCAACAATTTAGTTGAATTCATTCACTGTTGTTGCTTGTCCTGCTACAGAGTCAACCTTGTGCTTAGAAAATCAGATGCTCACCTGCTCTGCTGTACTTGTGAATGTACATTTCAGTCCAGAGAACACTAAAGAAGAGCTTGGAAGAGATACATTTTGGTAATCTCAGTTCCTAGATACATCTCAATTCAAAGAATTCCGGTCCTAAAAATTATCTTTTGCCAGCACTCCAGGAAAACCACGTAGTACAGGGGTCAGCAAACATTCCTCTCCAGGTGTTCTTGGATTTCAATTCCCAGAAGCCTTGATCATCAGGTATACTGACTTGGGCTTCTGGTAACTGAAGTTCAAAACACCTAGAGAGCCAAGTTTGCTGACCCCTGATCTAGTAGATCAACTTACTCAGAAACAAGCAAAGATAAGCCGTGTGATCCATATGTAAAATCAAACAAATGTAAGAGGAAGACGATACCTTTTAAAATAATCACTTTAAAAATCAAACATTGCAAGCTTTCATGATTCAAAGATCACTTCATCAGGCAGACTTCTTAACATGTTGTTTAAGCCAGGCTGGTAAGCTTAGATGTTCCATTGGGAAAATAAACATCAGACTATATCTTTTTACAACCTAAAAACTCAAGAACATTACCTTAAAATCATGACTAAGGTGATTACGATCTGTTGCTACACACTCACCTTGTCTAGCAGAAGATTTTGATGGTTGGCATACTTAGGTTTGGCATAAAAAGCTCTCAGTGGTATATATACGTGGTATAAAAGAAGGGCAGCAGGGTGGAGCAAGCATTTCTGAAACTTCCCATATAACAGGCCCTGTTATCCCTGACCATTAACAATGCTGGCTGAGATAGATGGGAACTGGAGTTAAACATTATTGTGATGGCCACAGATTCTCTACTCCCGGAATAATACTGTATGAAAGCAAGCAGTTCTAAAGCAGCGCTTCTGTGAATTGTAGGTAAACAGGTCAGCTTACAAAATGCAGTGGGTGTCGTGTGAAGCCAATGATGAGCACATGAGTATGATTACCTCGCTTGTCATCTCTGTGATTCAGTTTTCTCTTGAGCAGTTGGATATTTCTCAAGCCGGGAAGCTGAAATGTATCACCCCATATGTATTGGGGGAAGTAAAAGGTGGCATTCACAGGTTGTTGGGTTAGGCATGTGCTGAGTTTATTTTTAGAGCTGGCACGGCACTGACTCAGTGTTGTGTTTATCCAGGATTTGTTCCATAGCTCTCGCTAGTATATAAAACAGCCTAGCCTTCTCCTAGCATAATCCATCCCAGATTTTATATTGGTCAGGGAGATAAGAAGGCACTTAGGGGAAAGAGCTAGCACTTAGTTAGAATATACTGTATTGTATAGCGTATAATTAAAGCTGTCTGTCTGCTTGGCCTCAAAGGCATATGGTAGCTTCTGTGACTCTCCTTTGAAATAACTCCCTATCTTTTGGGACAGAGCAGCAGTGAAATGAGTATAGAGGGAGGCGGGGGGGGGGGGAGGAAGAGAAGATGAAGAATATGCTGTTGCTAGAGAAACCCCAGATCCTCTGTAAACTGCTGCCACCAAAATCAAGCAGGTCCTCGGGGAAGAAAGATTATGTAATGCTTCCTTTACCAGAGCAATAATAAGACAAAGTGACGGGAAGTCACCGTTCATACCCACTTGTTCCAAGGTTCATGGCTGTATTGCTAGATGGTGACTTTATGGTCAATTTTTTTTCTTATACGGATTTCTGCATAGAGCTTTGACATAACTAGTTATAAGCAATTTAGTTTTCAATAACTATTTATCTTTTGGGTAACAAGTCAAGTAATAAACAAAGTTACTTTTTAGGCATTACAAGTACAATAAAACCCTGACTTACATATGCCTCGAGTTACATAAAATTCAACTTACATAATGATTTTGTGCTAAAACCATGTCCCGATTTACATGATTTCCTATGGGTTTGCTTCAAGTAACATAAAGATTCTTTTTCCTATGGGTTTGCTTTTCGAGCTGCGTAAAAATTCATTTCCCCATGGGTTTGCTTCGATTTACATAAAGATTTCATTTTTCCTATGGGTTTGCTTCAAGTTATGTAAAAAATAATTATTCCTATTGGTTTGCTTTGAGTTACATTAAAAATGATTTCAGCCTACGGAACGGAATTTTTTCGTAAGTAGTGGTTTTACTGTAATGTCTAAGATGTTTAAACACATTGAGTAACACTTAATTACTTTCAAGTGAGATTTTAAAAGGATATTTTAAGACAGTTTAGAGGAATTTTGACAGGCAGAGGTTATGTTCAGAGTTTCTTCCAAAAAATTCCTTTGAACCCAGAATAATTTCTGACATGAAATTATTATTATTATTAGCAGACAAGCAGAAGTGAGTGCTCTCTAGTTTTATCAATTTGTATTTGTCAATTTTTCAAAAGCACAGTATCAGAACTGACCACGAAAAAGTATTTCCCTGTATTTTACTGGCCTACTAGCAACACTAATGCAACATTATTTGTAATTTTCAAAAGAGTGGTGGGGTTGGTCTTTGCAAGCATATTAAAAACAAACAAGAAACAAAAATAGTAACTTAAAGACCAACTGCTCTGTTTTAATGTGAACTTTCATGGATCAAGTCCATTTCCTCAGCTATTTATTTATTTATTTTCCCGCCAATCTGGGATATTTTCCCACTGTGGGCTGTGTACAACATTACAAACAATCAAACAACAATTCATCTCTAACAATAACAGTAATCTGAGGATTCCGCGTGCCCGGTTGGGCATCGGTGGCCTCTGGCAGAGGTTAAACCAGTGAGCAGACTCCTGGCCTCTGGCCTTTGTCGGCGAGCAAGGGGGGAGATTAGTGGTAGGGATTAATTCGGCCGCTTATTGCCTGACCAGCGATTCTGCGAGAAGCTCATCTCGCTGACCCCAGTTACCCATTAGAGTAATGACTCATCTCCTACCCAAGGTAATGCCCGGTGCAAATAAGGGCTATGTTTGCCCCTGCCTAATCCCTGAACAATGGGACTCCTAAGTCCATGTTTGCCCCAGTTAATTAACTTCCCTTTGAGGTGTTCCCCATTAACCCGGGTACGTGGGTGAGGTAATTTTCCTGTCAGATGACGGTTCTGCCACCGTTGCGATTTTTCCCTATAAATGATGTTGCCTTTTCTCAATAAAGTACTGATCTGATCTCGCTCCGTTTGCCTCGTGTCGTCACTTGATCAGTCCTCCTCCGGGCTCCCCGGCCCTCAGTGGCCCTGATTCCTTCATCTGGTGACCCCGACGTGATTTACTCGTGAGTAAAGGGACCCCGGAGAGGTCTACTCACGAGTAACGATCCACGCGGTCCGGTTCTGCGCTTGAACCGCGACCAAAACCAGCCCGGAGGACAGCGCGGCACTCTGGTCGGCAGCCAGCCGGACAGAGAGACGGCCAGCGGCGAGGCATTCCTGAGAGGCATTCCTACAGCTTGCTCCCAGCTTTCGGGGAGGCTTGCGCAAAGGGAAAAACGCATTCCGCTCAGGGCAGGCTGTGAGCCCCTGACAGCGCAGAGGCCGCCGAGGGCCTGTGGCAGAAGGTCCACGCTCCGAGGTCTACCCCAGACACCCGACGCCCGAACCTGTTGCCTGCAAAGACGCGTCGATCTTCGTCCCGAGGAGGAAACTTCAGAGGACCATCGCAGGTAATATGGGGACTTGTTCTCATGGACCAAGTCCATCCGCTAGCCAAAGAACTCGTGAGGAAGAGTTCAAAATCCTGGCCAGGGTATTTCAGTTACGATTTCACAGCAGGGAACTAGCGAGACTTTTGGCGTACCTCAGGGGACACTGCCTACTTTACCCAGAAGTAGGTTCGTTAACCCTGCAGCTCTGGGATCAGATAGGAGACTGCATTCAGCAGCCCCCCAAAGCTCCAGGAGGGATAGTTCGTACTTGGAGGAAGTGTAGGAAGCTCTTAGAACAGATCGAGCCAGTCCGGATAGAGGCCAATGAACCCCCGTTAGAAAAGTCATCAGGCAGGCCAGTCGAGCCGACTGCGCCCACGGCACTCTATCCGTCAATCAGCTGTCAGCATAGTAACGCAGGGAGCATTCCCGCGGTGACAGCTGCAGACGTCACCGAAGGAATGCAAGGAATGAGAAGCGCAGGCGCTTCTCTGACAGCTCCAAGCTCCCTAGTCGTGAAGAGTGCCCTTCAGCGCACAGCCGAGATAGAACTCAAGAAGGGGGAATTGTCAGCGGAAGAACTAGCTGAGCTTAGACAGATATGTCCAATCCGAATGGAGATGGACGCGCTCACAGGCGCTCAACAAATCGTCCATTCCCCAGTCCCGTACAAGCTTCTCATGGCGTTGCGGAAAGCAATCTCAGAGACAGGGCTCCAAAGCCGTTTTACCAGGGGCACGCTTCAGCAGGCGTGCGAAACCACCATGTGGATTCCCCATGACTGGAAAGCCGTCATGAGGATGATGCTAACCCCTAGCCAGTACATGATCTGGGACAGCGAGTATCGGCTCGAGGCTCAGGCCAGAGCCGCCAGGATGGGAGGCGTGGTAATTGCTGAACAGCTATATGGTTCAGGTGCCTTTGAGCCCATCAATGCTCAGATCGCCCTGCCTCTAGCCACCCTAGAGATGTCGGCCGAGGCCGCCTATAGGGCATACTTCAAGGTCCCAGCAACTGGCAAAACGGCCAAAAATTACACCGCGATCAAGCAGGGAGCCCAGGAGCCCTACATGGACTTCATCAATCGCTTGGAAGAAGCAATCACCAGGCAGATTGATAATGAGCAAGCCCAGCAAGAGCTCATGATTAAGCTAGCCAAGGACAATGCCAACTTGGACTGCCGTAAAGTTTTGCAGTCGCTAGGCAATCGTCCTGACTTGACCTTAACGGACATGATCCGAGCATGTGCTGACGTTGGCACAGATTCCTATAAAATGGGTCTGCTAGCGGCAGCCGTGCAAGGGGGTAGAAGATCTCATCCTAATGGAGGAAAGACCAAAGGGGCATGTCACACTTGTGGCAAGGTCGGCCACTTCGCTAGGGAGTGCCGATCCAAGGGAGGCGGACAAAAGTCCGGTCATTCCAAGGCTCCGAATACCCTCTGTCCGAAGTGCAAGAAAGGCTATCATTGGGCCCGGTTTTGTCCGAGTTCGGGAAACCGGAATCCGGGCACGTCTCTGGCCCCAGTCCAATCAGAGGCTTCCTTCACCCAGATCCAGAACTCCCCAGAACTAGACTAGATTCTAGGCACGTTCCGGGCACTGCGAGGGCACAGGCCAGCCCCAAGGGTAGTACAGGGCTAGAATTGACTTGCCAGGCGGACGTTACATGCGACCTGCCAGGCACAGTCTATCTGGTCGATTCCCAGTACATGGGTCCCCTGCCCAGAGGCTTTTTAGGTTTAGTTTTGCCCCGTAGTGTAGCTGGTGCACGTGGAATTTTCATAATTCCAGGAGTCGTTGACTCGAATTTTTCAGGCGTTCTCCAAGTTCAGCTTTGGACACACCTGCCCCAAACCATTCACAAGGGAGACACCTTAGCGCAACTGATCATGGTTCCTTGTCACTCGTCAGCAGGCAGCCAGGGAAGGCTCAGTGACAGCGCAAGTGAGGCAGTGCAAGGATACCAGGTCTTAGCGACAGTGGAGACCAACATTGAGTGGAAACAGCGCCCCGTTATCGAGGTATTTTTGAACAAAAGAGTGTTCTCAGGGTTACTCGATACCGGAGCAGATGTGAGCGTGATAAGCAGGAGCCAGTGGCCGCGAGATTGGGCCATTGAGCCGGTCTCCGATGTGTGGGGGGTAGGCGGCATCCAGGAAGCGTTTAGGAGCCGGGAGTGGGTAGAAGTCACAATCCCAAGGGCTGAAGGCACAGCGGTAATTCGGCCACACATTCTTGACGTGCACATCAACCTTTGGGGGCGAGACATTCTCCAGCAGTACGGTGCCACCCTTACCTTCGGGTAATGGCGTTGCCACTTAAATGGCTCACCGATACTCCGGTCTGGGTAGAACAATGGCCGGTAGTGGGAGAGAAATTAGTTGCTCTCAAGCAGCTAGTGAAAGAACAGCTAGACGCAGGGCATATAGAACAGTCCACGAGTCCTTGGAATTCGCCAATTTTTGTGATTAAGAAGAAGTCGGGGAAGTGGCGACTCCTCCACGATCTCAGGGAGATCAATAAATGTATTCAGCCGATGGGTCTGCTTCAATGCGGCATCCCAAATCCTAATATGATTCCCGAGGGGTGGGAGATTCTAGTCGTAGATCTCAAGGATTGCTTTTATACAATCCCCTTAGACCCCAGGGACCGGGAGAGGTTTGCCTTTACGGTGCCGGTCGTGAACCACAGTGAGCCCACGCTCCGTTACGCGTGGAAATTTTTGCCACAGGGCATGCTCAATTCGCCCACTCTGTGCCAAATCTACGTCCACGACGCACTGGCAAGGTTTCGAAACCTCTACCCACAAGCTATAGTTTGTCACTTTATGGATGATATTTTAGTAGCGTTGCCGCAGCTTGGCAGCACAGTGTTTTCAGACCTCCAGGCCAGCCTGGGGGACAAAGGTCTACTCATTGCCCCGGAAAAGGTGCAGAAGTCCGAGCCCTTCTCATACTTGGGCCATCGGCTTCTCCGCTCTTTTGCAGCGCCAGTTTTGCCTCAGATAAATCTACAGGACTCAGTCACCCTCGTAGAATTACAGCAGATTTTAGGAAACATTAATTGGGCCAGGCCGTATTTCCGATTGGATACGGATCTTCTAAAACCGCTCTTCTCGCTGCTAACTTTAGGTAAGCAGCCGGCAGACCGGATAAAAATCTCTCGAGACGCGCGCTTGGCGCTCGAGAAAGTGAACCAGGTTCTCAGCCAGAGGTGGGTGGATAGGATCGCCCAGGGGCCATATGCCCCGATCCTGAATTTGTACATCGTACGGTCAGGATCCATGTTCACTGGGGCGCTAGGAGTAGACTCAGAGAAGGGAGCGAAAATTGTGGAATGGGTCTACTTGCCTAATACATCTTCACGGAACATCGTCCCACCCCAAGAGCTGGTCTCCGCGGTGGTCTACCGCGGCAGGCTGAGAGCTAGGGACATTTCAGGAAATGATTTGGCCAAAATTGTGGTTCCGTTTACCAAGGAACAAATTCATCAGCTGATGCAGCTAGGTGACTCGCTCCCGATAGCTTTGGAAGGTTTCACCGGCAGTTTAGCATATCATTTGCCCAAAGACCCCAGACTCGTTTCACTGCAAACAGGAACAGTCAGCTTGTTCGAATTGCTCTCGCTGGTCCCACTTCAGGGGGCCAGAACAGTTTTCTCTGATGGCGGTCGCACCTATGGTGTTCTGACCTGGCAGGAGGGCGAAGCTTGGCACACGCTGTTAACCCTTTCACAGAAGTCCGCTCAGCGGGCAGAGTTGGCAGCCGTGAACCTTGCCTTGCGCACCTTCGCCAAAGAACGGTTAAATATCATTACTGACAGTCTGTATGTAAGGAATTTGCTTCACAGTCTACCGGGAGCTTACATCACTCCCGCGATAGACAAAAATTTGCTTAGTCTGTTTCTCACCGCTCAATTTCATTTGCGAAACCGCACGGAGCCGCTCTATATTGCCCACATTAGAAGTCACCAAGACCTACCGGGTCCGATTTCCGCGGGCAATAGCAGAGCGGACGCGGCCGCAAGGGAAATTCAGCAACGTTCAGTTTTGGGAGTTTTTACTACACCAATCCAAAGTCATGCATTTTTCCATCAAAACGCCAAGGCACTCGCCAGACAGTTCAATCTGCCACTTTCTCAAGCCCAAGGCATAGTTCGCTCTTGCCAGCATTGTGCAGGGGCACCGGGGGGGCCCTCGTGGGGGGTCAACCCACGAGGGACAGAGGCTAATCAGGTGTGGCAGATGGATGTCACGCATGTGCCGCAGTTTGGCAGGTGGCAATACATGCATGTCTGCATTGACACTTTTTCACAGTTCGTTTGGGCTACGGCGCAGAAAGGGGAAACTGCGACCCATGTGGAGCAGCACCTCCTTTCCTGCATAGCTGCCATGGGCAAACCACGGCACGTGAAAACGGATAACGCCCCTTCCTACAGCTCTAGGCAGTTGGCCGCCTTCATGGCTACTTGGGACATCAAGCATACTTTTGGAATTCCCTACAATCCGCAAGGGCAAGCGATTGTAGAGCGGGTCAATCGGACGCTAAAGTCCTATATTGACAAACAAACAGAAAGGGGGGAGCCACCAGCCCTCCCCAAGTCACAGGGAGAAGCTCAGTTTTGTCTCAACAAGGTATTGTTCACTTACAATCACCTTAATGTTTTTTCGGATTGTACGCCGCAGGAGAGGCATTTCCGCCGTTCGGAAGCTCTCCCGCGACCTATGGTCTGGTACCGAGTGCCACCAGACCCTTCTTGGAGGGGCCCGGTGCCGCTCATAACCTGGGGAAGAGGGTATGCTGCAGTTATGTCTCCTACAGGTGTCGTTTGGATTCCAGCCCGGTGTGTCAAGCCTCACTTGGAACCTCATGGCGTGGACCCAGACCGACCCGAGTCCGATCCCGGAGATGGAGGACCTCACTCTGATCGAGGAGACCCACCGGGAGACGCGGCGGCTGCGGACCCCGGCACAGAGGATCACCTGGGGGATGGTCAAGACCCTTTGCTGTGAGGCCCGGGACGCCCTCCAACGCGAGGGGAAGGAGCCGACACCGGAGAACTTCGTTGCAGCAGTCTTTGCCCAGATTCACATCAATTCTGTGATCTACACCATCATCCTGGCCCTCCTCCTGCTTTTGGGGGGAGGCGTTCAGGCCGCTTCACTTCAGGCCAACGGCTTGCCGCCTGGTGAAGATCTTTCAGCACGGATGCAGTACAACTTGTGGGAAAGGTTGGCGGGTCTCGTCAACCAGTCCGATTTTTTCCTGAAGCAGGACATTGGTTCTGCCTCGATCCTCAGCACCTGTCTCATCCCCGTGTGCCACACTCTGAACGCACGCACCAAGGATGGCGACTGGTTGTTGAAGGCGTTCTTTGGCCCACACACTCCCACCACCTTCTCAGCATACGCCCGCTGGGGGGGATTGCGACTTGCACCAACCTTGCCAGCTGACGCAGCCACTCTTCATACCCCTCGAGTGGCGGTCAGCCCGGACGCTGCTTGTACCCGAATGACCGGTTGCACCTCAGGCGGTCAGACTCGGCGCCGCTGCATTAACCCCGGCAGCGGCAACTGGACTTGTAATAAACCAGAAACACTCATTTCGCTGTACTCTCATGTCACCCTACCTTCAGGGTGGTTTTTCACCTGCAACCAGTTCACATGGAACTATATCCCTGCGAATCTGTCGGACTCAATGTGTTGTATCAGTCGTTTGACACTGTTACTTCCTACTAAGGACATGATTGCCCCAAGTGCAAATAACACAAATGTACCAAATGTTGATGTTTCCCCACTCATACGACACACACGCACAACCCAGTTAGACAGCTCTTGTGACAGCAGCTTTAGGGTAATGAGTCCCGCTGAGTATGTATCACTAGCAGTCAGCCTAGTCGGCGTGCCGGGCTTGGCCGTCGGCAACGCACGGAGGATTGACCGCTTGGCTTGCGGTTTGGCTAAAGCCATCAACCATACCTCCACAGCGATAGCGCTCCTCAATCAGGAGCAGGCAGAACTTCGCCATGCCGTTCTTGACAATCGAGCGGCTATCGACTACCTCCTCTTGCTGCATCACCTGGGTTGCGAATCTTTTCATGGAATGTGTTGTTTCAATCTTACTGATAATTCCCGTAAGATCCAAAGCCAGATGACGGATCTCCACGCCATAGTTACAGGCATTACAGAAGGCCCTGCGTGGGGAGCTTGGTGGAGTTCCCTGTGGAATTGGATGTGGTCGTGGATTCCCTGGGGGTGGCTGCAAACGGTGCTTAAGGTAGTGGTGGGGATAGTCATACTAGGCATCACGATTTGTTGCCTTGCTCAGTGCATTCCCTCGCTGATCTCTAAGTGCCGCCCCAAAGAGAAACTCCGTGACGTCACTCACGCCCAACAGCTGATGCCGCTTTTGCGCGGGATCGCCGGCCAGGCTCTTAAATTAAACAGAAAGGGGAGATGAGGATTCCGCGTGCCCGGTTGGGCATCGGTGGCCTCTGGCAGAGGTTAAACCAGTGAGCAGACTCCTGGCCTCTGGCCTTTGTCGGCGAGCAAGGGGGGAGATTAGTGGTAGGGATTAATTCGGCCGCTTATTGCCTGACCAGCGATTCTGCGAGAAGCTCATCTCGCTGACCCCAGTTACCCATTAGAGTAATGACTCATCTCCTACCCAAGGTAATGCCCGGTGCAAATAAGGGCTATGTTTGCCCCTGCCTAATCCCTGAACAATGGGACTCCTAAGTCCATGTTTGCCCCAGTTAATTAACTTCCCTTTGAGGTGTTCCCCATTAACCCGGGTACGTGGGTGAGGTAATTTTCCTGTCAGATGACGGTTCTGCCACCGTTGCGCTTTTTTCCCTATAAATGATGTTGCCTTTTCTCAATAAAGTACTGATCTGATCTCGCTCCGTTTGCCTCGTGTCGTCACTTGATCAGTCCTCCTCCGGGCTCCCCGGCCCTCAGTGGCCCTGATTCCTTCAGTAATCGATAACAATTTTAATCAATGATAAAAATAAGGGCAACCCAGTTGCCAAGAAGCAACTTAATTTTAATATTCCACATTCCAAGCTCTGGTTTTGTAAAGGTAAAGGCATGACATCTGCAAAATTGGTTGTCACATACAGTGATTGTATATCATGGAGTGAGGAACCACAGCCTGACAGATTCTGTTGGACTTCACTCCTCTTGATGCCAGAAGTCATACCACTAAAGAAAAAGTTGTAATTAAGCAACATCTATACAGGCACGGATGTGCAGCATCATCTATATAGTTCTGATATTGTCATTTCATACATGATCTGGAAAGATATGGATTAAATAAGCAGTCAGCAAAAAATGTGTATACCCCAATGAGATTCAAAAAAAGCATGGAAAACTGTCTGTATTTGAAACATACTAAGTCTGGGAAGAAACAGTAACATTGCTTTTCACCAATAACTGTATGATTTTTCACCAGGATTGTGTATTTTTTTAGTGCACCCAGTAACTTGGCTTTGACAACCCCTGGCAGATGGTGCTACTTCCCAGGTGTCTTTATCTGACTTACTATTACCAAAGGAGCCACATCACATGACAAAGCCAAAGAAGGGAAATTTTAACCCTTGGTCTAAATCAGTTACAGAACTGGAACCAATCCATATAAACTGTCTGTTAAATGAAGATATGCCACTAATAATTAGGAATAAGTACATTTTTCAGAGCGATCAAAGCTGAAGAATGTTAACTATTTATTTATTTATTTATTTATTTATTTATTTATTTATTTTACTTATACCCCCACCCCTCTACGGAAAAATTTCCTACTTGGGAGGCTAACAACATAAAACTCAAACATTAAAAACAGTCACACATTTTAAAATTTACATATGAATACATCAAAAACTAGAAACCCTACAAGAAAAAGTATTGGAAAACCTACCCTTCTGTGGATACATGCTAATTTAGAAAAAATTACAAGAACTGCTTTGAATTTCACAGAAGGCAAACCAGTTAATTTCCCATCCAAATAAATTATTCAGTTAATTTGCACTTCACTCCCATATCAGAAGTTCTTTATTTGGAGTAAATGAATTGAAGAGGAACTACTTATTTAGGTGATCTATGGTGGAGGTACAAATTAATTGAAGAATTTATTTCTCATACAGACCCTGCTCTAAATAAAATTCCCATTCAATTAATTACTTCTATTCCTCATTACACCACTTCACAACCTCTAGGTTTAAGTTGGGGAAACCTAATATTTGTTTTAGACAGGGATCAGAGAAATTAAACACTACCTTCAAACTTAAAGAGGGCTCTTTGTGTGTTTGTTAAGAGCTTTAGAACAGGGATACACAAACTACAGCCTGTGGGCCAGATCCAGCCCCTAATGCCAATTCATCCGGCCTATGAAGCCCTCGTTGCTCCCGGAAGCAGAAATAAAACACACCCGTATGGGCGTGCTTTACTTCCGCTTCCGGGAGCAATGAGGGTGTCACGAGCCGGATGAATTGGTGTCAGGGGCTGTATCTGGCCCATGAGCTGTAGTGACGAGCCCCCTGAGCCACGTGACTGGCCCATGGCCAGAAAGGTTTGGGCACCCATGCTTTAGAAAGTTTCTTTTTTTCCCACTGCTATTCGCAGCATCTGCCAGTCAGTATAGCCAAGAGATTACAGGGTTTGTTTGTTGGGGGTTGTGAGTGATGGCTTTTTGTTTGCCTGTTTGTTTGTTTTACTTAAGAAGGATAATCTGAACCACTTTATACAGCCTTCTTGGTATTGTTGATTTGCAGGTCCCATCAGAATTCACCAGCAGAGCCATGGAGGGTTTAGTGTATGCAAACCAAGACACAGGACACAGCCTCGGGCTGGGTTAACTCAGGTTTATTGCATCGTGGACAGAGGGAACATGAGGTAATGGCGGATCGATAGCTCTTTATATACAGTGGTAATACATTTGAACGTGGTGCCATTGTAGCCCATTGGCTACTGCCTGCGTGACGTCATTGCGAGTCACGCCCTTCTTGTCCAGGTGTAGGTAGTGGCGGGAAAGCTTCCCGCGCTGCTGCCTTTGATGAGATCGGACCAATAGAGCTTGGACGCTCGCTGCTGCCAGCTGGTGGACATTAGCTCGCGTCCTCATGCAGGGTTCATATGATACAGCTGAAGGTTACATTGTTGCTATAGGCAAGGTTACATTGGTTCAGATACATTGTAATCCCTGTGGAAGGTAAAACCCTTAGAACACAACATCCCTCCCCCCTAGGACGAGACAACGTCTCGAGCCCATGCTTCCAGACACTCCCCCTCCTAGGAGACAAAATCTCTCAGCCAAGATGGCTTGTTTCGAACACGCTGGGGTCTCGATGCGGGCTGCCTCTCCCCGGGTTTGCTACCTTCTCTTTGTCCCCTGGTTTCCTGTCCTGTAATTTGAGAGGGAGACTCGTTAGTGACTTGCCGCGGCTCTGCGGCGTTGTTGGGAGGTGTGCTCTTATTTAGGGAGGAACCGGGGGCACTGGGGCCTAACGAAAACCCCCTCTTCTCGCTTGGATGGGTGGGGGAACACTCCTGAAAACCCCCCCGGCTCGCTAAATCAAAATCTAAAGTCCATTCGGGGGCAGCGGTCGCGACCTCCTCTCCCCCTTCCCCAGCCTCTGATGGAACTGGTTTATCAAAAGGATATGAGTCGGGGCCGCTGCTTCTTCCTTCCCCCCTTGCTTGGGACTGTTGTCCGCTGCTGTCTCCCCCTTGGGTTACGCGGGTGGGGGAGAACCCTAACGCTGAATCTTGTTGGGGATCCTCACTGACTGGCCCACTGACTCGGTGTCTCAGTTGGTCTGCGTGTCTCCTCCAGAGGAGACCGGTGTGGGTTTCGACTCGGTACGACACTGGCCCCGTCTGTTCGACAACCGTCCCCGGCACCCAGGCTGGCCCCGCGCTGGCATAGTTCCTGCAATGGACAGGGTCGCCGGCGGCGAACCCTTTCGAGACTGCCAGCCCCACGTTTTTTCCCTTATCCTCAATTCTTGTGGGGTCCAGCCTGGACAGGAGTGTAGTCAGTTTCCGCCGCATCAATAGCTCTGCCGGCGAGTAACCTGACGCTAAGGGGGTCACCCTATACGCTAGTAAGAACTGACATACTTGGTGGTTCAGGTCCCCGGGGCCCATGCGCCGAAGCGCCTCCTTCGTTGTACGCACCAACCGTTCCACTTGGCCATTCGTGGCCGGGTGAAACGGCGCGGACGTGACATGCCGAATGGCATTCGCCTCCATGAATGCCCCGAACTCTGAGGAGGTGAAGCAACTCGCGTTATCGCTGACTAAAGTGTCGGGTAACCCGAACGTTGAAAAGACTCTCCGTAGTTGGTTAATTGTAGTGGTGGAGGATGTGCTCTTTACCGGAATGACCTCCAGCCACTTTGAGAATGCATCCACCACCAGGAGAAACATGGTTCCTCGGAAAGGGCCAGCGAAATCTACGTGCACTCTGGACCATGGCCCCCTTGCTGTGTCCCATTCCCTATGCGGAAGCCGGGCCGCCTCTGGTCGGGACCCCTGGCACGCCTCACAAGTGCCGACCATGTGCTCAATGTCCTCGTCCAGCTGTGGCCACCAAAAGTAACTGCGGGCCAGCGCTTTTGAGCGAACGATGCCCGGGTGGCTGACGTGCAGCAGTTTGAGAACCCTCGGCCGCATGGGTGTTGGGACCACCACCCGTTGGCCCCACAACAGGCACCCCCTTTCTAGGGACAACTCTAGCTTCTTCCGAAAGAATGGGTCGAATTCCTTGCTTGGGGACGATGCTGGCCACCCTTTCTGCACCCATGAGCTGACTTTCGCCAGCGTTCTGTCCTTGCCTGTCGCCCTGGCTATATCGGCTGGTACTATTGGGGGTTCGTCTAAAACCTCGATTAGCAACACCTGGCGGTCTCTTCCTATTCTGGCTTTTTGGTCGTCCGTCAAGGGCAAAGGGGATCTCGACAGCGCATCAGCATGGCTGATCTCCTTTCCAGGCCGGTACTCCAACTCGTGTTGGTACGCGTTAAGAAAAATGGCCCATCGCAACATTCTCGGGGACAGTATCTGCGGCGTGGGCTTGCCTGCCGTGAAAATTCCTAACAGGGGCTTGTGATCCGTCACGATTTTGAATGGGCGGCCATACAGAAAATCGTGAAACTTTTTGGTCCCCGCTACTATTGCCAATGCCTCCCTGTCGGTTTGCGCGTAATTTCGCTCTGCTTGGGACAGGGACCTTGAGTAAAACGCCACTGGGGCCTCCCGACCGTCATCCAACACGTGGCAAAGCACCGCCCCCACCCCCACCGGTGATGCATCACAGACTAAGACCACCGGCCGTTTGGGGTCGAAGTGTGTAAGGATTGCGTCCGATGTTAAAAGTTGCTTAAGTTCGTTGAACGCCTTCTCGTGCTCGTCACCCCACATCCATGCCTCCTCCTTCTTAAGTAACCGATGAAGCGGTTCAGCCACGGAGGCTTTCCGCGGAAGGAATGTATGGTAGAAATTGAGGAGCCCCAGGAATGACTGAAGTTCGGTTTTGGATGTGGGGCGAGGGGCCTTCTTAATGGCTGCTACCTTGGATTTGGACGGCTTAATACCCTCAGGTGTGATCCGAAACCCTAAAAATTCGACCTCGGTTTCGAAAAAAACACATTTGTCCTTCCTCAGTCTCAGCCCCGCTTTCTCGAACACAGTTAGCACTTTATCCAATCTCTTTGCCAGTTCGGCCTCACTCCCCCCTGTTATCAATACGTCATCAAAATAAGGCAACACCCCCTCCAGCCCCTTCAGGAGGCGTTCCACAAGCGACTGAAAAAGGCCGGGTGCCGAGTTCACGCCGAACTGTAAACGCGACACCTGGAACGCTCCTTTATGTGTGACTATCGTTTGTGCCGCGGCCGTGGCGGGAGTTACGGGGAGTTGCTGATAGGCTTGTGCCAGGTCGAGCTTAGCGAAACACTTTCCCCCATTTAGCCTGGCCAAAAGGTGGCTGACCACTGGCACCGGATATGCATTAGGGCGAATCGCCTTGTTAATTGTACACTTATAATCAGCGCAAATGCGCACCTCCCCGTTAGCCTTCAGCGCTGTTACAATTGGAGTTTCCCACTCCGCGGAATCAACAGGAATAAGAATCCCCTGGCCCACCAATTTGTCCAGTTCCGCCTCTATTTTGTCCTTTAGTGCGAAAGGCACCCTGCGCGGTTTGAGTCTTATCGGGCGGACCTCCGGGTCTAGGTCGAAGGCTACAGGGGGTCCCTTGAACTTTCCAAGTCCCTTTTCAAACACGGTGGGGTGCGCGTCACACACCGCTTGTATCGGATCCGCGCCCACGGCATGCACCCCCCCTATGAACAAACCCAAGGGCTGAAACCACTGCGTCCCTAGGAGGCTACAATTCCCCCCTTTGAGAACGACTAACGGGAGTTCTGCGGAATGTCTTTTATAGTGAACCCGAAATTTCCCGACCCCCAGCACTGGAATGCTGTTCCCTTGTACGTCTCGTAGCGTGGACCTCAGAGTCTTAAGCTTGGGCCGCGCTTGGGGGTCGATCTTCAAGAACTCTTTCTGGGGAATTATGGAATAATAGGACCCCGAGTCAATCTCCATCCTAACGGGGGCCCCTTGTACTATTACCTCAATGAAGTAATGGTTTTGTCCCGCGGACACGCTGAACACAGTGTCGTCCTCACTGCCGTCCGAGACGCGGCCCACGCCGTCCTGCTTCCTCGTGGGTCGGGCGCCATCTTGGGGTCTCGCTGGACGGTCCGGTCTGGCCGAACGGTCTTTCGACTGCCTCCGGCCCTCTTTCCGATTTCTGCATGCCCTGGCGATGTGCCCGCGCCGGCCACAGCTGTAACATTCGGCTTTCCTGAAAGGGCACTTCGCACGCTCGTGGGCCGCCCCGCAACCATCGCAGCGGCGCCCCCCTTTCCGGACTTTCTGTACCTCTTCGCCGTCGCTGCCATCTGTAGAGGACCTCGAGGTTCGTCGAGTCGCGTGCACCGGCTGTCCTGACTTGCCACGCACCGAGCTTTCCGCTTTGCTGGCCCTAGGACGCCACTCACGCCACTCGTGTATTTCGTCCACTCCCGCATTCGTGGACTCCGCGGATTCCGCGGTCTCTACGACCTCGGCCAACGTGGGTGGCGGCTCCCTGTTCATCAGGCGGCGCTGCACTTCCTTGTCCTTCAGGCCACACAGCACGACGTCCCTCATGATCATCTCCAGGTTGTCCCACTTGCAGGGAACGGCGGCTACCCTCAGGGCCTCCACGAACGCCTCTACCGACTCATCCGGCGCTTGGACTCGCCTCCAAAACGCACTCCTAGCAGGAAACATTGCCTTCGAGGGTTGGAAACGCTCACGCAGCAACTTTAGTATGTCGTCGGTTTTGAAGTCGTCCAACGTCTTCGGTTCGATCATGCCCACCAGCGTCCGCTTGGTCTCTACACCCAGCATTCGGGTGAGGATGGCCCTCTTCCTTTCCTCGTCGTCTTTGACTTTGAGTTCCACCAATGCCGCCTTGAAATCCATGTTAAAGATGGTCCAGTCTTGCGGCTTGGTAATATTGAACCCGCTCTGTGTCCTGGCACTTTGGGAATCCATCATCCCACCTTCGTCGCCAATTTAGTGTATGCAAACCAAGACACAGGACACAGCCTCGGGCTGGGTTAACTCAGGTTTATTGCATCGTGGACAGAGGGAACATGAGGTAATGGCGGATCGATAGCTCTTTATATACAGTGGTAATACATTTGAACGTGGTGCCATTGTAGCCCATTGGCTACTGCCTGCGTGACGTCATTGCGAGTCACGCCCTTCTTGTCCAGGTGTAGGTAGTGGCGGGAAAGCTTCCCGCGCTGCTGCCTTTGATGAGATCGGACCAATAGAGCTTGGACGCTCGCTGCTGCCAGCTGGTGGACATTAGCTCGCGTCCTCATGCAGGGTTCATATGATACAGCTGAAGGTTACATTGTTGCTATAGGCAAGGTTACATTGGTTCAGATACATTGTAATCCCTGTGGAAGGTAAAACCCTTAGAACACAACAGAGGGAGACTGCTGAGGGCTACAGCCAGTGGTGGGCATCAGCAGGTTCACACCAGTTCGGCAGAACTGGTAGCAGAAATTCTTGCTGGCCCCACCCATCCAAGTTTTGAAATAAAGTAGTCCTAATTCAGGAGCAATGCAGGGCTTTCCCCCTGGCCACGACCACCTTACCATGCCCACAGTGTGGTAGCAAATTTTTTTGGAGCCAACCACTGGCTACGGTCCACTGCTCCTGGGAGGCCTAAACTTTGTCAACCCCTGCATTTTGAGTTGCAGATGAAGACTTACATTCCACCATTCAAGAAAAAGAACTCGTCCCTCCCTCTTCTTGCATTTAGAGTAGAGCTACTAGGCTCCTCGCCGTACGGGCTCATTTTACTTCCGCTTCCGGGAGAGATGAGGGCAGCGCGGGCCGGATGAATCGCAGTAAACCCATTTGTGTGGATGCTTGGGCTTCTGGGAATTGAAGTCCAAGAACATCTGGAGTGCCAAGGTTCGTCATCAAGGGCTTACATGTAAGCTTTCATCCCCTTTATCTTTCATCACCACCTGCAGCTGCTGTCTCAGTTCATTAAACCCATTGTGGCTGGGCTGTCATCAACTGCCTACTCAAGCCCTCTTCAAAGTGGCAGGAACAGAACAGGCATTTGGCGAGGAGCCTAGTAGCTCTACTCTAAATGCAAGAAAAGGGAGAGACGAGTTCTGATTGGACTGTTAGACCAGAGAACAAGACAATAGTCAAGCCAAACGATAAAAGCAGCAGCTAGAGTTAAACCTTGACCTTTTCAGAAAGGCAACAGCTGTGTGTGGAAATGGCATCTCTAGAGACATGCTTCTATGAGTACCTTTGTAAGTATGAGATATGTTCAAATACATGACCTTTTGAGGATTATCTAAAGCAGATTTGATGTTCTCTCCCACCCACACACCCACACACCTGAATTTGAAGTCCTTCAGGGACACACAAGTACTCAGGTCAATACTTTCAGGATGGAGAGAAGAAAGGGACAGATGCTGCCATTTTTAGTTTTGAATGAACATAAGGGCAAACACTAGCTTTCTCATTAGATTGATATCAGACTGTCTAATGTGGGGGCTACCAAGGTAGGGCATACATCCCACAAGGGGGGGGGCAATTTGATTTTTAAGGGGGACAGTTTGAGAATGAGTTATTAACAGTGAATGGCCTTTTAGGTTTCCTCCACATTAATAGGAATTCACTTTTTGAATAATAAGAATTATATGTCACATGGGTGGAGGGGATCAGGATTTTAGAGAAGCTTAAGTGGGGCATGGTCCAAAAAAGGTTGGGAAACTTTCGTGTTCAGGGAATGAAAAAGCAGACGAGTGAAGTAGTGAAATTCAGCTCTTTATTAGTGGGGTTTGAACACAGTTTGGATGGGGCAAAACTCGGACTTATATACACTATAATCAGTAACAGTAACAATAATAAACAAGCCCATTGGCTAACAGAGTGTGCACATTTTCGATCCACTTATTTGCATAAGAATAGATACATGAGAAAAGATACATTCCGCTCCTGTCAGAAAACACAGTTAACATACATAACAGAACCACTGTTCTAATGCCTGAATTATGGGAAGGGGGGCTATGGAAATAGAACCAGAAAACACTCCAGGGTCATAGTGCCCCCAAATATATCTGGTGGAAGTATTCACAACAATAATAATTTCATGTCAGAAATTATTCTGGGTTGAAAGGATTTTTGGTAAAGAAACTCCACCCAGGGGACACCCGGATGAGGCTCCTTTCATGTCCCCAAGATCATTTCCTACCAAAGTGGTCCCTATTTATCTACTTGCAATTTCTTGCTTTTGAACCACTAGGTTGTCAGAAGCTGGGACAGAGATGGGCACTCAAATGTTGTGTAGTACCCGGGTCTTGAACTGCGGACTTGCTGGCCTTCCAACTAACAAGGAGAGCTTCTTAACCACTGAGCCACTGCAGCCCCAGGAATTCACAATGAACCACCAATAAATTATTTGAAGAGATGTTGGATCGGGGCCGCGGGGCGGCTGTGAGGTCCCGGAGGAGACTGGTCAAGTAACGACACGAGACAAGATGGAGCGAAGACCAGTGGTTTATTGAGGGAAAATCATCATCATATATAGGAATTCAAGGCAGCGTGTGATAGAATCGTCATCTGACAGAAAATCACATCACCTGTTTACCCGGGTTAATTGGGAATCTCTCTTGGGGAAGTTAATTAACTAAAACAAATACTGACAGGGGAAATCCATTGTTCATGGCTTGCACAAGAGTAAATATGGCCACTATTTGCGCTAGGGCTTGGGCTAATCTGCAGGTGCGGAATTACCTAATTTCTAACTGCGAGTTAGACATTCAATTTCCTCCTGCAGGACTGCCTGTCAGGTCAGATATGGGTGAATCAATCTTATGACTATTAATCCGCTCCCCAATTTCTGTCCACGCAGAACCCAGTGACCAGGAGCTTTCTCTACCGGTGTAGCCTCTGTCAGGGACAGTTATGCCAATTATGCTTGCGGATCCCGCAAAGAGAAACACAGTGCACTCCAAGGAAGAATACTTTACACCAGGAGTGCCCAAACTATGGCCTGTCGGCCAGATCTAGCCCCTGACACCAATTCATCCGGTCCACGCCACCCTTATCACTCATGGAAGCAGAAATAAAACGCAACCAAGTGGGCCCATTTTACTTCCACTTCCGGGAGCGACAAGGGTGGCGTGGGTCAGATGAATTGGCGTTGTGGGCTGGGAGTTTGGGCACCCCTGGTTTAAGCAGAGAAAATGGCAGCTTAAAATCTATCTCATCCTGTTGCAAAACAGAATGCAAGACATGTTTTACTTCCGCTTCCGCTGGGAGGAAACACAAGACTGGCCTGCTGACCCACATGACTGAGCCACAGCCCAAAAGGTTTGGGCACCCCTCCTTCACACAGACCTGGTAGAGATTGGAGGTCTATTAGAAGTCAGCAGAGACTGTGTCTTTGCCTTTATTTTCCTTTTTTCATGAATGTTCCTGATTTAGGAATGACAAACACGTGGCTCTCCAGATGAATTCAGCTTCCATCAACCCTAGCATAGCATTGTACTAGGATTAAAGGAGTTGCAGCCCAACAATAACTGGAAGGTCTTGAAGCACAAGAGGGCTGGCTTGTTCACGTAGGATGAACTCACAGCAGTGGGATTCCATAGGGTAAACTTTGTGTGTGGCTGCATTAGCAGCAGGGAGCAAGTGAGAGTAGTGGCCACTTTGGAATGGTAGGGGTTGATTGGAGCAATCTCAAGTTACCAAATGTGGCAATGACCAAAAGGGCAGAGACAAAATGGATTAACAATTCAGTTAATATCGCAAAGCAATATGGCTGCCTGAAAATATGTGGCCAGCTGTAGTTGGAAACAGGATGGACTCTTAGTCTGATCTCATTGAGCGTTTTTTATAAGAGTGCTAGACATTAATCATACATTAGGCAGAATGGTCAGGTGTATCTTTTATTGCCTAAAGATTTCCAAAGCAAGGAGTGAACTAAAAAGGAACTGCGAGTTGTATACATGACCTCATTGATGTCATAGGCACATTTTGAGATTTGCTTGGAGGCCTTGACGCATGGAAGAAAAAACAAGAAACTTCAAAAAAAACCAGATAAACAGAATTTATAGTAAAGGACACTTACCTTAAAAACAGGGTGTAGTCATGGTAGAGACTAAAAAATCTGTCAGTTTCTCTTTCTCATATGCTGGAAATTTTTGAACTTCAATTTTTTCTACTCCCATTTATTTAATCTGAAAATTTTGGTAAATGATTAAGAAAAGAGCTTACATGATCTTAAATGAAATATTCCTCATCCCCACCGCCAAAGACTTCCACCTGCAGCAGGGCAAGGGCTACAAAGGGTGAGAGCCCTGGCCAGACTTCTCCCGTGACCACCTGCCTGGAGGGGAGAAACACTGCCTCCTCGTCCCCACCGCCATAGACTTCCACCTGCGGCGGGGCGAGGGCTACAAAGGGTGGGAGCCAAGGCATTGGTTTTTGTTGGACTCCCCCTGCCGCTACATGTGGAGTGCCAACCGCTCCCATTGCTCTGCCAGCCGGCTCCCTCTTGGCTTCTTATGTGGCCTGGCCGACCATGGGAGGTGAGAGCACGTGTAGTGGCTGGTGCTATGGCGGGGGATAGTAAGAACCGTTGCCATTTTTATGCTAGTTGACAGCTCGGCAACTACTGGAGTGGTGGGAAATGTCTCGGACTATTCTGGGGGGAGGATAAAGGGCCATGGGCTGACTAGTGTATTGTTATTACTGCCTGTTCAGATATTGTATTGCTGCATTTTGTTTTTGATTGTACTGTGTTTATTGATATTTTGATATGATATTTGTTTTTTTCATTCTTGCTATACTGATTGTATTGTACTATTGGTATGTTGTTTAGCTGCCCTGAGTCGGCGCAAACTGAGAAGGATGGAATATAATTTAAAAATCGAATCGAATCAAATATTGTGTTCATTTTCAAAGTGGTGATTGTGTTAGTCTGTGGAAACAAAATGACCAAAAATGTTGTGGCGCCTTAAAGACTAACTGCTATATTTTAATGTGAGTTTTGGTGGATCAAGGCCATTTTCTCAGACATAAGAATTGGACTACCTAGCAATTATTTATATACAACTTCAAGATTTAGTTATTAAGGTGCCACAATGTTATTGGTTTTTATTTTCACTTTTGTTTTGTTTTGTTCCTTGTCTGATATGCCTGCCTGACTAATTAATTGCACTACAGTTGTAAAACTTGCAATTGTACAAGTGAAGGCATCCCAGAAATCAATGAATTCAACTCCCTTCTGATGTACAAAATCCACAGCTAATCATCCCTGAGAGATGGCCATCCAGCCTATTGTTAAAATCTTCACCACTGTCTCAAGTAGTCAGTTTTACTTTCAAATACCTCTTACTGTATGGAAGCTTTTCCCAATGGGTATTTATTCTTAATTATTTCAACTTGCATACCACCCCGTAGTGCATAGCACTGTCTGTTTGCAGCAATAAATTCAATCAAATAAATAATTAACTCAAGCAATATAAAATAACTTTAAATAGTCCACTGCCACAGATCTGTCCAACTCTAAATAAACCAAACATTAAAACAACCTAAGCTCCCAAGTTTTTGTTTAGTGAAAAGCAACTCTAAAAAATTCTACAAGTATTATCATGCATATTTTTCTAATGTTTGCATTATCAAAAGCGATGATAACAATTTCACTCATTTTCTTTTCACATTTGCTATTGACACCTGGCTTGTTGTATAGATAATGTGTTACACAACAGTTACTGAGTGCTCTTCTCATTTAGAACATTCATTCTTGTAATGTTAATCTGTTAGTTAAGGTCCTGCCCTCTGGGACAGCAGAAAGCAAGTTAACTCCATCTTTCATATGACAGTCCATTAGATATTTGAAAATTACTATCCTATCACCTCTCAGCCTCCTCTTCTCTAAGTTAACCATATCTGCCTGACTCAACCATCACTCATAGCCTAAGTTTCCAGTTTTCTTTACCATCTTAGTCAACCTCCTCTGGACAAATTCAAACTTATCAACAACATTCTTCTTCTATGTCAGGGGTTCTCAAACTTTTTAAGCCGCACGCCGGACCACATCCCCTCAGACAGTTGAGCAGGCTGGACTGGTGGTTCCCCTCACCATAAATACTGCCGTAAAATACGTCCATGGCTGTCGTAAACATGTTTTCAACAGCCTCGCGTGCATTTACGGCTGTCATAAATGCATCCGCTTCTGCTTCCAATTCCGCTTCCAGTGACAGCGCCATGGGCCACATGAAATGGTGTTGTGTGCTGGGGGCGACTGGTGGGCTGTAGGTTGAGAACCCTTGTTCTATATGGTCTCTTTTGGTATGACAGATAAAGCATTGTGCTAAAGAGGACTGTTTTCAATTAAAGCAAAGGTGAGTAAGTTGTGGCATTCCAGATGTGGTTAAACTACGGTTCCCTGCATTCCTCACAATTGGCTATGCTGGCTGGAGTCGCGAGGAATTATTGCAGTTCAACAGTGGGAGTGGGGGGGACATTCAGGAAACTGACCAGAGGAGGGTTCAATCAGTCAAGTTTGACTCTATATTTTAGTTGCCACCACAGGGTTGACTTGTAGTTCAAGCAAAAATTTTGGGAAGGAACGTTCCCCCACCTATACATGCCATAGGCAACCTATATGCCACCCCAGATGTTCTTATACTTATTCCTCTGTGATCTCCTGTGGCACATGAAAAGCTTCGTACCAATTCTGTGCCTAAGCTGTACCAGCTTCTGAGTTCTGCCTGGAGTGACCTGTATTGCAGCTGCAGCAGAATAGCAAGCAGCTTTTGCCACGCACATCTGGGTGCTGTCCTGAAGCTCTCACCATTCCCACAGGAAGGAAGCAAAAATGCAACAGGTCAATTCCCCAAAATAGTAGCCTGGAGCGGCTCTGCTGGCATCTGGTGTTGTCAATGTGGAATTCATTCCCACACAACATAAGAACAGCCTTGCTGGAACAGCCCACAGCCCATCCAGTCCAATATTCCGTCTCACACAGTGGCTCACCATTTGCTTCAGGGTATTCTCAAGCAGATGCCTTCACCTGCTTAGGATTCCCTGGAAATGGCATTCAGAAGTATCCTGCCTATCTCTCCAACCCGGAGGTTGTCCTTAGGTATCCATAATTATAGCCATTGATACCCTTGTCCTTCATGAACTTGTCTAATCCTTTCTGAAAGCTGTCAAGACTGACAGCTATCACCACTTCTTCTGGCAGGGAGTTCCATAGACCAGTGATGCTCTAGGTGAAAAAGTACTTTCTCTTATTTGTTTGAGAATTAGTACCCAAAAGTTTCATGGAGTGCTCCCTAGTTCTAGTGTTGTGCGATAGGGAAAACAGTTTTTCCTTATCTACTTTGTCCACACCATGCATGATTTTATAAACTTCAATCAGGTCACCTCTTAGACGCCATCGTTCAAGAGTGAAGAGGCCCAACCATTGCAGAACTTTACTAACTGTTCATGCTCTCCTTGCCAGCATAAGGCTGGATGGCCAACACACAGCACATTATGCATGCAACAAGAGAAAGGGGAAGTATTGGAATGACAGGCAAGGGAAGATCTCCATGGCCAAAAGTCTTCACAGCTTTCCTAGTATAGGATTTGATCAGTCCAAAGTGGGGAAGAAATGAATGCAATACATTCAAAACTGTCAGCAGCGGGAGCAACCCGCCTCCGACCCCCGCAGCTGTGTGTTGGGGGGACCGGCCCACGAAAAAAAAAGTTTGGGCACCACTGCAATAGAACCTGGAAGCAGTGTGACCCAGGTGCTTGCAGGAAGCTATTTGCTATTGCAATGTCTGAAACGAGTGAGAGGTAGAATTAAGTAGCAAAACAAGGGCACAGGCATGGGGTTGCAAAATGAGACTTGAAAAGTCAAATATGGTACATGTTTATATATGATATATTAAGTACATTCAAGTCAATTGTGACTTGCAGTGACCCTTTTCAGGGTGCTTCCAGGTAGAAAATACTCAAAAGAGGTTTACCATTCCCTTCTTCTGGGGGGCGCTTTGGGACTGTGCAGATTGCCAAGGCCACAGAAGATACTCACAGAACACACAGTCGAGAATCAAGCTCCCATCCTCTGGCTCTGTGGCCAGATACTTAAACCACTGAGCTATCCAGTCAAAAGGCACTCTGAAACCGATCTGTAAATCTGACCTTTAAATCTGAATATTAGGTGGGTGTAAATCTGACTTTTAAAGGGTTACGCAGAGGTATGAGTCAGATTACTTTTGTTTGAAAAAGGCTCTGGCCCTGTGTTTCCTAATGTGGGGCACATGCCCCACAGGGGGGGATTTTGTTTTTACAGGGGGGGTTTCAAGAATGAGTTATTATCAGTGAATGGCCTTTTAGGCTTCTTCCACATGAATAGTTCATTATATGTCACCAGGGGTGGGTGGTCAGGACTTTAGAGATGCTTAGGTGGGACATGGCCAAAAAAAGTTTGGGAACCACTGCAACCAATCAGCTGGAGGCAAACAGCAGGTGTATCTCCATTCCTAAAGGTCAACAAAGCTGATCTCCTCTGAACTGGTGGGAGATCAGAGAATGTGGTAATTAAGGTTTCTTGACAGACAAGGGAGACAGGCCAGCTGGCTGGGAGCCTATCCTGTTCAGCCATTCATAATCCCCTGGGCAGAAAAGTAGCTATGTGTGGTTAAGCGTTACCAGTTGTTGCTACCAGCCATCATCTATGCTGCTGCTTGGAACCACAGGGAGATGGCGAAAAGCAAAGTCTAGCTCAGAGATCGTGGAAACTCTAGGCCAGTTCTTCTATGCTCTGACTACAATGGTGGAACTCAGGACAAATCCCTTGATACAATCAGGAATATGGTTTCTTATACATGCTTTCATACAGGCAGGATTGAAATTAGAGGATTTTAGGGAACATAAACATAGGGACCGTTTGGGCCTAGAATAAATCTACCTCTTTGGAACAGGATGAGAAAGAGATGTTCTCTACCAGGGTTCCTCAAACATGGCTCTCCAGATAGTCTTGGACTTCAATTCCCAGAAGGCCTGATCAGCAGGTGTGCTGATTTGGGCTTCTGGTAATTGAAGTCCAAGAACACCTGGAGTGCCAAGTTTGAGGATCCCTGTTCTCTACCAACAATGGGAGATAATCCATTTGTGTATCTAGCTTGGCCGTATCCTTTGCAAAAACCCAGATCAGCCTGTGTTTCCACTTTGGCCTATGGGACATAGCGAGGATACTTTGGATCAGCAAGAAACTAGGATAGGACAAAAGGTGCTCAGCCGATGAGACATGTGCAGAATTTGCACAAGTGAATCAAATTAGGGTGCCACACCATGAGAAGAGGGTTGGAGCTCCAGGGAAAGACAGGTTTCACCACCACTTGTCGCTTGCTTTCCAAGTCAAGGATGCCCCATATTCTCCATCGACCACTAGAGGGCATCATGCTACTTTCTTGAAAAAAGTCAAAACATGTTCAAAAAGAAGGAACACTGAGGGACTTACTGTAGCAACCCTTTATTCTGTTTTGAAAGCTTTCTTCTAGCAACCTAAACCATTGCCATAATCATGTATACAGCCCCTTTTCACAGAGTATATTTCTTTATCATCACACTTTGCTTCCTGGCATTGGGGCAACCTCTTCAAAAACAGGTAAGGTAAGGTTTCCCTTGCTCGAAAGCCAGTCGTATCCAACTCTAGGGTGCAGTGCTCATCTCTGTTTCAAAGCCGAAGAGCCAGCGCTGTCTGCTGCTGCAGACATTTCCGTGCTCATGTGGCAGGCATGACTAGACACCGGAGCGCACAGAACGCTGTTTACCTTTCCACCGAAGTGGTCCCTGTTTATCTATCTGCAATTTCTTGCTTTCGAACTGCTAGGTTGGCAGGAGCTGGGACAAAGACAAGAGTTCATTCTGTCCTGCAGTACTCGGGATTCGAACTGCTGACCTTCCGCCTCCCAGTCAGCGTCTTAGCCACTTGAGCCACTGCAGTCCTTTCAAAAACAGGTATTAACTGAAAATACAGGTATTGACAAGTTCCATTTAAAACAATATATCAAACCTGTATGATACAGTGTCTAGTGTTGCCTTGTGACTCGGAAGATCCAGGTGACTGTTGCCCACTTGGCCATGAGATTTACCAGGTAGCTTTGGGCTACCAATTCTCTTTCAGCCTGCCCTACGTCTCAGGGTCCTTGACAGGATAAAGTGGAGCGAGGGAGAGAACAGTCATTGTGTGAGTTCACTAGCAGAAAGGCAAGATACAAGTTTATAAAGGTAGCTAATAAATAAGGCCAATAGGACAGCTTTGCCACACAAAGTCCTCCTCAGCCCCAGACCAGTATTGATGAAGTTGCTGCCCTCCATCAAGATGGATTCAAGAGGGATTTAATCCACTAAGGGATCCTCACCCTTCCCTGTGGACGTCGGCACACAAGGCCATTAGTCCGCAGTTTATTTCATCCCTGCCTAAAATTCAGCATTGAGTCAATGGCAGTATGGTCTACTCTATTACCATAGCATGATAACTTGGCCAGACTGGGTTGTTTTTCTCACTCAGACACAAAACTGGGGGACAAATAGCCACATCTGCACTTGTCACACAGAAGGGAAAGCCATATTAATGGGGATTGCGGGGGGGGGGGGGAGAGAGATCCTTTCCCCCACTCCAAACTGCACCATGGAAGAAGAACCAAGAGGCTGTCATGAAGCAAAGCCTGAGGGAAGCAGTCAATTTTGCCCCTGCTGTTCACAGTCAGTCATATTAATTGGCATCATATTAATCGGCTGAGCCATGGGCTCTTGTGCTGGAGTTCGTTGAGGAGACAGCAATTGCCATGACTCCAGGCTTGGCTGAGCTTTGATAGACAACTAGCAGATCAGCGATAATGAGGCTGGGGAGGAGCATCTCAGGCAGAGTGTCTGCAAAGGGGGAACTAGAAATAAACACACAGCGCTAGGACAAACCCCCTAAAATGATTTGCCTGTGAGGATATGCAGCAAGTAGTGTTCTCCACAATGCTTTCTGGCAGGATCCCCATCTCTTGAGCTGTCCATGCTGAACAGAAAGCCCAAAGGGGCTGCTTCTCTACAAGTAGAAATACAGGTAAAGTTCTACCTGTTGAATCTTTGTCTTCTGCAGAGCCGCTTCAAGGCACAGGAATCTAGCTAGGAAAGCAAGTGTAGCACATTATTTTTATCATTCCATGTCTAGGCCAAACATGAAACTGCCAAAATGAAGCCATCTTTTGGTGAATTCATTCCGTAGTTCCTTTTGCCTCACCTAGTTTAAGAAAGATTAGCTGGCATGAGGTTGCTGTTGCCCAAGGTATACCCAATTGTGGTTCAAAAATACCACGATCTTTGAGGAGACTCTTTCTGTGTAGCACACACAGAATATGAAAACCAGCATCAACCCCTGCCGCATCCCCTAACTAGCTGATTTTTCTAATACTAAAACTGAGACAACACATTCATACCAATGACAAATGACTTCAAAAATGCCCAAGGCTGCAGATAGGATAGGCTAATTTAAATTAGATATTTCTCTCTCAAAAATCCATTCCCTTTACATTCCCCCAGTCAGGCTTGGTGTCCTTCAAATTATTATCCTGTTCAAAGTAACCTCTGATTTATTTGGAAACTGTGGGCTGTTCGCCTTCCCTCCTCTTGCTCTTCAGTGATGACCTGGCCCAGTTTTTTTGTCTTACTTCATAGGTCTTGCATTCCAAGCCAATCATCTTCTCCACTCACTTTTTCTCTGAACTCTCTCAAGATTGTCAAAGAGTACAGTATCCTTATTAAAGGAAGGACCACAGCTAAACATGCTAAGTGGGGTAGAAGAATTGTTGTTGTTGTTGTTGTTGTTGTTGTTGTTGTTGTTGTTGTTGTTGTTGTTGTTGTTGTTGTTGTTGTTGTTGTTGTTGTATACAGTGCTCTCATTAAACCAGTAGAAAATATTGGTGTGTGTGTGTGTGTGTGTGTGTGTGTGTGTGTGTGTGTGTGTCTGTCTCTCTCTCTCTCTCTCTCTCTCTCTCTCTCTCTCTCTCTGTGTGTGTGTGTGTGTGTGTGTGTGTGTGTGTGTGTGTGTGTGTGTGTGTGTGTGTAAAAATAAAACCGGTGTAATTCATATTCTGGTATAGATAAAGGTAAAGGTCACCCTTGCTCGAAAGCCAGTCATATCTGACTCTACGGTTCAGTGCTCATCTCTGTTTATAGCCAAAGAGCCAGCGCTATCTGCAGACGTTTCCGTGGACTTGTGGCATGCATGACTACCTTCCCACTGAAGTGGTCCCTATTTATCTACTTGCAATTTCTTGCTTTCAAACTGCTAGGTTGGCATGAGCTGGGACTGAGACGGGTGCTGAAGCCATCAAGCCATCAAGCAGCACTCAGGACTCAAACTGCTGACCTGCCGACCTTTCAGTCATCACATTCAGCATCTTAACCACTAAGTCGTCACAGTCCCTATATTCTGGTATAGATCATGAATATTAATCAGTTTTCTACTCAGTTTTACTCTTGGTATTATAGAGAGAGACAGTATGGTATAATGAATAAAGTGCCTGACTAGGACTCAGAAGAACTGGGTTCAAATCCCTGCTCAGGCATAGTAACTTACTGGAAGGTAGCAATGGTAAACCACTCTTTCAACATCTCACATACTTCAAAAACACTGTTAGGGTCAATGTAAGTCAGAAGTGACCTGATGGCATATAACATCATCTTTCAGACTTGAGTAACCATCCACACAAAGAAGTCCCTGTGCTACTCTACAGCAGAATATGCTAGTGCCATATGATGTAAACAAACACATTCCAAACAAGTAGATGTAGTTCAGTGAATCAAGCAGGATTATTATTGGCTGGATGAAACCTATTCCCACTGGAAAAAGCTATTATTCAGATGACATTCATCTTCCAGAAGCATGTCAAGAGTTGCTAGCAAATAATGAATGAAATAAGGCAATACAGCACCAAACCCATTCACTTCATGAACACCAATCCCCTAGACAACAACTAAAATCAAGGAAATATTTTCTGTACACCTCTCATGCTCTAAATATTAAACCCAAAAGGCTAGGCTAAACCTATGGAAAGCAAAAACAACATACCTTGCCAAATGGATGAATGCCAAAGAGTGTCTTCCACCAGAACAAGATTCTGGCTGGACCATCTGGAAGTCACTTAATAGACTTTCAAAGTGAAATAGGAAAATCAAAGAATAATCGAGCAAAATAGGGCTACAGAACAAATTTTCTGTGAACATAGAGAAATTCAGTCAATGCAACATTTATGTGCATGCAATTTATGCCTCACCAAATGTACAAAAGATCTAGTAAATGACTAAGATGATACTATTGAAGTAGCCAGCTTCTGGCCACAAATAGTCTAATTGTTTTAGCATTTTAATTTCGTCTAATGTTATTTATATTTCATATGTGTCATACTTTTAGTTCTGTTCTAAATGAGACAACATTTACCCTAAATGTTGGGAGTTCTAATTTTGGGAATGCTTCAGTTTTGTCATCATTAGCCTAAGTAGCAAGGATGGCTTTGGGCAAAATGCCCCCTTCCCAAAACAGCTCCCTCTCCCTTCTTATCAGAGAGAAAGCAAAAAAGTGCTGGAAGCAACATAACCCAAAGTACTCCGTGGGAATGCAAAGAAAAATGCTGCACCAGCCAATGACTGCAAATGCCACCCTCACCATTTTAACTGCCCACAGTGTTGCTGGGCTCCCCCTAGACCAGGGGTGCCCAAACTACGGCCTGTGGGCCAGATCTGGACCCCAAAACCAATTCATCCGACCCACACCGCCCTCATTGTTCCCAGAAGTGGAAGTAAAATGCACCCGTTTTACTTCCACTTCTGGTTGCGATGATGGTGGTGTGGGCCGGATGAATTGGCATTGGAGGCCAGATCCAGTCCATGGGCTGTAGTTTGGTCACCCCTGGTTTAAGCACAGAAAATGGCAGCTTAAAATCTATCTTATCCTGTTGCAAAACAGATTGCAAGGGGCGTTTTACTTCCACTTCCGGTGGGAAGAACCAAGTGACCAGCCCACTGAACCACATGACTGTCCCGCTGAACCACATGACCGGCCCATGGCCCAAAACATTTGGGCACCCCTGCCCTAGACAGCCTTCAGAAAAGTTCATTTTTGGACCACAACTCCCAGAATGCCAGAGCCAGCAAAATTAGTAGCCACAACAGCGGAGGGGTTCAGAATGTTCCAGAGACCAGAACAAAAATATAAATTTTTTCAAGCTCTAATACAGAAGTCATATTAAAGTCAAACAAGTGTTTTCCTTTACACAGAGGAATGCTTTTAAATGTATTAAAGGAGGCTATCATCAACCCATACTTAGATTGGCTAAAGATGGATTATGAGTTGTGACTCATCCATCCTTCACAGGTCTACATGCACCACACTCGTCATGGATGGGGGGTGCCTTTAAAACATTAAGGAATTCAAAACATTCCATTTCTGAGGTCAAGGCAATGCCAGCAAAGGAATAATCATAAGTGTGCTAGACAGTTCTAGATAGAGAAGTGGTTTATTATTCCCTTCTGCTGGGGGCATCCTGGCACTGTGCAGCTTGCCCATGACTACATAGGTTGGCTCTTTTTGCAGGAGGCACAGAGGGTCCAGCTCCCACCCTCTGACTCCACAGCTAGATACCTAAACTACTGAACAGTCCTTCTGAAGGCAGCATATCTAGCCAATATTGTAACACATCCCATTCCTTGACAGTTTTTAGGAATGCTATGCCTATCTTAAACCCTTACCTTGGTTTGGAATTTGTTTCTAGATGTTTTGGACATCTACAATCCAAAGTATGTGTCCAGTGGTGAAGGATAATTGCAATTGTAATTCAAAATGTGCAGATAGCAGCAGACTAAAGGGCTGCTGTGGGTTAGTGGTAAAGATGCTGATCTTGATGACCAGATGTTTGGTAGCTCAGCAGTTTGAGACCCAAGTGCTGCACATCTGCCCCAGCTCCTGCCAACCTAGCAGTTATATTTTTAATTTGTTTTATTGCTACTGATTTGTTCCTTTTGTTTTTAACAACTGCCAAATGTTTTAGGTCCTTTTTCAAACATCTTGTCTTAGAAATCTAGGATACAGTAAATAGGAATGTGCCCATGTATGTATAATTAATAGCAACTGCACTTATAGTTAGCAATCTGGGTGGTTCACAAGTTAATTAGCATTTTGCCCCCAACATGCTGGGTTTTACTGACCTTGGAAGGATCGGTCAACCTTGATCCCCGTCAGGATCAAACTCACAACCTTTTGGCTGCAGTACAGCAGTTTAACCACTGCACCTCCAGGGATCTTCAAGTGCAACTTTCATCATTGGATATATTGGCTTGAAATGACAGGAGCTGAAGCTCTGCAATAACTGGAAAGCAAAAGATGTCCTGGCAATAACTTAGTTTCCTCCAGCTTACATTCACAACAGTGCAAAAAAATATGCAAAAAAAATCTACTGAAGGCAAATTAAATTGGCAGTGTTTCAGGATGCTCATAATACTGGATCCCTGAGAGTCTTGAGATGCTAGATTGCTGATTCTGTTGCAGCCTGTGCGAACTTCAAAAGTAAGGAACAGGAGAACTCAAAATTTGTGTGGATGCAGGGGAAATGTTGATCATGTCAGGAACAGACCAAATCTAATCAGACACCATGAACACATGGGATATCTTTCTGGAGTGGGAAGACTTCAGGCTATGGGATCCACTTCATTTTTAACTAAACCCTAGAACCTAAAAACCATACATACCTGTCAAGTATCCTGTATTGGCCGGGATTTCCTGTTTTTTAGCGCTCGTTCCTCCCCTTTTCCGCCACCATCCCGTATTTTGAACGGTGGGGGAAGGGGTTACTGCACATGCACGCCCATCGCAAAGGGGTTCTGTGCATGTGTAAAGGGGGTTACTGAGCATGTGTGACTGCGCATGCACAGTAATTTCCCATATTGTCTGGAGCCGCGCTTGATGGGTATGACCATAGCCCTGCGTAATACACTGATATGAGGAAATAGTCATCAATCTGTTAAACAACAATGCCTCTGATCATATACAATATTCAGCCTTGGAATTTATTTTCATTATTCAGATCTGCCTTCTGCTCCCTCACATCCACATAGAGATCTGGTTGCCAGCATCCTCCCAAGAGATGATGAACAATATCTTGGCACATTCTTACCTAGGGCCTTGAAATGTTACCTCTTGGGCACAGCTCCCAGTATTCCTCAGGCAGCATAGCTAGTGGCCATGCTAGGCGGGGGATTCTGGAAGTTGTAGTCCAAAATATAGCTTGTCCAAACCATCATTTCAACATCCTCAGATTCCAAAAACATAGATGGAGAATACAGGATACCCATTGTAGCATGCTGGATAGAGAGAGGGCTCTGTTTGATTTCCCATTCAACTGTGGAAGTTCAGAATGAGTGAGTGAGTGAGAGAGAGAGAGAGTCATTTCTGACTTGAGGGCACATAACAAAACTGGAGAACATTAAAACCCAGTGCACAGCATGACCGGAAGATAAGATGAACCACCTCTCCACCGGGTTAAAGTTACTATATAAGCAAACACAGTAAATAGCATTGAAATGGCATCCTATACAGTACTCAGAAAAGCCACAATAGCAGTTCCATTTTCATAGGGAAGTACTACAGGAAAGTACAAGATCTCTGAGATAGAAAGCAGTTGCTAGAACTTCCTTGCAAGGTGATCTACAATTTCAACATTTCATCAAAATAGTCAACATTTCCCCCTCATCTCCCACCTCTGTGCATCTTTTTGTCAGTTTCTCCTTTCTAACCCTATACCCCAACACACAGACTCCTCCACTTCACATTTCTAGGCAGGCGTCATCTTGTCTCGCAATGATGTCTCTTAGCAAAAAAAAGCAAACACAAAGACCCCACAGGGAAATTGATCTACTCCTCCCAGCCAGGATTCAGATTCAGCTAGCTATCCCTTCCCAGACTAAGGATTAACCCCTGCTCTTCCATTAGGCAGCCTCTAAGGAAGGTTAAGGGGGGCCTCAGTGCATACCTGTCAAGCGCAGCTCCGGAGATTATGGGACCAATGCAGAACGTTTATGCGCAGGTCCGTTCTACGCATGCGTAGGTTTTTATGCATGCGTAGAAGGCTTTTACGCATGCATAGAACGGACCTGCGCAGAACTGTTCTATGCAGCTCACTTCTACGCATGCGTAGAAGGCTTCTATGCATCTCCTTCTGCACAGAAGCCTTCTATGCATGCGTAGAAGGGTTCTATGCATGCATAGAAGAGTTCTACGCATGCGTAGAAAGGACCTGTGCAGAAGAGATGCGCAGTATCTCCTTTCCCCCCACTGCCAAATTACAGGGTAGCGGCAGCTCCGGGCAGGAAATGATGAAAATCGGCGTGAAAATACGGGAAATCCCGGCCAATCCGGGATACTTGACAGGTATGCCTCAGTGGCTTAGTGGTTAAGAGGCTAAGGTTGATGCCTGGAAAGTTGTCAGGTCAGCAGTTTGAGGTGGAGTGATTTAGTGTGAGGGACCCAAGACAATGAAACAGCCGAAAGGTTGGCTTAACACAGGTTTATTGCATGATGATCCGGAGGAACATGTGGTAATGGCGGATGGGTAGCTCAATATATACAGTTGGCTATACATTTGAATGTGGCTCGTTGACAGTCTATTGGTTGCTGCCTGCGTGACGTCATAGAAGGTCACGCCCTTCTTGTCCAGGTGAGGAGGTGGCGGGAATCTTCCCGCGCTGCTGATCAAGGGTGAATCTGGGCCATGAGAGCTGGATGCTCGCTATTGCCATCTAGTGGTCACTAGCTCGCGTCCTCTTATAAAGGTTACAGTGATACAGCTGGAGGTTATAATGTTGCATACAGAAAGGTTACATTGTTACCACATGGCTAGGTACATTGTTAAAGGCACAGCTTTGCAGAACACAACAAGTGAGTTCTCATCTCTCTCCCAGTTCCTACCAATCTAGCAGTTCAAGAGCAAGAAATTGCAAGTAGATAAATAGGTACTGCTTTCGTGGGAAAGGTAACAGTATTTTGTGCACTCTAGCATCTAGTCATGCCTGCCACATGACCACAGAAACATCTACAGATACAGACAGCGCTGGCTCTTTGACTGTAAGCAGAGATGAGCGCTGCACCCTAGAGTCGGATACAGCTGGCTTTCGAGCAAGTGAGACCTTTACCTTTAAGGAGGTTTAAGGGGTCCTCTTCCTTTCCCAGATGAGGCATACATACAAATGATCAGCCATAATAGCTTGTTAATTATATTAATTTGTCTGGCACTAATCCATGAGAATCAGCAGCCAAACGTTCCCTTCATTTTCTTTCAGTATACTAATTTAGAGCAAGTTGACTACATACTGTATGTCCACAGGTGCCTGGCTGTGGAATAGCTAGAGGGGATGCTTGTAGAGAATCTGCGCAAGAATTACAAACTAGTTACAGAACCGTGAAAAATAGAAAATCTAGGTAACACAGACTGTACCGTCCCTCCTGGGTAAGGCAGAGAAATCCATCTGCTTCCATTGCTATAAGGTAGCCAAATGCCAAAGAGAAAGAGATCTTTGCTGCAATGATCAAATAAAACTGAGAACTGGTTTTCTGAACCTTCAATACTGCAGAAAACTGGAAATTTTCAACCGATATGGCTTGTATTAAGAGCTTCACCTGCAGAAATCTCCTCTTCTAAGCAACTATTAAAGGGAACAGTAACTCTGTCCTTTTTATTAAAAAATCTGGTCCTATACTATTTAAACCAGGGGTGCCCAAACTACAGCCCACGGGCCAGATCTGCCCCCCAATACCAATTCATCTGATCCACACCACCCTCGTCGTTCCCGGAAGTGGAAGTAAAACGCTCCCATAAAGGCGTATTTAACTTCCGCTTCCGAAAGCGACGAGGGCTGTGTGGGCCAGATGAATTGGCATTGGGGGCCGGATCTGGCCCATGGGCTGTAGTTTGGCCATCCCTGGTTGAAGCAGACAAAATGGCAGCTTAAAATCGATCTCATCTTGATACAAAACAGATTGCAAGGTGTGTTTTACTTCTGCTTCCGGTTGGAGGAACCATGTCGCCGGCCCACCGCTCAAAAAGTTTGGTCACCCCTGGTTTAGAAGAAAAGTTTCCAGCCAATGTTGCTTTACAAAACCAATTATACTGTACCTGCTAACATTCTTTCATCTGTACAGCTATTAAAGATGTAGAAACCCTGTCTCCTTTGGCCTCTGACCAACCCTTTCCATTAGAGCTGCCAAATTTCAGGGCAGCAGCTGAGCTCTCTAGGAATTGCTCTGCTTCTCTGAATACCAATGCAAGGAGAAAAAAATCCCAAAGAGGAAGCGCAGGGCCAGAAGAGGAGCAGAAAATCTGATGGTTACGTGCGAGCTGGCTTTAAAGATGGAACACCTATCTCCATCTGTCCACTACTACTGCCAGGGCTCACTGACTCAGTGTGAAGGTGCTTTTATGCATATAGTACTGTAATTCTGTTTGTACTGCTTAAGGGTCTCCCCATTCATGGTCTGGCTGTAACTCGTCCACAAGCTCCAACAGTTGTGTAGGGCTTGAGAAAACTGTCCACGTGTTATGTTGAGTGCAGATACAGCCACAAGGGATGCAAGTCCTAGTAGGAATGGTAGCAACTACTGCAGTTTTGTGTTGCCGCATTGGCTGGTTAAGGCAAAGGTAATGGTCTCCCTTGCTTAAAAGCCAACCATATCCAACTATAGGGGGTGGTGCCCATCTCCATTTACAGCCAAAGTTCCAGTGCTGTATGTGTCTGACTCTGAAGACATTTCTGTGGTCATGTGGCAGGCATGAATAGATGCCAGAGCACACAGAATGCTGTTACCTTTCCTACTGAAGTGGTACTTATTTATCTACTTGCAATTTCTTGCTTTCAAACTGCTAGGTTGGCAGGAACTGGGACAAAGACGAGAGCTTATTCCGTCCTGCAGTATACGGGTATTGAACTGCTGACCTGCCGCCTTCCTGTCAGCGTCTTAGCCACTTGAGCCACTGCTTAGCCAAGTTCTATTGGGAATTGCTTAAATTTATGTACTGTATTTCCATTTCATGATCAGAGACAGCCACTTACCTAACCTTTAGCTGTCATCCTCTGTAACACCCCAGGGCCCCACCCTCTTTATTTAGGTTTGAGCTCTGAATTACAGGAGTAATGGGAATCTATACATCTGGAAGAATAGGATCCCCTACTGAAAAGAAGATGTAAAACAGAGTTACCAAGTGACAGGGTGGTACAACTTGAACTCTAGAGTTCTGGTCTCCTCAAAATGTCCAGAATGAAATTACATCACAGCGCAAAAGATAGAAAATTAAGCAGGGAAACTGGTTTCTGATTTCAAGCATTTGATAGCAACTCTGTGTCCATGTCGGACATGTTCAGACATTGTTCTCTTCTACTGCCATCATGCTCCAGCCAGCCTATCTTACCCCATGTTTCCACACATCTTCCAAGGGCCATATTTTTCTTTCAGGCTCCCCTCCTTGAAATTTCAAGGCCTGAAATTCTGGCAGTCCAAAAGCTCTAAATCCATAAGTATTCATTTATGGCCAATTTAGGCATTTCTTGGCCTGTTCCTATCATCAACATTCCTCTTCTCTCTCTCTCCAACTTCCCCACATACATACCTCTACATGCATCCTCTGCTGCAAACAGTACTCATGATTTCCCCAGTCTCAGTAATCATTCTTCTTCCTTGTCATGTCTATGCTCAGCCAGTTTTGAATGCATTTTGAGTTTTGTCAAGAAACATGAGAATTCAAGCAAGGCATTGGAAAGAGTGGATTTGTGAGATGTGGCAGACCCCCAAGTAGGATGACAGGTTTTTTTCAGTAACATGAGTGAACAGGGTCTTCTCTACAATCAAACACTATGGATAAAGGTATTTCACTAACAATGGGGTGCATTCATGCCCATGCAACTCTATGTGTTAATGGGGAGGTGTTGTGTTCTAAAAGACTGTGCCTTTAAACAATGTACCTATCCATGTGTAACCAATATAACCTTTCTACGTGTAACATTATAACCTTCAGCTGCATCACTGTAACCCTAATAGGACGCGAGCTAGTGACCACCAGATGGCAATAGCGAGCGTCCAGCTCAATGGCCCAGATTCACCTAAGAACAACAGCGCGGGAAGATTCCCGCCATCACCTTCACCTGGACAAGAAGGGCGTGACCTGCAATGACGTCACGCGGACAGTAGCCAATAGACTGTCAAGGAGCCACATTCAAATGTATAGCCACTGTATATATTGAGCTGTTCATCCGCCATTACCGCATGTCCCCTCTGACCAGTATGCAATAAAGTTGTGTTAAGCCAGCTCTTCGGCTGTCCCGGTGTCTTGGTTCCCACACTAAATTGGCGACGAGGATGGGATATGGCTTCCCACGGGACCAAGACATACGCCGGTTTCGATGTCAACAAACCGGAAGATTGGGAACTCTTCGAAATGGATTTCCAAGGCGCACTGGTGGAGTTCGAGGTCACGGACGAGGGAAAGAAGAGGGCCATCCTCACCAGAATGCTCGGGCACGCCGGCAAGAGAGTGCTGGTCGACCTCATCGCACCGAAGAAGGTGGGCGAGTTGAAGGCAACAGAGCTCCTGAAGGCGATGCGTGACCATTTCCAGCCCTCGGTGTCGATGTTTCCAGCTCGGGATGCGTTCTGGAGGAGAGTCCAAGCGCCGGGTGAGTCGGTCGCCGCTTTCGCAGCGGCCCTGCGGCTGGCCGCCGGCCCATGCAAATGGGAGAACCTGGAAATCACCCTCAGGGACCGCATGCTGTGTGGCCTGCGGGACTAGGAAGTTCAGCGGAAGCTGATGAACCAGGAGCCGCCCCCGACACTGCATGAGGTCATGAAGGCAGCACAGGCCGCGGAAGCCACGAGGGCCGGAGTGAAAGAGCTCCAGGGCAGGCTCCCACAGACCGACCAAGCAGCAGGCTCGGTGCACGCGGCCCGGCGAGCGTCGAAATCTTCCGCAGAGAGCAGCGACGAGGAGGACGTCCGGAAGGTCCGGAAGGGCGGCTGACGTTGCGACGGCTGTGGAGCGGCCCACGACCGCGCCAAGTGCCCGTTTGGGAAGGCCGAGTGCCACAACTGTGGCCGCCGCGGGCACATCGCTAAAGTCTGCAGACGACGGCGCGAGGACCGGAGGAGCTCGCCAGACCGTTCGACGAGACCGGACCGCTCGACCAGACCAAAGGATGGCGCCCGGCCCACGAGGAAACAGGACGGCGTGGGCCGCATCTCCGACGACAGCGACGACGACGCCCCAGTTTTCAGCGTGTCCATGGGACACCCCCGTTACTTTGTTGAGGTACTGGTGCAAGGGGCCCCTGTTAGGATGGAGATTGACTCGAGCTCCTCATATTCAATCATTTCCCAGAGGGAGTTTTTGAGAATTGCCCCCGCGTACGGCCCAAGCTCAAAGCGTTGAGGTCCACGCTTCGGGACGTGCAAGGGAACAGTATCCCGGTGTTGGGGGTTGGGACATTCCAGGTCCAATATAAAGAGCACGCAGCGGAGCTCCCCCTAGTCGTCCTTAAGGGGGGAAATTGCAGCCTCCTCGGGACCCAATGGTTTCAGCCCCTGGGTCTGTTCATTGGGGGGGGGGTGCACGCCGTGGGGGCTGACCCAATACAGGAGGTGTGCGACGCGCACCCCGAAGTCTTCAAAAAGGGACTTGGGAAGTTCAAGGGACCCCCAGTAGCTTTCGACCTGGATCCGGAGGTCCGCCCAATAAGGCTCAAACCGCGCAGAGTGCCTTTTGCGCTAAAGGACAAAATAGAGGCGGAACTGGACAAATTGATGGGCCAGGGGATTCTTGTTCCTGTTGATTCTGCGGAGTGGGAAACTCCAATTGTCACGGCGTTGAAGGCAAATGGGGAGGTTCGCATTTGCGCCGACTATAAGTGCACCATTAATAAGGCAATTCGCCCTAATGCGTACCCGGTGCCGGTGGTCAGCCATTTGTTAGCCAGGTTACATGGGGGAAAGTGTTTCGCTAAGCTCGACCTGGCGCAGGCCTATCAGCAACTCTTGGTAACCCCTGCTGCAGCTGCTGCTCAGACCATAGTCACGCATAAGGGGGCGTTCCAGGTGACGCGCCTACAATTCGGCGTGAACTCGGCGCCTGGAATTTTCCAGTCGCTCGTGGAACGCCTCTTAAAAGGGATGGATGGGGTTTTGCCATATTTTGATGACGTATTGATAACGGGGGGAGTGAGTTCGAATTGGCCGAAAGGCTAGACAAAGTTCTGGCGGCATTCGAACGGGCGGGGTTGAGGTTGCGAAAAGACAAATGTGTCTTCTTCGCGAATGAGGTTGAGTTCTTAGGGTTCCGAGTAACACCTGAAGGGATCAAACCGTCCAAATCCAAGGTGGCCGCCATCAAGAAAGCCCCTCACCCCACCTCCAAGTCCGAGTTGCAGTCGTTCCTAGGGCTCTTGAATTTCTACCACTCCTTCCTTCCCCGGAAGGCGGGGGTGGCTGAACCGCTTCATAAGTTGCTCAAGAAAGATGAGGCATGGAAGTGGGGCGACGACCAGGAGAGGGCATTCACTGCACTGAAACAACTTCTGGCGTCTGACGCCATTCTGACCCATTTCGACCCCAAACGGCCGGTGGTACTGATCTGTGATGCATCCCCGGTGGGGGTGGGGGCAGTGTTATGCCACGTGCTGGAAAACGGGAGGGAGGCCCCGATAGCGTTTTACTCCAGGTCCCTGTCCCAAGCGGAGAGAAATTACGCCCAGACAGACAGGGAAGCGCTGGCGATAATTGCGGGGACCAAAAAATTTCACGATTTTCTGTATGGCTGCCCCTTCACCATCGTGACTGACCACAAGCCCCTACTAGGCATCTTTACCGCAGATAAGCCCACGCCACAGATCCTGTCCCCAAGGATGCTTAGGTGGGCCATTTTTCTCAACGCCTACCAGCACGCGTTGGTGTACTGGCCCGGGAAAGAGATTAGCCATGCGGACGCCCTGTCGAGGTCCCCCCTCCCTCAGATGCACGACCACGTGGGCGAGGAGGAGCGAGACCGCCAGGTGCTCATGATAGAGGTCTTGGATTCGCCCCCCATAGTACCCGCCGACATCGCCAAAGCGACAGGCAGGGACAGGACGTTGGCGGCGGTTAGCTCCTGGGTACAGAAAGGGTAGCCAGCGTCTTCCCCAGCGGAGGAATTCGCCCCATTTTTCAGGAAAAAGCTGGAGCTGTCCCTAGAGAGGGGGTGTCTCTTGTGGGGGCAGCGGGTGGTGATCCCTACATCCCTTCGGCCGCGGGTGCTTAAACTGCTGCACGTCAGCCACCCCGGAATTCTGCGCTCCAAAGCGCTGGCCCGGAGCTACTTCTGGTGGCCCCAGTTAGACGCCGACATCGAGCACATGGTCGGCACTTGCGAGAGTTGCCAATGCTCCAGACCAGAGGAGGCCCGCCTTCCCCACAGGGAGTGGGACGCGGCCAAGGGGCCGTGGTCCCGGGTGCACATAAATTTCGCGGGCCCGTTCCGAGGAACTCTGTTTCTCCTTGTTGTGGACGCTTTCTCCAAGTGGTTGGAGGTCATTCCAGTCACGAGCACCTCCTCGGCCACGACGATAAAGCATTTGTGGAGGGTCTTTTGCACGTTCGGCATACCCGACACCCTAATTAGCGATAACGCTAGTTGCTTCACGTCCGCTGAGTTCAGGGCATTCACAGAGATTAACGCCATCCGGCACATCACCTCCGCCCCTTTTCACCCGGCCACCAATGGCCAAGTGGAGCGCCTCGTACGCACCACAAAGGACGCGCTGCGGCGCATGAGCCCCGGGGATCTCAACCTGCAAGTGTGTCAGTTTCTGCTAGGGTACAGGGTGACCCCGCTGGCGTCAGGATACTCCCCCGCGGAGCTTTTAATGCGCAGGAAACTGACCACCATACTCACCAGGCTAGACCCCACGAGAGTAGAAGACAAGGGGAGGAACATCGGGCTAGAGGCCATGAAGAGTTTCAGCGTGGGCGCCCCGGTGCATTGCAGGAACTACGCCAGCGCGGGGCCAGCCTGGGTACCGGGGGTTGTCGTGGAGCAGACCGGTCCCGTGTCGTATCGCGTGGAGACCAGCACAGGTCTACTTTGGCGGCGGCACGCGGATCAGCTCCAGAGCCGGGTCCCAGGAAGGCAGGGCGCCGAAAGCACAGACAACAATTCAGCGTTAGGGTTCTCCCCCACCCGTTTAGCCCAAGGGGGAGGAGAGGGGGGTCAAGGGTCCCCACCAAGGGGGGAGGAGAAGGAATTTATCCTCGTAGATACCCCGCGGGATCCCCCAGCAGAGTTTGATTTTGAGTTACAGAACCGGGGGGGGGTTTCGGAGTGGTCCCCCACCCATCCAAGCGAGAAGAGGGGTTTTACGTTAGCCCCTAGTGCCCCCGGTCTGCCCACAATAGAACTTGTCCCTTCCCCTAAAGCTGCAAAATCGCAGCAAGCCACTAACGAGTCTCCCTCTCCCGTTACAGGACAAGGGACCAGGGAGCAAGGAAGCGGTAGCGTCCCCCGGGCGGGCCAGCCCACATCGCGGCCCAAACGCGTTTGCAATAAGCCATCTTGGTTAAGAGACTTCGTCTCATCCTAGGGGGGAGGGATGTTGTGTTCTAAAAGACTGTGCCTTTAAACAATGTACCTATCCATGTGTAACCAATATAACCTTTCTACGTGTGTTGTGTTCTGTAAAGCTGTGCCTTTAACAATGTACCTAGCCATGTGGTAACAATGTAACCTTTCTGTGTGCAACATTATAACCTTCAGCTGTATCAATGTAACCCTTAGAAGAGGACGCGAGCTAGTGACCACTAGATGGCAATAGCGAGCGTCCAGCTCTCATGGCTCAGATTCACCTGGATCAGCAGCGCGGGAAGATTCCCCGCCACCTCTTCACCTGGACAAGAAGGGCGTGACCGTCTACGACGTCACGCAGGCAGCAACCAATAGACTGTCAACGAGCCACATTCAAATGTATAGCCAGCTGTATATATTGAGCTACCCATCCGCCATTACCACATGTTCCTCTGGATCATCATGCAATAAACCTGTGTTAAGCCAACCCTTCGGCTGTTTCGTTGTCTTTGGTCCCATACACTAAACTGGCGACGAAGGTGGGATAATGGCTACCCACGGGACCAAGACATGCGCCGGTTTCGAAATCAGGAAACCGGGAGACTGGGAGATCTTCGAAATGGACTTCCAGGGAGCACTGGTTGAATCCGAAGTCATGGATGAGGCAAAGAAAAGGGCCATCTTCACCAGGATGCTCGGACAAGATACCAAAAGAACCTTGGTGGACCTGATCACACCAAAGAGGGTGAGCGATTTCAAGGCCAAAGATCTCCTACAGATGCTGTGCGAGCATTTCCGGCCCTCGACGGCGATGTTTCCCGCTCGGAGCGCGTTCTGGAGGCGAGTCCAAGCGCCCGGGGAGACGGTCGCTGCATTCGTGGCGGCCCTGCGACTGGCTGCCGGCCCGTGTAAATGGGAGAATGCCGAAATCACCCTCAGGGACTGCGTGCTATGCGGCCTGAATGACGCCGAAACTCAGCGCACGTTGATGAACCAAGAGCCACCCCCCACTTTGCAGGAGGTCCTGAAAGCGGCGCAGGCCGCGGAAGCCACAAAGGCTGGGGTGCAAGAGCTCCAGGACTGGCGGCCGAAGACGAGCAAAGCAGAGGCATCAGTGCATGCAGCCCGGCGAACTTCGAAATCGTCCGCAGAGAGCAGCGACAACGAGGACGTCCGGAAGGTCCGGAAAGAGGGCCGGCGGTGCGACGGCTGTGGAGCGGCCCATGACCGCGCCAAATGCCCGTTCAGAAAGGCCGAGTGCCACAACTGCGGCCGCCACGGGCACATCGCCAAGGTATGCAGAAAAAGGCGCGAGGCCCGGAGGAGCTCGACAGACCGTGCAGCGGGACGAGACCGCTCGACGAGACCCAAAGACGGCGCCCAGGCCACGAGAAAGCGGGACGGCGTGGGCCGCATCTCCGACGGCAGCGAGGACGACGCCCCCGTGTTCAGCGTGTCCGCGGGACACCCCCATTACTTTGTTGAGGTACTAGTGCAAGGGGTCCCCATTAGAATGGAAATTGACTCGGGTTCCACATTTTCAATTATTTCCCAGAGGGAGTTTTTGAGGATTGCCCCCCACAGGCGACCCAAGCTCAAAGCGTTGAGGTCTACGCTACGGGACGTGCAAGGGAACAGTATTCCAGTATTGGGGGTTGGAGAATTTCAGGTCAAATTTAAAAAGCACGCCGCGACTCTCTCCCTAGTCGTGCTTAAAGGGGGGATTGCAGCCTCCTCCCAACTTAATGGTTTCAGCCCCTGGGTCTGTTTATTGGGGGGGTGCACGTCGTTGGGGCTGGGGTGCACGCCGTTGGGACTGACCCGATACAGGAGGTGTGCGACGCGCACCCCGAAGTTTTCAAAAAAGGACTGGGGAAATTCAAGGGGCCCCCAGTGACATTCGACCTAGACCCGGAGGTCCGCCCAATACGACTCAAACCGCGCCGGGTGCCGTTTGCACTCAAGGACAAAATAGAGGCGGAACTGGATAAGTTGGTGGGCCAGGGGATCCTTGTTCCTGTTGATTCTGCTGAGTGGGAAACTCCAATTGTAACAGCACTAAAGGCCAATGGGGAGGTCCGCATATGCGCTGATTACAAGTGCACCATCAATAAGGCGATCCGCCCTAATGCGTATCCGGTGCCGGTAGTCAGCCATCTGCTTGCCAGGTTGCACGGGGGAAAGTGTTTCGCTAAGCTCGACTTAGCACAGGCCTACCAGCAGCTTTCGGTGTCCCCTGCCGCAGCTGCTGCGCAGACCATAGTCACCCATAAGGGGGCGTTCCAGGTGACGCGCCTTCAATTCGGCGTAAATTCGGCGCCTGGAATTTTCCAGTCACTTGTGGAACGCCTCCTGAAGGGGCTAGAGGGGGTGTTGCCTTATTTTGATGACGTGTTGATAACGGGGGGGAGTCGGGCTGAACTGGCCAAGAGATTGGGAAAGGTCCTGGCAATATTCGAAAAGGCGGGGTTGAGGCGGCGAAAAGACAAATGCGTCTTCTTCGCGACCGAGGTTGAGTTCCTAGGGTTTCGTGTAACTCCTGAGGGGATAAAACCTTCCAAATCTAAGGTGGCCGCCATCAAGAAGGCCCCTCGCCCCACCTCCAAGCACGAGCTGCAGTCATTCCTTGGGCTGCTCAACTTCTACCACTCCTTCCTCCCCCGGAAGGCAGCAGTGGCTGAACCGTTACACAAACTGCTTAAAAAGGACAAGGCATGGAAGTGGGGCGATGACCAAGAGAGGGCATTTAGTGAACTGAAACATCTCCTGGCGTCTGATGCCATACTGACTCATTTCAACCCCAAACGCCCGGTGGTCCTGATATGTGATGCATCCCCGGTGGGGGTGGGGGCGGTACTGTGCCACGTGCTGGAAAATGGAAGGGAGGCCCCGATAGCATTCTACTCCAGGTCCCTGTCCCAAGCGGAGAGAAATTACGCACAGACAGACAGAGAAGCGCTAGCGATAATTGCGGGGATGAAAAAATTTCACGATTTTTTGTATGGCCGCCCGTTCACCATCGTAACGGACCACAAACCCCTGCTAGGCATTTTCACCGCAGATAAGCCCACGCCACAGATCCTGTCCCCGAGGATGCTTAGGTGGGCCATTTTCCCCAACGCGTATCAGCACACGTTGGTGTACAGGCCCGGGAGGGAAATTAGCCATGCGGACGCCCTGTCGAGATCCCCCCTTCCGCAGGATAGCTGCCACGTGGGCGGGGAGGGGCCAGACCACCAGGTACTGATGATAGAGGTCCTAGACTCACCCCCAATATTGCCCGCCGATATCGCCAAAGCGACCGGCAAGGACAATACCTTGGCGAAGGTTAGCTCATGGGTGCAGAAAGGGTGGCCCGCGTCTTCCCCGGCAGCGGAATTCGACCCGTTCTTTCGAAAAAAACTAGAGTTGTCCCTGGAGAGGGGGTGCCTTCTGTGGGGCCAGCGGGTGGTGATTCCCACGTCTCTACGACCGCGGGTGCTCAAACTGCTGCATGTCAGCCACCCCGGAATTGTGCGCTCCAAAGCGCTGGCCCGTAGTTATTTTTGGTGGCCCCAGTTAGACGCCGACATCGAGCACATGGTCGGCACTTGTGAGAGCTCCCAATGCTCCAGACCTGAGGAGGCCCGCCTTCCCCACAGGGAATGGGACGCGGCTAAGGGGCCGTGGTCCCGGGTGCACATAGATTTCGCGGGCCCATTCCGAGGTACCCTGTTTCTCCTTGTTGTGGACGCCTTCTCCAAGTGGTTGGAGGTCATCCCAGTCACGAGCACCTCCTCGGCCCAGACCATTAAACAATTGTGGAGGCTCTTTTCCACGTTCGGCATACCCGACACATTAATTAGCGACAACGCAAGTTGTTTCACGTCCTCCGAGTTTAGGGCATTCATGGCGATCAACGCCGTTCGGCACGTCACCTCCGCCCCTTTCCATCCGGCCACCAATGGCCAAGTAGAGCGCCTCGTCCGCACCACGAAGGACGCGCTGCGGCGCTTGGGCCCCGGGGACCTCAACCTACAATTGTGTCAGTTTCTGCTAGGATACAGGGTGACCCCGTTGGCGTCAGGATACTCCCCCGCAGAGCTCTTAATGCGCAGGAAACTGACCACAATCCTCACTAGGCTAGACCCCACAAGAGTAGAAGATAAGGGAAGGAACATTGGGCTAGAGGCCACAAAGAGTTTCAGCGTAGGCGCCCCAGTGCATTGCAGAAACTACGCCAGCGCGGGCCCAGCCTGGGTGCCGGGCGTTGTCGTGGAGCAAACTGGCCCCGTTTCGTACCACGTGGAGACCAGCATAGGTCTACTGTGGAGGCGGCACGCGGACCAGCTCCGGCGCAGGGTCCCCGATGAGCAGGGCACAGACCGAAAGGAACAAAAATCAGCGTTAGGGTTCTCCCCCACCCGTTCAGCCCAAGGGGGAGGAGAAGGGGGCCGCGGGTCCCCACCAAGGGGGGAGGAAGAAAGGGAGGATGTTCTCATAGATATCTTGGGGGATCTTTCGGAGGAGGAGGAACCCGACCCCATACATATCTCGCAGAATTCCCCCACAAATACGGATACCCCAACGGAGTTAGAATTTGATTTTCAGAACCGGGGGAGTTTTTCGGAGTGGTCCCCCCACCCGTCCAAGCGAGAAGAGGGGTTTTTCGTTAGCCCCGAGCGCCCCCGGTCTGCCTACAATGGAGTTTTTCCCTTCCCCTAAGGTCGCCAAACCGCGGCAAGCCGCTAACAAGTCTCCCTCTCCCGTTTCAGGACAAGGGACCAGGGAGCAAAGAAGCAGTAGCGCCCCCGGGGCAGGTCAGCCCACATCACGGCCCAAACGCACGTGCAATAAGCCATCTTGGCTGAGAGACTTCGTCTCATCCTAGGGGGGAGGGATGTTGTGTTCTGTAAAGCTGTGCCTTTAACAATGTACCTAGCCATGTGGTAACAATGTAACCTTTCTGTGTGCAACATTATAACCTTCAGCTGTATCAATGTAACCCTTAGAAGAGGACGCGAGCTAGTGACCACTAGATGGCAATAGCGAGCGTCCAGCTCTCATGGCTCAGATTCACCTGGATCAGCAGCGCGGGAAGATTCCCCGCCACCTCTTCACCTGGACAAGAAGGGTGTGACCGTCTACGACGTCACGCAGGCAGCAACCAATAGACTGTCAACGAGCCACATTCAAATGTATAGCCAGCTGTATATATTGAGCTACCCATCCGCCATTACCACATGTTCCTCTGGATCATCATGCAATAAACCTGTGTTAAGCCAACCCTTCGGCTGTTTCGTTGTCTTTGGTCCCATACACTAAAACGTGTAACATTATAACCTTCAGCTGCATCACTGTAACCCTAATAGGACGCGAGCTAGTGACCACTAGATGGCAATAGCGAGCGTCCAGCTCAATGGCCCAGATTCACCTAAGAACAACAGCGCGGGAAGATTCCCGCCATCACCTTCACCTGGACAAGAAGGGCGTGACCTGCAATGACGTCACGTGGACAGTAGCCAATAGACTGTCAAGGAGCCACATTCAAATGTATAGCCACTGTATATATTGAGCTGTTCATCCGCCATTACCGCATGTCCCCTCTGACCAGTATGCAATAAAGTTGTGTTAAGCCAGCTCTTCGGCTGTCCCGGTGTCTTGGTTCCCATACACTAAAGGAGGGGGCAGAAGGAAGCAGATTCTGAGGATGCCTGCATGTGAATTATGTTCCAAGGACCTGGCGGAACAGCCTGTCCCTGGATCTCTCCTCTCTTTCCCACCCTTGGCCCCAGTTTACAAGGGGTTTTCTCCCCTTCCCACTGATACAGCATGTGGGAATGATTACTGCTTGGCATGGAACTGGAAGGAAGACAGGCAGAATATAAGGACCAAATACAACTTAGAAAATTTACTTTTTTTGACTACAACTCCTAGAATCTGGCAGCCGATATGGCCACCAGCCATACAATTGATGGGAATAGTGGGAGTTTTGGTCCAGAAAAATAATTTTTCCATGCTCTTCGACTGAAGCCTATGGGATGGAGGAAGACAATTTTAGTGTATTTGGGGCCACTTTTCTGTCCTTAGACCCCCTCCAGGGGGCTTGTAGACTGCCCAAAATGCAGAAACCACCAAAAGATGAAAGAAAGGGTTATCGGAAATCCAATTCCTGTTTTGAAAAATTGGTGGTTTGGGATCCTAATAAGTTTTGGAGGGCTGTGACATATTTAGAAGTCAAATCACCCCACCCAGAGCTTTCTCCTTCTCCTTCGGGTGCCATATCTGATTTCAAATATTGGCTATCCTCATGGGTATCAGCCATGAAGATTGTCCTGGGAACAATATAATGCAGTGGCCTTCCATTTGCTTTCCACATCACAGTGTGACACCCATACCACTAATCCAGTACCTTGAGCCACTTTCTGGTCCTGAGCCTTTTTGGCACACAAAGTCCTCATCAGCTCCAAACCAGTATTGTTTAAATTGTTGTCCTCCATCAAGACGGATTCAAGTGGGATTGAATCCACTTTGGGACCATCACCCTTCCCTGTGGACTTCAGCACCCAAGTCCATTAGTCCACAGCATACCCGTCAAGCGCGGCTCCACAAAATATAGGAAATTACTGCGCATGCATGGATGTGTATGCTCAGTAACCCATTTGTGCCTGTGCACCATCACCCTGCATGCACAGTAGCCCGTTTGCACATGCGCACTGTGGCCACGCATGCACAGTAGCCCATTTGTGCATGTGCACCAAGGCCAAGCATGCACAGTAAGCCCTTTCCCTGACATTCAAATGCGGGACAGCGACAGGAAAGAGGAGGAATGAGTGCTGAAAAACGAGAAATCCCAGCCAATGCGGGATACTTGACAAGTATGGTCCTCAGGGTAGCAGGGTAGTTAACTGCCACATGACAATCAGCATTGAGTTGCTGACAGTAGGGTCTACTCTATTTCCATAGCAGGATAGCCTGGCCAGATAGACAAGAGGTTTCCAAAGCAGAAATTTATCTTTATTCACAAGGAATATAAGGGAGGTCGGGAGAGGCTGAGACCCACAAGAATAGCCTTGTGGGTCCACAAGGGTCCACAATAGCCTTGTGGGTCCACAAGAATAGCCTTGTGGGTTCACAACTTGCTGACTCTTGCTGGAGTGTTGTGCACACTCAGACAGCACACAATGCACGGAGAAATGTATCTGGCCATCTTTTGACAGAAATCTTTGCACAATGACTTTGCAGATTGTTGTTGTTGGGTTTTGCTCTGTTCTTCACAAAGTAGCTGAGCCATGTTACCTACGGCTAGAATTTCCAACCTGGCAAAATTCTCTTCTCAGCAGAAAATAAAAGCTTTCCCTCCTTTTTTTAAATGGGGGGGGGGGGGGAGGGGAGAGCACAGGTTTGTCACTACAAAAAGCACTGATTCACACATAGTCTTAATTCTACCATCTTTCACACTCATATAAATTCACACATGCATGTTCTCACCTCCCCAGCATGGACACTTCCAGACCCCGTCATTATCTCTTTTCTCCACCCCCACTACTCATTACCAGATTCATCCCAGCCCATTCATCAAAAGCCAGCGATTTTCTGTCAGGACCAGAGGCTGCCTGGCTTATCTTGTTACTACCTGAGATAAGTGGAGGCCTCGAGCCACCTCCCCTCACTTCAGTCAGCCACAGCCTTATCTTATCTGAACTCTACTAGCAGCCCCAGATTAATGGGACAGAGAGAGGGTGTCGCTCCAGTACAGCCAGGAATGCCAAGGCTGGATCCCATTTGAAGTGTATGCCCAACCAGATGTAAAAGATGGAGACATGTGTGTGTGAGAACTGTGCAGAGCTGTCGGCTGCAACTCATATCTGAGAATGCATTTTTTTCCTGAAGCAGGAAAATGCCATTGACATGAATTTGTTTAAGGTGGATCCTAGCTTGCCATGAAGTGACCCACACACTATGATCACAGAGCATCTCCTGCGGCACATATGAAATGAGACATGCAGGATTTAACAATGGGACTGCGATGTACTGCCACAGCCTCGAAGATATTGACAAGGTGCGCCTTCTTAGCCAGTCCATCTGGTATGGCCTCCTCTGCCTCCATGACCCTTGGGAATCAGAAAGTGGTTCCTCCTCCACTCATTTTGCTGTTGGTCTTTAGTGTCTCGCACGGAAGACAAAGAACGAGTCGCAATAAGGACTAACACAGGTTTATTCTTGGATGGCCAGGGTGAACATGTGGTAATGGCGGAGGTACATCACATTATATACAGTAACGGAACACATTTGAATCTGGTTGCACGGTGGCTCATTGGCTGCCACCGTTGGGGGCGTCGACTTGAGGCACGCCCCCCCTCTTCTGTAGTTCTTCATGCGGAGAAGTTCCCGCGGCTGTCCGTAATTTGGGGATTGAACCATGCGAGTATGAACGCTCGCATCCGCCCTCGATGGGCGGTTCGCTCGCGTTCCTTTAGCAGCTGTGATACATTGTCATATGGGGCTGGTTACATTCATTTACTTAAAGCAACAGTGTCCTTGCATACACAACATCCCTCCCCCCTAGGATGGGACGAAGTCCCTTAACCATTGTGGCTTCCCGCACGTGCGCCTGGGGCGCGTGTCAGCTTGCCCTAACACAGGGGAGCCCGCGGCTCCTGGTCCCGCGCGGTCTTGTCCTGCAATGTAAGGTGGGGACTCGTTAGTGGTTCTGTGATGAGGCTGCGGTGACCTTGCCTGTGGGGACGGGAATGGAATGAACAGTTGGGAAGTGAACCCTTGCTTACCGCCTGCAGGGCCCGGGGACCCCCCTAGCACGAACTTCGGGACTGACGATGAGACCCTCGTGGACCCGCTGTCTCCCGCTGCCTGTTCGGGGGTCTGGGGACTTGCGGCTGGCGAGATTCCGCTGGCTGCCTGTCTTTGCGGCGCTTGTCTCTTGGGGGCCGGGACTATGGTGTACTCTAGCATGCCCGCGTTGCGGGGACTGGGGGTACCAGGGGCTGAACTGAAACCCCTCTTCTCGCTAGGACGGGTGGGGGACCACTCCGCTAACTCCCCCTGGTACGAAAAATCATAGTCAAACTCGTGCTCCTGGTCATAGTCGGGGACAAACTGATTCCTCTCTTTAATTTCGCCCTCGTGCGCCTCCGTGTCTCCCCCTTGGGTAATGCGGGTGGGGGAGGACCCTAACGCTGATTTCCCCTCACTGGTGACCCTTCTTCGGAGCTGGTCGGCGTGCCGTCTCCACAGTAGCCCTGAGCTAGTCTCTACCCTGTAGGACACTGGTCCTGTCTGCTCGATGACCGACCCCGGTACCCACGCCGGCCCCGAGGCCGCGTAGTTCCTACAGTAAACCGGGTCCCCTGTGGCAAAGTTCTTGGAGTTTCCCCCCCCCCTAAATTTATATTTCTCCCCTCATCCTCCACCCTGGACGGATCCATCCGGTCAAACAGCGTTGCCGGGCGTCTCTTCATAAGCAGCTCGGCTGGGGAGAATCCTGAAGCTAAGGGGGTGGTCCTGTAGCTGATTAGGAACTGGCACAGGTGTAGGTTCAGGTCGCCGGGGCCCATGCGCCGCAGTGCGTCTTTCGTAGTGCGCACTTGGCGCTCTACCTGACCGTTTGTGGCGGGGTGGAATGGGGCAGCCGTGATGTGCCTGATTGCGTTCCTCTCCATGAAGGTTTGGAACTCGGTCGACGTGAAGCAACTCGCGTTGTCGCTCACGAGGACGTCTGGCAGGCCGAAGCACGCAAAGAGTTTACGCAACTGCTTTATGGTTGTCGCGGAGGAGGTGCTGCTCACGGGGATTACCTCCAACCACTTGGAGTAGGAGTCGACAACCAGTAGGAACGTTGCCCCACGGAAGGGCCCCGCGAAGTCGACATGGATACGGGACCACGGTCCGCGGGCCGTGTCCCACTCTCTATGGGGTAGCCGGGGCTCCTCGGGCCGGGAGCTCTGGCAGCTCTCGCACGTGCCCACTAGGCGCTCTATGTCCGCGTCTATCTGTGGCCACCAAAAGAAACTTCTAGCTAGGGCCTTGGACCGCACGATCCCTGGGTGGCTGGTGTGCAGTAGCTTCAGCACCCTTGCCCTTAACTTTTCTGGGATAACCACCCGCTGGCCCCAGAGTAGACAGCCCCTTTCCAGGGAAAGTTCTACCCTGCGCCTACAGAACGGCTTGAACGGTTCCTCTGGGGGAGTAGTGGGCCACCCTTTCCTCACCCATGAGCTAACTTGGGCTAGGATCTTGTCGGCCGCCGTGGCTTTGGCGAGGTCGGCCGGAACAATGGGGGGTGAGTCGAGGGACTCAATTAGCATAACCTGGTGGTCCTGCTCTACCTCGCATGCCGGGTCCCCCATGCTGGGGAGGGGGGACCGGGACAGTGCGTCCGCGTGTGAGATCTCCTTACCTGGGCGGTAGACTAACTCGTACTGATAAGCGTTGAGGAATATGGCCCAACGCAACATCCTGGGGGACAGTATTTGGGGAGTGGGTTTGCCGGTAGTGAAGATTCCCAGAAGCGGCTTATGATCCGTCACTACCGTAAACTCGCGGCCGTATAGAAAATCATGGAATTTTTTGGTCCCTGCAATTATGGCCAGGGCCTCCCTATCCGTTTGCGCGTAGTTGCGCTCAGCCTTTGAAAGGGACCTAGAGTAATATGCCACCGGGGCCTCCCGCCCGCTCTCTAACACGTGGCACAGGACCGCCCCCACCCCCACCGGGGACGCATCACATACTAGTACTACTGGCTTCCTTGGGTCAAAATGTGTTAGGACCGCGTCTGAGGAGAGGAGTGATTTCAGTTCTCGGAAAGCTTTCTCTTGTTTGTCCCCCCACCGCCAAACCGCGTCCTTTTTTAGTAAGGCGTGCAGTGGCTCCGCAACCGATGCTTTCCTCGGCAGGAATGAATGATAAAAGTTAAGGAGCCCCAGGAACGACTGCAGCTCCGGCTTTGCGGTGGGGCGAGGGGCGTTCTGTACGGCCGCAACCTTGGACTCTGAGGGTCTGATCCCTTCTGGGGTTACTTTGAAACCTAGGAACTCAACCTCCCTCGCAAAAAACACACACTTGTCCTTCCTTAGGCGAAGCCCCGCTTTCTCGAAAACCGAGAGAACCCCATCTAGTCTTTTCGCTAGTTCTACCTCGCTCCCCGCTGTTATCAGCACATCGTCGAAGTATGGTAGAACTCCTGGAAGCCCCTTTAAAAGGCGTTCCACGAGGGACTGAAAGATCCCGGGGGCCGAGTTCACGCCGAACTGAAGGCGCGTTACCTTAAATGCCCCCTTGTGCGTCACGATGGTCTGCGCAGCGGCAGCGGCTGGGGTCACTGAGAGTTGCTGGTAGGCTTGGGCCAGGTCTAACTTGGCAAAACACCTCCCCCCATGAAGTGTGGCCAGCAGGTGGCTGACCACGGGTACCGGGTATGCATTTGGCCGAATGGCCTTATTAATCGTACATTTATAGTCTGCACAAATCCTGACCTCCCCGTTTGATTTAAGGGCCGTTACAATCGGCGTCTCCCACTCGGCCGAATCAACTGGAACCAAAATCCCTTGCCCCACCAATTTGTCCAGTTCCGCCTCGATTTTGTCCTTGAGTGCGAAAGGCACCCTCCTTGGCTTAAGGCGGATGGGCCGGATTTCTGGGTCCAACTCGAATGAAACTGGGGGGCCCCTGTAAGTACCGAGCCCCTTTTTGAAAACGTCCGGGTGTGCATTGCAAACGTCCTGCATTGGGTCAGTCTCAGTGGCGTGGATGCCGGACAGTTCTATTCCCAGGGGAGCAAACCACTGCGTTCCTAGGAGGCAACACTTCCCCCCCTTGAGGACCACTAGGGGCAGTCTTTCGGAGAAATTCTTGAACTTCACCTTGAACTTCCCCACCCCCAACACCGGGATCCCGTTTCCCTGAACGTCCCGCAAATGGGACCGCATGGCCCGCAGCTTGGGCCGAGCCTCTGGGGGAATGCGCATGTACTCCCTCTGGGACAGTATAGAGTAGGACGACCCTGAGTCTATTTCCATTTTTACGGGGCGCCCCTGCAACTGTACCTCCACGTAGAATCGCCGGTGCTCCAGGGCCACGCGGCGTACGCTGTCCTCGCCGTGAACGGTGGAAACCTTCCTGGAACCGGCCGCCTTCCGCTGGTGGTGCTGGGGATGACTGGAGCCGCCTTTGTCCTCGGTTCGCCCGCGCCTGCATACTCGGGCGATGTGTCCCTTTCGACCGCAGTTGTGGCACTCGGCCTTGCGGAAAGGACACCTCGTGCGGTCGTGGGCCGCGCCACAGCCGTCGCAGCGGCGGTCTTGCCGCTCTCGGTGTTGCCGCCGCTCCCCACGCTTCCGTACCTTCTGGACGCCGTCGTCGTCGCTGGTGTAGGAATCTGCCGTTGCGGAGGAGTCGTCGGAGGTTTCTGGAGTGCCGGCGGGCGACTTCGGTGCCCGCCAGGCTGCCTTCGCCGGAGTCCGCCGGGCCGCTTGGACAGGGGACTTGGCCCGCTCGGACGTTGTGCCACGGGCCTTGAACACCTTGACCCCGCTCCTGGCCGCCTCAGCCGCCTGCGCCTCTCGCAACACCTCATTGAACGAGAGGTGCTCGTCGCGGGTCATGAGCTTCCGTTGTAGCTCCTCGTCCCGCAGGCCGCACAGCAGGCGGTCTCGCAGGGCCTGGTTCAGATCGTCCCACTTGCAGTGCACGGCCGCCAGCCTGAGGGCCGCTGCGTAGTCGGACACGGACTCGCCTGGGCGCTGGTCCCGCCGGTGGAACGCGACCCGGGCCGGAAAAATCGAGACTGGGGGCTGGAAGTGTGCCCTCAGCAGCTCCAGGAGTTGGTCGATCGGCACGGCTTCAACCTTCTTTGGCGCCACCAAGTTCATTAGGATGCGCAGCGTGGCCGGTCCCACCTGGGCCAGGAAATGGGAGCGTATCAACGCGTCGTCGTCGACGCCGGCTGCTTCCATTGCGTGCCGAAACTGGCACTCGTAGAGCTCCCACTGCTCAGGCTCGCTGACGTCGAACTGGTACGTCTTGACTCTGGGATTCGCCATTATCCCACCTTCGTCGCCAATTTAGTGTCTCGCACGGAAGACAAAGAACGAGTCGCAATAAGGACTAACACAGGTTTATTCTTGGATGGCCAGGGTGAACATGTGGTAATGGCGGAGGTACATCACATTATATACAGTAACGGAACACATTTGAATCTGGTTGCACGGTGGCTCATTGGCTGCCACCGTTGGGGGCGTCGACTTGAGGCACGCCCCCCCTCTTCTGTAGTTCTTCATGCGGAGAAGTTCCCGCGGCTGTCCGTGATTTGGGGATTGAACCATGCGAGTATGAACGCTCGCATCCGCCCTCGATGGGCGGTTCGCTCGCGTTCCTTTAGCAGCTGTGATACATTGTGATATGGGGCTGGTTACATTCATTTACTTAAAGCAACAGTGTCCTTGCATACACAACATGGTCCCAATATGATGGTTTCCAGTGGCATTTCCTCCACTGCGGGGGACCATCACCCCACCTAAAGGGGCTCATCCGCCTGTAGCCATTGGCCCCTTTAGGGAGTCAGGTTATTTACCATCGCCCAACACTCAGCGTTGAGTCACTGGCTGTGTGGTACCGTAGTGGGATGTCCGGCCAGACAGAGATGACAGATAGTGATAGTGGCAGGTGATGAGTGAGTAACACATGCAGCTGCCTAGCAAAAGTGGCATTAAGCAAAACAGCATGATTTGGAATGCAGGGAAAAAACATCAACTGTGAGGTAAGGGAAAGGTTTCCCTTGCTCAAAAGCCAGTCGTATCCAACTCTAGGGTTCAGTGCTCATCTCTGTTTCAAAGCCAAAGAGCCAGAGCTGTCTGCTTCTGCAGACATGTCTGTGGTCATGTGGCAGGCATGACTAGACACCGGAGCGCACGGAGCGCTGTTACCTTCCCACCGAAGTGGTCCTTATTTATCTACTTGCAATTTCTTGCTTTCAAACTGCTAGGTTGGCATGTGCTGGGACAAGGATGGGAGCTCATTCCATCCTGCAGTACTCGGGAATCGAACTGCTTGCATCTCAGCCTTCCAGTCATCGTCTTTGCCACTTGAGCCACTGCAGTGTCTCACAAATATATCACACATTTTCCCAGCTATACAGAAGAATCGAGTACATGTAAACTGTAATTTTCTGTCTGCTTACATGAGAATATGTCCAATTGAACTTGGTAGAATTTGTTTTTGAGCAACAGGATTTACTGGAAAGAGGGAATCTGAATACTGCCCAGCCAAATAATGCAAGAACCGAGTGTTGGAAGTACCCAGGGGTGGGCTCAAGAATTTCTGCTACTGGTTCTGGCGAACTGGTGGAAACCTGCTGATGCCCACCACTGGAAGTACTATGTTAAGACATAATTACTCATAAGTAGTTGATTTTGGAGGTTATGAGGGTGCTGTAAAATTATATTTTAAAAGGAACTTAAAGAGCAGGAATGGTACTTTATTTGGTTAATAGATAACATGTCCCACCACGCCCACAGTGTGGTAGTAAAACATTTTTGAGTCCACCACTGATCTTAGCCCAGAATATCTGGAAAGTCAAATATTTCCTAGCTGCAATCTTTAGAAAAGAACCCCAATAAGTTTTCCACCCATCCCATTAAAATGAATTCTTATCAGACTTTTTTTTCTCCCATCAGCCAAACTCAGCAATACTTTCCTTATTTCAATACTATAAGCATAGTAAAAAAAATACAATTTTCCTCCCTGTAATAAACCCAGACAGGTGTAACACTGCCATGCTCAACTAGAGATCTCTTTATGGGGGTAAAGGCCACCACAGGGGGGGAAATGACTAATTGATCTCCAGAGTTAACTGCAGGTGTCTCCTAGCAAGGGCTGGGTCACTGAAAGCCAAGATAAAACTAGGAGAAAAATCACTTTCTAATGGACCTGCCCTCCGGAGGGGCACCAGATAGAGCGGAGCCTGTTTCCAGGGTTTCAGAGGCATGCCAGACCCCAGGCACATGGAGCCTATAGGGAAACTAGGGGGGGAATGAATTGTTCTTCGTTTTGTGAATGCCCCTGCCTTTTCCTTAGCAGTGGGACACTTGTGTGTATACACTACATCCCTCAAATGAATCTGGACAGACTGAAGTGTTGTTTAATACAATGGTTTTTTTTCCCTTCTGTGTCTAAGCCAAAGCTGAAACTGGCAAAATGAAGCCACCATTTGGTGGGTTCATTCTGCAGTCCCTTTCACCTGACCTAGTGTGAGAAAGATTAGCCAACAACACAAGTTCGCTGTTACCAGGGTATGCCCAATTGTTGTTCAAAAATACCACAATCTTCGAGGAGGTTCTCTCTGTGTACCCCAATACAATGTTAATATGCTATAGTGTATATACTGTATGTTGCACCATCTATGACAATCTGTGCAAGATTCTTCCTATGTATATCTCAATGCTAGGGAAAAGATATATACACTCTATATGTGTATGCAAGGGCATTTGCATGTGCATATGGACATGTGAATTGCATTCCTCAGATCCAGAAAAACCTTAGTGCAAATGCTATTTGGCTCCATGTTATGAGCCTTTAACTCATACTCTAGGTTTTCACAGGGCGAGATTCAAGGAGTAGTCTTACCACTGCGACCCCCATCCACCAGTGAGTTTCCATGATCCAATAAGGATTTGAACCCAGGTCTCCTGAGTGCTCATCTGATATTCTATCCACACACAGCACTATATCACTATGTACATTTGTAGCCGTGGTTCCATTGATACATTTAATTATAAACTCAGTCATATATAGCAGGAAAAAGCTGTGCTGTGCTCTTGACTTAAGTGCCTTATTGTGGCATAAGCATTTTTAGCTCTTTAAACAACCTGCTGTCCCTCCCCCATATCATATGTAGGAATGCTCTATATTTCAAGTTGTTTAGAGGACAGTTCCATCTTTAAAGAGCTGTTCTGTGCAAGTCTAGTTTAAAGATAATCAGATGGAAGAGCAAAGGCCTATTAGGGTGGTTACATGGAATGGAGGACCATAGTCTTCCTAACTCTACCAGTGATTAGGAAGAACTTTTTAGCAAGTGTGACTTGTGTAGCAAACTATAGCTGCTGAAAAATCATACTGTAAATTACTAGAAAATATATAGGAACCGTTTCCTCCACTCTTATGGTCCCCAAGGCACTGACATTGCTCCTCAGAAGGAGAGCCCTGGATGGCAGGCTGGGCAGGTATCTAGCACAATCTGCACCTAAGCTCATTTTGCATCTAAGACATTGTTATGCTGGTACATACAGGTTGGCCCCCTAATATGTGGGGAATATGGTCCAATACCTTCAATGGATACCTGAAACTACAGATAGCATCAAACCGTATGTTTAACACACATGCCTGATCCACAGAAGCGGGGAGGAGTTTCAATTGTCTGTCATTCTACATGAGAGCTACCAAAATGCCTGCCCTCATTTCTTGTAAGCATTATATTTTACTTGTTAAAGTCTATGTCTCATGACCAGCAGGTCTGGCCAAATTCATCAGAAATATTCCCAAGCTACTCATCTGAAACACAGCACTGGCCTTGTCAGTGCTAGGTACTCTTCCTCCATGTCTTTTTCTTCCTCCCTAGGGATTTCTGCCTTCCTCTTCTTTCCACAATGTCACTCTACAAATACTTCCTCCACAATCTCATTAGGATGTAATAGGATGAGGCTGGAAACAGTCTCTTTGGGAAATTTACTCTTTTAGACTAGTTCCCAAATAGCCATGCCAGCCACAAAACTTATATATATATATATAATTATTTTTTTTGCTGGGAAAGGGAGTGCAAGTTATGTAAGGTATTTCTAGGTGCCAACTTCTCCACCACTCCCACCTGTTTGAAATATGCACATCAAACAGGTATAATAAATTATTTCAGTGTTTAAAGAGTGAATTAAACATTCACCACACCGGTTCTACAAATATGTTTATTGGTCCTGGCCACAAGCATTTTCACACCTGAAGAAAATAAAGTAGTAAACTTCTTTCCTATTGGGAGTCGGCAGCCCTCAAAACCAGATTTCAATAGCACTCCAGAGATAAGCCAGGGGGCAGGTAAAATTGCTCCCCTTCTGAAACCTGTTCCTGAAATGTATTCTTCCCAGCACTCTGTAATACCAATTGGTCTCCAGTGATTGTGTGCACACAGAAAAATGGGAAAATACCAGTAAAGTAAGCAAGGAAAGAGTCGGACTGTAAAGGGAGACAGCAGGAAAGGAGGTTGGGGAGGAGGAGGAGAGGGCTGGAGTAGCAGCCCAGAGTGGGAGGTGCAGACATCCTCATGGCTAGCTCCCAATTCAATCTTGGGAGGGTGGGGGAAGAATGCCCGGTCAAGATTGGCTGCTGGTTTCCCCAAAGAGTCTGCTTTGGACTGGAGGGGGTGGTGCTAAACAGCTCAGAGGAGCAGAGACTTTTAACTTAATTGAGCTTCAGCTCACTCTATCCCATTGATTGGGCCGGATAGGAACACAGCAACCCTGGACAGAACAGGTTTTCCTTCCAAAGCAGAGGCACCTTGGTTTCAAGACCCAGGGGTTGGGGTTGGCTAGCTTTCTTTGGTGGACATTGGAGAGTGTCGTTCGGCTTGCCTCTTGTCGGCACTTGTGGCAACTCGGTACCACATTCCACTTTCTGCAGCAGAAACAGCAGAGAGGGGGGTGTCTATGAGCCAAGATGTCACCTTGCCAGAGAAATGCCCTGGGTGCCACACTGCTCATTCTGATACAAGGCTGGACACTATCCGTGAGTCAGGAGTACGACTACTATAGCTGGCCTTCAGACAACTTCCAGCATGGGCGCTTCTATGTCAAGCAACCACAGTGTGTGGACATCCCAGCTGACCTGCAGCTCTGCCACAATGTGGGCTACAAGCGCATGCGGCTTCCTAACCTCCTGGAGCATGAGACCATGCCTGAGGTCAAGCAGCAAGCCAGCAGCTGGGTGCCCCTCCTGGCCAAGCGATGCCACTCGGACACACAAGTTTTCCTCTGCTCCCTTTTTGCACCCGTCTGTCTTGACCGACCCATCTATCCATGCCGCTCCCTATGCGAAGTGGTGCGCAATGCCTGTGCTCCCGTCATGGAATCCTATGGCTTCCCCTGGCCTGAGATGCTCAACTGCAATAAGTTTCCCTTTGACAATGATCTGTGCATCGCCATGCAGTTTGGAAACAATCAAGCTACACAGCCACCAGGTAACAGTGGAAGGGAATGGGGAGGGAAGAAGAAAAGACCAGGGGTCTTCTTAAGGCCATTCTTAAGATATACTGTACTACATTCACATTCCCGTAATCAGATTTAGGTTCTCAATGCCAACTGTTTCAAACTGGGCTCAGACCGCTTTTTGCTCCTGGCTCAGAATATTAGTCAGTACCTAAGCTTATACACATTGTACTTTTTTAGACCACCAAAGCCAAAGTGCCCCAGCCAGTGGATTCTGGGAGTTGGAGTCCAATCTAATTGATTTAGATAGATGTAGCTGCTGAGAGTCAACTATTGGATGTGTGATCTTTGCGTTCTGCTTGTAGAGTTCTCAAGGTATGTGCTTAGCCATTCTGAGAAGTAGAGTTTTAGACCAGATAAGCTGACTTGGTAAAGCATGGCATGTGTAGGAGAGATTCTGGGAACTGTAGTCCAAAAAGATACTTTTTTGCACTTCAGTGAGTAGCCTGCTAGTTTTCTAATGTTTCATAAATTGTAAGACATAATCTGATAATTTAAATACCTGATGGAGTGATGTAAGGATGGGTTTCACGCACCATGGTAAGCAAATTGGAACTCAAGATTGCAGTCTTTCATGTCTAGCACCATTTCTGGTCTCATAGTAACAAGTGGCTTTGCAACACAACATCACCTGTACTGCAGTGGTAGGCATCAGCAGGTTCGCACCAGTTCACCAGAACCCGTAACAGAAATTCTGGCTGGCCCTGCCCATCCAAATTTTGAAATAAAGTACTGTAGTCCTAATTCGGGTGCAACGCAGGGCCACCATCAGGGGGGACCATCAGGACTCCCGTCCCAGCCCCGGAGATGATGAGAGCCCAGCGGCGGCGGGAAACCACTGCACATGCGCAAACAAACCACGCACACACAGACCACAGGGGCATGGCCAAAATGTGTGTGTGTGTGGGGGGGTGCATACTGGGCCCAGAAATTTCTGGTGCCGGCCCTGGCCCACCATACCATGCCTACAAAGTGGTAGTCAGGAATTCAAGTGGACGGACCCTTGATGGCTGAGTATACTATATTACTACCCAAACAGTAGGAAGTTTAAGGCAGACTTTGTAGGATCACCTTTTGGTGTGGGTGGACATGTTTGTTTGTTGTTTTTGAAATGTGAACAGCAAGGATTTATGGTGTATAAAAATCTGCTTATTGAGGAATATATATGGGTAGAAGCCAGGAGTAGCAGCTCATAAGACATGTTCCACAGGCACTGAAATCCAGACCCCAGCAAGCTTCAGAGTTATGCTTCTACACAGCCACCACTACTTTCAACATCAAACACTGACACTTCAGAAGCTGCCTCCCTGTACAGCCTTGTGTTTGATCTGCTAGTCTTCAAGCTGTCAGACAGATCTGGGAGGAAGCCAGAGGACACCTGTCAAGGTTCTGTGAAGGCTAAAGCAACTGAAATCCTAAAACAGGTGGAAATCTCTCAGCCACACATGCTTATCTGCAAAGCACATGATGCTTACTGCCAGACTGGGTGAGGCCTGTAGCTTGGAGAAATAAATGAGGAGAATGAGTTTGAAAGGCTAAACAAGCAATGTCTTCATGTAATAGGATTCAGGGTTCTTACACCTAGAAGGTAATTTTAATCCAAGATTTAAATATGGGACCAGATTTTAATGTGTTATATACATATTTTTCTCTCCAGTCTGAGGTATTCTGAGACAAAAGATGTCAGAGTTTGTATGGCTTTCAAATAGTGGCATGAAAATGTTAGCCTTGCAAAGCTATATATTTTCTATATAGCTATTGCAGACAAGAAATTGTATTTTGCCTCTTGTTATGTTTTCCTCTTTTTCTTCTTCTAAAACAGGGGTGCCCAAACTACCGCCCATGGGCTGGATCCGGCCCCTGACGCAAATTCATCCTGCCCATGAAGCTCTTGTTGCTCCTGGAAATGGAAGTAAAACGTGCCGCCATAAGGGCGTCCTTTACTTCTGCTTCTTGGTGCAACAAGGGCTTCATGGGCCAGATGAATTAGCATTGGAGGCCAGATCCAGCCAGCCCATGGGCCTTAGTGACCAGTCCCCGGAACCATGTGACTGAAAAGTTTGGACACCCCTATTCTAGAAGGTTGGTGGTGTTACTCATGCAACCTATTCTCCTCATGGAACCCCAAACTATCATTTGAGAAATAGTATTTTCATTACTATTATTATTATTACATTTATATCCCGCCCTACTTAACATGCATTCCATGTGTGTCATTGACAGCAAAAATAATAATTGACAGTTGGGGTTTTAATTAAGTGGCTATGGGTTTTAATAGGTTTTAATCATTTTACTGTTTTAGTAGTGGGTTTTTATTGTATGAACTGTTTTAGTTGATGTGAGCCGCCTTGGGTCGCCGAGGCGAGAACGGCGGCCTATAAGTCGAGTGAGTGAGTGAGTAAATAAATAAATAAAAGAGGCAAAGGACAGTTTTACCACCTCTACCACCCCGATTGCTTTAATGCAGGGACGGAAAATGTATGGCCCTCTAGATATTGATGGACTCCTATCATCCATCACACTGGCTAAGCTGGTAAGGCTGATGGAACTTATAACCACAACATGTCTGCAAGTCTACCTGGTCCCCAATCCAGCTCTAATCAATAACTCTGTTTAAGCATGGCTAAAATTCCAAGCAGAAGCCTTTTCCTCTATCTCATCCAAATTAGTTCTAGCCACAGAGCATCACATCACTTCTCTGTCCAGGGCCTTTTGAGGATCACGATTGTTTGGCATTGTATAGAGAAAAAGCATCTCAATTCCACAATACGTCTTTGGTGTACAGTATAGAGATCTTAACTTTAAAACAATGTAACATTTAATAGAAATGCATTGAACTGAAGCTAGGTCACAGATCTGTGTAATGAGGTAAACTGGGAAGTAGAAGGAAGAGCAGTAACATATGAGAGCTGTATTGTGCTTCAAATACAGTTGTTTCGAAGGCTTTCTGGTAGCAATTAATGCTTCCTGTTTGAATGGCCCAACTTCCCAAACCTTCTGTTACTTTTGGATACTTATAACAAGCATACCTGTCAACCTTCCCGGATTGGCCGGGATTTCCCAGTTTTCGGTGCCGATTTGCGCCATTTCCCGCCCCACGCTGCCGAAAACCCCGGAATTTGGCAGTGGGGGAAAGGAGGTACTGCGCAGCCCTTCTGCGCAGGTTGCCTTCTACGCATGCATAGAAGGGTTTTACGCTTGCATAGAACCCTTCTACACTTGTGTAGAACCCTTCTACGCATGAGTAGAAGGCTACGCATGCATAGAAGGGGACTACGCAAGCGTAAAACCCTTCTACGCATGCGTAGAAGGCGACCTGCGCAGAACTGTTCTGCGCAGGTCCCGGATTGGCCGGAGCTGCGGTTGACAGGTATGATGACAAGTCTAAAAAGGTTAACATGGAAAATGCAAAGGCAAAGATACCCAAGATGTCCCTGCCACTTTATGAGCTGTCTCACGCTGTTTTTCTACATTACAGTGTCAAAGATCTGCACCCAATGTGAGGTGGAGCACAAAGCAGATGGTATAATGGAGCAAATGTGTTCCAGTGACTTTGGTAAGTCCTCTTTCTAAATCAGCAGCTACTATTGTACTATATATTCCTTATCATCTGGATGCTACCATTTTCCATCCTATCCTCAGCAGCTTCCAGATCCTTTCTAGGTCTAAGATGCTGATTTTAACCCTAAATCCCACCTTGTGCAGTTTATTGACAGATTACAGAAGCAGTTGTTTGATCTATGAAAGCTCCAAGGTTCAATTCCTGGCATCACCAGCCAGAAATAAGGAATCAACTTGTCTGAAATTATGGAAAGACACTCCAAAACACTGATGGCAGCATTGATTTGATTAGTATAGAGTACCTTCCTCTGCTCCTGAACACGCTGCAAACTGGACTTCTGCCCTCTGAATTGATCTGATGTATGAAAATTACTTCTGAGGCCTTTTGAACACTGACATGTCTCTGAAACATACAAGAGGTGGCTTTTTTTCTTTTTTTGCTAGCAAGATTCTCACGGTGGAATTCCTCACAGAGACTTATCCAGTGGTGGGCTCCAAATTACTACCATGCTGTGGGTGTGGCCTACTTTGTGGATGTGGCCTACTCTGTGGGCATGGCCATGTGACTGGGTGGGCGATCTAGTCATGCCTGTCTCGTGGAGGGATTTTAAAAAATTACTACCCAATCTGTGAGAGTGGCGTGGTGGGCGTGGCCAGGGTGAATGCCAGTGGTGGGCTCCAAAAAAAATTACTACCATACTGTGGGCATGGTATGGTAGGCGTGGGCAGGGGGGAAGCCCTGTTTGCACCTGAATTAGGACTACTTTATTTCAAAACTTGGATGGGTGGGGCCAGCCAGAATTTCTGCTATCGGTTCTGGCGAACTGGTGCGAACCTGCTGATGCCCACCACTGGGGAAAGCCCTGCATTGCACCCAAATTAGGACTACTTTAGGACTATCACGTAATTGTTGAATGGCCCCAAATCAACATCAAGGTTTAGTTTCCATCGTAAACTATACCTGCTAACCACAAGTTCTCAGCCTGGAATGTCATCTTTCTTTTTTTCAATTTTGCTCACAAAACAACAGTTGATACATTCCTTATGTGACTTGTGGAAGGCTGAGAGAAGTTCATGGAGGGAAGGAGCAACAGCTGTGCAGCTCAGGCGGCTACAAAACCACCACCACCACCGCCATCACCAGATGCTCCCTCGGCCGGCCAGCCTGGAGGGAAGGCGCGGCAGCTGAATGGCTTGGGCGGCTACAAAATCACTGCCACCGCCATCACCGGACGCTCCCTTGCCCAGCTGGCCTGGATTTATTTATTTATTAGGGTATTCATTTATTTATTTGGGTATTTATATCCCACCCTTCTGGCACAGGCGCCATCCTTCTGGCGCTGCTACAAAACCACCACCACCGCTGCCGCCATCACCGGACACTCCCTGGGCCAGCCCGCCTGAAGGGAAGGAGCAGCAGCTGCATGGCTCAGGCGACTGTAAATGCCGACGACGCCACCTCCAGACACTCACTTGGCCGGCCGGCCTGGAGGGAAGTGGACATAGTTGGTGGGGTTGAGTTCACAATGTTTTTCTGTGTATTGTTTTTAAATTGTAATTGCGATATTTTTTGAAATGTTTCTGAACTGCTTTTTGTAATGTGATACCATGTAATTGTAATTGCGATATTTTGTTTTTTGCTAGCCACCCAGAGTCGCTCTGCGAGTGGGGCGGCATTACAAGTTTAATAATAATAATAATAATAATAATAATAATAATAATAATAATAATAATAATAATAATAATAATAATAATAATAATAATAATAATAATAATAAATTTCTTGTACATGGTGTGCCTCAATCTGTTCTAAAACAATCCCCCTTGTACTGAAAACCTAAGGCTGAAGCACATAATAAGCAGGAGAGATGGGTTAAGCACAGCCACAGTTCTAGGGATTCTGCAATTCAAAAAAGGAACTCTTCTAAGGTAAACATAATTGCAGTGAGTCCCATGGATGCAATTGCTGCCTAAACAGCATTAGTAAAACTGTGATGAGTTTTATAGAGCTTAATCAGAGCTTAATAACAGATAGCTTGGCACTGTGAAAAACAAAATCAATAAGTCAAAGGGGATTAAAGACTTCACCTCCATTCAGTGAGAGAGAGGCAGCGGAGTAGGTTATCAGTGTCTGCCTGATAAAACTTTCTTGCCCACTCCTCTTCTTGCACTCTGTCTTTTTATTGAACCATTTATGAAGCTATTAGTGTAAAACAAGTCACAGTCCCTGTCCTTATGATTAGTAATCATGTCCTGTCAAGTCGATTCTGACTTATGGTGACTCTTTTCAGAGCTTTCCAGGTAAAGAGTACTCAGACGTGGTTCGCAATCACCTTCTTTGGGGGGAATCCTGGGACCATGCAGCTTGCCCAGAGCTACACAGGCTGGCAGTCCTCACAGGAGACACACTGGGGAATCAAACTTGTGACCTCTGGCTCTGCATCCAGATAGCTAAACTGCTGAACTGGAATTTCCTTCTCTTTAATTTCACTCTTCTAGTCATCATAATTTCTCCTTCTTAAAATGGTATTTCTGAAACAAAATTATTTTATAAGCTACTAATAAAAACCCATTGCTTTCCCTGCCTTTACCCAGTGGTGAAGATGCGCATCAAGGAAATCAAGAAGGAAAATGGAGAGAAACGATTGGTGGCTGCCCAAAAGAAGAAAAAGCTGCTCAAAGTAGGACCACTGAAGCGCAAGGATACCAAGAAGCTAGTGTTACATATGAAGAATGCTGGCTCTTGTCCCTGCCCCCAGCTTGATGATCTCAGTGGCAGCTTTCTGGTGATGGGTCGCAAGGTGGGTGGGCGACTGTTGGTCTTGGCCATTTATCGCTGGGAGAAGAAGAACAAAGAGATGAAACTTGCTGTCAAATTTATGTACTCTTATCCCTGTTCCATGCACTACCCTTTGTTCTATGGGGCAGACCCACACTGAGACCCTACCTGTTCTGAGATCCTTGCTCACTGTTCCTCATGGCACTCTTTACACATTTTGTTCCCCACTCCTTGACCACGAAGAGCCCTTCTCCTCCAGGCAAGCTTACACCAAGCCACATACCATAGAACAAATTCTGTGTTTTTCCAGTTTCATAACTACTCTGCCTATCTCTGATACTCACATAGCTTTGGACAGCTTGCAGAAAACAGCACACCTTCTGTAGAAAATATGAACAGTCTCACCAACTGTGACAATTCATCCAGCTTCTTGTATCTTCTTTCCAACAATGGCTGAATTGCCTAGAGTTTTAGTAAAAAAAATACATTATCTAGGTCATTCAAATATTCTTAATTCCTTCTAATGAAGAGTTTTAAGATTTCTGAAAATTATGAGTAGAATGTTCCATGCTTTGACCATTCATTTAAGTTTATGATCTTTTCGCACCTGCTTGCCAACTTAGATGTCCATCATGAAGTTCTAGACAGGTAAACACCAAATGTACTGTAACAGCTACAGTTTCCAATTAGCACTTCCCAGGACCAAAGGTCCACACTACTGGTCTTCCTCACCTTTCTAGCCTCACGATTTGTTCTCAACATCTTCTCAAGTCATTCAGAGCAAGATGGAGGCCAGCGGGTAGAACATACTGTAACTCAACTTGTATACTGATGTGTGATGTGATGTAGTTTGGCAAGAGTTGGCAAACCCAGTTTTTAGCAACTAGTGCCATAATATCTCCAATATCAAGTAAATCATTTTGACAGATAGCTCCACATGATATGCCTTGGGATTCCAAAAAGGGGAAAAAATAGAAAACAAGACAAAGTAAGTCTACTACTTGAAAACATTATTCTTGGACCACTAGGTCAAGAACCCTCCAATCCGCAGCCATGCTGCAGGATATTTGGAACTGTAATCCTAAAAAGTAAGTTTTACAGGCTACGAGTAAATCCCACAAGACTCAAATGTACCTGTCCCTGGGAACTTGGACCAGTGTGGGCAGATCTGTGAGGCTATGACTTGGAACTGTTCCTAGAAGGCAGATGCTACACGTAGTACTACTGGTATTTGAGGATAGGGTGTCTGTGATAGTGTCCATCTTTCCAGATGAACTAATCAGTTAAGTCAGTCAAGTCAGAAAGAAAGTCATGTTGACCCATAAGAATAAAGCAAAGTCCACAAATAGGCGATATCTTTATTAGAATCAATTGTAAATGTACTTTCAAGCTTTGTAGAACTCCTTTCTCAGCCTAGATAGTAAGAAATTGGCAGTAGGGGAGAGAAAGCCCCAAAACGTGCCTGGAAAGCTATAATAGAAATCAGTCCTAAAATGTAAAATGGGGATTTATAAACCAGAGACCCATCTGAGTTTCACTTTTTAAAAAATAGCCTCTTGACCAATGTTAACTCCATCCTCCTCCCCTCTCCACCCTTTAGTAGATGACAGCTTGGAAAGATATTATGACCACAAAAAGTGCATCAGAACAGCAGCATTAGAAGACCAAGGCCAGTGGTGGTGAACCTTGGCACTCCAGGTGTTCTTGGACTTCATTTCCCAGAAGCCCAAGCCTCTGTGAATCCACACAAATGGGTTACAGTAAACCTATTTGTGTCAATTCACAGAGACTTGGGCTTCTGGGAACTGAAGTCCAAGAACACCTGGAGTGCCAAGGTTCACATCACAGAGCAAGGTAGTCCTGTGCATCCAGCCACATGGAAGCCAAACCACCCACTGGCCTGCCAGTTGACTATGTTGGATGCCAGACCACCAACAGAGACTGTGTCAGACAGCCTTCACAGGTCAAATTTATCCCTTTGGCACTCCTCCATTTAGCATTATTCCATCTTCCTGAGTGCCCAGATCAGTTGGGAAAGTAGCCCTGAAAGAAATATTTATAGCATTCGTCCTGCCAGTGGTCAGCATGCCCAATGCAAAACACACTATAAAGACTGGTTGTGGCTTACACAGAGGACTTTTCATAGGAGCCGATTCCCAGCTGAACTCTGCTCGGGGAAAAGAGGAAGACCTTAAAAGAAATACTCCTTCTACTTCGGGAATCTTCTATTTTCAGATTTTCTTTTATCATTGCTTTGCATAGTGTGGTGTATGGGACTTAGAGTTGGAACCAGAGTCTCTGGCTGAATTTCCTCATTAAGACTCTCTTTTCCCTGTATAATACCGAACCACAGTTTGTTCAAACCACAGTCACCTGTGCAGGGGCCTTTATAACCGCAGGTATGAAGATGGTCATGCACACAACTATAGCAGTGGGTAGGTGTAGCATCTATTGCTCTTCTTCAATGGTTTTCCCAGGGTGGGCACATAGAGCGAGCCTCCTAAAAAGACTGTGGTGTTTTTTGAACCACAATCGAGTATACCCTGGGCAACAGCCACCTTGTTGTGCCAGCTAATCTTTCCACAGGCAAAAGGAACTGCAGAATGAACTTGCCAAAAGGTGGCTTTGTTTCTGCAATTTCACATCTTGCCTAGACACGGAATAAGAAGTGATTTTTCCCCTCATAGTGACACACTTTTTAAAAAAAGATTAGCAGAGTACATGTTACTAAACTTTCCCTATTGCTTTGTTCTTATTCCAGAATGTATTTGGCAGCCTAAATTTTACTCTGCAACAAATTATTTTTTCCACTCAAGACCCCAATTAAGGATTTGCTTCTTTTGTAATAATAATAATGGGGATCAATTCTACTCAGCAGCAGACTAGCACTAAAGGCAATCATACTTTACCACCCCAGTACTTATTCCCAGGCCTCTTCCTTTCATTTGTGTAGTTTTTCATCCCACAGAGAAAGCAGGCAGAGCAAAGGGATGCAGGTACATAAGAACTGTCATGCGTGCGTGAGAATTCAGACCACTGTACAGGCTGTCATGACATTGGATTCATCAGTGTCATTAGGCAGCAATGTGATTTAGAAGTCCTAGTGCCGTGATGGTGAACCTTGGCACTTCAGATGTCCTTGAACTTCAATTCCCAGAAGCCCAAGCACCCTGTGAATCCACACGAATGGGTTTATTGCAATTCATCCGGCCCTTGCTGCCCTTGTCGATCCCGGAAGTAGAAGTAAAATGCACCCATACGGTTAAGGCTCTTTCGGGTTAACCCTTCCTCCGTACGGGCGCGTTTTACTTCTGCTTCTGGGAGCAATGAGGGCAGCGTGGGCCGGATGAATCGCAGTAAACCCTGTGAATTCACAGGGTGCTTGGGCTTCTGGGAATTGAAGTCCAAGAACATCTGGAGTGCCAAGGTTCACCTTCACAGTCCTAGTGTATATGTTACAAGCTTCTAACATGATTATCTGGAAAGGCTGAAAAGAGTTAATGCCTAAAGAAAAGTAGTCTGTGGTATTAGCAGTGATATTACTGATGCCCGAGAGATATTGGCTAATCAGGTTGATAGAGAGACTTTTAAATGATTGGAACAGCTTTCTTTCTCTCTCCTTTATTTTCATCTCTCTAACTGGCCATGAGAGAGAAACGATCCCAGAACAATAGGAAATTAAAAATGATGAGATCGTGTGTGTTCAATCAGCGTTGCCATGAGACAAAGAAACATATTGCACACTCATACGCAAGAATTCAGAGTTACTTCATACAGCAGTAACATCTCCTAGTACAAATAAAACCCCACAGGATGAGCAGAAAAATGTGTTGAACAGTCTAGTAAAAGGCAAGTTTTATTTAGGATTATGAACATTGTCATCCCAGCTAGTGTTGGTAGAACTCCCCTTGTGTCCCCCTTCCTCTGCCTGTCACATGGCCATCCAGCCCTGGTGCCACAGCAAGCTACAGCAACTGCACTGGAGGACTGGCCACCCCTTTCCATTACTTCACAGTGGTTTAGACCCAGAGTCATTGCACACACACCCCGACATGTGTGGTGGTAGTGGCAGTGGCTTTGGCCATCAAGTCAACCAAAATGATGGAAAATAATTGGGGAAAGTTTTGCAAGATGGCCTCTTTTTTTAAGGATGTGAGGATATTAAAAATCTTGGAATTCACCAAGAAAATGTCTTCTGAGTAATTTGGGCAGTACTGTGGATTAGTTTACATACAGTAAAACCCCTACTTATGAAAAAAAAAGTCCGTTCCGTAGGCTTTTGCTTAAATCATTTTTTTATGTAATTCGAAGCAAACCCATAGGAAAAAAGAAATTTTTTATGTAAATCAAAGCAAACCCATAGGGAAATGAATTTTTACGTAACTCAAAGCAAACCCATAGGAAAAAAGAATCTTTATGTAACTCGAAGCAAACCCATAGGAAATCGTGTAAATCGGGACATGGTTTTAGCACAAAATCATTATGTAAGTCGAATTTTATTTTACTCGAGGCATATATAAATTGGGGTTTTACTGTACTAGGAAATTCAGATATGCCTGAATTGCCACTGCTTGAGATTGGGGGTTGGTGGGGGAGGCACAGGACTTGATAGATATGCCTCTCCTGTGAATTTATCTAAGATAAGATGCTGCTGCAAGGAAAGGTGAGGAAGAAGGCCTGAGACAGTGGGATCTTCTCCACCCACACCCACACTGACTGACACATATGCACAGCAGTTTCAGGCTAAAAGCGAGGCAGTAAGACCAACCATTAAAATTAAAAACTGGCAACACTGTTTATTATTTAGCTTAACTAACTTTACCCAGTGTAGTTAAGCTTACTAATTTCATCCACCTAGTTCATACCATTTCCTTGAGAATAGCACTCTATTAAAATTTAGTTTTCATTTTTTTAAAAAAGCCCTTCAAGAGGGTCCTGAAAGATATTCATTTCCTATTCCCAGGTCCAGCTATTCCTCATATAACTGCATTTCCTTCCATGGGTTATCTAAATACTGGGGATGGTGGGGTGTTAAGTGGCTAGTATACTGGTGTTGGGTTTTTTTATGGATCCTTAAGTGGCAGAGAAAACATACATCCCATTATGTCTCCTAATTAATTAGTGCTGTAAAGCAGGGGTGCCCAAACTTTTTGAGCCGCAGGCCGGTCACATGGTTCATGGAGCTGGTCACTAAGGCGCGGGGGCCAGATTGGGTCCCCGACACCAATTCATCCATCCCATGAAGCCCTTGTCGCTCCTGGAAGCAGAAGTAAAATGCACTCATACGGGCGCATTTTACTTCTGCTTCCAGGAGCGGCGAGGGCTTCGCAGGCCGGATGAATTGGCGTTGGGCACGGATCGGGGGCCCGGGCTGTAGTTTTTGGGCACCCCTGCAGTAGAGAGACATGCCAAATGTGTTACCCTGGTATATCTTCTACGACCTGGAGACTCCAGCATGGATGCACTAGTTCTTGAACTGAGTAACACAGAACATGCCAATTGCTCTCAAACCTTTTCTCAAAAAAGCAAACGCACAAGAACTCTTCCACCCTGAGAATGCAACTCAGCCAGCCTTGTATTCACCCTCGTTGCCTTTGCCTCAGTACTCTTGGCAAACACAATCTCAAAATTATGTTCACCCTACAATTCAGATCAATTTCTGCCAACTAAATCTCACAATACAAACCTTTCTGTCAGAATAGTCACTGCTCTGTTCCTTTTGGAATGTGTGCTGATTTTCATCTTAGTGGGCCTCAATCCAGAACTAGTTTGTCTAGCAGGTTATGGGAGCAGACATCAACGAAAGCAATTTTTTTTCACGTTCTGCTTGAATCCACCTCAGCCAGTGAAAATGTGTATTTTGCCTACAAAATCAGTCCATCCCTGCAGCGTTCATACTTTCATTAACAGCACATTATCCTTTCCGAGTTCCACTTCCTTTTACACCTACCTATCCATATTAAACGCAATATTGTTCAACTTCACAGGAAGGGCACAAAAGCCCTTCTGTGCTTTGCAGCGAGAACGTTTCCCACTTCCATGCTTCAGACCACAGCAATGTATGAAAGGTGTTATTTGCTTCTGTCCAAGCCTTCTGCACATTGCTCAGCTGGAAACGGAGGTATGAAAAACTTAACCTACCTTGTGTTCTGTTCAGTATAAACATGGAACTAGCTCTTAACACTTAGCACCTACAACATCGCTTTACTGAGCTATCCAAATTGAACTGGAGCTTCCAAGACTTTGTAATAAAGAATCGGACCAAGAGGTGTCGCTAACAATGACTTCATTTTCTTCTCTGAAAATGTCACTGTAAGCCAAGGGTGGCCAAACTTTTCAGGCCGTGGGATGGTCACGTGGTTCAGCAGGCCAGTCATGTGGTTTGCAACAGGATAAGATAGATATTTTCTCTACTTACAGCAGGGGTGCCCAAACTATGGCCCATGGGCCAGATCTGGCCCCTGATGGCAATTTATCTGGCCCACACCACTCTCTTCGCTCCTAGAAGCAGAAGTAAAACACACCCTGCTGTAAGCAATTAAAGCTGCCCCATGGTTTTAAAAGGATCATCTATTTTAAATGAAGTGATCAACCTATGTAAAAGAGCTCACCATCTTGGCATTGTTCATCTTCACCAGTCCGCCTGGCTTTCTTCCCCACAATTGGAGAAATAGAGCAGCATGCTAAAAAAAAAAACCTGCTTGTTTAAACATATCTTCACTTGTCCTCTTCATCTTGGGAATATATAATACATGCAACTGTCTACACATGGCAATCTCAGGTTTGCTCCTTGCCATTTCCAACCAGGACTGGGAAAGACTCCTGGCTGAAAGCTTGGAGAGCCTCAATGCTGAAGATGGACAGATGGTCTAATTCATCAAGTGGCACATCTCTGTCTCTCCCCAATGGGTTTTGTCAGTCATTACTCCCTAGTCTAGCCAGGTTATTCACCCTAGTCTAACCAGGTTATCCTGCTATAGTAATAGAGTAAACCATACTGCTAGTGACTCAACACCGAGTGTCAGGCAGCGGTTAACTCACCTGACAAACCTGTGACAAAGTCCACTGGGAAAGGTGATGGTCCCCAGGTGGATTAAATCCCACTTGAATCCATCTTGATGGAGGGCAGCAGCTTCATCAATACTGGCCTGGGGCTGAGGAGGACTTTGTGTGCCAAAAGGGCTCGGGACCGGAAAGTGACTCGTGGATCAGTGGTATGGGTGTCATGCTGTGATGTGGAAGGCAGATGAAAGGCCACTGCATTATATTCTCAAGACAGTCTTCATGGCTGATCGCCATGAAGATCCCCAATATTTGGATTTGGATATGGCAGGACAAGAAGTAATCATTTACAGAATCAAGCTGGCATTACAGGTATTGCAACATCTGCATGGATTTTCCTACTAAAGACACAAAACAAAGCACATGTAACGGGAAGAAGCTTAATGGGTTTTATGTCTGAGGAAACTGTGTTTAGCATTGCATTGTTAACCTATTGATAAAATATTGATGTTTCTAACCTTTGGCTTGGATCCAACTGAATCTCATTCTGCTTCAACTGAAATAAACCAAAGCTGCCATGACGAACTTTTCCCCTTGATTTCAGTGGGATTTATCTCAGCCTGGATGCAAACCTAGTGTGAGATATATTCTACAACTCTATACATTTAATGTCAATGTTATGCCTGGAAGATGAATGTTTAATTATTTTTCTGCTTAAGTATTATTAATACAATTCTGATAACAGTTGTCATGAATGTTGCATTCCATTTTTCAGTCCTGCTGCTACACTAACAGAAATGTTCTTTGGTAGGGGGGAAATCAGCCAGAGGAATAGCTCAGTGGCTTAAGTCTCTGAGGCAGAGGTTGGGAGTTCAATTCCCTACTATGGCTCCTGGGAGAAAAGCCAGCTCCTGCGTGGCTTTGGCCAAGCCACATAGTCCCAGGACACCTCCAGAAGGAGGGAATGGTAAACCAATTCAGAGTATTATCAGGCTGAACTGATTTGACAGGACACAACAAGGGGAGATCAAACAAGTTCGTCTGGCTTAAATTTGCTTGGAAAAACTGAAAAATTGCATTCCTCAGTTTCACTAAGTAGGAATATGAGGATTAATGGGGAGATTAGAAAAGGTCACCCTTCCTCGAAAGCCCAACTCTAGGGTGCAGGGCTCATCTCCGTTTATAGCCAAAGAGCCAGCATTGTCTGCATCTGCAAATGTTTGTGGTCATGTTGCAGGCTTGACTAGACACCAGAGTGCACAGAACGCTGTTACCTTTCCCGTCGAAGCAGTACCTATTTATCTACTTGCAATTTCTTGCTTCTGAACTGCTAGGTTGGCGGGAGCTGGGACAGAGACCAGAGTTCACTCTGTCATGCAGCACTCAGGTCTCAAACTGATGCCCTGCCAACCTTCCAGTCGTCAAGTTCAGCATCTTAACCACAAAGCCCAAGTGTGGTATAATACACTTTTTTAAAAAAAGTTAAATTTGGAAATCACACAGAAAATGCTCTCCCATGCATTGTGCTCCAGTGCAGCCCTGGACTCTCTCCCACAACTGTCCTTTTCCCCTCCTGCCAAGCCCATGCTGTTCCTGCTATTATTAGTTTCCCCACAGTAGCACTCTCACACTCTCTCTTCTGAGTTTGGCCAGCAGCACCAACACCACTTACTTATGTCTGAAATCACACAAGAATAAATAGAAGTAATAAAAGCTCTGGGTTATCCAAATGCAGGGATGCCCAAACTACGGTCTGTGGGCCAGATACAGCCCCCAACACCAATTCATCTGGCCCTTGCCACCCTTGCTGCTCCTGGACTTCCACTACCAGGAGCGGCAAGGGCAAGATGAATTGGTGTTGGGGGCCGGATCTGGCCCGCAGAGCATAGTTTGGGCATCCCTGGTTAAAGCAGATAAAATGGCAGCCTAAAAATCTATCTCATCCTGTTGCAAAACAGACTGCAAGGTGCATTTTACTTCTGCTTCCAATGGGAGGAACCACGTGACCAGCCCGCTGAACCACGTGATTGGCCCGTGGTTCCTCCCATTGGAAGCAGAAGTGGCCCAAAAAGTTTGGACACCCCTGTCCTAATGGAAGAATTTGGCAAGAGCAGGCCGTATACAGGAAACTGCATATTGATCCCTCTCAGAAGCAATCTTAAAATGAGACGCACGTACAATTCTGTAGGAAAATTGCCATACGGTCAAGTTTAAAATGTCACTGCACCAATGGCACATGGACGTATAGTATAGCATCCGAATAAAAGGCCGAGTAGCATACAGATTGTTACTTTATTACTGCCAGAGACTGCAGTCCTCAAGCAACCTATTCCTGGAGGGAGCTTGTTAGCAAAACAGAGACTTTAATGAGATTACTTTTAGTACTGATTGGACTTTGCTGCTATTTTGGTCTCCTGCTTGAACCAGTCTTAGGAATAGAAGTGGGTGACATCTGCACAGCATGCCAACTATGCTAATTCCTCCATTCCTGGTAAGAGCTGGAGAATCATTCTGCTCAGAAGTATTTACAAAAAAAAGTGAAAAGATCCTCATTACCAGTTGTTGTGTTCTTGCTTCTTGCTGCAGACAGGATACCTGCAGCTGCTCACGAGCCAACAATGCATAGCAGTCTCCCACATTAAGCAAGGTTCGCCATTTCTTACATTTCCCATACTTCATGCACAAACAACTCTCCATGGCCTGAATCCAAATGGTAGTCTCATCTAGAGTTGACCCACTGAATCAGTGACCTCTACCAAGCGTTGACTTATCATTCAGCAGTTGATGTTAGCAGATCTATTCTAGCAGGGAAAAGCATTGAAAATTGGGCCCTTTTAATTGCCATCACTTTACAGAGAGTCTAAAACCAGGGGTTCTCAACCTTTTAAAGCCAGGGGCCAAGTCACGCTCCCTCAGACAGCTTCGGGAGGCTGGATGGCTATTTTGCCCTTCCTCCACCACAGGGTGCTTCCTGGTGTGATGGAGACAGTGGGGGGCACATGAAATGGCTCCACGGGCCACAGGTTGAGAATCCTTGGTCTAAAACTGTTAGCAAACCAACATGAAAAATAAAAACCATCTGAACTCATACTGCACCCAAATATAATACAGCCTAGATCTCACCTGTCTGAAGAGAACTAAATGGGATGACATTCAAAGCACAAGAAACATTATGTGGACTTGTGCGAATAAGGAATCTTTGTTTCTCTTCTTAGAGCGATCATTTTCCCTTAGTTTTTATACCTATTAGTTTGTAACTTAACCTGACCTTTTCCCTAAGAATATTTCCAAAGACCATGGATGTATTCATTTGCCAAAGATGGTTTGTTTCATATCAACATTCAAACAAACCATTACTGACATTTCAGCCCAAGTAAAAGCAAGTTTTGACATGGCATCAATGAGTCTCAGCCAGTGCTTTTCCTGTTAGCATTTTTCTGTCATGGTTGAGGCTAGGGAGTGTTACTGGGATGGAGAAGAGCGTCTACAGCACAAGTGAGTATTCAGGAGAAACTTGTGATTTTATCATCCCCTCCATGGATCACGTCAAAACACATTTTGCCATTCCGTTTACTTGTGGCGACCTGATTGAAGTTTATAAAATCATGCACGGTGTGGACAAAGTAGATAAGGAAAAATTGTTTTCCCTATCGCACAACACTAGAACTAGGGGACACTCCATGAAACTTTTGGGTGCTAGTTCTCAAACAAATAAGAGAAAGTACTTTTTCACCCAGAGGATCACTGGTCTATGGAACTCCCTGCCCGAAGAAGTGGTGACAGCTGTCCATCTCGACAGCTTCAAGAAAGGATTAGACCAGTTCATGGAGGACAAGGGTATCAATGGCTATAATTATAGATACCCAAGGACAACCTCCGGGTTGGAGAGATAGGCAGGATATCTCTCAATATCATTTCCAGGGAATCCTAAGCAAGTGAAGACATCTGCTTGGGAATACCCTGAAGGAAATGGTGAGCCACTGTGTGAGACAGAATGCTGGACTGGATGGGCTGTGGCTTGTTCCAGCAAGGCTGTTCTTATGTTCTTGTACTGTACAAGTAATAAAAGCCAAAAAGCTGGAGTTCTGGAGACAACTATCCCTATACCATGCTTTTGTGGGGTTTTTTGGTCAAGACAATCAGAAGATGCCTGGCCAATCAGGTACTCTGCTACTTTTGAGACAGATAACACATAAGACCAAATGTATCTTCTATCCCAGTGGTTCCCAAAGTGGTCCCCACGCCCCACAGGGGACTTCAATTCCCAGAAGCCTAAGTCAGTATATTGGCTGATCAGTGCTTTGAGGAATTGACTTAGGCTTCTGGGAAATGGAGTCCAAGAACCAAAGTTTGGGAAACACTATTCTATCTGAACAGAGACTAGTTTACAGAACTCCAAGAATTCTCTTACTGCACTGACTCTTGGGCTAGAGATCAATCAGACAGAAAGGCTATTCTGGTCTCTGGGACACGAAGAATGTATGATTTTCATGGGAGATAACCTTTGCCCAAAGAGAAGCAGAGGAATACCTATAAAAAGAGATCAGACTGGGCCCTTCTCTCTCTCTAGTGATTCCTAAATCTGTCCCCCCACCCCAGATGTATTAGACTACAATTCTCAGGGGCCCTGACTATCAGCTACATTAGCTGGGTTTCTGTAAAACATAGTTCAAGAATATTTGAGACACAAGTTTGAAAACTATCGCTCTTTTCCCAGTTTTATGATCATTACCTTGTGGAAGTGAACAGGGGTGTGAATTTCAGACCCCACCCCCTACCCTACCCTTGTTAACAGAAATTTTCATAGTGTTCAGCTTAACATTATTACAGATTTTGGTGCAGCTCTCAATCGCATGGACTGAACCTTTGCATTTGTTTTAGACCAGAGGTGCCCAAACTACGGCCCAGGGGCTGGATGTGGCCCCTGACACCAATTCATCCGGCCCATGAAGCCCTTGTCGCTCCTGGAAACGGAAGTAAAACGCACCCATACAGGAGCGTTTTACTTCCGCCTCCAGAAGCGATGAGGGCTTTGCAGGCCAGATGACTTGGCATCGGGGGCCACATCTGGCCCCTGGGCCTTAGTGGCCGGCTCCCAGAACCATGTGATCAGCCCATGGCCCAAAAAGTTTGAGCACCCCTGTTTTAGACTTTCCCTGCAAACACAGGGGACTTGTAAATGGGGAAGGCCGGGTCACTACCTTTAGACTGAACCATTCATAATGCTTGAAGAGATCTTATGACTTCATGAACTCTCACTTCCATGCTCCTTGAGAATTTGTCAACAGCAAAACTACAATTGCCACGTCAATAGGGAAGGAACTCATGGAAGATTTTTAACTGTCAAAGACTTCAGAGTAGTAATCCAGGGCCCCACACTGCAGAATGAAAAGGAGGGACCCACATGCAGCAGGACTAGAAGAAAAAACTTTGAAGTGAAGTAATACACATTAACATCTGAAGATCCTCCTTAAAACCATCAATTTGTCTGAAATAATCTAACTACAAGTGCCCAAGACATTAGCTCACCTCCCTCTTTTTCACATATGAAGAGCTAGCTGCAGTTTTCCAATTTTGTTTTCCCAGTAGTTCTCACCTTATCACCATAATACACATTACGTGTTCACAGAATAAAATATATGATCTTTAGTACAAAAAGAGAAAAGAAACATGGCTATGCAGAACACAGGGAGTGGATCAAATCTGAAAGGCCCTTTTATCTTTTTTCAGAGAAACAGAACATTCTGAACCCATTCAAAGGGCCAATAAATTATTTGTAGGGTAGGTTTTAAGTGTTCATGGGAGAGAGATAAGGGGAAAGCCTTGTGGAAGGTGTTACAAGTGAGATTACTTTAAAAACTTTGTTCACTCTTGGATGCAGAAAAAAAATCAGTTGCTCTAGTAACTTTTTAGGAGGCAGAAATTTTAAAAAGCTTTAGCTAAGATTTTAAAATCCCCAAATGCACCATCTACATGTTTTCTTTTAATAGGATTATCAGAATTCATATACAGTCAAGTCGCATTTTAAAAGCTAACATTGGTCTAGTCCCACATTTTATCCCTGATGCTAAGAACCAGGTGCCTCTGGAAAGCCACAAACATGATAGGATTATCCATCTTGTTTGGTCCCACAGAACAGGCAAACTCCCCTTTGCCTGTCTAGCCACACACCTATTCTCCATTAATGTGTCTAATCTACTTTTAAAGCTGTTTAAACTAGCAGCAGCAGTATAGCTTCTGAAAGTTAATTCCCTGCTAATTTACATAGTGGGTAAACACAGTGTCTTCTTTTTGCTCTCAGTTCCTAATTCTGTATCCATATAGTTTGTGTTCCTGATTTATCTCTCTCGCCATCTGCCTCTACCTTTATCCCAAATAAGATGGGAAATTCATCATTATGTCCTCCCAGTATAGGTGAAACTTGGAAAATTAGAATATCGAGCAAATGTTCATTCAGTTCAGTAATGCAACTTAAAAGGTGAAACAAATATATGAGATAGACTCATTGCATGCAAAGCGAAATAGTTCAAGCCTTACTTTGTTATAACATTGATGCTTATGGTTTACAGTTTATGAAAACCCCAATCCCCCAATCTCAAGTACCCCATAATCATCACATAATCTCATGTACGCTGTATGCCATGATCATCACAATTATAACGAATTAAGGCATGACATCTCTCGCTTTGCATGTAGTGAGTCTATCTCATATATTTATTTCACCTTTTAAGTGAAATGAATGAACATTTGCATGATATTCTAATTTTCCAAGTTTCACCTGTATATCACCGTGGCCATTTCCAGCATCTGCACTGAATGTCACACCGGAAGCTACCAGGAGAACAGAGTGCAATTCCTCCTGCCAAAATTTATGCCTCTTCTACTGCAGCCCCTGTTCCTCAAAGCACCAGAGCCCATAAAATGTTTCTCTACACACTGTTTGCCTGTTTTGCTGACACCTTCACATCGCTGGTGCCAGGACTTGAGGGGTGGAAATGTTGGGACTTTTCATTAGCAAAGACAATGATGGTGTCTGTGGGGACTCAGAGTGAGTGTCTAGACGTCAACATTTATTGCCACACCATTTCTAGGTACTGCATCTCAATGGTCATCTCATGCGGGGGGCACATTCCGGTTCTTCCTCCATCGTCTTTGTTCTGAGTTAGGACTTCTCATTCCACTGCTATTCTCCAACACTGGAAGCACTTCCTCTGGTCGCTCAGGACACTATTTATTGGTATGATGACAGATAAATTACTCTGCGAAGAAGGCATCAACAGTCCAAAAGAGATCCTCCGGTCCTATCACCTCTTGGGACAAGTATCTTCCACTTGCAGCTGGGCTTTGTGATTAAAAAGACACCCACCCCCCACCCCCCAATGCTTACAGTGGCCTCGGTGCCTTCTAACACTGCAGAGATGGAAGAGAGCAAGATGTCCAGATCCCAATCAGGCCAGACTGTGAAGCGCTGGTTAACAACCATCTAGAATAAGCAAACCCAAGGACATGGATAGGACGATGGAAAGGAAAGAGGTATCACTAGCCACACCCAACAAGGAGAGAGAGAGAAAACAGATCTAACTTCTCAAGGTTCCCAGGCTGGAGGGCCAAAGTTTGTCTTCTTGACACAGTTGATCTTAGGAGAGCCAAATATGATGGCCACCTGAAGGAAGATCCAGCCTTCACATCAGACTAACACACAGAAGTGGCTTCTCCTCTCAGCAGCAAATACAGGCACGTGACTGGCAGTCCAGAGGCCAAGAATGCACCTGCAAAGAGAGGGTGGCTGACCTCCTGCCAGAGATGGCCAGAGATGATCTGAGTCTGGTCAACCATGGGACTTTTTCCTCCTGCATTCGGATGGGGGTGATGGGAGGAAGAGGCTTACAGTAGTCTAAGTATAAAGGGTCTGCTATGCAGTTAATCATGATTCCGTGGCATCTCCCTAGTTGCCCACAACACAGAGAGGAGACGCACAGAATACTTGGCCGCTCAGGTGTGCTGACCCCAAGCATGGGGAGGTGCTGAAAAGAGCGCAAGATGCTGTTGCTCTGAGCCTCCACAAATGCCACCAAGAGAGAGATCAGACGCTCAGCAGCTTCAGCAGAAGACGGGACTCTGTGTGAGCTTCTCACTTGACGAGTGCTTGGTTACAGGGCCCACAAACGAAGACCGTCTCCCGCTGGGCATCAGGGGCTGCAGCAGAAAACACCAGTCAGACTCAGGCCTCACAAAGGGACATGCAATTGCCTATCCCCAAAAACCTGACAAACTCATTTCGGACAATCACAAGGGAAAATGGCAGAGCGGGAAAGAGTCACTGGAAAAAGGAAAAACCACCCAAAAAACAATAAACTGTCAAGACTTGGAGTTCTACAACTGCATGGACTATAAATTGACTTTACTCAGATGATGACCTGGTTCTCTTAGATTCATTTTCTTATATCTATACAACTATTGTTTTTTGGGCGGTTTTTTCCTTTTTCCAGAAACTCATTTCGGAGCCTGAGGCATCAAACCACCATTTCCCACACTATCCTACCACCACCCCATCTCCTCTAAACTGCCTTAAAGCAATCTCTCCTCCACACATGCATATCCAAGATTCGTGCCCCTGAAAAGAGTATTTTTACACACACGCCCTGTTGTCTTCTTCTCTTACTCACTCACCTGTAGCCCCCATGTAGCTCTTGGGGACTTTGAAGGAGCAGCACCTGGAGCAGAAAATGTTCCCGCAGTTACTGCAACTCCGCTGGAAGGAAGAAAAGACAGACATGGTTATAGAATTAAAAGCTCAAGGAAGCTGATTCATCAAAGGTCATTCCTGCTCCTGGAAGATAGCTTTCCTAGTAAGCAGGCCTCCCTCCTTATTCCTCTAAGGGTGCAGCTAGACAGGAAAGATGAGAAGCATGATTAGCATTTCCTGCTGTTTTTTCAAACTCGTCTGAAGCTACAGGGGGTACTAATGAAGCTGGTACTGCAAGAGTAGGAATGCTTGTCTCCAAGAGGCTGCTTGCTTTGCAAGGGGACACGTTGTGTGATGCTCTTCTCCGTTTACAGTCAAAGAGCCAGTGTTGTCTGCATCTGCAGATGTTTCCGTAGCCATGTAGCAGGCATGACTAGACACCGGAGCACACGGAACACTGTTACCTTTCCCGCCGAAGCAGTACCTATTTATCTACTTGCAATTTTTTGCTTTTCAAACTGCTAGATTGGCAGGATCTGGGACAGAATACAGGTACAGTGAACCCCCGCTTTGCAGATGGCTTGCTTACCGGAAAACTCACTTCAAGAAAAGAAAACCATAGGAAATGACGGTCTGCTTCAAGGGGAAAAATCGCTATAAGAACAGGTTTTCTGAGGGTTTTCCAACAGCGGACTCAGCTGTGGGTGCTCCCAATGCTTGCCATGTGGCGGCAGGAGGATAGGAGGACCTTGTCTGCTCTGTTTTGGGGATTCCCCCCCCCCCCCCCGCTTTTTGCCGCTTTTTGGCAGCTTTGAAGTGGCAAGGCGGTGATGGGGGGAACAGCTGACTGGTGGGTCATTACCAGAGATGGCCACTAGAGGGCAGAAAACGCAGTTTCCCATAGGAATGCATTGAAAACCAATTTCATGTTCCCATGTTCGGAAATAAGCTAAAGAAACCATTTTTTTCCTGTTCAATACTCATTATAAAGTGCACTTTGGAAATTTTGTGCCACGTTTATACAGCGTTTTGAACAGATCAAATACTTTTTTTGGGTTTTTTTCCTGAGCTCTGGAACACAATATTTGGTTTTCAATGCATTCCTATGGGAAACCACACTTTGCTAGAAGGAAAAATCGCTATCAGGAAAACCCCACGGAACGGATTAATTCCTTAAAGCAAGGGTTCACTGTACTCAAAGGATACAAATACACAAAAGATACCTGAACATTTCCCTGAGCAACAAGCAGCAAATGGCAGAAGATACAGCAAGAAAGGGAAAACGGCAACGTCCACCCTGCACTACCCAAAGAGGTTTGGATGCCCTTTAGCTGTGGATCATTTATTATTACTAATTGTGAGAGATCTCAAACACAGACCTTTCAAGTCATATTTCAGTTTGACCCAAGGAGTGTCACCAAAAGGAGCAGAGAAGGCGAGGCAATAAGAAGATGCATGAGAATTAGGCTTCTGGATCATTACATAAACCGGTATGCTACCCCCCCCCCCACCCTAATCTGACATCAGCCCCAGAGCCAAGAGGACAAGAGAAGACTATACTAGATAGTGCCTTTCACACAAGAAACCCTTCCAACACCCATTTATTTTCTCTTGTCTCTTTCACACTCCTCTCCACTACTTTAGTGCCACAGAGGATTATGGAAGGATTCAGAGCTGTCACTGGGCTGCAAAGAGCCAGAAGATAAGATTACAGAAGATGAGCCAGATGTGACAGCTTCAGGTTTCCAGGACCAGAGAGACTCACCCTCTTCTTCAACACAGAGAAGGTGGTTGAACAGCTTGCACAGCTCCCTGTGAAAGATCAGAAAGGGGAACATATCACAATACAGGTCTCCTTTCCTTCTTCCAGAAAACCTTTACCTTTCCTTGCTTTCCATCCCTGTCCTTTGATCGCAATCTCTGTCAACAGCCCTCTTTGCACTATCTTATGAAACCATCCTAAAAATTAGCAATTAGCAGTTACATTTCTATACCGCCCCATAGCACTTTAGTGCACTCTCTGGGCAGTTCAGATGATTAGCATTCGGCCCCCAACCTGCTGGGTACTCACTTTACTGAACCCGGAAGGATGAAAGGTTGAGTCAAACTTATCAAAGAGCAAATTTTTAAAAAAGACAAAAAAGTGCTGTGACATCTTAAAGACTACCTCCTGTATTTTAATGTTAGCTTTCGTGGCTCAAGTTCACTTCATCAGACATAAGAGTGGATCAGTGGTGGGCATCAAAAAAAATTCCTACCACACTGTGGGGCGTAGCCATGTGACTGGGTGGGTATGGCCTGTTGGCCATGTGACTGTTCTTCGCGATAGAGCTATGAAAATAGAAGCCTCCTGAGTGGCTGGGGATATGCTTTGGGCTGAAACGGAGCCCAGGAAAAGCCTTGGACAAGGGGGAAATGGATTCAGAGGTTCGCTATGGAGTGATGAAAATAAAAAAAGGCTTTATTTTTCATAGCTCTATAGTGAAGAGCCCCCTCCGAAGCCATTTCCCCCTCTGGAGTGGCTGGGGATGCACTTTGGGGTGAAACGGAGCCCAGGAAAAGCCTTTGATGAAGCGGGATATGGAGCCAGCCCCCTCTGAAGCCTTTTCTAGGAGGAGGAGGTGGGCAGGGAGAGCCATTTTTACTACCGGTATGCACGTACTGGTGCGAACCTGCTGATGCCCACCACTGGAGTGGATATCATGGCATACATTTTATAAATATCTGGCATAGAGACCCCAGTGGCTGGGCAAAGCTGATTGGTTCAGGAGATGCACATGCAAATCAATGAGTTATTTACAACCTGTAATAAAATGCAATCAGTTTGTCAGGCAAATCTCTGATGGGGATCAGTTTGAGGAATAAACATTCTGACATATATATCTTACTGAGTTGATTGAGGAGGTTTTATGGGCTAAGGCACAGTCCTGAGAAACAACCACCCCCTTCCTCCCCACATTTTCATCTGCTCTGCAAGATGAATTTAACCTTTTAGTTGTGGCATTTTTAAATTCGATAATTTCCCAGAAACCCAGTTCAAGCCAAAGGAAATGAGGAATGAATCCGCCAGAAAGGTCTTTGTCAACAACCATCTCAATAAATATTGAGGGACTCTCTAATACTAACAATAAAAACTACAAGCTGGACACGAAATACACAGTTAAGTGCTGTTTTGTCAACCTTTCATTCCATAAGGATCGAACTCACCAAAAAAAAAAAACCATCCAAGTGCCAGGATGTGCCAATCAAGCCCAGAATGAAGGCTCTCTGCAGTAAACAGGATACAGGGAGGGAGGTCTGCACAGGCACCATGCAGCCCTGCAGGGTCATGCTACCTCTCTGCAGGCACAAGGTGTGCCCATTTCCTATAAACATGAAATTTGGCATCAGGTAGGAAATTCCACTTCCTGAGAAAGCCAGGCTGAACTGGCACTGTATGAAGGGATGGTGTATTAGAGCTGGACCAAGGAGAGACATAATGCAAATCTCCACTCAGCCTCACTGGGTGGCCACAGACATGACACCCACTTTGGGGGAATAGTTACACAGCACCTTGGCAGGTAGGCATTCACAAACGTGTGCTTGCCAAAATAAAGCAAGCATGGAGGTGGGAGAGAGGGAGAGAAATAGTGAGTCAGATGCATAACTCCCCTTTGCTTAGCTGTTCCTCCCCTTGAATACTGAAACATTGAAGAATGAGTGGTTTGGTTTTTTTCCTTGGCACCAAGATTTTATACCACCAAGCAGACACAGCTTTGGGCAGAATGGCATATTTACAAGAAAAGATGTAGCCAACAGTAGTCAGCAGCGGCCTCCTCTGAAACAGCTTTTGGGCCAAACTGATTTGTAAACTTATCTGTTACACTAACTAATCACTGTGTACTTCTGTACCTAATATGTATAAATTAATGACACTCTTTATGTCTGACGAAGTGGGCTTGATCCATGAATGCTAACATTAAAATACAGCAGTTCGCCTTTAAGATGCCACAACAGTTCTTCTCTTGTTGTTTTGTTTACTCTCTGATATGCTTGCACAGACAAAAATGGCTACCGCTTCAAAAAATTCAGCTATTGTGCCAAACCTTTCTATTCTGCCAAGCATCCATACCAGAAGTGGGTAAAATGCAGTCCTCCTACATCTCAAAAAATTATTTTTATATATAATTTGCACTTTGCACTTATGCACTCTCTGGGTGGTTCACAAGGTAATTAGCATTCTGCCCTCAACATGCTGTTTACTCATTTTACCCACCTCAGAAGGATGGAAGGCTGAGGCAACCTTGAGTCTCATCACTCTTGAACTAACAGCCTTTTGACTGCAGTAGAGCAGTTTAACCATTGCACCACTACATTCTGTATGGCATTCTGTAGGGCGGTGTTTCCCAACCTTTGGTTTTTGGACTTCAATTCCCAGAAGCCTAAGTCAATTCCACAAAGTACTGATCAGCCAATGTACTGACTTAGACTTCTGGGAATTGAAATCCCCCTGTGGGGCCTGGGCCCCACATTGGGAAACACTGCTGTAGGGTGTGGGGCTCAATTCTGCCATGCTTCAAATCTACCCCCTGGCAGCCTTGCCCCTCCCAGAGCATAAAAAAACTATTTAAAATTAAAAATATTAGTTACCAGAAGATGTAAGGTGGCTTTTTCAGTTTTTATAACAAAGAGGTAGAGATTAAGATTGCAAAAGCAGATGCAACGCTGTAAGGCCCAGGGATACACCCATGCAGCCCCTGAATCTCTTGTGGCTGCCCACACACCTACTCTAGCCAATGCAACATCAATCCCAACAATTTATCCCTTCTCACTACCCACTTACCATGATGCTGCCCCTCTGCCCTTCCCACTATCCTACCTCCCATTGCAGCACTGAGGTTGTTGCTCGGGTAGCGCTTGCGCAGACGTTCTTTCAGTTGTGACACCCTTCTGCGAATCGCTTCGTTTTTACTCATTAAAGGGTTTTCCGGAAGGCCCAGCTCAAACTCTCCAGAGCACTGAGAGATATCATCATCTTCCTGAGGCAAGAGGGGAAATGATGAACATCTCTTTAGGAAGAAGGCAGTAAATGAAGTGTCAATATAAGTGGTCTTGGAAAGAAGGCCAAGGATCCATTGGAAAATACCACCTGGAAACATAGCTCTGAAGATGAGTGGGGAAGCGGGAAGGAGATGAGGTTCTGGGATAGGGGAAGGGATTCTCAACCTGTGGCCAGTGGGCTGGATACAGCCCGTGGTACCATTTCGTGTGCCCCTCCCGCCAACACCTACACCACACCCAGAAATGCCATGTGGTCGAGAAAGGGCAAAATAGCCGTCCGGTCCCCAAAGCTGTCTGAGGGAGTGTGACCCTGCCCCTGGCTTTAAAAGGTTGAGAACTCCTGGGGGAAGATCTTCCAGCTTGCAAGCAAATGGAGACAGGGTTCAAGTAAAGGCCATAGAGAAAATTAATCTAAAGACATCCATTTCATGCAAGCAAGGGGAACAAACGCAGGCTTTGGCTTAGGACCAGATCACTAGCACTAGCACTAGCACTGGCACTCACACTCACCATTACTACTAGCAGCTGGGTCTCCTACTCCCGCAGCAAGAGGGAAAGACAAGAGATAAAGCCAGAAAGCAGAGGGATCCAACTCAAGGCACTTTTCACTTTTTAGAAGGTATACTCTCAGCACAGGATCAACCATTACTTGTTTCTTTGCCCGCCCCTTCTCCCACACCCAGGGTGTCTCCTGCATCACAGGCACAGACTCTCTATCATTGCTACTCACTGCCTCTTTGTGACAGGGTGAAGAACATCCCTATAATCTGCTGGCCTAGCCTTGTCACTTTATTACAGCACAGATCAAATCAGGATTCTTGGAAACAGACCTCGATCGCATCCTTGAATTCATCATCAGGCTCTGCTTCTTCTGCTTCCTCTATGCTTCCAGGGGTCAGGTCCTACATGGGGAGCAAAAAATAGATATTAACAGTACTGCAGGGTAAGATCTGCCAGTCCTTGTGAGAGCAGTAATGAACCTGGGATGGGTTTTACTACACAAATGCAAGTAGACACAGATGCTTGGCCTCTCTGATTGGACTTCCCTTTCCCACCTGGTTACAGTTCTTAACCCTGGCAACTTTGATACAGAGACCAAAACAAGATAGGAAAAATTGAGAATGTAGAGCCTAATGTATGCTTGTTGGCAAAAAGGAATGGAGCGACAGCACCCTTCAGGCGAAGGCAGTGAAGACAATTTGATTTATTGAGTTGGGAGGGAAGGAAGGAAGGATTTTGGATATCTACCCCCATTTCATTTATAAAGTGAATTGAGTTAATAAGTCGGAAAATGGAAATGGATTCAAAAAATTGCTACCTTTCCAAGTTGCAAGATGGAGAAAGCAAGCCGCAGGACAGACTCAACTTGTGTGAGTGTTTGACCCTGCCTGAACCCACACCTTTGAACAAGAAATTCCAGGTGAACTCCAGCACAGCTTCCTCCTAACTGGCTGGGAGTAAAAGACTCGGCCACTTGGAAAGGAGAAAGGCAGAATCAGAAGCACGGCCAACATGAGAGGCACCACGAAAGGCAGAACTGGTGCTGCAGGTTCCACATCTCTTTTCCAACCATCTTCTCTACCTCTTTCCTTTTATGCAAAATGTGTCTAAAGAATCCTTTCCCAACCTGGCACTGACTATGGTGGCTGGGAATTATGGAAGCCAGAATCTAACATGTCCGGAGGGCACTGGGTTGAGAAAGGCTGGCTTCAAGTTGGTCTTCCGTGGCCAAACTGTTGAGCATTGAAGTACAACCCCAGCATGCAGTGGGTGTTAGCACAATAACCATAGGAAAGAAATACTAGCCTAAACTAAAGGAAGTTGTTTTACATGGTTTGTCCCTAAGTAACCAATTAGAAAGTTTCCTGTCTTCGTGTTTCTACTAAAGGTAAAGGTTTCCCTTGCTCGAAAGCCAGTCATATCCGACTCTAGGGTTCAGTGCTCATCTCTGTTTCAAAGCTGAAGAGCCAGCGCTGTCTGCTTCTGCAGATGTTTCCGCGATCATGTGGCAGGCATGACTAGACACTGGAGCGTACGGAACGCTGTTTACCTTCCCATCGAAGTGGTCCCTATTTATCTACTTGCAATTTCTTGCTTTAGAACTGCTAGGTTGGCAGGAGCTGGGACAAAGATGGGAGCTCATTCCATCCTGCAGTACTTGGGAATCGAACTGCTCACCTCCCGTCTTCCAGTCAGCCTCTTAGCCACTTGAGCCACTAGGGGGTCATCCAACTTATTTGCATGTATTAAGGCTTTGCATGTTCTAGCCTTCTCTCTCTTGTTTTTTACCTTTTGAAGAAGATAGATGTCTATTTGAGCTCCTCCATTTTGCGGGCCACATGGCAGGCCTAAAAGATTTAAAAGACCTAAGGGCTTTACTTTAACTTTACTTTATTTCTCTGACCTAATTGTGAGTAAACAATATTTTGTTCTTTCTCTAAGCCAGTGTTTCCCAACCTTTGGTTTCTGGACTTCAATTCCCAGAAGCCTAAGTCAATTCCCCCAAAGCACTGATCAGCCGATGTACTGGCTTAGGCTTCTGAGAATTGAAGTCCCCCTGTGGGTCCTGGGCCCCACATTGGGAACCACTGATCTAAGCATTTTCTGCAAGTGTATTCATTGGCTGGACTAAACAGGGAGAAAGCTTGGGAGAACTTGCATTCAAACTAAGATTTGCCTAAAACCTGTTCCGCTCTACTGTGCTGCTGCTATATATGACATAACACAAATTTCCCAAGACTGCCAGTCTGGAACCATCTGTAAAGTGACCAGCTGATGCCCTGCCATACAGGTCAGGATGAACAAAGGCCTCGGCCACTGGCAAGAATTGAAAAACATGTCAGAGAAATTCTGTATAAAACAGTCACTCTGGAAGTGAAAACAATAGGCCCGTGATGCCGAACCTTGGCACTCCAGATGTTCTTGGACTTCAATTCCCAGAAGCCAAAGCTCCCTGTGAATCCACACGAATGGGTTTACTGCAATTCATCCGCCCCCACGCTGCTCTCGTCACTCCCGGAAGCGGAAGTAAAACACGCCCGTATGGGCACGTTTTGCTTCCGCTTCCGGCAGTGACGAGGGCAGCGCGGGGCAGATGAATCGCAGTAAACCCATTCGTGTGGATTCACAGGGCGCGTTTTACTTCCGCTTCCAGGAGCGACGAGGGCAGCGCAGGTCGGATGAATTACAGTAAACCCATTCGTGTGGATTCACAGGGGGCTGGGGCTTCTGGGAATTAAAGTCCAAGAACATCTGGACTGCCAAGGTTTGCCATCACGGCCGTAGGCCCAGTATTTCCTCCACCTCTCACCTCAGGACTGGTGGGGGTGGGGGTCCGGTCTGGCAGGGTCCCAGCCCCTGTTTCTGCCACATCCACCTCGACAGGTGTTGGAGTCCTAGCAACTGGTTTGAGGCCCAAGCGTTGCTCTATGGTTGACTTAAGTTCCAGCATCACTAGAGAGAGAGAGGGAGGGAAAGAGAGAGAGACCAATGGTTTCAAAGCCTTCTAGTAGACACAACAAACTTCCAGGCTTAGAAGAGCAACCTACAATTTAAGATCACTTCCTACCCAAAATCCCCAGGAAGGAGACAGACACACAGTAGCTGCCATCACGTCTTAAGTTTATTTACAGCATGTAGAACTGCTTTACTCAGTCTGGCAGTTTCCCCAGAGGTGCTAAACCAAAACTTCCATCATCACCAGGTAACATGTCTATATTGGTTGGGTATGATGGAAATTATTCAATGCGTTGTTGGAGCACCAGGCTAGGTTAGATTCATTCAGAACAGGAGCATCCCTGGGCTGGAACACCATGTCATTCTAGCTACTGAGCCAGGAATGGCTGTTGCCTCTTCTTATGTGTCCCACACTGCCACTAGTCTAGGAAAAGTGAACATTTTCCTGCACAAGATATTCTTCAGGAGCCTGAGATGTTCTACAAACCCCTATGTTCCTGACAGGCCTAGTTTCTTTTTTATTGTTCAATTTTATGGTAATGTAACCGTATACAGTACTAACATATCAGAGAGTAAACAAAACAAAAAGACAAAAAACATTTGTTGCGTTTTTAAAGACTAACTGCTGTATTTTAACGTTAGCTTTTGTGGATCAAGTCCATTTCGTCAGACCTAAGAGTGAGGCTTCATGGCATCAATTTATACATATCTGTTATGCTAATCATTCTGCACCTCTGTACCTGATGTGTATAAACTGATGCCATGAAGCCTCACCCTTATGTCTGACGAAATGGCCTTGATCCATGAAAACTCACATTGATATATAAGAGTTAGTCTTTAAGATGCCACAACAGTTTTGTTGTTGTTGTTTTGTTTACTCTCTGATATGCTTGAAACACAAACTAATAGTGCTACCATTTCAAAAATTTCATGTATACTAGCACCAAACCATATCCTACCATCCGTACCTATTTCAGTAATCCAGGGAATTTTAGCTATTTGCAATGGGATTAATTTCTCCAAAGTATTTCTAGTGGATTGTATGTAAGAACACATATGCAGTAGAACTCCGTATAGCGATCACCCCATACAGCGATGAAATCACATAGCAATGAGGCCTGGAGGGGGGAAAGGTGTTCCGCATAGCGATCATTCCTATGGGAAAATCCGTACAATGATTTTCCAATGGGAAAAACTGCTTAGCACCAAACATCGTTGTACGGTTTTTTCGGTAGGGAAAATCGTTGTATGGATTTTCGCATAGGGAAGATCGTACGACGACGAAAAGCACATAGCGATCAGCTCTGTGGAACAGATTAAAATTGCTATACGGAGTTCTACTGTACTTTACATGAGATTATTGAAGGGGATCATTTTCACTTTCCAAAAAAAAAAAAAAGAAGGGTTGTGCTGTCAGTCACACCAAATGTGCACATATCTGCAGTCTCTTCACTGCCTCTTTCCAGGAACAACTGCAATGAAAAGGCTACAGAGAACTGCACAGTCAGTATGGCCAAATGAAGTTAGATTATTTTTTTAATTGAAGGGAAGTATCATCACACATGCACACCTTAATACCAAGGACAGTGATGGCAAGCCTTGGCACTCCAGCTGTTCTGGAACTTCAATTCCCAGAAGCCCTGATCAGCAGGAGTGCTGACTTGGGCTTCTGGTAACTGAAGTCCAAGAAGACCTGGAGTTGCCAAGGTTTGCCATCACAGACCTAGGATTTAGGTTAAACTATACTCTCCTAAAAATGTAGATGAAATTCACCAATCCACCCAACCACATTTTAACGTGTATGCGCGTACATTTTGCACACCTACAATGGTAAGCAAAGCTGGGTAAAGATATTTGACCTAACACTATCATTCATGTCTCCTGAACCAGAAAAGCCAGTTCAGAGTGAATTGGGACAACATTACATCCACACCTTCTGACCCACAAGGCCAATTCAGAATGTGGGCAGGAAACACTGCTTTCATCTCAAAAGAATAGCAGGGGGGAAATGTGCTCTGGACTGATTCACCCTTTTTTTCCTAGTCCACCATCCCACTAATAAAAACTGCAAAGTACAATGGCTTGGTTGGTGCATTTCATGTTGGGAAAATTGTTCAAAATTCATTTCCTCTCTCCCCACATCCCTCCTTCATTTCAATTACCATATTTGTTGGTGTATAAGACCCACTTTCCCCCTTAAAATACACTGGAAAATGGAATGTGTCTTGTACTGTATATAGTGGCCTATAGTGAGCTATTTTAGTAATAACAGGGCGCGTCTTATACTCCACTGTCTTATTTGTATACTGTAATATTGCTGTTTTTCGATATGTCATGCTGATATTCTTTGCTGATACTGTTTTGCTGATGTCTTTGATATATGTTTTCTGATATGTTCTGAGGTAATACTGTTTTGCTGACATATTGTTTATTGACATATTGTTTTACTGATATCTGATATGCTTTGATATGTATTGTTGATACTGTATTATTTATTTATTTTTGTACTACTGTATTGCCATTTGTACTTGTATTGACATGTTGTAAGCCGCCGTGAGTCGGCCTATGCCGAGTAGGGCGGGGTATAAATCAAATAAACATAAACATATACGCCGGCAAATATGGTAAGTACTAACATTCTCATTGTGCTGTCCCTTGTGAAAAACCAGAACACTTCCAGGTGTTGCCACAGGTAAGCTGTCACTCACATACTTCTTCCCTGCTGTGGTGTCTTGCAGTGGAATTAATTTTTCAGAGTTACATCCAAAGAATGACTATCTGGCCACAGGAAAGAGATCCCATTTTCTCTTCCTCACCAAAAAGTCTGCCTCAAACAAGCATAAACAAGAGAAGGACTCTATCTGGGATACCCTGTCTCCACCACTCGGCTCCCTCTTTCCCCACACACACCCCAGAGTTCAAACAGGGTTAAACAGAATATGGTTTCTTACATTGGTAAAATGCCACATTGCCCAAGAAAAGGCCGTTGTTGATTAGAACGAAGACCCAACACAACGGTAGCAGGTAGAGGGCACACACGAAAAACATCAGCATCCCATAAAACCTAGGCAGGAGTGGAAAAAAGAACAACTAAGACATGACACACCTAGACATCAAGACAACACCCAGAGAGCAGCTTGAGCCTATCTAGGCTCCCCCTTTAAACTGAATTCCAGCAACACCCTCCCTCTCAGTTTGGACAAAGGAACGGCTGCTCCCTCTTCTTATGTATCCAGACAGGAGTATCTTGTGAAAGTCAACTACGACAGCTGAGCATTGACACCTGCCTGGCATCAGAGGGGAAGCAGGCTGCCTGGTCCTCTGTACCAGCATTTCCCAAACTTATTCTGTCATGGAACACTTTACAAATCCTAAAAATTTAATGGAACACTTTGGGTTTTGTAACAGAAAGATAGGTTTGGATTTTTCCGTTGTAGTAATAAATAGGGTAAATAAGTATAAGAGTTTTAAAAAACACAAAATAAACATTTATTCCCAAATTTTAGTTATAGAAAACAGAACTCTTGAAAATAACAAACAATAACAAATAACAATAAATAACACTGCATCACACAAAAAAAGTGTCTGCTACGTGGTCTAATCCATATGTCCTATACTAAACAAAGTATGCTGAATCCAAATCTGAAGTCCGGTTTTGCCTAGGCCATCAGGATCTTCAGTTAACAAATCTCACCCTTTTGGTTATGTTTTTATGTTGATCGTGCAGGGTATATTTGCCACAAATGTAGCAAAAACTGTCCGGTTTATTAACACAGCTGCACCTACTCATCTTCAGCTCAAAACAGACTCACCATGGCCTAGCTGTACTATCCAATAAGATGGTTTCACACTAGAGACAAGCCCTTGGTCCATTTCGCCTTATACAGTGATACCTCATACAACGTCCAAACTTGGTTCCACAAGTTTGGACTTTATGTGGATTTGGACTTTGTACGAGGCATGCAAAATCCTAGCTGCGATGCCTCATACAACGTCCAAATCCTTGCCGCAATGTCTCGTACAACGTTGTTTCCATAAAGGTACAGTAATACCTCATACAACGTCCACACATGGTTCCACAAGTTAGGACGTTGTATGAGGCATGCAAAATCCTATCCGCGATGCCTCATACAACGTCCAAATTTTTGCCACCGATGCTTTGTATAACGTCATTCCCATAGAGATACATTGTAACAGCACAAACTGCAGGGCCGGCTGCTGGCCGAACTCCGTTGGAGGCGGGGAAAGAAAGAACTCGACGCACTTGGGGCTCGTCTCCCAGGCGAGTTCTTTCTTCCCGGCCTCCAACGGAGTCCAACCGGCAGCCGGCTGGAGGAGGCGGGGAAGAAAGAACCCGTCTCCCGGGTGAGTTCTTTCTTCCCGGCCTCCAACGGAGTCCAACCGGCAGCCGGCTGGAGGAGGGGGGGGGTAGAAAGAACTCCTCTCCCGGGCGAGTTCTTTGTTCCCGGCCTCCAACGGAGTCCAACCAGCAGCCGGCTGGAGGAGGCGGGGAAGAAAGAACCCGTCTCCCGGGTGAGTTCTTTCTTCCCGGCCTCCAACGGAGTCAAACCGGCAGCCGGCTGGAGGAGGCGGGGAAGAAAGAACTCGTCTCCCGGGTGAGTTCTTTCTTTCCGGCCTCCAACGGAGTCCAACCGGCAGCCGGCTGGAGGAGGCAGGGAAGAAAGAACCCATCTCCCGGGCGAGTTCTTTCTTCCCTGCCTCCAACAGAGCTCACCCAGCAGCCGGCTGGAGGAGGCGGGGAAGAAAGAACCCATCTCCCGGGCGAGCTCTTTCTTCCCGGCCTCCAACGGAGTCCAACCGGCAGCCGGCTGGAGGAGGCGGGAAAGAAAGAACTCGTCTCCCGGGCGAGTTCTTTCTTCCCGGCCTCCAACGGAGTCCAACCGGCAGCCGGCTGGAGGAGGCGGGGAAGAAAGAACCCATCTCCCGGGCGAGTTCTTTCTTTCCCCGCCTCCTCCGGCCAGCTGCCGGTCGAACTCCATGGGGCCTCCAAGCTGAAACCCTAATGCCTCATACAACGTTCTGCGACGTTGTATGAGGCACCTTTTTCCCCAGAATTGGGCGACGTTGTACGGATCCGACGTTGTATGAAGCGGACGTTGTATGAGGTATTGTACTGTACTGTAACAGCACAGACTTCAGGGCAAAGTCAAGGAAACAGACAGGAAACTGACAGAACTTTAAGAAATCATTGTCTAAAGGCTAAATACATTACAAAAACATGTCGAACAACCCTGATTGTCCAAGAACCTGAAGAATGTTGCAAAAATCCCATGAATGCTTCTAAAAATTCTGACGAAAACATTCAAAAAAATCCAAAATTGCACTCAAAACCACTCCTAAACACTCTTCGCCTCGTGCTAAACCCACAAGAGCAATGCATGCATGTGTCCTGCCTTTTATACTCCCCAGGCACAATGCACCCTGGGGAAAAACCCAATGCCTCATACAAAGTCGCACGACTTTGTATGAGGCAACTTTTTTCAAGGAATTAGGCGATGTTGTATGAATTCGATGTTGTATAAAGCGGACTTTGTATGAGGTATTACTGTATACCTATTTCTGACATCAGCTCACTGACTTGCCCAGACATGCCCAGCCTCTGCTGGAACATGCATGCCACCAGGGGATGTGATTCAGCTGAGGCAGCAGCAGGCATAGTGGTAGCTGCAACTGTTATAATGTTCCCATGTACAAATACATTACCCAATTACCGACCATTTGAACAGCTATAGCATGCCTTAAAATCTGTACGATAGGCAAATTCTGAGTTGAGATTTGGAATCAGCACACTCGATAGCATTTAAATCACGTGTTATTCCCAGTAGCAAAATCATTGTTGTGCAGTGTAATCAATAATGTTTTTAATGGCTTGGATGTTTATGGGTCTTTGAATTACAAATTCTTGTAATGTCAGGCACAATATTAGAAAACTGAATTCTTATACCAGAATTTCTAATTTTTTAATGGAACACTTATTGGCCTTCTATGGAGCACTAGTATCCAGTGGAACATAGTTTAGGAAACGCTGGTCTATATCATGACCTAGGCCCATGATGGCGAATCTTGGCACTCCAGGTGTTCTTGGACTTCAATTCCCAAAGCCCAAGTCTCTGTGAACCCACACAAATGGGTTTACTGCGCGTGCACACAGTAAACCCATCTGTGTGGATTCAAAGACTTAGGCTTCTGGGAATTTAAGTCCAAGAACACCTGGAGTGCCAAGGTTAGCAATCATTGAGTCCTAGGCTGATGTGAGCACTAGTGAAGCTCAAACCCTAAAGAATCAAACCCTGGGCCATTCAATCCACAGCCACCCTGAGCAGCCTCCATGAAGTGCTTTCAAAGTAACACTCACTGTGAGGAGAGTGAAGGGTTCTCCCAGTAGAGGACACGATAGGCTGCCTCACAGCCACCACACAGCCGGCTTAGGAGAGCCTCTAGCTGGATCAAGCTATGAAAGAGATAACAACAGCACTGAATGAGTTCTTGAGTGCCCCCACACTCACTAATGCTACAACCACATTAACAATCTGTGCTCCTAATGCTTCAGCACAAATGGTGAGTATTTATTCCTCCACCATCTCATCTAGTCTAAAGCATTCTCAAACAGAAGCCAAGGTCAGGGCAGATTTGAGCTTGGAAAAAGGTTCCCTTCTCCAAACAGAACACGGTTAGGACTAGTGATACTATCAAAAGTTGAACATCAATTGGTTCTAGGTAGCTTGTGAAGCTTGAATGCACCAAAAAAACAAAGCATACATCCGTGATGGCGAACCTTGGCACACCAGATGTTCTTAAACTTCAATTCCCAGAAGCCCAAGCACCCTGTGAATCCACACGAATGGATTTACTGCGATTCATCCGGCGCGCGCTGCCCTCGTCGCTCCCGGAAGCGGAAGTAAAACGCGCCCATACGGATTCACAGGGTGCTTCAGCTTCTGGAAATTGAAGTCCAAGAACATCTGGAGTGCCAAGATTCGCCATCACGGGCATACATGGTAACAGACAATCAGAGAGGGGGGACTCATGACATTTGATGTTATGACACACTGGAATTCCCTTTGATACAGCCCAATGACATCCAAGATCACCTGTCAAGATAATCTTTCAAACATTTAAAGATAAAGTTGAAAGCTATCCGTTATCCAGCTTTATAACACTGGATTCATAACTTGATGAACAAACCATACGTTTAAATGAGGCCTCTGTACCTGTCACCTGGAGGTCTACAAGAACTTCCCATCACTGGAAGCTTCAAGCAGGCATAACTGGATGCAGGAAGCAGTTGTATAAGAGCCAGCATGATTCACCAGAAAGTGCTGGACTCTGGAGTTCAAAGCCCCACTGGACCATGAGTCTCATTATTTGTTTTACCTGCATCCTGCTCTCTAACCTCCAATGAGTTTATGGTGGGACACATGGTTCTCATTTCATTCTCACGACAACCTTATGAAGTAAGGCACACTGAGAGTGATCTCCATAACACTGTGCATACTTGAATCTGGATTTCACCAGTTCAGCACTCATAGGCCCTATACAAAGGGTTCCCAACCTAAGGCCCACGGGCTGGATCTGGCCCACAGCACCATTTCACCTTTGAAGCTGTTGGGACAAAATGGCCACCCCCATCGTGCAGGCAGGGCACAATGGCTGTCCGGCCCTCAAAGCTGACTGAGAGAGCATGACCCGGCCCCAGGCTTGAAAAGGTTGGGAACCTCTGCCCTACACCACCCTGGCTCTCAGTAGACCATGTTGGGGAGGTCTCTACTGTAGGAACAAACTCCTTCAGTATAAACTGGAATTACCATCAAGAGCCGTTGCGAGTTATAACACTGCAATCACATACATGTGGTAAACGTCTCCCTTGCTCGAGCGCCAGTCATGTCTAACTCTAGGGTTCAGTGCTCATCTTCATTTACAGCCAAGAGCCAGCACTGTCTGCATCTGCAGATGTTTCCGTGGTCATGTGGCAGGCATGACTAGATGCAGAATGCTGTTACCTTTCCTGCCTTATTTATCTACTTGCAATTTTCTTCCTTTCAAACTGCTAGTCTGTGACAGATGATGGCAGCTCACTCCACTGCGCAGAATTTGGGTCTTGAACTGCTGGCCTGCCAACCTTCCATTTGTCAATCTCAGCGTCTTAACCATTAAGCCACTGCGGCCCCTTCTACTTAGAAGTGTCCCACAGAATCCAGTTAATCCCTGGCAAACGTGTAAAACATTGTGTATAAAGTACAGTACTCTTTAAAACACTGTGCTTTCACAGAAAGGCATAACATTTATTAATCACTGTATTTTAGAAATAGGCTAAAATAAATGGTTTTGAAATATTTCATGCAAAATATGGGAGGAAAATGCATTTTTATACTGAATCTTTCACACACACAAACAAGGAGATAATCCCAGCAGCTGGGGCGATTTAGGCCCTTATCTAAGAAAGGCTTCCTTTCTGGCAATATCAGCAAAAGCATGCAAGTTTAAAGGCAAGGCAAACAGCCTGTCTATGGGTACAGTCTGATGGATAAGAACATAAGAACATAAGAACAGCCTTGCTGGAACAGGCCACAGCCCATCCAGTCCAGCATTCTGTCTCACACAGTGGCTCACCATTTCCTTCAGGGTATTCCCAAGGAGATGCCTTCACCTGCTTAGGATTCCCTGGAAATGGCATTGAGAGATATCCTGCCTATCTCTCCAACCCGGAGGTTGTCCTTAGGTAGCCATAATTATAGCCATTGATACCCTTGTCCTCCATGAACTTGTCTAATCCTTTCTTAAAGCTGTCAAGTCTGACAGCTGTCACCACTTCTTCTGGCAGGGAGTTCCATAGACCAGTAATCCTCTGGGTGAAAAAGTACTTTCTCTTATTTGTTTGAGAACTAGTACCCAAAAGTTTCATGGAGTGTCCCCTAGTTCTAGTGTTGTGCGATAGGGAAAACAGTTTTTCCTTATCTACTTTGTCCACACCGTGCATGATTTTATAAACTTCAATCAGGTCACCTCTTAGACGCCGTCGTTCAAGAGTGAAAAGGCCCAACCGTTGCAGCCTCAGATGGTAAGGAAGGTGTTCCAGTCCCCTAATCATTTTGGTTGCCCTCCTCTGTACTTTCTCCAACTCCATATATCCTTCTGGAGGTATGGCGACCAGAACTGTACACAATATTCCAGATGGGGCCTCACCATAGATTTATAAAGAGGCAAAATGACACTTGCTGGCTTATTTTCTATACCCTTCCTAATGATCCCTAACATTGAGTTTGCTTTTTTCACTGCTGAGGCACACTGGGTTGACATCTTCATTGAGCTGTCCACCAGGACACCAAGGTCCCTTTCCTGGTTTGTCGCAGAGAGTTCAGACCCCATCAGTTTATAAATGTAATTGGGGTTTTTTGCCCCAACATGCATCACTCTGCACTTACTGATGTTGAAGCTCATTTGCCACTGTTTTGCCCACTCCCCCAGTGTCAAGAGATCCCTCTGGAGCTCTTCACAATCTCTCACAGTTTTCACTACCCTGTATAATTTAGTGTCATCAGCAAATTTGGCTACCTTGCTTTTTACTCCTACCTCTAGATCATTTATGAAGAGGTTGAAAAGCAAGGGTCCCAGTACTGAACCTTGGGGGACCCCACTCTTTACTTCCCTCCACTTGGAGAAGTGTCCATTTAGTGCTACCCTCTGTTTCCTGTCCCTTAGCCAGTTGCTGATCCAGGACAAGACCTGTCCCTTTATTCCATGACTGGTAAGTTTATTCAAGAGCCTTTGGTGTGGGACCTTGTCAAAAGCCTTCTGAAAGTCCAGATAAACAATGTCAACTGGATCCCCCTTATCCACATGCTTGTTGACACTCTCAAAAAATTCCAACAGATTAGTGAGGCATGATTTGCCCTTGTAAAAGTCATGTTGGCTCTCCTTTAGCAGCGCCTTCTCTTCAATGTACCTATTAATTCTATCTTTTAGGATGGTTTCCATCACTTTACCTGGGACACATGTCAAACTGACAGGTCGGTAATTCCCTGGATCACCCCTGGATCCTTTTTTGAAAATTGGTGTTACATTCGCTACCTTCCAGTCATCAGGCACAAAGCCTGATTTGAGGGAAAGATTATATATTTTGGCTAGGAGATCAGCAATTTCGTCTTTAAGTTCCCTGAGAACTCGTGGATGGATGCCATCTGGTCCTGGTGATTTGTTAGTGTTTAGCTTAACAAGACATGCAAGGACCTCCTCCCTGGTTATTTCTATCTTGCTTAATTCTTCGGTTTCCCTCCCTACGAAGATAGGCTCTGTTTTGGGCATGTGGTCTCTGTCTTCTTCAGTGAATACTGAAGCAAAGAATTCATTGAGTCTCTCTGCAATCTCTGTTTCCTCTTTAATAACCCCTTGCCTTCCATTGTCATCTAATGGTCCAATGGCCTTCCTAGTTGGGTTCTTACTTCTAATGTACTTAAAGAAGTCTTTGTTATTTCTCTGAGTATTTTTAGCTATACGCTCCTCAAAGTCTTGCTTTGCTTTCCTGATTGTTGCCTTGCATTTGTTCTGCCAGAATTTATGTTCCTGCCTGCTGTCCTCATTCGGACAAGCCTTCCATCTTCTAAATGAGCTTTTCTTGCTCTTGATCACTTCCCGAACAGCTCCTGTAAGCCACATTGGAGTCCTCTTGGACCTGGCAGTGCCCTTTTTCCTTTTGGGTATGCATTCCAATTGGGCCTCTGTTATTGTTTTTGTAAACAACCTCCATGCCTCTTGGAGTGTTTGGACTCTCTCAATTTTCCCTTTCAGTTTCTTTTTTACTAGTTTCCTCATCTTTGGGAAATTTCCTTTTTGAAAATTTAAGGTCTCTGTTTTAGATTTTATCAGTGACTTGCAGTCTATGATCAAGTTAAACATAATTGAACTGTGGTCACTGTTCCCTATTGGATCAGTCACATTAACATCTTGCACCAGATCCTGAGTATTACTCAGGATCAAGTCAAGGATTCTTGTACCTCTAGTTGGGTCTTCAACCATCTGTCCCAGGGAACAATCATTTAGCATATCTAGGAACTTTATCTCTTTATCATGTGCTGAACAACAGTTCACCCAGTCTATGTGAGGGTAATTGAAGTCCCCCATTATAACCAGGCTTCCCTTCCTGGATGCCTCCTTTACAACATTCTCCAACTGCCAGTCTCCCTCAAGAGTTTGGGTCGGAGGCCGATAGTATATGCCTACTGTTAGACCATCCTTGTGGCCTGGTACTCTTACCCACAGAGCTTCTAATGGTGACTCTAAATCACCTAGATATTCCAATTCATACGATTTTATCACTTCTTTGACATACAAGGCTACACCACCTCCTGTTTGCCCCTTCCTATCCTTCCTGTACAGTTTGTAGCCTGGGATAACTGTATCCCATTGGTTATCATCCGTCCACCAGGTTTCAGTGATACCAATAATATCAATATTCTTATCTATTGCTAAGTATTCCAGCTCCCCTATTTTGTTCCGGAGGCTTCTGGCATTTGTATACAAGCATTTATATATGCTTTCCTGATACAGTCTTTTGAATCCAGTTGCATTGTTAGACTGCCTCTTGCATCCTTCTGCTAGAGTGTTGGTGACTAGCTCCTTGCTCTGCTCAGTAAATTTTGCATCCTCCTCACTACTCAAGTACACACTTTCCCGAACCGGATGCTGCCCAGCTCCTGTCGGCTTTCCCCCAGTTAGCAGTTTAAAAGCTGCTCTGCAGCCTTTTTGATGTTGAGTGCCAGCAATCTGGTCCCATCATGGTTTAAATGCAACCCATCCCTCCTGAACAGATTTGGCTTGTCCCAAAATGTTCTCCAGTTCCTGGCAAATCTGAAGCCCTCCTCTCGACACCACCGCCTCATCCACGCATTGAGGCTTCTGAGCTCTGCCTGCCTGGTAGGTCCTGCGCGAGGGACAGGCAGCACTTCTGAAAATGCTACCTTGGAAGTCCGGGACTTCAATCTTCTTCCTAAACTGTACTAGAACAGAAGTAAGGATAAACTGTACTAGAACAGAAGTAAGAGGAGACTAGGTGAAGCCTGTGTTAGTGTGGCAACAGAGATTTAGAATAAAAAGAAAAAGACCCAAGGGCAAGTAGAAAAAAGAAGTAGCAGAGATATAGCATGAACTTGGACCTCGACTGTATTATTATTATTATTATTATTATTATTATTATTATTATTATTATTATTATTATTATTATTATTATTATTATTATTATTATTATTATTATTATTATTATTATTATTATTATTATTATTATTAATCTGCCCAGGTCATGAGGCTATTTCAGACAGAGAGAAGTAATCAGAAAGCCACCAATATGGTGCAACATAGACATGGGGAATTCTTGTTTAGTTCAGCATGAAGGAACATAATTTCTTTATGGATGTCTCCTCTATAGCAACTGTTTTCAAAAACTCACATGGCAATAGAAGCAAAAACTAGCCAGCTTTTTGGGGAGTCAGTGCTTTGAGAGGTTTTTATAATAATGGCATGCATTCGGAACTATTACGGGATTGAACGAAAGCTCAGCAGAAGTACCCTGGAAGGAGGATTTACAAGAAATTTGGCTGCAATAGTATGGAGGAGGCGTGTCCATTAGGGCAAACAGAATGCTACCCAACCTTAAGTCCAGGTTACCCCTAGCCCCATGATGGCAAACCTTGCCACTCCAGATGTTCTTGGACTTCAATTCCCAGAAACCCAAGCACCCTATGAATCCACACGAAGGGGTTTACTGCGATTCATCCAGTCCGCGCTGCCCTCGTCGCTCCTGGAAGCAGAAGTAAAATGCGCCCGGACAGTTAAGGCTCTTCCAGGTTAACCCTTCCTCCGTACAGGCACATTTTACTTCCAGCTTCCGGGAACGACAAGAGCAGCGTGGGCTGGATGAATCGCAGTAAACCCATTCGTGCTTGGGCTTCTGGGAACTGAAGTCCAAGAACATCTGGAGTGCCAAGGTTCGCCATCACAGCCCTAGCCAGTCCACTCCTGCCTGCCTCACCAGAAGCAAAGGGCCAGAGCCCTGTTCCCCTGCTATGTGTACATGACTGTCAGCCTGCACCTCTGCATGCCTGCCTGCCTGTGCACGTGTACTTTTGCTCTTGACCCTGCCGTTGTCCTTTTCCTCATCCATTCATGTTTTACTTTCCATATCACCAAACAAAAGGAGGAGGAGCCACCACAGCAATAACTTCTTTTTCTTCTTTTGTGTCCTGATCAAACCCTGAACTGACAAAATGAAGCCATTTTCTTGGCTTTGTGATTGGCCAAATGTAAGTCCTCATCGGTGCATGTTTCTTGTAGTAACCAGCAGGCCAGTAAATGAGCTGGATTCTGTATCTCTCCACATTCACAAGGCATGTTGTTGTCCGCCAGCAGCCTCCACTTGAGCATGGCGGTCTTGCATTTAGGCCCTCCAACCCTCAGCCTATTCAGAGTCCTCCAAGTGACATCAGGGAGGTTGAGTTTCTCAGCTATATCCTCCTTTAATGTTGTTCCTTGTTCAGTGAGCTCCTTCCTCCATCTTCTAATTTGGTTTTGCCCTTGTAACCCTCAAAAAATGTTTGTTCTTGCCATAAAGCTCTTCCTGGATCTGAGCTGGCAGACTTGAGGCTCATATCCGGCTGTCGAGGGTCCTTCTCTTGCTTAGTTCTCTCGGCAGCTGCTGCTACTTCTCTTCTGATCTTAGGTGGAGTGATACCAACAAGATGATATACTGTATTTTCTCAACTAGTGTAGGTTTGAGATATCCTGTCACTATGGGCATGGCTTTATTTACACTAATAACTAATAATTACGGTCAGAGAACTGGTGCCTATACGACAATAATTCCTGATGACCATTTCTCTGCTACCTTTATATGCTATTTGTAAGAATATGAAACTATAATCGAAACATAAAATCAAATAAATTAAAATCACATCAGTAAAAAGCAAGATGCAAATAGCACCCGCTATTTGGGACTGCAGTGGCTCAAGTGGTTAAGATGCTGACTGGGAGGCAGAAGGTCAGCAGTTCGATTCCCGAGTACTACAGGACGGAATGAGCTCCCGTCGTCTGTCCCAGCTCCTGCCAACATAACAGTTCGAAAGCAAGAAATTGCAAGTAGATAAATTGGGACCACTTCGGTGGGAAGGTAACAGTGTTACGTGCGCTCCGGTGTCTAGTCATGCCTGCCACATGACCACGGAAATGTCTGCAGAAGCATACAGCGCTGGCTCTTCGGCTTTGAAACAGAGATGAGCACTAAACCCTAGAGTTGGATATGACTGGCTTTCGAGCAAGGGAAACCTTTACGTATTAAAATCTATTTCCATAGGACTAGATTTAGTTGAAAATAGGGGCACACAGAAAGAGCCTCCTAGAAGATTCTGATATTTTGAACCACAATCGGGTGTACCCTGGTAACGGCAACTTTGTGTTGCCGGCTAATCTTCCTCACACTAGGTCAGGCAAAAGAAACTACAGAATGAACTCACCAAAGGTGCCTTCATTCTGGCAGTTTCACATCTGGCCTGGACACAGAAGAAGTTGTTGAAAATATACTAGCCCAACTAAAAAATGGTTTTCCTTGCTAAAAGTACATCAGCAATGGTGCTAGCATGACCTTTCTTAGCAGGGACTGTTAGAGGAAAACTGGCCAAATTGTGATCCTCCAAAATTTGTTGGTCTTTCACTCACGGGATTCCTTAATCCTAGCTACGCTGACTGGTTTGGAAGGAGTCAGAGCTTGAAGTAAAATAACATCCTGAAGGCCACATTTTTGCTCACTCGGTTCTATAGTCTGGGGACAGCCAGCAAAGCTCATTCTCACATTCCCATCAAATAAACCTCAGGCGGTAGTGAAACATAGAGCAGGGGTTCTCCCTAGAGAAGCTTACAATTCAGGCCAATTTTGGTGGGAAAATATAGTGAATGGGTGCCAAACCATGTAGGATTTTACAGAATTGGCCCTGGAAATCGAATGATACTGATGCAACAAGAAAATCATATTTTCCCTATAACCAGCCCTGGTTAAGGGTCTAGCTGCAGCTATCTATCTATCTATCTATCTATCTATTTGGCCGCCTTTCTCGCCTCGGCAGCCCACAACATTGGATTAAAACCCCATCCCCCATGCAATTAAAACCAATTATTAAAACTATCTGAAACAAATAAAACATCCCTAAAAACATCCCTAATACTGTTAAAAGAGGGGCACCTCCTAGGCAGGGGAATAAACACCAGACAGGGCTAAGTAAGCCAGCAGAGTTGGGTTGTAGTGCTAGATGCACCCCACACCTTTGGGCAAAGCCATGTTTTTAAAGCCTTCCTGAAGGGGGTTAACTCCGCCTGGAGGCACGGTTCTGGTGGACCAGATGAAGTTTCTAAATGCTTTCTTCAAGGGCAGCCCCATACAATGCATTAGTGTAGCCTGGAGATCAGTGGAGCTTAGCCAGGTCACGTAATGTGTTTAGATATTACTGTGATTTTAAGTTCTTACAAGCTGTCCTGAGCAGCTTATTCAGGCTACTAGAAAGGCAGGAAAGAAATATTTTAACAAATTAAATATATGCGTACCAAAATTGCCTTCAAGACCACTAGACCCAGTTTTAAATTTTTGGACTGAGTCTATATTTTCTACAGAAAAGAAATTAGGTTTTTAGCTCATTCAGCCACACATCAAAACAAATGATATATAGATGACAATGTTTTCAACAGCTACTGCAAAAATGGCTATTAGTGTGGTAAATACTAGATGGGGAAGAACGAGGATTTGTTATGGCTTTTGCCTATCAGCAACAATACTCAAAATAGGTTCATTCCTAAAGTTATATCTCTCAAATAAAGCATCTTCTTGGTCCAATAATGATGTAGTAAGTGATTTTGGCTCAGAATAGATCCCAAATGAACAGGAAATATACCCACAAATTCCTCATTTGTACATTCACAATGAAGTCATATCTGTTAATAAAACCTTAAAAATATCAAAAACTGTAACAAGGTCAAGCACTGTACCAATCGGAAGTCCTACTCATAGTTTATAAATGTTCTAAATCTGAAGTAAAAGTTATATTCAGTTACAAATCAATATGCTTTAATAGATCTACTGAACAGTGAGAACATGCTTTTTTTTTGGGGGGGGGATGTACTGTACAAACAGAAAAGCTGATTAAAACCAATGATTTTAAAATAAGACTTCTTGCTCAGTGATTGAAATTGATCCACTGTTCTGAGATGAGGATGCACACTTTTGAAAGTGGAAAGCAGAGTCATGTAACAGCAACTAAGAATCTTGCGGTATCTAAAAAGCTGGGGGGAGGGAATAGGATGATGAATGGAATTCCTAGATTAAAGTGTACTTCGTCAGGAGTTTTAAATGTTTTCCAAAGAAAACTCAGATTTACAGATATAGAGAAAGAGAGAGGAGAAGACTGAACATCAGTAAATTACCATGTGCTACACATTCTGGAAAGCATTTCAGAATCCTGATGAAGTGGGCTACACTCCATGAAAGCTCATGCTGTAGGGTAGTCATTACTTTTTAAGATGCCACAAGAAAAAAGCTGTTCTACAAGAAACTAACACAGCTATCCCTTTGGAAATTGCAAACGCAGTACATAAACTCATAACCACAATGAACAAGGATGTGCAATGCCCTCCAGTGACTGAACTGAAACAATGCGGAATTCTTATTCCCCTCTGGCTGTGTTGAATCAAGTGGCATAAGACAAGATGGTTAGGAACTATGATGTCATACTGGCTGGCCTCAAATAGATCCCTGACTTTCCCCACTTGAGGTTTGAGGCACATAAACCTGCACACCATTACTTGGCAACTTCTGCATCTCCTTCATTTCACCATGAGACATAATATTTCAAGCTGGTCAAAAATGGCAAACTGGCCATCGAAACGAGGCAGCGGAAGTCACCGTAGGTAAAGCTTTGGAAATGGTGGAAACTGACACCAAATATCAAGTTGGTGCAGGTCCCCAAACTGCTTTCATAAACTGAACTATCCCTACCACACAGCCGTTAGAATAGATCATATTTTTTTGCATTGGAAACATATAGCAAAAAGACAAGAAAAGCTGCCAAAAAATCAATTCAGAAATTTCACAGAATAAAGGAATGAAAAGAGAGGGACACAGCTGTTGGCTCTTGTACCGAATGCATTCAAAGCAACTGAAAGAACAGCTAATGTGGGCCGCCTATGGGACTTCTCAGTTGCATGCTAAGTTCCGGCCACTGAGTAACATTCCAGAATATTATACAAGAAGTATCCAGCCACCTGTGTTTTTTCCCCCCAAAAGCACTTACAAGATTTTCACTTCTGCCACAGCCTCATTTCGAGAAAGCTGAACTTTCTTCACATCCTCACGCCGTACACTGTGGTACCTACGGCGTGCCAGCTCTTCTTCCGTCAGGCGGATGCGACATGTTTCTTGTAGGTAACCCAGCATAGCGGGGACCACAATCAGTAAGATAAGCAGCCCGTACCAAGCAGCTGGAGTGAGAGGTAGAAAGAAAATAGTTTATTAGGCCAACACATTGAAAGTCTAATCACCAACCAGTTGTATCACTATGACCCAGCTCAAATGATCTCTTCCAAGCGGAACTATCTGCCTGACAATTGTGCTCTTCTCCCTTATTTTCACCATAATCATATTAGAACTGCTGAGCTACAAAGTACCCTATGGATCACCAAGTCCACCCTCCGTCAAGGAGGCAATGAGGAATCAAACTCATAACCTTTAGCCCTGCAATCAGATACTTAAGGTACTGAGCTATCCAAAAATGTAAATAACTTCCAGCTAACCCTTATACCTTGCCTCCAGAAAATTCCTATTCCATTCTCCACCCACCAGCTCCACTGGTTCATTCTCTCCAGCCACCTCAGACATATGTAGAAAGAAGTACATGTATATCACTCTTTCAATTTATTTGTATGTATATCCAACAACTCTCACCTTCACTCAGGGTCAGTAGTAGAAAGTTGAGCCCCAGACAAGTCACAAGGGAGCAAAGAGGCAACTGCCAGCTGTGAAACAGAAACAACCAAAGGATCCTTTAGCTGCACAAAGGTGGCATCAACATAAAAGTGGTGGAGATGCAAGAAAGGAATTAATATTACAACTATGAGGAGACAAGCAAAGGGGAGTGGCCTGTCAGGATGGAAATCAAATCCAAAAGAGCACATCACAATTTGGTTAGCCACCAGCCCTGTACTTAAGACCAAACAATAGCTCGGTCTACCTGTAATTTCCAGTAAAGGGGATGACCACTGTTTGGGGATTGCAGTGGCTCAAGTGGTTAAGACACTGACTGGAAGGCAGCAGGTCAGCAGTTCAATATCCAAATACTGCAGGACGGAATGAGCTCCCATCTCTGTCCCAGCTCCTACCAACGTAGCAGTTCAAAAGCAAGAAATTGCAAGTAGATAAATAGGGAACACTTCGGTGGGAAGGTAAACATCGTTCCGTGCACTTCAGTGTTGAGGAATGCCTGCCACATGACCACAGAAACATCTGCAGACGCAGACAGTGCTGACTCTTCAGGTATAAACAGAGATAAGCACTGAAGCCTAGAGTCAGATATGACTGGATTTCGAGCAAGGGTGACCTTTACGTTTTCTATTCGCTGTCTGAAGGAAGTAGTAGATCAGAAGGGTTCGAATTCTCCCCTTCGCATAACAGGAAATGTAGTCAAGGCAAAGAGCCTACAGTCTTAAAGCATGATAATAGTAAATAAAGGTTCTTCCCTAACAATTCATCCCCATCCCCAAATGTCATAGGGAACATCCACCTGAGGAGAAACCATATTCCTTCAGCAACATCTTGCAGTGGTTCCAAATACAACTCCAACTTCTTATATGATACAACTAGATTGAAGAGGTCCAACGGAGGGGGCTTGGTGGGTGAAGAAGGAATGGGCTTTGTATCCGGTGCTGTTGGGCTATCCAGCCCATTCCCTATGTTTGCTCCTCCTTCACGCTCTGACACCTGCATACTGTAGATATGAAGCACATTAGTTGCAAAAAAAAACACCAAGTGAAAGAAATAAAAGAATTATCTTCCCACCCTGTGTCTGAAGAAAACAAAAAATGAGATACCCACAACAAATAGGCCCAAGATCCTAGACGACAGAGTCCAAAATGTCAATGTAATGCTTGGGTTGATTAGCGTGGAAAGTTCTTTGCACTCACAAACCCGTGCTTGAATCTCTACTCATAAACATGCACTGGGGTTGAGGACAGAAGAGAACCCACCATCCTACCCTTCTTTAATCATGATGACAAGAGCTAACCAGCCTACCTTAAGTGGCCCCCTCAGCTCACGCCGTCAAAGAATGCAGGGTATATCTGGAGGGGGGGAGGGTTTTTTAAACCACAGTCTGCATCTTAAGTCTGATATGGCAACCCCACCATCTGGACCTAGACAAAGCAAGCAAGGAGCAAGAGAAGACGCTCAAGTCTACAAAGTCAAACAACAGGGAGGGAGAGAAGAAGTATCTCACTCTGATAAAAGGGCCGTGAAACAGGCAGCCTCCACCACTCCATCCTCCATTGCAAAGGCTCCTGTGCCTTTAAATCACTTGGCATCAAGACTTTCATCAGGCAAAGCTTGCCCTATCAATACCCCCTAGATGTGGGGAAACGTGGGGCTACAGTGACTTAGTGGTTAAGATGCTCAACTTGATGAGTGGCAGGTCGGCAGTTCAGCAGTTTGAGAACCGGGTGCCACGCGATGGAATGTGTTGCTGTCATCAGTCCCAACTCCTGCCAACCTAGCAGTTAAAAAGCAAGAGATTGCAAGTAGATAAATAGGTACCGCTTCAGCGGGTATCTAGTCACGCCTGCCACATGACCACGGAAACGTCTGCAGACGCAGATGGCACTGGCTCTTTGGCTGTAACGAAGATGAACACTAGATCCTAGAGTTGGATACAACTGGGTTTTGAGCATGGGTGACCTTTACTTTTACTAGATTTGGGGTGTGTGTAAAATTCACCTGATGAATTTCTGCCTGGCAGGCAGTTAATGGCACAGGCACGCCTTCCCGGGAGAACAAGAACGAGAACTCTCCAATCAAACCAGGAGGCTCGAGGTCTCCGACGGCGAGGACATTCCATGGAGGATTTTCCCGCTCCCCAATCTGTACCCACTATCCCCACGATGGCGAACCTTGGCACTCCAGATGTTCTTGGACTTCAAATCCCAGAAGCCCAAGCCCCCTGTGAATCCACACGAATGGATTTACTGCGATTCATCCGCCCCGCGCTGCCCTCGTCGCTCCCGGAAGTGGAAGTAAAACACGCCCATACTGTGGAAGGTTTAAACCGGAAGAGCCTTAACCGTGCAGGCGCGTTTTACTTCCACTTCCGGGAGCGACGAGGTCAGCACGGGCAGGATGAATCGCAGTAAGCCCCCTTCGTGTAGATTCACAGGGGGGCTTGGGCTTCTGGGAATTGAAGTCCAAGAACATCTGGGGTGCCAAGGTTCGCCATCAAGGCACTATCCCAAAGCAAGGAGAAAGGGCGGAGCCTCCGCCCTGTCAATCTCGAACTTACCCGCCTCCTCTCCCCGAGTCGCCGCCGTCTTCTTCGCAGCTGCTGCTAATAGACCTCCAGCGAAAGCCCCCCCCCGCGGCGCCCAACCTCCCCTGAGCAGAGCAGAGCAGAGCGCAGCAGGAGGAGAGACGAGGCTGCTTCGGCTTTACCCACCTGAGCCCGAGAACCAATCAAAAGCGTAGGAAGCCGGAAAACGCCTCCTGCTATTGGTCAAGAACGGGCCGCCGTCGGCCTATAAGAGACTGCCTTCCTGCTTCGTTCCGCTTTTGTTCTGTTTACATGGAGGTGTGGGTGGTGGGTCTCAGGTGCCTTGTCGGCTGCCTTCAGGCTCGGGACGGGAGGCGAGAGTCGCTTCTCCCATCCCAGGGCGGAGGGGTGGAGGAACAGCTCGCCTCCCTGCATCAATCATTGCCAAAGCCAAGCAAGTGGCTTCATTTTTGGCAGTCCAGAGTTTGATCGGGACACGAAAGAAGAAGAATGCTATTAGCCCTTTCTCAGCACTACTGTTAGCCAAAGTGTTCTTGTCCTGGCAGCTCCTTTAAAACCCATCAGCGGAGATGTGTGAAGATTCATGCAGAAAACATCCAAAAAAATATTAATTAAGAATTCACTGCTTTCATACTTTCGTGTCCCAATCAAACCCTCGACTGTCAAAATGAAGCCCCCTTCTTGGCTTTGTCGTTGGCCAAAATTAAGTCCTCGTTGCTGCATGTTTCTGACAGTAATTGGCAGGCTAGTAAATGAGCCAGATTTTGTATCTCTCCACATTCACATTCATTGAAACAGAGATGAGCACTGAACCCTAGAGTCGGATACGACTGGCTTTCAAGCAAGGGAAACCTACATTCACACAGTGTACAGTAAAACCCCTACTTACGCAAAAAAAAAAGTCTTCCTTTTTTATGTAGGCAGATTGATTGCACACACAGCCAGCAGGCGGGCCAAACACTTCTTTATTGTTGCATGGTCAATCTGTACATAACCAAATATAGGCGACGCAGCTCCTTATATATCATGCACTGCATTTGAATTTCCCCCCAAAGGCACTCATTGGTTGCCGTAGCAGTGACGTCACTAGGGACGTACTGGGTACCTTCCTAAGGTTCGCCTAACCTGACTAAAGTTTATTGCATACCTTCCTAAGGATCACCTATAGCGGGGAGGTTTCCTGCGCTAGTTGCTGAGTGGGTGATTGGGGTCGCATGGGCTGAGCTTCCTCAGCTGCGCTATGGCTGACAGCTGAGTTGCGTGTGGTGACTGATGATTAACTTGCATACACAACACCTTTTATGTTTGCAGATTGATACGCAGTAGCCAGCAGTCAGGAGGGCAAACACATCTTTATTGGAATGTAGTCAATCTGAACATGAGGTAATGGCGGAGCAATGCTCCTTATATACAATAGGTAATGATTCAAACCTGGCGCAGAGCCACATGATTGGTCAGTACAGGTAAACAGCCAGGTGATAACACTTGATTGGATAATGAGAAACAATAACTACAGCTACGGTGGGAAGCAAGTCCCGTGATATTTACACAAGAGGAGTATTTACACAAGGGGAAAAGGAAGGGAAAATGGAGGATCGTCAGATCCAATTTCAATCACATTTCACTTGTGTTACATGTCCGATTTCAATCGCATTTCACTCGAGTTACATACTGTTGCGAATATCTGCCGCTAGGCGGCGCTTAGGTCCCGGAGGAGACTAATCAATGAGCAATACGAGGCAAGGAGTCAGGATCAGATCAGTGCTTTATTGGAAAATACACACACCTTTTATAGGTCAGAAGGCAGGTAGAAAAAACCGTCACCAGTGATTCAATCAAGTTACCTGTTTACTCAGGTTAATTGGGAAAACTCTTCAGGGGAAGTTAATTATGACAGGTAAACATTGACAGGGGAAGCCCTATTGTTTCGGGCTTACCGGCTGGGCAAACATGGTCCCTGTTTGCGCCCGAGATTAGCGCCAAGCCAGGGGGAAGAATGTTTACCTAATTATACACAGGAGATGCAGGAGATAGCGTTCTGCCTGTCTGGCAGAGCCGCTGGTCAGGTCACGTTAATTGGGTGAATCAAACCCTATAGCCCTATAATTTATTCACCCCCCTTGATATGGCTGCCCACAGAAGCCACCGCCAGGAGCCTTCTCACCCAAGCGGCTTCTGCCTGGCCGTCCCATGCCCAAAGGGGCACGGGGAAACCATATCTCCCCTTACTTATTTATATTAAGAACCTGACCAGCGACCCTGCGCAGAAGCGGCACCAGCTGTTGGTCTGGAATGACGTCACGGGGTTTCCTTCTCCGGCGGCATCTTGAGATTAGTGGGGGAATACATTGAGCAAGACAACAGACTGTAATGCCTAGTATGACTACCCCCACCACTACCTTGATTACCGTCTGAAGCCACCCCCATGGGATCCACGACCACATCCACTTCCATAGTGAGCTCCACCAAGCCCCCCATGCCGAGCCCTCGGTGATGCCAGCCACTATGGAGTGAAGATCTGCGATCTGTCTTTGAATCTTACGAGAGTTGTCCGTAAGATTAAAGCAGCACATACCATGAAAAGACTCGCAGCCCAAGTGGTGAAGCAGTAGGAGGTAGTCGATAGCCGCTCGATTATCGAGAATGGCATGGCGAAGTTCCACCTGCTCCTGATTGAGGAGCGCTATCGCTGAGGAGGTATGGTTGATGGCCTTTGCTAAACCGCAAGCCAAGCGACCAATCCTCTTTGCGTTGCCGACGGCTAAGCCTGGCACGCCAAAGACGCTGATTGCCAAGGAGAGATACTCGGCGGGTCTCATTACCCTAAAGCTGCTTTCACATGAGCTGTCTAACATGGTGGTGCGAGTGTGCCGTATGAGTGAAGGGACATTAGATACATTGGAAACATTAGGAACATTGGGGCTTGGGGCAATCATATCCTTAGTGGGGAGCAAGAGTGTCAACCGGCTAATACAGCAAATAGCATCTGACATATTGGCAGGAATGTAATTAAACGTATACTGGTTACAAGTGAAAAACCATCCAGATGGAAGGGTGATATGTGCATACATTGTGCCCATCGGCACTGGGTTATTACAAGTCCAATTGCCACTGCCCACGTTAAGGCAGCGGCGCCCAATTCGGCCAAGTCCGGAGCAACCGTGCATTCGCCCACAAGTAGAGTTCGGGCTGACCGCCACTCGGGGAGTATGGAGAGTGGCTGCATCAGCCGGCAAAGTCATGGTTAGCCGCATCTCCCATCGGGCGTATTCCGAGGAAGCTGATGGGATGTATGGGCTGAAGAGTCTCCTTACCAGCCAGTCCCCGTCCCGGGGATGCGCGCCTGGAGAGTGGCACACCGGGACAAGGCAGGTGCTGAGGATCGAGGCAGAACCGACGTCCTGTCTGAGGCAAAAATCGGACTGGTTGACAAGGCTTGCCAACCTTTCCCAAATGTTGTACTGCATGCGGGCAGAAAGGTCTCCGCCCGGCATCAAATCGCTGGCCTCCAGTGAGGCGGCCTGAACGCCTCCCCCCAGAAGCAGGGAAAGGATCAGGATGATGGTGACTGCCATGGAGTTGGCATGGATCTGGGCGAAAACTGCAACCACGAAGCTCTCTGGTGTCAGCTCCCTCTCCTCGCGCTGGATGGCATGCTGAGCATCATGGCAGAGGGTCTTGACCATCCCCCAGGTTATCTTCGGTGGTGTCGTCCGCGACCGCTGTCTCTCCCAGCGGGTCCCCTCGGTCAGAGTGAGGTCCTCCATCTCCGGGATCGGGCTCTGGTCGGTCTGTGTCCACGCCATGTGGTTCCAAGTAGGGCTTGACGCACCGAGCTGGAATCCAAACGACACCTGTAGGGGACATAACTGCAGCATACCCTCTTCCCCATGTTATGAGCGGCACCGGGCCCCTCCAAGAAGGGTCTGGTGGCACTCGGTACCGGACCATAGGTCGCGGGAGAGCTTCCGAACGGCGGAAATGCTTCTCCTGCGGCGTACAGTCCGAAAAAACATTAAGGTGATTGTAAGTGAACAATACCTTATTTAAGCAAAACTGTGCCTGTCCCTGTGATTTGGGGAGGGCTGGTGGCTCCCCCCTTTCTGTTTGTTTGTCAATGTAGGACTTTAGCGTCCGATTGACCCGTTCTACAATCGCCTGCCCTTGCGGATTGTAGGGAATCCCAAATGTATGCTTGATGTCCCATGTGGCCATGAAGGCGGCCAACTGCCTGGAGCAGTAGGACGGGGCGTTATCTGTTTTCACGTGCCGCGGCTTGCCCATCGCCGCGATGCAGGAAAGGAGGTGCTGCTCCACGTGGGAGGCAGTTTCCCCTTTCTGCGCTGTGGCCCAAACGAACTGGGAAAAAGTATCAATACACACATGCATGTATTGCCATCTACCAAACTGCGGCACATGCGTGACATCCATCTGCCACACCTGATTGGCCTCTGTCCCCCGTGGGTTGACCCCCCACGAGGGCCCCCCCGGCGCCCCTGCACAATGCTGACAAGAGCGGACTATGCCTTGGGCTTGGGAAAGTGGCAGATTGAACTGTCGGACGAGTGCTTTGGCATTTTGGTGGAAAAAGGCATGACTTTGGATCGGAGTAGTAAAAACACCCAAAACTGAACGTTGCTGAATTTCCTTTGCGGCCGCGTCCGCTCTGCTATTGCCCGCGGAAATCGGACCCGGTAGGTCTTGGTGACTTCGAATATGGGCAATATAGACCGGCTCCGTGCGGTTTCGCAAATGAAATTGAGCGGTGAGAAACAGGCTAAGCAAATTCTTGTCTATCGCGGGAGTGATGTAAGCTCCCGGTAGACTGTGCAGCAAATTCCTAACATACAGACTGTCAGTTATGATATTTAAACGTTCCTGGGCGAAGGTGCGCAAGGCAAGGTTCACGGCTGCCAACTCTGCCCGCTGAGCGGACTTCTGTGGAAGAGTTAGCAGCGTGCGCCAAGCTTCGCCCTCCTGCCAGGTCAGGACACCATATGTGTGACCTCCATCTGTGAAGACTGTTCTGGCCCCCTGAAGTGGGACCAGCGAGAGCAATTCGAACAAGCTGACTGTGCCTGTCTGTAGTGAAACGAGCCTAGGATCTTTGGGCAAATGGTACGCTAAGCTCCCAGTGAAGCCCTCCAAAGCTATCGGAAGCGAGTCACCTAGCTGCATTAACTGATGAATTTGTTCCTTGGTGAAAGGAACCACAATTTTGGCCAAATCATTTCCTGAAATGTCCCTAGCTCTCAGCCTGCCGTGGTAAATCACCGCGGAAACCAACTCTTGGGGCGGAACGATGTTCCGTGATGATGTGTTAGGCAAGTAGACCCACTCCACAATTTTCGCTCCCTTCTCTGAGTCTACGCCTAGCGCCCCGGTGAACATGGATCCTGACCGTACGATGTACAAATTCAGGATCGGGGCATATGGCCCCTGGGCGATCCTATCCACCCACCTCTGGCTGAGAACTTGGTTCACTCTCTCGAGCGCCAAGCGCGCGTCTCGAGAAATTTTTATCCGGTCTGCCGGCTGCTTACCTAAAGTCAGCAGCGAGAAGAGCGGTTTCAGAAGATCCGTATCCAATCGGAAATACGGTCTGGCCCAATTGATGTTTCCTAAAACTTGCTGTAACTCTACCAGGGTGACTGAGTCCTGTAAAGCTATCTGGGGTAAAACCGGTGCGGCAAAGGAACGGAGAAGCCGATGACCCAAGTATGAAAAGGGCTCGGTCTTCTGCACCTTTTCCGGGGCAATGAGTAAACCCTTGTCCCCCAGGCTGGCCTGGAGGTCAGAAAACACTGCGCTGCCGAGTTGCGGCAACGCTACTAAAATATCGTCCATGAAGTGACACACAATAGCTTTAGGGTAAAGGCTTCGGAACTTTGCCAGCGCATTGTGAACATAAATTTGGCACAGGGTGGGCGAATTGAGCATGCCCTGTGGCAAATATTTCCACGCGTAATGCTGCGTGGGCTCGCTGTGGTTCACAACCGGCACTGTAAAGGCGAACCTTTCCCGGTCCCGGGGGTCTAAGGGGATTGTATAAAAGCAATCCTTGAGATCTACAACTAAAATCTCCCACCCCTCGGGAATCATGTTAGGATTTGGGATGCCGCATTGAAGCGGACCCATCGGCTGAATGCATTTATTGATCTCTCTGAGATCATGGAGGAGTCGCCACTTCCCCGACTTCTTCTTAATCACAAAAACTGGCGAATTCCAGGGACTCGTGGACTGTTCTATGTGTCCTGCGTCTAGCTGTTCTTTGACTAGCTGCTTGAGGGCAACTAATTTCTCTCCCACTACCGGCCATTGTTCTACCCAGACCGGAGTATCGGTGAGCCATTTAAGTGGCAACGCCATTACCCGAAGGTAAGGGTGGCACCGTACTGCTGGAGAATGTCTCGCCCCCAAAGATTGACGTGCACGTCAAGAATGTGCGGCCGAATCACCGCCGTGCCGTCAGCCCTTGGGATTGTGACTTCTACCCACTCTCGGCTCCTAAACGCTTCCTGAACGCCACCTACCCCCCACACATCGGAGACCGGCTCAATGGCCCACTCCCTCGGCCACTGGCTTCTGCTTATCACGGTCACATCCGCTCCGGTATCGAGTAACCCTGAGAACACTCTTTTGTTCAAAAATACCTCGATAACGGGGCGCTGCTTCCACTCAATGTTGGTCTCCACTGTCGCTAAGACCTGGTATCCTTGCACTGCCTCACTCGCGCTCGAGCGGTCTGTTGAACCGGGCTCTGAGCTGTCACCGAGCCTTCTCGGGTTGCCTGCTGGCGAGTGACAAGGAACCATGATCAGTTGCGCTAGGGTGTCTCCCTTGTGAACTGTTTGGGGCAGGTGTGTCCAAAGTTGGACCTGGAGAACGCCTGAAAAATTCGAGTCAATGACTCCTGGAATTATGAAAATTCCGCGTGCTCCAGCTACACTACGGGGCAAAACTAAGCCTATAAAGCCTCTGGGTAGGGGTCCCATGTACTGAGAATCGACTAGATAGACTGTGCCTGGCAGATCGCATGTAACGTCCGCCTGGCAAGCCAATTCTAGCCCTGTGCTACCCTTGGGGCTGGCCTGTGCCCTAGTAATGTCTGGAATGTGCCTAGCACCTAGTCTAGTTCTGGGGAGTTCTGAATCTGGTTGAAGGAAGCCTCTGTTTGGACTGGGGCCAGAGACATGCCCGGATTCCGGTTTCCCGAACTCGGACAAAACCTGGCCCAATGATAGCCCTTTTTGCACTTCGGGCAGGGGGTGTTTGGAGCCTTGGGACGGCCGGACTTTTGTCCGCCTCCCTTGGATCGGCACTCCCTAGCGAAGTGACCGACCTTGCCACAAGCGTGACATGCCCCCTTGATCTTACCATTGCCCTGAGGTCTTTTCCCCCCCTGCACCGCTGCCGCTAGCAGACCCATCTTGTAAGAGTCTGTGCCAACGTCGGAACATGCTCGGATCATGTCCGTTAAGGTTATGTCAGGGCGATTGCCCAGGGACTGCAAGATTTTACGGCAGTCCAAGTTGGCGTTGTCCTTTGCTAGCTTGATCATGAGCTCTTGCTGGGCTTGCTCATTATCAATCTGCCTGCTAATTGCCTCCTCCAGGCGATTGATGAAGTCCATGTAGGGCTCCTGGGCTCCCTGCTTAATAGCGGTGTAATTTTTGGCCGTTTTGCCAGATGCCGGGACCTTGAAGTATGCCCTATAGGCAGCTTCGGCTGACATCTCTAGGGTGGCGAGAGGCAAGTTAATCTGAGCGTTGATGGGCTCAAAGGCACCTGAACCATATAGCTGGTCAGGAATTACCGCGCCTCCCATCCTAGCAGCCCTGGCCTGAGCCTCGAGCCGAAACTCGCTGTCCCAGATCATGTACTGGCTAGGGGTCAGCATCATCCTCATGACGGCTTTCCAGTCATGAGGAATCCACATGGTGGTCTCGCACACTTGCTGAAGCGTGCCCCTGGTAAAACGACTCTGGAGCCCTGTCTCTGAGATTGCCTTCCGTAAAGCCATGAGAAGCTTGTACGGGACTGGGGAATGTACTACCTGCTGTGCGCCCGTGAGCGCGTCCATTTCTAGACGGATTGGACAAATTTGCCTAAGTTCAGCTAGCTGTTCTGCTGACAATTCCCCCTTCTTTAGCTCGATCTCGGCGGTGCGCTGAAGGGCACTCTTAACAACTAGGGAACCTGGAGCTGTCAGAGAAGCGCCAGCGCCTCTCATTCCTTGCGTTCCTTCGGTGACGTCTGCAGCTGTCACCGCGGGAAGGCTCCCTACGCTGCTCTGCCAATAGCTAATTGACGGGTAGAGTGACGTGGGCGCAGTCGGTTCGACTGGCTTGTCTGATGGCTTTTCTAATGGGGGTTCTTTGGCCTCTACCCGGACTGGCTCGATCTGCTCTAAGAGTCTCCTACACTTTCTCCATGTACTAACTATCCCTCCTGGAGCTTTCGGGGGTTGCTGAATGCAGTCTCCTATCTGATCCCAGAGCTTCAGGGTTAACGTACCTACTTCTGGGTAAAGTAGGCAGTGTTCCCTGAGGTACGCCAAAAGTCTCGCTAGCTCCCTGCTGTGAAATCGTAACTGAAAAACCCTGGCCAGGATTCTGAACTCTTCCTCACGAGTTCTTTGGCTAGCGGACGGACTTGGTCTATGAGAACAAGTCCCCATATTACCTGCAGATGGTCCTCTGAAGTTTCCTCCTCGGGACGAATGCGACGCGTCTTGTCAGGCAACAGGTTCGGACGTCTAGTGTCTGGGGTAGACCTCGGAGCGTGGACCTTCCGCCACGGGCCCTTCTAACGGCCTCTGCGATGTCAGGGGCTCACAGCCTGCCCTGAGCGGAACGCGTTTCCCTCTATGGCAACCTCCTCGAAAGCGGGAGTAAGCTGTAGGAATGCCTCTCTGGAATGCCTCGCCGCAGGCCACTTCTCTGATCGGCTGACATAACCAAATATAGGCGACGCAGCTCCTTATATATCATGCACTGCATTTGAATTTCCCCCCAAAGGCACTCATTGGTTGCCGTAGCAGTGACGTCACTAGGGACGTACTGGGTACCTTCCTAAGGTTCGCCTAACCTGACTAAAGTTTATTGCATACCTTCCTAAGGATCACCTATAGCGGGGAGGTTTCCTGCGCTAGTTGCTGAGTGGGTGATTGGGGTCGCATGGGCTGAGCTTCCTCAGCTGCGCTATGGCTGACAGCTGAGTTGCGTGTGGTGACTGATGATTAACTTGCATACACAACACCTTTTATGTTTGCAGATTGATACGCAGTAGCCAGCAGTCAGGAGGGCAAACACATCTTTATTGGAATGTAGTCAATCTGAACATGAGGTAATGGCGGAGCAATGCTCCTTATATACAATAGGTAATGATTCAAACCTGGCGCAGAGCCACATGATTGGTCAGTACAGGTAAACAGCCAGGTGATAACACTTGATTGGATAATGAGAAACAATAACTACAGCTACGGTGGGAAGCAAGTCCCGTGATATTTACACAAGAGGAGTATTTACACAAGGGGAAAAGGAAGGGAAAATGGAGGATCGTCAGATCCAATTTCAATCACATTTCACTTGTGTTACATGTCCGATTTCAATCGCATTTCACTCGAGTTACATACTGTTGCGAATATCTGCCGCTAGGCGGCGCTTAGGTCCCGGAGGAGACTAATCAATGAGCAATACGAGGCAAGGAGTCAGGATCAGATCAGTGCTTTATTGGAAAATACACACACCTTTTATAGGTCAGAAGGCAGGTAGAAAAAACCGTCACCAGTGATTCAATCAAGTTACCTGTTTACTCAGGTTAATTGGGAAAACTCTTCAGGGGAAGTTAATTATGACAGGTAAACATTGACAGGGGAAGCCCTATTGTTTCGGGCTTACCGGCTGGGCAAACATGGTCCCTGTTTGCGCCCGAGATTAGCGCCAAGCCAGGGGGAAGAATGTTTACCTAATTATACACAGGAGATGCAGGAGATAGCGTTCTGCCTGTCTGGCAGAGCCGCTGGTCAGGTCACGTTAATTGGGTGAATCAAACCCTATAGCCCTATAATTTATTCACCCCCCTTGATATGGCTGCCCACAGAAGCCACCGCCAGGAGCCTTCTCACCCAAGCGGCTTCTGCCTGGCCGTCCCATGCCCAAAGGGGCACGGGAAAACCATAACATACACAACAGTTCCATAGGCTTTTGCTTAAATCGTTTTTTTATGTAACTCGAAGCAAACCCATAGGAAAAAATATTTTTACGTAACTCGAAGCAAACCCACAGGAAAAATAATTTTTTTATGTAAATTGAAGCAAACCCCATAGAGAAATGAATTTTTACATAACTCAGCGCAAACCCATAGGAAAAATTATCTTTATGTAACTCGAAGCAAATCCATATGAAATTGTGTAAATCGGGACATGGTTTAAGCACAAAATCATTATGTAAGTCAAATTTTATGTAACTCGAGGCATTTGTAAGTCAGGGTTTTACTGTATTGTTGTCTGCCAGCAGCCCCCACTTGAGCATGTTAATCTTACATTTAGGCCCTCCAACCCTTGGCCTATTCAGAGTCCACCAGGTGACATAAGGGGAGGTTGAGTTGCTCAGCCTTATCCTCCTTTAATGTTGTTGTTTTTTGTTCAGTGAGCTTCTTCCTCCATCTTCTAAATTGATTTTGCTCTTGCGTACTCTTAACCTTCATTGAAAACAGTGGAAATGGCTGGATTAGTTTCCTAGACAATAACGGGCGCTCCTAGTACTATTTGCTTGCCTGACAATGTTATCCTGCTGTGATAATGCCTCATTTGGTGGAGGTTAACTCATCTAACAACCCTGAGGACTAACAGACTTTTTTGACAAAGTCCACAGAGGAGGGTGATAGTCCCCAAATGAATTAAATCCCACTTGAATCCATCTTGATTGAGGAAAATAACTTAATCAATACTGGTCTGAAGCCATGAAGACTTTGTGTGCCAAAAGGGTTCAGGACTAGAAAGTGACTGGTAGAAGTGGATCAGTGGCACAGGTGTCACACTGCATTATGAAAGGCAAATAGAAGGCCACTGCATTCTATTGTTCCCAGGACAATCTTCATGGCTTATCACAATGATGATAGCCAATCTTTGGAATCAGATATGGCACTTGAAAAGAAAACAATGAAAGTGACTATATCAGTTCCCTAGACAACAATGGGTCCACCTAGTACCATTTGGAAGGAAACAATGCAAGCTACAAAGTGTCAAGGGAGGAAGGTCTGAAGAAGAAAACAAATACAGTATGCAATAGGGGCTCAAGTAAACTAAGAGACATTCAGTGGTGGGTATCAGCAAGTTCGCCCCAGTTCGCCAGAACCAGTAGCAGAAATTCTGGCTAGCCCTGCCTATCCAAGTTTTGAAATAAAGTACTTGTAGTCCTAATTCAGATGTAACACAGGGCTTTCCCCCTGGCCACGCCCACAGTATGGTAGTAAAAAAAATGGATCCCCCCATTTGTGTTCTCTTCTGTATTCTTTCAAATATTGATGTTTTTAAAGTATGATTTTGTTATATGTCGGATGCTGTTTTGGAAAATTAGTCTGAAAGATTTCAGAATACTCTGAACTTCACACTTGATACCAAACATAGATGCTTGGGGGAAATGCTATGGCTTACAGAGTGGGCAAATGCTAGTTTATACGCAAGCTGATGACAATTGAAAGATTTTTGTAATCAAACATCAGCTGAGGGGGAAAGAGCCCTCAAGAGGCTATGTCAAGATGTAAGAAGGAAATGGCTAGGATTAAAAGCAAGTAGTCAACAATTATATTTGTATACTGTTCCAACTTTGGGCAGTTCACAAGGTAATTAGTATTTTGCCCCAACATGCTGGGTAGTATCAACCTTAGAAGGCTGACTTGATTTTGACAGTTTAAAATTTGTGCCTGTCCTGAGATACAGAAGAGCATACCTGTCAAGTTCCCCGTAATGGCCGGGATTACCCCGTAATTCTGCGCCGATTTTCTCCATTTCCCGCCGGGAGCGGCCACTACCCCGTAATTTGGCAGCGGAGGGGAAAGAGTTACTGCGCATCCCTTCTGTGCAGGTCCTTCCTACGCATGCGTAGAACCCTTCCTACGCATGCGTAGAACCCTTCCTACGCATGCTTAGAACCCTTCTACGCATGCGTAGAACCCTTCTACGCATGCGTAGAACCCTTCTACGCATGCGTAGAAGGCTTCTGTGCAGAAGGGGATGCGTAGAAGTGACCTGCACAGAATGGTTCTGCGCAGGTCCATTCTACGCATGCGTAAAAGCCTTCTACACATGCATAGAAGGCTTTTACGCATGGGTAGAATGGACCTGCACAGAAATGTTTTGCGCAGGTCCCGTAATCTCCGGAGCTGCGCTTGACAGGTATGCAGAAGAGGTAGGCCATACCCATCAAGCGTGGCTCCGGAAAATATGGGAACTGCTCTGGCCCGGGCATGCATGCACAACAACAACTCCTTTGTGCATGTGCAGAACCCCTTTGTGCATGCACAAAACTGCCTCTGATGGGTGTACATGTGCAGTAACCCCTTTCCCTGCCATTCAAAATATGGGACGGCAGCAGGAAAGGGGAGGAACGAGTGCTGGAATACGGGAAATCCCGGCCAATACGGGATACTTGACAGGTATGGAGGTGGGCAGATATGCAAGTGAAGCTCTACCTACATAATAGTGATATCAATAGCATTGAGATAATGATCAATACCCAGTGAAAAAGATACCTGTGCTAAAGATTCCTGTATTTTGAAAATGCATGGCAACCCATCTCAATCAAAGTAAGCTACCTATCTTAAAAGAACAAATATGATTAAAACCTACAAAGTCCTGTAAACCCATACCCACAAACAGGGCTGTAGCCAGGGGGTAGCCCCCCCCCCCCCCGATGCCAATCTTAACCTATAAAGCCAAGGGTTAACCGTTGGAACTTGCCATAGGTTCCTAAGCCTCACCCTAATGACCCGCACCCACCATTCGTGCACACGGTCGAACTGGGTCCGCAGGTCAACAAAGGATTGAGAAAACCGGCAGTGGGGCAAAAGCCCCACAAACGCGGAAAAAGGGAAACAACTTCATTTCCCAATGTTCTTTGCACTGTGCCGCACCACAGCCAATCAGGCTGAGAGGCGCGACCACAAAGAACATTGAGAAACGCGCCGCGGCCAATCAAAATCAAGCCACAGGAAAAAAAAACACCACAACCACAAATCACAAACCCATAACTACAAGCCCCAGAGTCCTGCGTGATATGAGCGCGCAGAACGCTGAGGAAGCTGGCGCCCGAAAAATTAAAAACAACAACTCATCGCCTCACAGCCACGCAAACACCAACCGCCCTTCTTTCCCTCACCAACGGTGCCTGAAGGTCCCAACTGGAGTTTCCCCTTTCATATCAGTAGGTGGGGGGTTGCGATCCCCCTCTCCGCTGGCTCCCCTAGGGTTGGGAGGTTTGTGGGGACAAAAGGGGTACCAAGCGGTTTCTTCTCTTTAAAGATGGAGTTTTTTTAAGGAGGGGGGGAAATCGATCCACTCTCCCTGGTCTCCTGGGTCCAGAAGGGTTGGGGCGACATACCCCTTTTGTCCCCCCAAACCTCCCAACCCCAGGGGAGCCAGCGGAGAGGGGGATCGCAACCCCCCACCCACTGATATTAAAGGGGAAACCCCAATCTACTTTCACGACTCCACAAAATCAAAGCACCATAACACAATAAAGCATCCCTCCCCACCACCTAGCCCACCCTTCCTAACCCCCACTGACCACGCCCCCCTCCCCACCACCTAGCCCACCCTTCCTAACCCCCACTGACCATGCCCCCCTCCCCACCACCTAGCCCACCCTTCCTAACCCCCAACAACCATGCCCCCTCCCCAACACCAAATAAAAAATAATTTTTAAAATAATTACTAAAAACAGTCAAAAATATCCAAAAGTACACAAAAACAAACAAAAACAACACCAAAAAAACAATACAAAGTAAACAAAAACACAATCAAAAACAAAACAAACAGACAAAAAATGCAAATTCCAAACCACACACACACACACGAAAGAAAGAAAGAAAGCAAACTTACCAAAAGATGTCCTACCTCCACGAGGACCAGAAAAGAAATGAATAAAGAAAGAGACTACTTACCAGAAGAAGCTCCACCCAGAGGCCAGGAGAGAAAAAACAGTCAAAATACAATAACCCTACCAGCACCACCTGCTGGCCACAATAGTAAAAACAATTCAAAAACATACAACAGCTCCCAAACAAAAGGCCACAAGAGTAAAAACAAATCAAAAACATAACACAAATTCACAATTTTACACAAAAGGTCACACCAATAAAAACAAGTCAAAAAATTACACTAAAACACACTTTAACACAAATCACAAACATATATCAATAAAATACAATAGAAACTTTTAAAAATCCTGTTCTGAGTTTTAACTCAAATTAAAACACAAAACATCTAAACACATTTTAAATACATTGAATGTAAAAAACATTTACTTTTACATTATTAAAATTATTACCTACGGTACAACTAATTAAAAAAATTTAAAAAAACTAAAACATTATTCGCTTACATAAAACAATTTGAAAAAATTATATCATACTTTGTTCTTTTATTAATCCTCAAAAAACACCAAAAAAGCAGATCACAGTTAATAACAGCCAAGCCAAAAAAAATTTACATAAATAAACATTTTAAAAATTAAAATTACAGATTAAGCAATTTTTTAAAAACATTAACACAATTTAACCTTCCAACACAATTTAAAACAGCCCGGCAACGCCGGGCAACCTCTGCTAGTGTTATATATATTTACTTTATTTATTTTATTTTATTTTATTTTATATTCAAATTTATATGCCGCCCAATCAGGTAAACCCGACTCTGGGCGGCTCACAACAAGTTAAAACTCACATAAAACAGTACAACCAATTAAAACCAATTAAAACCCAACATACCCACCCACCTACCCCATTCCTCTTAAAACCCACATAAACCCACATTAAAAAAAGACAATTAAAAGAAATGTGGGCTTAATTTATAAGCCAACAGGCAGGGGCCACTCTTCCATCTGGGCCCCACACCTGCCCTACCAACCAGGTTTTTAGGTCTTTTCTGAAAGGTAGCAGCTCCATCTGCTCCCGCAACTCTACAGGCAGGAGGTTCCACAAGGCCGGTGCGGACACGTCTCTCTGGCCCTCCTTCATGTGCCAGAGAGACGAGCCCCTCTGGCAGATGGAACAATCAGGGAGCCCCTCCGATCCGCTCTGGTTGGACGGGCGGACACTCTTGGGACGATGCGGTCTCTAAGGTATCCTGGCATTACCATGAAGGGCTTTAAAGGTCAAAACCAGCACCTTGAACTGCACCCGGAGGCAAACTGGTAGCCAGTGCAGCTCCCGAAGTAATGGTGAGGCACGAGCATAACGCCCGTGCCCCATCACCACCCGGGCTGCCGCATTCTGGACCAACTACAGCCTCCGAATGGTTGACAAGGGCAGCCCCATGTAGAGCGCATTGCAATAATCTAGCCTGGAGGTGACCAGAGCATGTGTGACCATGAGCAAGGAGTCCCGGTCCAGGAGCGAACGCAACTGACGGATGACGCGAAGCTGTGAGAAAGCCCTCCTGGCCACAGCCGCCACCTGATCTGCTAGTAGCAGCCCTGAATCCAGGAAGACCCCTAAGTTGCGTACCGGGTCTATATGTGTATGTGTGACATTGTTGTCCCTCCTGAAAAAATATTTGCCCCCCACAATCTAGAATCCTGGCTACGGCCCTGCCCACAAACAATAAGAATGACAGCTTTGTCCCTTTACTACTCCATAGCAGCATATACTACTACCAAACAAAACACCAAACAGAAAGTTGCCACCAGCTATAACATACTTAGGAAACTGGCTGGTTCAGACCATGCACACCCACGAAAAAGAACAACAGCTCAGTCCATGTGGTACGTCACAGTAGAATATGCTAACACCATATAGTATAACAAACTGACACATGCCAATCAAGTGGCTGTACATGCCAATCAAGTGGCTAATCATGAATTATGCAAGATTATTACTGGCTGCCTGAAACCTATCCCAGTTGGAAAAGTCTTATTGGGCTGGCATTGCCTCTTTGGAAAGGCATCAAAAGGTGCTAGAAAATAATAATTTTTTTAAAAAGGCTGAATCTTCTGTTAAAAGAATAGGGATCCAATAATGTTTTTCAATTCAGGTGAAGGTCATGTGCTTTTTCTGGTTTCCAAGTCCTTTGAGAAACCTTACTTGGACATTTTATTAACCCTGTAGCTGACACCCAAAAGCATCCTCCTGATTTTTTATATAATACAGTAGTTTTAAATTGTGCAACATTCTGATATGAATAAAGAAGGCTTTATTTAAGCCTTAATGAAAAAGTGTCATCTGCACATTACCTCACTTGCACTTTACTATCCGGGTGTACAAGTGCGGACGACAACGACATAAATAATGCCGATGATAGATAAATCAGGCTGCAATTTGGCACCGAAACCACACGGTGGCCACCCAGAACTGGATATCATTCCTTTCCAAGGGTACCCGGATTGGGCGATGAGAGATGGTTGTGATGTTTTAATACATTCCAAAATCCTCTGAAGGCTTTATTAGGAGTGGTCAAACTGGCACAAATAGCTCATCAGCTGTATTTTATTTTTATTTTTATTTTATTTTTTGGGGGGGAATAATTTTCTCTCTGACTTTAAGATGATAGCAGCCATTCCCCTGGGTACCATAATGCTTTCTCCTCACATCATCAATTTACTAAGGGGCTGCAGTGGCTCAGGGGTTAAGAATCTCGCCTTGTTAGCTGGAAGGTTGGCAGTTCGAGACCCGGGTACTGCATGACGGATTGAGCGCCCGTCTCTGTCCCAGCTCTTGGAGACATGAAAGGAGCCTCATTTGGGTGTTCCCTGAGCGGAGTTTCTTCTGCAAAAATCCTTTCAACCCAGGATAATTTCTGACACAAAATTATTATTATTATTGTTGTTGTGGTGGTGGTGGTGGTGGTGGTGGTGGTGGTTATCATCATCATCATCAATTTACAATCTTCCAGATTGCCCCACCACCACCACCACCACCACCACCACCACTACACATACATGTAAACCCCCAGATCGCTGCTTCCTTCCTCTAGTCAGTGCCAGTCCGATCTCTGTGTTTTATAGTCTCTGTATCGGTCCAACCCGGCTTTCCTTTCCCTCCCCCAAGGACCGGCGTTTATTGACTTGCTCCGCACTGCCCACTCGTAGAGCACAGACTAGTAATGCCGCAGTATGCGCCGTCATAGAAACGCTCGCGGGGGAGAGGAGGGGAGGCGGGGATCGAACGCGAGTCTTGTTGGGCTGAAAAGTTGCAAAAATAGCTTTCGAACGGCAGCCACGCCCGCTGAGCCTAAGGGCTGCGCGACGTAGGACTTTTGCTGGGCCTCCTGCCAAGCCTAAAGCAAGGCGAAATGCATTAAGCGACGTGGTATCTGCTAATCTACCTATTCAGGGACAGCTTTATTTTGTCTGGAAGGTCTAGAGCAGGGGTGCCCAAAATGCGGCCTCTGGGCCGGTTCTGGCCCCCAACGTCAATCCATCTGGCCCACAAAGCCCTCGTTGCTCCCGGAAGCGGAAGTAAAACACGCCCATATGGGTGTGTTTTACTTCCGCAAGCAATGAGGGCTTCGTGGGCTGGATGAATTGGCGTCAGGGGCTGGATCCGGCCCACGGGCCATAGTGACCGGCCCCCTTAACCACATGACCAGCCCACAGCCTGAAAAGTTTGGACACCCCTGGTCTAGAGACCTAGTGGGAGCCACAGATCTTGGAGGGACTTCGTTTCAAGTAGTTTTACTTTGCAATGTGTACATAATTGGTTTTGTCACTTTTCGACTAAAATGGTGTGACTGATCTGAAGCAAACTAACAGGTTGGTATACATTGTCCCTTTGGGTGGAAGAAGTGTTGTGTGGAAGAACTGTTGCCTGGCAACACGGGCCTATCGCACAGAGACGCGCATTTAGAGGTGTTTGGAAGCTGAAGCAGACTTGGGGATTGTCCAGTTGGCACTTCCAGCGGCAAGCGGGAGGGGAGCATGGAAAAACTGTCTTTTCTCCCAGAATTTCAGAAGTGCCTCTTCCGGGGAATTTGCAGAAAGGTGGCTTTTTTGAGCTATAAACTGCGTGAAATTCCTTACAAGGAGGTCCCTTGATACTTGTTGTGTGTGGAGACTTATTTTAGGCAAAGACTGAAAAACTAAGCACAGACTCACAGGGTAGTTTTCAGACACTGTGGGACTGCTGGCCACCGGAAGCATATCACCACACAGTGAAAAGCATGCAGCAGTGTCCAGGAGGTGGTTAGGTCAAACAATTAAAAATTTGGCAAATTGTTTTTAAATGTTCCCCTGAGTAATTGAGTGATAACTTAAAAGAAATATATTTTCAGATACAAATGTTGCAAAACTATACTGGCAGGCACAATCCTAGAAGAGATGACAAGAATTCTGCTTCTAAGACAGCAACTTGCTGCAAATTTTCTGCATCCCCTAAAAATAAAAAAACTGATTTCCTTATGTGCAGATTAGTGCAGATTAAAGCAGCTGATCAATCAGTTAAAATGTATGAGAGACAGACAATGTAATTACATTTTCGGTTTACAGGATGTATCTGCTACTAAATCCCTTTGCAGTAACAGAGCCCAAAAGAAACTTGAAGTGAATCCATGGACCTCAGTAGAAGAGATGGTAATACAGTATCTAGAAACAGTGCACCCTACAGAAGAAAAGGCTTTCTGTTTATATCAGAGAGGTCCCCAACCTCTGGCCCATGTGCCATGTGCCATTCCAAGCTCTTTTGGTACATCCCTCCAACCTGCATAAATGTTTACTTTTGATCTATGTTTTTATATATATATATATATATATATATATATATATAAAGTCCAGCAGTAAAATCATACAAACTCTTGACAAACACAGCATGTTATCCCCTCATTAAAATAAGCTGCTATTAGAGCAATAGGTTTGCAATTTAATAAAAGATGTAGTTTCATGGGTGCTGTTAAACTGATGACATGATGTAGAAGGAGAATTAAACAGATAAACGGCAACGGCAAATCTCCAATCCAGTATAAAAGTAAAGGTCTATGCAATTGTGAGAGTAAGCTTCTGATGTTTTTTAAAACAATAAGCATTCCACCTATGTTGCCAAATATTCATGCGCTTCCACCCCATCTTTTTAAAGATCAAAACCAGGGCTAAGGTCAGAAGCAGAGAATAGAACAGAACAGATCCTGTCCTGGAAAATACTAACTACGAGACTCTGGAAGTTATACTCCAAAAATTATAATATCTCTCTTCTCTGGTAGATATAGGTAGCAAATCTATATGTGGCATAGGAAAGCATTGTTTTATGCATATTGAAATATTGTATTGTGAATCTGAAGTTGGGCCTGTTTGTGCACAAAAACTGTTCCATTCTTCTATGCTAGCTCTGTATCAGACTGCCATTATCGGAGTACTGTATAGGACTGTGTCCATTAGCAGGACAGTGAATGAAAGGTGCTGTTCGTTGAGCCCCTGAAAATCACAGACTACATTGCTGTAGTCCAGTAACTCCGTTCATGTGGATTCACAGGGACTTGGGCTTATGGAAATTGAAGTCCAAGAACAGCTGGAGTGCCAAGGTTTGCCATCATGGCTGTAGTCCTATTCAGTGGTCCCTTAAGTGTGTTTATTGTTACATATGAAGAGTAGCATATGTTATTCCATCCCATATATTATCGTTTCTGTTTCTCTCCTCTGTGTAGACTAGAGTGGTTCTGAAAAGGAGAGACTTCACTATATCCATGGGTTTCTTCATGTGGTTTCCATGGAGAGCTCCCATGGAAAACTGAGGCTTTCTAATCCAGACTCTCCCTCTATCCATGAGAGTTTCCTAGAGATTGGGGCTAGCACTCTTCACATATTTAAAGAATAACAATAAGAACATCTCCTTCTTGATGAGTAGTGAGGAGCTTTGTGAAATGTCAGCTGCCTCACATTCGAGGTGGATTTCCTGGCAGGAAATCCAGAAGGCGAACGATGCTTCGCTGTTGTCCAGGACTTGGAAATAATGGCTTAGAAACAACATTGTCCATCACATGTTGCTTTAAAAAAACAAACGAGTGATAACTATTTTCAACACTGTAATGCCAGAAACATTTTAATTTTGCACAGCTAATAGTGTTTGCTTGTTATTTCAAAAATGTTATATTTTAGGAACATAGCAGTTTTTTTAAAAAAAATGCATGGTAATTGGGGCTCTGAAAAAACCTCATATAAATATGGCGTCATGTTAGTTGCTTCTTACAGGTAACATGTAACATGTGTTTTGTAAAATTTAAAGAGAAATAAGGAGCAGTGTGCTTTTGTGATCAACTTTTCCAAAATCTGTAGTGGTCACTTCAACATTTGCCATAGTGATGCTCCTTCCTACTGAAGAGCTAAGTAATTTCTTCTGCATAGCCCATTCTTCCTCGGTCTTTATTTTGTTACATTTATATCCCACTTTGCCTCCAGTGAACTCAAGATGGCCTGCATGACTATTCTCCTCCATTCCACCCAACATTAGGTCTCCCTTGCTTGGAAGCCAGTCATATCCAACTCTAGGGTGGTGCTCATGTCTGTTTATAGCCCAAGAACCAGTGCTGTTTGCATCTGCAGACATATCCACAGTCGTGGCAGGCATGACTAGATACCAGAGCGCACAGAACAGTGTTACCTTTCCCACCAAAGCAATACCTATTTATCTACTTGCAATTTCTTGCTCTCAAACTGCTGACCTGCTGATCTTCCAGCAGTCAAGTTCACTAAGCCACCGTGGCACCCGCCCAACATTTCCTTCATTTTATTCTACTATATGAATTTCACTTGATCAACTTAGTTAGCCCCTTTTCCCCCTCAAAAGCAAATTCTCTTCTGTATCAGTATTGATAGTCAGGGAGCAAGAACAGCATTTGTCCTGTGGGCCTTAAATTTTTCTCCGGAACAGCCTAAATGTTTTCAGGGCCTGCTTCCCACTGACTCAGCAGGGGAGCTGACTGTTGCAACTGGAATGTTGGTCCTTCCTTCGCTGTCTGGACCTGTCTCCTAAGTCATCAAAAGACTGGTTGTTAACAGGCTGTTGCAGAACTGAAATTCCTCTATCAGGGGACATTTGAAGATGGTAGCTATAGATGTTGCTTGATATCTTTCCAAAGTACAAGAACCTATAAATGTGACATTATGTTTGCATATTTTTGCACACATAGCAACAGTATGTTTCTTAGTATCAGCAAGACTATGTGGTATGCATTGAGTAATGCTTACTTCTATGACTGCTTGGGTGAGTTCTCAATTTACATACATACATACATACATACATACATACATACATACATACATACATACATACATACATACATACAATTGTTTTAAATCTTGTTTTGAATCTTGATTAATGTTTATGGTTTTAAATATATAATTTTAATGGTATTTTAAATCTGTGACCATTGTGTGTTTTTAATTATTGTGAAATGCCTTAAGTTCTCAATGGAAGAACCCCGACTTACATATGTCTCAAGTTACATAAAATTCGACTTACATAATTATTTTGTGCTAAAACCATGTCCCGATTTACACAATTTCCTATGTGTGGATTCCCCATGCCTGGTGGGCATGGAACGGCCCGCGCAGAGGCCACTTCGGGAGAACGCTCCTTGAGCCGTGGGCTCTGCGGGCAGAGAAATTAAGGGGGGTGGATAAATGATAGGGTTTGATTCACCCAATTCCTTGACCTGACCAGCGGATCTGCTGAGAGAGCGAATATCTAACTCTGTTACACATTAGAGTAATCACTCATCTCCGAATCTCAGTCTTATCTCAGGCGCAAATAGAAGCCATGTTTACCCCAGCCTAATCCTTGGACAATGGTGTTTCCCATGTCAATGTTTGTCCCAGTTAATTAACTTCCCCCAGAGAGATTCCCAATTAACCCGAGTAAACAGGTGATGTGATTTCTGTCAGATGACGGTTTTGCCACCGTTGCGCTTTTCCTTCTATATATGCTGAAGTTTTCCCTCAATAAACGACTGATCTGATCTCGCTCCATACTGCCTCGTATCGTTTCTTGATCAGTCTCCTCCGGGACCTCCGGCCCTTAGTGGCCCCGATTCCTACACCTATGGGTTTGCTTCAAGTTACATAAAGATTCTTTTTCCTATGGGTTTGCTTCGAGTTACGTAAAAAATCATTTCCCTATGGGTTTGCTTCGATTTACATAAAAATTATTTTTCCTATGGGTTTGCTTCGAGTTACGTAAAAAATAATTTGAGTTACATAAAACACCGATTTAAGCAAAAGCCTATGAAATGGACTTTTTCGTAAGTAGGGGTTTTACTGTATATAAATAAAATACATACATACATACAACACTGTGCAAAGCTTTTAGGCTACCACCAGCTGGTTTGGAGAAAACAGTGAGTGATTTGGGGTGCCAAAAATCAGACACACTAACTCTAAACTTCACCAAACTTGGAGAGGATTAAGTGGAGGGTCAACAAAAAAACTCACTCCAATTTTGATGTGTTTAGATGGCTCAGGGGATGAGTTGTGTTTGCAATTCTTTAATTAAAATAGTATATTCAAAATATATTCCAGAATCTTTCTTCCAAATGCTGGATTTTTTGGAATAGTAGCTGTGTTAGTCTGTGTTTCAAGCATATCATAGAAAAAACAAAACAAAAACAAAAATGCAGTAGCACTTTGAAGACTAACTGTTATATTTTAATGTAAGCTTTTTTGGACCAAGTCCACAAGGGCTAACATTAAAATATAACAGTCTTCAAAGTGGTACTTGTTGTTGTTATTCAGTTGCACAGTCGGTTCCATGTTTTGTTTATTCCCTTCCAGATGCATTATTCTTGGTGCCAAGATATTTGCCGGCTGTTCCCAAGCAGATGTAAATGCAATAAACCCAAACACCTTTCCTGTCTTATATTTCCATCATCTGTCAGTTTATTCTTGTACCCCAACAAGGGAAGCCACGATGCACCTACTACTAGAAAAAACTGCAGAAGCCTATATTCTTTAGTAATTGCTACTTCTCCAACCATTTAATACACAGACGGGCCCCCACCTTTTTCTGATGGGTTCCCCCCCCCCCCATCTCTATCAAATACAATACCAGACAGAATTCCCGGGTCTTGCTCATACTAGCTGACAGCTGGCTATTAGAGTCATCAATGGGATCTATGCATTTCGGGAAGGCCAGGACTTAGGCTTTATGACCCCTTATAGTTATTTTACTTGTGTTTTGTTATGGCTGCTGCCTCATAAAAGGCAAGATGGAATGAGGCAGCTGCCTCAGGCAACAGATTTGAGATGTTATAACAGGACATAAAGCAGTTATTTTGTTTCTTATTATTGCACTTTTATTGCCAGGTAGGAAGAGGAATGTTTTGAGTATTTTGTGAGTAAAAATTAATACAGGCTACCTTTAGGTAGTATTAACAGTACTGTATTGTTTTCAGGTGGGGGGAACATGGCTGGTTGCTCCACTCAGACAACATAGGCTTCTACTGCTGCAGTATGGTCTGATATGACTCAGAGCTACCTAAAAAATGGTACATATTACCTAAAATGACATGTGACTACAAAGGCCTGTTATGGGGTGGATAAGTCAGTCTAGACCAGTGTTTCCCAACCTTTGGGACTTCAATTCCCAGAAGCCTATGTCAATTCCCCAAAGCACTGCTCAGCCAATGTACTGACTTAGGCTTCTGGGAATTGAAATGCCCTTGTGGGGTTGGGTGTTGGGAACCATTGGTCTAGATACCTATTATCATAGACTTGTCTCTTCTTACCCTACAAACCATGAGAAAAGAGAACCAAACAATTCCTTGCTCCAGCAGGCCATTTTTCCTTATTGTTGTTGCCAACTACCTATAAGGACATAAAAATCTCTAATTTTCTCACCCTGTTTTTTAAAAGGGGGGAAGGAACATCTTTACATTGCAATGGCAAAGAGAAAACTCACTCTTTGAGCTCTTTCGGTGCATTTATCTGTCCATGTTTATGGTTAGCTAGCAGCTACAGTCTACAGCAGGGGTTTGCAACCTACGGCCCACAGGCTGGATATGGCCTGTGGTGCCAAATAATCCAGCCCCCTACCTCGCTCCAGCCACCCCGCCCCTACCCCTGCCCCCACTGCTGGAATCATCTGTGGACTCATTTACAGCTGCATAAATATGTTTGTGCAGTATGAGAACTAAGACACAGGACACAGCCTCGGGCTGGGTTAACTCAGGTTTATTGCATGGTGGTCAGAGGGAACATGAGGTAATGGCAGATCAATAGCTCTTTATATACAGTAGTAATACATTTGAACGTGGTTCCACGATAGCCCATTGGCTACTGTCTTCGTGACGTCATTGCTGGTCACGCCTTTCTTGTCCAGGTGTAGGTGGTGGCGGGAAACTTCCCGCGCTGTGGCTCTTTGATGAGTTTGGACCAAGAGAGCTTGGACGCTCGCTGCTGCCAGCTGGTGGTCATTAGCTCGCGTCCTATTACAGGGTTTATAGTGATACAGCTGAAGGTTACATTGTTACCCATAGGCAAGGTTACATTGGTTGAGATACATTGTTATCACATGTCGGAGGTTACACCATTAGAACACAACACCCCTCCCCCCTAGGATGAGACGAAGTCTCGAACTCAACACTCCTCCCCCCTAGGATGAGACGAAGTCTCTCAGCCAAGATGGCTTATTTCGAACACGCTGGGGTCTCGATGCGGGCTGCCCTTCCCCGGGTTTGCTACCTTCTCTTTGTCCCCTGGTTTCCTGTCCTGTAATTGGAGAGGGAGACTTGTTAGTGACTTGCCGCGGCTCTGCGGCGTTGTTGGGAGGTGTGTGCCTTCTTTGGGAAGAACCGGGGGCACTGGGGGCTAACGAAAAACCCCTCTTCTCGCTTGGATGGGTGGGGGAACACTCCCAAAAACCCCCCCGGCTCGCAAAATCAAAATCGGAATCAAATTCGGGGGTAGCGGTTGCAAACTCCTGTCCCCCTTCCCCCGGCTCTGATAGAGCTGGTGTATCAAAAGGATCTGAGTCGGGACCGCCGCTGCTTTCCCCCCTTGTTTGGGACTGTTGTCCGTCGTTGCCTCCCCCTTGGGCTAAACGGGTGGGGGAGAACCCTAACACTGAATTCTGTTGCTGAGCCCCACTGACCGGCCCCTCACTCACTCGGTGCCTAAGTTGGTCCGCGTGCCTCCTCCAGAGGAGACCGGTGCTAGTCTCTACCCGGTACGACACTGGTCCCGTCTGTTCCACAACCGTCCCTGGTACCCAGGCTGGACCTGCGTTAGCGTAGTTCCTGCAGTGTACAGGATCGCCGATGGCGAAACTTTTCGAGACCGCTAGCCCTATGTTCTTCCCTTTGTCCTCGACCCTCGTCGGGTCTAACCTGGACAGGATCGTGGTCAGTTTCCGCCGCATCAGCAGCTCCGCCGGAGAGTATCCTGATGCTAAGGGGGTCACCCTATACGCTAATAAAAACTGGCAGACTTGGTGGTTTAGGTCCCCCGGGCCCATGCGCCGCAGCGCATCCTTTGTTGTACGCACCAGCCGTTCCACTTGGCCATTCGTGGCCGGGTGAAACGGCGCGGATGTGACATGCCGAATGGCGTTCGCCTCCATGAATGCCCTGAACTCAGCGGACGTGAAGCAACTAGCGTTATCGCTGACCAGAGTGTCGGGTAAACCGAACGTGGAAAAGACTCTCCTTAGATGGCTAATTGTAGTGGCGGAGGTCGTGCTCTTTACCGGAATAACCTCCAGCCACTTGGAGAACGCATCCACCACCAGGAGAAAAATGGTTCCTCGGAACGGGCCAGCGAAATCTACGTGCACTCTGGACCATGGTCCCCTAGCTGCGTCCCATTCCCTATGCGGGAGACGGGCCGCCTCCGGTCGGGAGCTCTGGCATGCCTCGCAAGTGCCAACCATGTGCTCTATGTCTGCGTCCAGCTGTGGCCACCAGAAGTAACTCCGGGCCAGCGCCTTGGAACGGACGATGCCCGGGTGGCTGACGTGCAGCAGTTTGAGCACCCTCGGTCGCAGGGACGTAGGGACCACCACCCGTTGGCCCCACAAAAGGCACCCCCTCTCTAGGGACAACTCTATTCTTTTTCTAAAAAATGGGTCGAATTCCGAGCCTGTGGATGACGCCGGCCACCCCTTCTGTACCCATGAGCTAACCTTCTCCAGCGTTCTATCCTTGCCTGTCGCCCTGGCGATGTCGGCTGGTACTATTGGGGGTGAATCTAAAACTTCTATTAACAATACCTGGTGGTCTCTCTCTGCCCCTGCCTTTTGGTCGCCCGACAAGGGCAAAGGAGACCTTGAGAGTGCGTCTGCATGGCTGATCTCCTTCCCGGGCCGGTATTCCAACTCATGTTGGTATGCGTTAAGAAAGATAGCCCACCGCAGCATTCTCGGGGACAGGATCTGTGGCGTGGGCTTATTGGCAGTGAAAATTCCTAACAGAGGCTTGTGATCGGTCACGATTTTGAACGGGCGACCATACAGAAAATCGTGAAATTTTTTGGTTCCTGCCACTATCGCTAATGCCTCCCTGTCGGTCTGTGCGTAATTCCGCTCTGCTTGGGACAGGGACCTTGAATAAAACGCTATCGGGGCCTCTCTTCCGTCGTCCAACACGTGGCAAAGCACCGCCCCCACCCCCACCGGGGATGCGTCACAGACTAAAACCACTGGCCGTTTGGGATCGAAATGCGTTAGGATTGCCTCGGATGTTAGGAGTTGCTTCAACTCCTTAAACGCCCTCTCTTGCTCGTCACCCCACATCCATATTTCCTCCTTTTTAAGTAACCGATGGAGCGGTTCGGCCACCGACGCCTTCCGTGGAAGGAAGGTATGGTAAAAATTGAGGAGCCCCAAGAATGACTGTAGCTCGGTTTTGGATGTGGGGCGAGGGGCCTTCTTGATGGCGGCTACTTTGGATTGGGACGGCTTAATTCCCTCGGGCGTGACCCGGAACCCTAAAAATTCGACCTCTGTTTCGAAAAAAACGCATTTGTCTTTTCTCAGTCGCAGCCCCGCTTTTTCGAACACCGTCAGTACTTTATCCAATCTCTTTGCCAGTTCGGCCTCACTCCCCCCTGTAATCAACACGTCATCAAAATAAGGCAACACCCCCTCCAGCCCCTTCAGGAGGCGTTCCACAAGCGACTGAAAAAGGCCGGGTGCCGAGTTCACGCCGAACTGTAAACGCGACACCTGGAACGCCCCTTTATGTGTAACTATCGTTTGTGCGGCTGCCGTGGCGGGAGTTACAGGGAGTTGCTGATAGGCTTGTGCTAAATCGAGTTTAGCGAAACACTTTCCCCCATTCAGCCTGGCCAGAAGGTGGCTGACCACCGGCACCGGGTATGCATTGGGGCGGATCGCCTTGTTAATTGTACACTTATAATCAGCGCAAATGCGCACCTCCCCGTTAGCCTTTAGCGCTGTTACAATTGGAGTTTCCCACTCCGCGGAATCCACAGGAACAAGAATCCCCTGGCCCACCAGTTTGTCCAGTTCCGCCTCTATTTTGTCCTTTAGTGCGAACGGCACCCTGCGCGGTTTGAGTCTTATCGGGCGGACCTCCGGGTCTAGGTCGAAGGCTACGGGAGGTCCCTTGAACTTCCCCAGTCCTTTTTTAAAAACGGCGGGGTGCGCGTCCAATACCGCTTGTATTGGATCTACCCCCACGGTATGCACCCCCCCTATGAACAAGCCTAAAGGCTGAAACCACTGCGTCCCTAAGAGGCTACAACTTCCCCCCTTAAGGACAACTAGGGGGAGTTCCGCAGAATGTCTCTTAAAACGGACCCGAAATTTCCCGACCCCCAACACTGGAATGCTGTTCCCCTGTACATCCCGTAGTGTGGACCTCAATGTTTTAAGTTTGGGCCGCACGTGGGGGTCGATTTTCAAGAACTCTCTTTGGGGAATTATAGAATAGGAGGACCCCGAGTCAATTTCCATTATGATGGGGGCCCCTTGTACTAGTACCTCAACGAAGTAATGGGGCTGTCCCGCGGACACGCTGAACACGGGAGCGTCGTCCTCGCTGTCGTCCGAGATGCGGCCCACGCCGTCCTGCTTCCTCGTGGTCCGGGCGCCATCTTTGGACCTCGCTGGACGGTCCGGCCTGGTCGAACGGTCTTGTGAATGCCTCCGGCCCTCTTTCCGCTTCCTGCACGCCTTGGCGATGTGCCCCCGACGGCCGCAGGTGTAACACTCGGCTTTTCTGAATGGGCACCTCGCGCGCTCATGGGCCGCTCCGCAACCATCGCAGCGGCGCCCTCCTTTTCGGACCTTTTGGACCTCCTCGCCGTCGCTGCCTTCCGTAGACGACTTCGAGGCCCTTCGGGTTGCGTGCACCGACTGTCCGGGCTTTCCGTGCACCGAAGTCTCCGCTTTGCCGGCCCTAGGACGCCACTCACGCCACTGGTGCATCTCGTCTACTCCAGCATTCGTGGATTCCGCGGCTTCCGCGGCCTCTACAACTTCTGTCAGCGTGGGTGGTGGCTCCTTGTTCATCAGGCTGCGCTGCACTTCCTTGTCCTTCAGGCCACACAGAACTCCGTCCCTGAGGGCCATCTCTAGGTTGTCCCATCTGCAGGGGGCGGCGGCTATTCTCATGGCTGTTACGAAGGCCTCAACCGACTCGTCCGGCGCTTGGACTCGCCTCCAAAACGCGCTCCGAGCGGGAAACATGGCTCTCGAGGGACGGAAACGCTCACGCAGCAGTTTCATGATGTCATCGGCTTTGAAATCGCTCACCTTCTTCGGTGCAATGATGCCCACCAGCGTTCGCTTGGTTTCCATCCCAAGCATTCGGGTGAGGATGGCCCTCTTCCTTTCCTCCTCGTCTTCTTTGACTTTGAGTTCCACCAGTGCCACCTGGAAGTCCATCTCAAAAAGCTCCCAGTCTTGCGGTGTGGTGATGTTGAACCCGCTCTGTGCCCTGGCTCCTTGGGAATCCATCATCCCACCTTCGTCGCCAATTTAGTGTATGAGAACTAAGACACAGGACACAGCCTCGGGCTGGGTTAACTCAGGTTTATTGCATGGTGGTCAGAGGGAACATGAGGTAATGGCGGATCAATAGCTCTTTATATACAGTAGTAATACATTTGAACGTGGTTCCATGATAGCCCATTGGCTACTGTCTTCGTGACGTCATTGCTGGTCACGCCTTTCTTGTCCAGGTGTAGGTGGTGGCGGGAAACTTCCCGCGCTGTGGCTCTTTGATGAGTTTGGACCAAGAGAGCTTGGACGCTCGCTGCTGCCAGCTGGTGGTCATTAGCTCGCGTCCTATTACAGGGTTTATAGTGATACAGCTGAAGGTTACATTGTTACCCATAGGCAAGGTTACATTGGTTGAGATACATTGTTATCACATGTCGGAGGTTACACCATTAGAACACAACAGTTAGCTAGCAGCTACAGTCTACAGCAGGGGTTTGCAACCTACGGCCCACAGGCTGGATATGGCCTGTGGTGCCAAATAATCCAGCCCCCTACCTCGCTCCAGCCACCCCGCCCCTACCCCTGCCCCCACTGCTGGAATCATCTGTGGACTCATTTACAGCTGCATAAATATGTTTGTGCAGCAGTAAATGAGTCTGTTGCCATTGTAAACGTGTTTACTATAGCCGTAGATGAGTCTGTGGCCATCATAAATATGTTTACTACAGCCATAAATGAGTCTGTGGCCATCGTAAATGCATTTGCAACAGCCGCAGACACCCTCAGCTGTCTGAGGAGGCGTGGTCCAGCTCATGGCTGGAAAATGTTGAGAACAGTGGATCTAGCATTTAGTTTACGTGATAGCTTTAGATTCAAAAGATTGGGTGTGCCATCTTGATGAGGTGATGACAACAGCATAGGACAAGTGAATCAGCCTGGCATTTACTTAAAATGAAGTGCCAAAAAAGGAGGAAAATCAAGTATTTCCAAGGAAATTACTAACATGAAAACTATGAAATATGCTGAGATACATCATCAAAAGTATCTGTGTGTTTCAAACAATTAGATGTTTTGTTAGTGAAATACCTCTTCAGGAAGACAAAGTTTTCCTTCCATCTTTTCCCCAGGTACATTTACTTTCCCACTATTTAACTTGAGCTGAAATAAATAAATTGAATTCCACCTGGGTTGAGCTTTTGTGTGTTGAAACTTATATAATACATGTGTAAAATAGCCTTCCAGTTTGCTGTTCTCCAGCTGTTTTTCAACTTCAGCTCTCAAAATCCTTTGCCACTGTCTATGCTAGCTTGGGACTCTCTGAGTTGATGTCCAAAACATCTGTAGAACCAGATGTTGATAACTACTAAGGTAGAGGGCAGGTCTGTAATCAGAAACTGGCCATAACAGTCAATAATTGCCTTCTCTATTTCAGTGACTTGCTTTTAAACATCACATTTAAAAAAAGAATACTAATGTTTATGAAGCATTTCTTTAAAAGTACTGATGGCAGTTGAAACCACCTACAAACGATGAAAGAAACTGGATGAAAACTTCCTTGAAATTACAATAGGACATTTTTCAAGCAATATGTAATTCAGACTGGCACATTGTGACAGTTGGAAAATGCAGTTATCATGTGTGAGATCTGCCTGCCTTTGAGTGAGTGGAACATAAAACAACTGAAGGGCACATCAACTTAAGAGAACACTGCATGTGGCTCTTGAGCACCAGAGCCACATGTATTGTGAAACTAAAGAGAGGATTGAGCTTTTATAAGGCACATAAGAGACTACAGTATTGATATTATAATCATGTTCTGTTTGCCACTGTCCCTACAGTATTCACTTAGTCACTTTGAGCAGATAACTATTGACTTCACTCTGCATGAGAGTTCCTACCCAAAGGTTGGAAAAGTTACACTTTGGTAATTTTTTCAGGCTCAGCTCTCTTCTTTCCCATATTTCTTCGGCCCTCTCCAAAAAAGATACTGTTTTCTCTGACCTCATGGCTGTGGCATTTCACTTACACACAAATGCAACAAGACAGAGATACTGCAGGGATATATGTTTTCACATTTTGGAAGAAATAAACAATGATGAACCCACAAACACACAATGACAAATGAGAGACTGTGCTCCACACACATTTATTATAATAGCAAGTGAGGTACAAAATGAGGAGAGGGGTCTAGACTTTAACCTTTAATACTGGATCAGAGCCATACCCAGTCCAGATTCCATGGCATGGAGATGCAGATTAAAATGGAAAAGTCAGGAAGTTAGCTGAAACTGTCTGGAAAGCTTCAGATGTTTTAATCTGCAACATATGGCTTGATGCAATGGTTTCAAAACTATGGATCCCAAAATACTGTTGGACTTTGTTTCCCAGGATCTCTTACGGTCCAATAACATTTGTAGACCCATTTTAGAACCACATGCTCTGTGAAATTCCTGCCACCAAAACAGCCTTAATTTCCCATTTCTTTTCTAAGAATAACATACTGTGACAAGAAGGACCCAAAACTGAAAAGATGCCATAGGTCTGACCTAAATCTAGTCCACATTGCTGTGCATATGATTTTAGACACATGTACCAACTCAGTGGTGGGCATCAGCAGATTTGCACCAGTTCGCCAAAACTGGTAGCAGAAATTCTGGCTGGCCCCGCCCATCCACATTTTGAAATAAAGTAGTCTTAATTTGGGTGCAATGTACGCAGGGCTTTCCCCCTGGCCATGCCCATTATACCACGCCTACAGTGTGGTAGTAATTTTCTTGGGAGCCCATCACTGTACCAACTCCACTAGAAGAAAAGCTGCAACATCCAAACCCCATCAGCACCTCCTTTCTCCTAAACAAAAAGATGGGAGATGATAGTGGAGCTCTCTCTTCTCAGCAACTTCTTTTCACTGGTGGATTGGGAACCTTCAAGGTGGAGCCATGTAGCTTCTGAGATTCATCATGTCTAAGATTCAGGACTCCAAGCATCTTGGGAACCTAAAGGAAAAAGGGGAGACATTCACTGATGCCCCTGGAATAATAATAATAATAATAATAATAATAATAATAATAATAATAATAATAATAATAATAATAATAATAATAATAATAATAATAATAATAATAATAATAATAATAATAATAATAATAATAATAATAATAATAATAATAATAATAGATTTATTTATACCCTGCTCTCCTGGCGCGAGCGCCACTCAGAGCAGCATTACAACATAAAAAGAACACAATTACAATAAAATACAGAATATAACAAAATGTCACATAAACAATACAGTAAAATAATAAATACAAATATCACATAACAATCCAATTTACAGTATCATATCATAAAGGCACAATATACATCACAAAAGCCCAAAAAACATTACAGATCCTGACAGATCACCTTACTTGGTGTAACCTTGCAGAACTCTTCCTTCAGAGACACTGTCTATCATGCTGCTACCCACTCCTGTAGAACCCTTGACCAAATTGCCTAGGCATGACCCATGCGTGCTGCCTCTCATTATGCTGATTGGACTCCACCCGTATGAAGGATAATGTTCTGTTCTCTCTGTCTCCTCCCATGCTGCCAACAGGCTGGCCTGGACATGCAAATATTAAACTGTCCAGTTCTAAAAATGCACAAAGAACTTGGTTTTAGGAGGGGGGAAGGAAACCAAACAAATGCTGGGATCACTAAGATCACTAGCACGTCACAAAATGGCAAGTTTCTCCAGAAGTCTTCATTACTTTAAACAGGACAAAATTTAGGTCAGGGGTGGCTAAACCTTTTGGGCCACAGGCCAGTTGCGTGGTGCAGCGGTTCCTCCCACCAGAAGCAAAAGTAAAACATGCCTTGCAATCTGTTTTGCAACAGATAGGTTTTGCAGAAGGATGAGATAGATTTTAGGATTCCATTTTCTCTGCTTAAACCCGGGATGCCCAAACTATGGCCCGTGGGCTGGATCCGGCCCCTGACATCAATGCATCTGGCTTGCGCTGCCCTCGTCTCTCCTGGAAGTGGAAATAAAACGTGCCTGTATGGGCGCATTTTACTTCCATTTTCAGGAATGACGGTGGCAGTGCAGGCTGGATGAATTGACATTAGGGGCCAAATCCGGCCCATGGGCCATAGTTTGGCCACCCGATTTAGGTGATGGGGAAAGAAATAAGAAGTTCAAAAATTTGGCTAAATACAGTAGCCATTATATCCATGGTGAAAGGGGCTATGATTTTTTTCCCCTCTAAGGAATGATGTAAGGACTATAAAATATGCTAAATCCATTATTTCTGACTTTTTGTCATCTCCTTTTGCCTTCTGATTTAATCCTTGAAGGGCACGTTTCTTTCAGTAATGCAAAGTTACTCACCTCAGGGATGGCATGGTGCGATGGCCTCCCAATCTGCACAGATCTTTTCAGCAGCCACATATCCCAGCTAAGGCATCTACTCTGGCTAATCCGGTGGGAGGAAGGCTTCTGGCACACGGTAATTCTTCTATGCCACATGCATGTAGTGCTCAGGTCCTTGTGGCAAAGTACAGCGAGGAAGGTGACAAAACACCTGGGAGCAATGTTTTCATTCAATAAAAGGAGGAACATTTGGCATGTTGAGAGGTTGATGGGATTTGACTTTTTCAAAACCTGCTGTAGCACACTCTAAGGCACAGTGTCCTAGGCAAAAAATGGCAGTGAAGTCACCTTCTCATGTACCATTGCTGGAAGAGCATCTCTTGCTGATGGAGAAAGAAGAATCCAACCAGACGAGTTCCCTGAATCTCTTGAAGATTGGTTAAAATTGTTCCCAAAAGAGCTCCATCTGCCTTTCCAAGGTCAGCCATCTTAGTTGCTTAGAGAGTTTGGCATGTGTAGAGACACATCACAGAAGTCTGGGAGGGAGGGGTCTTTTCCCCAAGGCATTTTCATGTTCCAGAGTCACTTTTCCTCTCAGAAGCCAGCTGCAGTAATATCCCAGCCATAGTAATCCATTTGTATGAGTAAGCCTTCAGTTTATGTGGTAGGGGTTGGTTCCACATGTTGTCCCTAGCTCCAAGATTGGACTGGTTGCAGATTCTGATATGGTCTCATGGCTTACTTGCACAGTTGTGTGTAAAGCTGGCCATGCCATCTGGTAGATAGGCTGTTTGAGGGATAGGTGCTGACGAGCAGAACGACAGTTTCCCCACCATTTCTCCAAATGCCTGAGGCCAGGCTATTTTTTCTTGCTCCTTTCCTGTCAAACAAGATCGTGACCATTCTGGCTTGGGATGTGGCAGTTCTAAGTAGTGATATTGTGTGGCATCCAAGCTAGACTCTAGTCTATCCTGTACCCTAAAATTTTACCTATTTCCCTGAAGTGGGGTGGAAAATACTGTTCACTCATCGTAGCAGGATTCGCCAGTTTGTCTGACTGGATTTTCTAACAGGCTGGCCACTATTCTTTATCTCCGACAACAAAACATGTTGAAGTGGCCCTAGAAACAGCTCTGGTTGCTAAGCACTGGGACGTCATCCTCTCTGGATGGTGACCACAACAGAAGCCTTCTGTACAGTTTAACTTTTTTTCCCTGGCGCTATGGGAATATGCCCCCTTCTGTCCCAATTTTCAGCCCAATATCAATGTTTGGGGTAATTACATTTCTTCTAGTGACCACCTTGTAGATACTTGAACTTCTTTTTTCTAGAGGGTCTTCATCTTTCTATGTTTTTCAAGCGCTACAGGTCTCATCCAAGATGGGATTCATTTTTATACAAAATTTATATATGCACTCATCTCTGGGCTATAATAGAATCAGGAAGACCTATGGCCATGCCATAAAAGATGCTACCCATATCTGGAATGTAGCTCTCTTCATTGCTAGCAAGATGCCTTATTTACTGGGAACTTGGGTATGATTAAGAGTTGCTTACAGACCAGCACCTCAGAAAGCATAAAAGTTGAGACTTAATCTCCAAATAATGTACCTGTTTTTTTTTTTTTTAAAAAAAGAAATAACCAAATGACAGGATTAGATTCCAAGCCTATAATGTGCCAACCAAGGTGGATTCTCATCTGGCCATAGCTGATTACTAGTGCTTTCTTTCCATTTCTGGGGAGAGGGGGTGGGATTCTGCTCTTTCTTCTTCACCTCAACACAAGTCCTGCAAAGGTTACCAGCATTTCCTGATATCTGACAAATCACCTAGTGATTTATTAGCTTACATAGCAATCACAATCACACTTATATACCGCCCCATAGCACTTAGTGCACTCTAGCGGTTCACAAGTTAATTAGCATTTTGCCCCCAACATGCTGGGTACTCATTTTACCGATCTTGGGAGGATGGAAGGCTGAGCCAACCTTGAGCCCTAGTCAGGATCAAACTCACAACCTTTTGGTTGCAGTACAGCAGCTTTTAACCACTGCGCCACCAGGGATCTAATAAAAGGCAATGGCTTATTTTCGTGAAAGTAATGCATTCATTAATATGGATAATAAAAAGAGCTACATTTATTATAAAATCTAGCAGAAATCCTCCTTTGAGCTAATCCCTCTGGTTAATGCTAGAGAAAGCCAGGGAACTCAGCTCAAAATCCAATTTTGGTGCCAGATCTAGGACATACTAAATAATATTTTAAAAGGAAAGGCAATCTTTGTGCCTGGGCACAGTGCATCTCCCTCTTATTTTATCAGGCATCATCTATGCTCCATACCTGAGTTGAAGGGGTACACAGAACAAGCCTTCTTGAAGATTGTGGTATTTTTTAACCACAATCGGGCATATCCCAGGCAATGGCCACCTTGTTATTCCAGTTAATCTTTCTCACACTCGGTTCAGGCAAAAGGAACTATGGAATGAATTCACCAAAAGGTGGCTTCGTTTTGGCAGTTTTACGTCTGGCCTAGACATGAAAGAAGAAGAACCTGAGTTGAAAAGTCAGGTCTTCAGAGACAGAGGGTGCAACTTCCCAGCAGGCCTAAATTATATACAGTATTTAGAAATGAAGAACTTGTTATTACAGCAAGATTGTGCAAATGAATGGTGTAATGTCCAGATCAGGGTCACATACAAAAAAATTTAAAAGTATAATAGAAAGCCTTCATTTGTAAATATTAAAGACAGAATGTCACTGGCCTTTAGAAATTGATGATCTTTGAGCAATTGCTTACAAGTCCTGAAACATGATACTAATAGTAATAATACTCATTGGGTGACTATTCAGCATTACACAACAATTCAATGTGACAGAGTGAGATCTTATGCAGAGGGAATAAAAAATATATGGGCAATGACTGCAAACAAACTACAGTATGTTAAATCTGCTCCTGTGGAGGCTATAAATAAAAATGAATTACTGTGGGCTTCTTTGTAGGGAGCATTCCCATATGCTAGACTCAGAGGTAAGGCCAAACATCCTACATATGCAAAATCCCACATCCAAAGTGAAGGAGGAAGAGAGACAGGAAAGACCACCATCTCTTTCTCTCTCTCTCTCTCTCTCACACACACACACACACACACACACACACACCACTTTCCTTTTAAGAATATACCATTTCTAGCTTCTGGGTCATGAAAGGAGGTATCCATGTATTGATGGTGAGATCAGAGTGTCCATAGGCAAAAGCATTGATCAGTCTTGGGTGGAGGTACGGTTTGCTTTTCAGACAGGAAAACAACAGTGAGTCTTGAGTAAGGAGCAGTTGGTGGGAACAATTTATGGGAGGTTTATCTGTCTGGTTTATGGAAGAGCTGTCCATCTTTCTCCGGGTATCTTCTGGCACCTCTCAAATGATGTCATGATGTCCAGAACAGCGTCGTGCCAAGCAGTAGAGTCCCGAGAGCAGGTATAAGAAGGCAGAAATGCCTGCAAAGACAGCTGCCGTCAAGTAGCCGCTGTAACTGCAGGGCTGGCTGTAGCCTCGCAGGTTGCAATAGCTGATCTTCTGTGCCTTGTGGCCCATAATGCCTGCAGCAGCGGCAAAGAAAACCAGCCCCAGCAGTAGGTCATGCACGATGTTTGTCAGGAGCCACCGGGTCCCCAGCACGGGTACCAAGGCCCAGCGGCCCACCAGGCTGAGCCCAAAGAGCACCAAGGTGAGCAGCCAGACGAGGACAGCTGCAAAGACAGCAAAGTACGTGGCCCCTTCGTACTTGTGTGCAGCGATGGTCACCCAACAGACAACACCTGACAGCAGTTGTGCAATGCGCAGCCCTCCCAAGAGGCTCCGCAGAAAGGCCTTGTTCAGGCTGAGAGACTCTCTAGCCGAGGCAGGGCAAGGGGGTGGCGGTGATGAAGGGGGTGGTGGAAGAGGCATGCTGTAATCCCAGGGCCTCCGGTAGCGCCTGTCCTGTTGTGTGCCTTTTGTACCCAAGCAAATCTCACCCTCCTCCCTCTCAGGCACTTCCTCTGCTTGCAGCTGCCAAACATCTGGAGCCAAACAATCTTTCCTGCATTGGGGCCTCTCGGCTTCCCCTTTCCGTCCCTCCCTCCATCCACCCCCCTTGCCCCTCCTTTCCTCTGGGTGATTCTCTTTTCTCCACCCTTCTGCTAAAAACTCACTTCATTCCCTGTCCACACCCCTCATGTCCCATCTGTGATCACTCAAAATATTCATTAAAAGCTGGCTGCGTTCGCAGTAACTTTCTCTACCATTCTGTAGTTCTCGAGTTAACTGAGCTCTGCCTCTCCAAAAAAAGAACAGAGCGCCTCAAAGAATAACACTTTTGTGGATGAAAAATACAGTGTTGCTACACTTCGTAGGCTGTGTGCATAATAATCTACTAGCTTCGTCTTCTTCCATTCCTAGGCCAGACGTGACACTGCTAAAATGAAGCCACCTTTTGGTGAGTTCATTCTGCAGTTCCTTCATAGCTGTCAAGTATCCCTTATTGGCCAGGAAAACCCCTTATTTTACCCTCTTTCCCGCTGTCATCTCTTATTAATTAGACTGCAAAGCCCTATTGCCGCCATTGGAGGGCAGCACAGGATAAGCATAGCTGTCAAGTATCCCTTATTTGTCGGGAAATTTCCCTTATTTCCAAATCCAAAACTTGACAGGTGTAAGTTCCTTTCGCCTGACCCAGTGGGAGAAAGATTAGCCAGCACAAGGTAGCCATTGCCCAGGGTATGCCTGATTGTGGTTCAAAAATACCACAATCTTCTAGGAGGCTCTTTCCAGCTGAGGCAGTATTTTGTGTAAATCATGAAATGGGCTTTGCCAAATATATGCAAAATAATATTTGTATGTATGTACCTTGATATCTTTTGACATTTTGACTGCAAAAATCTTACCAAGTTGCAGACAGGGAAATTGAACAACTAAAGGTTGGCTTAAGATTTAAGATCAACAGGCGTCTTGTACTGAAAGAAACTAAGTGTGATTACACGGAAAACGGTGGGTATTTATGATGCTCCCAAAACATGACAACCTCAGTTTCATCATTTTTGCCTCCAGTGATAGTTCAGGTTAGATTTGCTCTATGAACCATTTGTTTATCTTTTTTGCAGTCCAGGGTACCTGCAAAGTTTTCTTCCAGTACTGTATTTCAAATGAGTCGATCCCCCCCCCCTCAGCTTTCTTTACTGTCCAGCTTTCACGCACACATAGTGATCAAGAATACAAGAGTGTGGATCATCTTGGCCTTGGTCTCCAATAACACATCTCTCCACTTAATGATTTTTTCAAATTCTTTCATTGCTACCCTTCCCAGTCTCAATCTTCTTCTGTTTTCCTGGCAGTTTCCCTTTAGATTGATGGTTGAACCAAGATACAGTATACAAATTCTTTCAGTTTCATTTTTTCCCATTGTTATCATTAAAGTTGTGTAGTTCTTCTGCAGTCGTGATTTTTGACTTCTTGATATTCAACTGAAGTCCTACTTTGGCACTTTCTTCTTTCATTTTCCTTAAACGTTCTTTCAATTAGTTTTCTTCTAGTAAGATAATCTTTTTCTGCTGCTGTATTTGAATCTGAATATAGGCAATCATCATGGTGATCAGCCATGAGGACTGTCCTGAGAATATAATGCACTGGCCTTTCATCTGCCTTCTGCATCACAGTGTGACACCCATACCACTAATCCAGTTTCCATAAGTCACTTTCTGGTCCTGAGCCCTTTTGGCACGCAATGTCCTCATCAGCCCCAGGCCATTATTGATGAAGTTGCTACACACCATCAAGATGGATTCAAGTGGGATTAATCCAGGTGGGGACTATCACCCTTCCCTGTGGACTTCAGCATCCAAGGCTGTTAGTCATCAGGGTTGTCAGGTTAGCGAGCCACTACATGACATGCTTTGTTAACTGTGATATTGATTTTTGATACTTTATTGCGATGCTGTTATGATGATATTGATATGTTGTATTTTTTGTGATATTTTTGTGATATTTTTATACTGTAACTTGTAAATTGTACTTTGTAAACCTCATTGAGTCTCCCATTGGGCAGAGAACTGCGGTATATAAATTTAATTAATAATAATAATAATAATAATAATAATAATAATAATAATAATAATAATAATAATAATAATAATAATAATAATAATAATAATAATAATAATAATAATAATGATGATGATGATGATGATGATGATGATGATGATGATGATGATGACACTCAATGTTGAGTGGCTGGCAGGAGGGTCTACTCTATTACCATAGTACGATAACCTGCCCAGACTTTAAAGTAAGATAGTATTGAAAGATGAAAATATGAAGTTCCATTTCTCTGTCTGTTAATAATAAAGATTTCCCACTCTAACCATTGGTTTCCCTACCCCTCTCATGTTGAAGTGCACAGCAACATGCACACATATGTTTGCACACACACATACACACGTCTGCATGGGCAAACACGTGTCACTGAGCCTGCCCTATAAGCAAAGAAAACACGGAGACCTGATGAATGTCGGGATCCCCGTTTCTCCTCAAACTCCACTAACTGAGGTCCGATCTCCATAGAAATGCATAGACCGGGCTTCCTTGAAAGCTCTCTGGGCTTCTGGAACTCAGGCGGATAAGAGGATCAAAGTAAAAGACGATACGGCTTTAATCAGTTTTCTCTCTATTCACTGGGGAGCTATTAGACTGAACCAAAAGTTTATCCGCTAACATCTGTACTTCACATTAGAACTACAGCCTTTGCAAAGGGAAAAGCTTGTTAAGCATTGAGTGGGACTATGAGAATATGGAATAAAGTTGTTTCCGCAACATAAGTTATTAATGCCTTTCTAGACTATACTTGAACTTCTCATCTGATGCAACTTTTATCATGAAAAAAACATTGCCTTCCACAGCATCTGAACCCTAGGTGATGAATAACCAACATTTTTTCTCATGGCCCTGCTATTATCCCTAAAGCAACATAATCTTTCTTCTTTGAAATTCAACATTATCCACTGGTCTCTAACTCCTTCCCACTTCTCTCAATCCCTCTCTCCACACTCAGCTTTTGCCAATCTTGTCCTAAATCAGGGGTGCCCAAACTATTGCCCAGGGTGGCAGATCCGGCTGCTGACACCAATTCATCTGGCCCACAAAGCTCTCGTCGCTCCTAGAAGTGGAAGTAAAACACACCCATACGCATTTTATCTGCTTCCGGGAGTGATGAGGGCTTTGCAGGCTGAATGAATTGGCTGGATCTGGGCCCCAGGCCATAGTAACCAGCCCCCTGAACCATGTGACCAGCCCGTGGATCACAAAGTTTGGGCTCCCCTGTCCTAAATAGATGCATCAGGGTTGTCAATCCTAAAATGTAGTTCTCTAGTAACATATAAAAGGGCTCATTATTGAAAACTTCTACTTTGGGAGTTAGCAGACTTTCATAAGATCCTTCAAACAATGAGTTCTCTGTGTGTTGCATGATGTTAGGCTTCATGAGATTATTGGTGTCTCTTACGTGACAAACCTAAGGGCTTATATAAAATGTCTCCATAGCCCTTTGTCATTTTTTTTAAAAAAATAAGCATATGTTTTGCCACACTCATATGCTTCGAGACTGCAGTATGGTAAAGCTTTCATCACCCCAAGGATATCTGCCCATCCCACTAAAGTGAGCCGGAGGGGCTCTTTAAAAATACCAACTGCTAGAGAGGTTCGCCTCTCTAGCACTAGAAGAAGAGCCTTTTCGGTATCCGCTCCAGCCCTATGGAACCTCCTGCCAGTTGAACTGCATATCCAGACAGAGCTGCTGCCCTTCAGGGAAGAGCTGAAAACCTGGCTGGCAGGGCAGGTGTGGGGAGGTGGAGAGAGAGCGGCTCTTTTAGAGCAGGATCACTCATGTTTTTAAAGGTTTTTAACCAGATTTTTAATTGGTGCAGATTGTAGGTAGTTTTTCAGTGTTTTTAGGAATTTTAAGGGTTTCTATAGTTTAAACGTTGGGGATTTTATGTACTCCGCCCAGAGTTGCATGTCGATTGGGACGGCTATACAAATTGAATAAATAAATAAAGATGAATCTGCATCAAATATAACTCTTGCATAACCATAGCCAGATTTTCATTTGAAAAATTGCAAGTAGATAAATAGGGACCACTTTGGTGGAAAGGTAACAGCGTTCCGTGCCCTCTGGTGTCTAGTCATGCCTGCCACATCTATGTACTGAATAGAATGTGACAAGTACTCTTTAACTGATTGTATCCAGCAATTGTATCCATTGTAACAAATCAGAGACACATTGTTGCAAGCTGTTAAGGATAATACTGCTTGTGCCAGTAGTAGCACCCAGATCACATGATACAGATTCCCCTGAATACCTGAAGGGCGGGAAACCTTCCTGCTGCACCGCAGCTGGAGAAGATGGGCATGACGATCCATGACGTCACGCGGACAGTAACCAATGAACTATCACCTGGGTTATTCAAAATGTACAGTGTGCTATAAATAGAGCTGTTTGGTCCACCATTACCTCATGTTTACTCTGACTAAAGTAAAGGTAAAGGTTTCCCTTGCTCGAAAGCCAGTCGTATCCGACTCTAGGGTGCAGTGCTCATCTCTGTTTCTAAGCCGAAGAGCCAGCGCTGTCTGCTTCTGCAGACGTTTCTGTGGTCATGTGGCAGGCATGACTAGACACCGGAGCGCACGGAATGCTGTTACCTTCCCACCAAAGTGGTCCCTATTTATCTACTTGCAATTTCTTGCTTTCGAACTGCTAGGTTGGCAGGAGCTGGGATGAAGATGGGAGCTCATTTCCGTCCTGCAGTACTCGGAATCGAACTGCTGACCTTCCGCTTCCCAGTCAGCGTCTTAGCGACTACCATGCAATAAAGTTGTGTTTTAGCCCTTACTGCAGCTCCTTCTTTGTCTTCCGTTTAAGACACCAAATTGGCAACGAGGATGGGATGGCGTCCCGAAAAGTGAACATCGCGCCTTTCGACACCACAAAGCAAGAAAAATTGGAACTCTACGAGCAGCAGTTCCTCTACGCTATGGACCTCAAAGGTATCAAGGAGGAAGCCCAGCGCCGGGCATTCCTACTGGCCCAGTGCGGCCTAGAGACTTTGGAATTGGCCACCAACCTCCTGACGCCGAGACCGCTCAGGGCCGTGCCCCTAGATGAGATCCTCGCCGAGCGGAGGAAACACTTTTGCCTGAAAGTGTCAATGTTCCCGGCAAGATTGGCATTTCAGCAGTGGTGCCAGCGGGCCGGTAAGTCCATGTTAGACTTCGTGGCAGCCCTGCGGGTGGCTGCCGTGCCTTGCTGGTGGGGAGCGTCCCTGAGCGAGGCGCTGAGAGACAGGCTCCTGCTGGGTCTGCGAGATGAGGGGGCCAGGAAAAAACTACTGGCCAAAGACGAGAGCATCTTGTTCGAGCATGTCCTGCGCATCGCCCAAGCCGCCGAGTCAGTGCAACAAGGCAAATGGGTGTGCCGGACCAGGACTGCCGCGGTTCCCCCCCCCCCCCCCCCCGCCGGTAGTCCCAGTCCACAGCTGTTCCTCCCACGGAGAGCAGGGGCCCTCCGAGTCCACCACGTCCACCTCCGACTTCAGCGAGGACGAGGACGTGCAGCGGGTGCAGAGGAGGCCTGAGATTCGAGACCGCGACAGAGAGGACTGCTGCTGCGATGGATGCGGGGCATCCCACGACCGGAGCCGATGCCCATTCTGGAAGGCGGAGTGCCACAACTGCGGGCGGTGCGGGCATATCGCAAGGGTCTGCAGGCAGCGTCGAAATGATGGCAAGGGCCAGGCAGAATGGCCCCAATGAAAGGCAGATGGTGTCGGGCACATCCTCAACGACGACGAGCCCCAGGAGCACCGCATGTCTCGACGGGTTCCCGACGACCGCGACCAGGCAGTCCACAGCGTGCAGTTGCTGTGGCCACGGTTTTTTGAAGAGGTACTGTTACAGGGGGTCCCAATAAGGATGGAGATCGATTTGGGGTCATCGTACTCCATCGTCTCCCACAGGGAATTTCTGCGCATTCCCACAAAGTCACACCCCAAGCTGAAGGCCCTTAGAACTAATTTGCAGGTCGTTCAGGGCAAGAGTATACCAGTGTTGGGGGTGGGAGAGTTCAAGGTTCAGTTTAAAAGGCGCTCCGTGCAGTTGCCCCTAGTAGTTCTAAAGGAAGGGTCCTGCTGTCTCCTGGGTACACAGTGGTTCGGGCCCCTGGGAGTTTTCATTGGAGGCATACATGCCATGCAGGCTGACCCGATCACGGAGGTGTGTAACGCACACCCTGCCATCTTTGAGAAGGGGGTAGGGAAGTTCAAAGGGCCCCCAGTTTCCTTCAAATTGGACCCCGACATCCGACCCATCAGGATGAAGCCAAGAAGAGTGCCTTTCGCACTAAAGGACAAAATAGAGACTGAACTGGACAAACTGGTGGGTCAGGGGATTTTGGTGCCTGTGGACTCCGCCGAGTGGGAAACCCCCATTGTTACGGCACTTAAGGCTAACGGGGAGGTCAGAATCTGCGCTGACTACAAGTGCACGATTAACAAGGCAATTCGCCCAAATGCGTATCCGGTGCTGGTGGTAAGCCACCTGCTAGCAACCTTGCATGGGGGGAGGTGTTTCGCCAAACTAGACTTGGCCCAGGCATACCAGCAATTGTCCGTAACCACAGCTACAGCCGCCGCTCAGACAATTGTTACCCACAAGGGAGCTTTTAAAGTGACGCGCCTCCAATTCGGCGTACATTCGGCTCCGGGGATCTTTCAGTCCCTCGTAGAAAGATTGTTGAAAGGGCTCCCAGGTGTTTTCCCCTACTTTGATGACATTCTGATAACAGCGGGAGGGGAACAGGAATTGGCCAAGAATTTAGACCGGGTACTAACAGTGTTCGAGAAAGTGGGGCTCAGGTTGAGAAAGGATAAGTGTGTGTTTTTCGCTGAAGAGGTAGAGTTTCTGGGTTTCCGAATAACCCCTGAGGGCATAAAACCAGCAGAGTCCAAGGTAGCGGCAGTGAAAGATGCTCCTCGCCCCACCACCAAGGCCGAACTACAGTCCTTCCTAGGACTCCTAAATTTCTACCACTCTTTCCTCCCGGGAAAGTCGTCGGTAGCAAAACCGCTGCATAGATTACTCAAAAAGGATGCAGCTTGGCGGTGGGGGGACAGCCAGGAACGGGCATTCCAGGGGCTCAAACAGCTTCTATCTTCCGAGGCTGTGTTGACCCACTTCGACCCAAAGAAACCCGTTGTGCTGGTCTGTGATGCCTCACCGGTGGGGGTGGGGGCAGTCCTCTGCCACATGCTAGAGAGCGGGCGAGAAGCCCCAGTGGCATACTATTCAAGATCCCTGTCCAAGGAAGAGCGCAACTACGTGCAAACAGACAGGGAAGCCCTAGCGATTGTTGTAGGAACCAAGAAGTTCCACAATTTTCTCTATGGCAGGCCATTCAAAGTCGTGACTGACCATAAGCCCCTCTTAGGAATCTTCACTACAGATAAGCCAACCCCGCAGATCTTGTCCCCAAGGATGCTGCGATGGGTGCTATTCCTCAACGTGTACCAGTACGTGTTGACCTACCGCCCCGGCAAGGAGATCAGCCATGCCGATGCCCTTTCCAGGTCACCCCTCCCATAGGCAGGGGACCCCGAGTGCGAGGTAGAACAGGACCACCAGGTGCTCCTGATTGAAGCCCTAGAGTCGCCCCCAATTCTGCCAGCTGAGATCGCCAAGGCTGCGGCGAAAGACAAGTCATTGGCCTTTGTCAGTTCATGGGTACAGAAAGCCTTGCCAGCAAGCTCCCCCACTGAGGAATTCAGGATTTACGGTAGACGGAGAGACGAGCTCTCCCTAGAAATGGGCTACCTACTCTGGGGGCAGCGGGTAGTAATCCCTGAAGTTCTGAGGTCCTGGGTGCTCAAGATGCTGCATATCAGCCACCCGGGGATCGTGCGCTCCAAGGCGCTAGCTAGGAGTTATGTCTGGTGGCCCAAACTGGACACAGATATAGAGCACATGGTAGGCACTTGCGAGAGCTGCCAGAGCACCAGGCCTGAGGAGTCCCGACTTCCGCACAGAGAATGGGACACGGCCCGGGGTCCGGGGTCACATCTACACGTGGACTTCGCGGGTCCTTTCAGGGGTACCCTTTTCCTTATAATAGTGGACTCCTACTCCAAGTGGTTGGAGGTAATTCCCATGGCCAGTACATCATCAGATGCAACGATTAAGCAATTACGCAAGGTATTCAGCTGCTTCGGTTTACCTGACGTACTTGTGAGCGATAATGCCACAACTTTCACGTCAGCGGAGTTCCAGGGTTTCATAGAGATTAACAAAATTCGCCACATAACTGTGGCCCCCTTTCACCCCACTACAAATGGTCAAGCGGAACGCCTGGTGCGAACAACGAAGGACGCACTGCGTAGGATGGGCCCCGGGGAATTGAACTTGCAGCTCTGCCAATTCCTATTAAGGTACCGTGTAACCCCCTTAGCGTCAGGGCTCTCACCCGCCGAGCTCCTCATGCGGAGGAAACCCGCCACGATCCTCTCGAGATTAGACCCAACCAGGGTGGAGGACACGGGTAGAAACATAGAAACGGGGGGCACCAAGAGTTTCGAGATCGGCCAGCCAGTACATTGCCGAAACTACGTGGCTGGCGGCCCCACTTGGGTACCTGGAATAGTGGTCGGACAGATGGGGCTAGTCTCCTACAATGTCGAGACAGGCACAAGACTCCTCTGAAGGAGGCATGCCGACCAACTCAGAGGTATAGTGGGAAGGCAAGACGTGAGTGACCAAATGGAGCAGTCAGCGTTAGGGTTCTCCCCCACCCGCTTATCCCAAGGGGGAGACACAGACCACAGGGGGGAGGGAAATGAGACAAACCCATATCCTTTTGACCCCCCGGGTAACAGGGACAACTTGGAAGAGAGAGATCCCAAAGAATTGTTAGATTTTGAGTTAGGAGACCGGGGGGATTTTTCGGAGTGGTCTCCCACCCATCCAAGTGAAGAGCGGGGTTTTTCTTTAGTCCCTGGAGCCCCCGGTCTCACATCCCTGGAGTTTACTCCCATACCTAGACCTCCCCAATCCCCAGCTCACGACTCACAGCCCATCGCTAATGAGTCACGCTCCTCCAATGCAGGAACTCCGGCCCGAAGTGCGGCCACCCCTCGCCCAAAGCGAACGTGCGGAAAGCCTCAATGGCTAAAGGACTTAATCCTCACGTAGGGGGGAAGGGATGTTATGTACTGAATAGAATGTGACAAGTACTCTTTAACTGATTGTATCCGGCAATTGTATCCATTGTAACTAATCAGTGACACATTGTTGCAAGCTGTTAAGGATAATACTGCTTGTGCCAGTAGCAGCACCCAGCTCACATGATACAGATTCCCCTGAATACCTGAAGGGCAGGAAACCTTCCCGCCGCACCGCACCTGGAGAAGATGGGCATGACGATCCATGACGTCACGTGGACAGTAACCAATGAACTATCACCCGGGTTATTCAAAATGTACAGTGTGCTATAAATAGAGCTGTTTGGTCCACCATTACCTCATGTTCACTCTGACTACCATGCAATAAAGTTGTGTTTTAGCCCTTACTGCGGCTCCTTCTTTGTCTTCCGTGCAAGACACCAAACACATGACCACAGAAACATCTGCAGAAGCAGACAACGCTGGCTCTTCAGCTTTGAAACAGATGAGCACTGAACCCTAAAGTCAGATACGACTGACTTTTGAGCAAGGGAAACCTTTACCTTTACCTTACTGTGCATACACTGAGTGCATCCATTACTAGGTACAGTGTTACCTCGCTTTACGAATTTAATGCATTCCACGGGATGCTTCGTATTACTAAAAATTTATAAAACAAAATGGAGTTTCCCATAGGAATGCATTGAAAACTGATTAATCCAGTCCAAAAAAAAATGTAAAGCAAGGCATTATTTTCAATGGATTTTCAGTCGTAAAGCAAAAATTACATTAACCAAAGCATTCGTAAAGTGAGGTACAAGTGTAAAGTAAAAAACTGTACAGCCAGTGATTCAACACCGAGTGTTGGGCAGCAGTAAATAACCTGACTCTCTAAAGGTGCCAACGGCTACAGGTGATGGTCCCCTCAGTGGAGGAAATGCCACTGGAAACCATAATATTGGGCCCAATGGCAAAATGAGCAGAGGAGGAACTCTGATTTCCAATGGTCATGGAGGCGGAAAAGGCCATGCCAGATGGACTGGCTAGGAAGGAGCACTTTGCTGCAGCAGTTAATTGCAGTCCCGGTGTTAAATCCAGCATGTCTCATTTCATACATGCCACAGGTGATCGCTCTGTGATCATAGTGTTTGGGTCACTTCATGACAAGCTGGAGTCCACCTCCAGATTAGACTACTGTAATGCGCTCTACATGGGGCTGCCCTTGATGACCATTCGGAAGCTGCAGCTGGTCCAGAACGCGGCTACCTGGCTGGTGATGGGGTGTGGTCATTATGCCCATGCCTCGCCACTGCTGCAGGAGCTGCACTGGTTGCGAGTATGCTTCCGGGTGCAATTCAAGGTGCTGTTTTTGACCTTTAAAGTCCATCATGGCAATGGACCAGGATATCGAAGAAACCACATCGTCCCAAGGTTTTTGACCTGTTCTACGAGGGCAGACCATAGGGACTCTCTGGTGGTCCCATCAGCCAGGGATGCACATCTTACTGGGACCAGGAGGAGAGCCTTCTCGGTATCTGCCCCGGCCCTTTGGAACCTCCTGCCACCAGAGCTGCGCCCCCAGGCAAAGCTGTATCCCTTCAGGAAAGCGCTAAAAACCTGGCTCTGCCAGCAGGCATGGGGTGCGCCTGGCAGCACAACCGAGTTACGCTGGCTCATATAGCCCTGTTTGGGGTTTTAATTTAGGGGTTACTGGTTTAGTTTTTAACCATTTTATTGTTTTAGTGGTTGTTTTTAACATACAAGATAGTTTGAATTGATGTGAGCTGCCTTGGGTTGCCGAGATGAGGAAGGCGGCCTATAAATCTAGTAAAGAAATAAATAAATCCACCTTAAACAAATTCACGACAATGGCCTTTTCCCTGCTTCAGGAAAAAAATTCTTTCTCAGATACAAGTTGCAGCAGCAGCAGACGACGACAAAAAGGGACTCTTAGAACCATGACAGCTCTATAGTCTGTGGCAAAGATATAAAATCACTCTTCTCCTTGGGAATCAAAGGACCAGTCAATCTGATGGTACTCTTTCTTCTTATTTCCCAAGGAACACCAAGGCAATAATAATCTCATTAAGGCTCTACTAAACGACCCACAGGTAGCTTAGGTTATCCTGTTATGGTAATAGAGTAGACTATACTGCCAGAGACTCAACGCTGAGAGTCAGGCGGCGATCAACTAACCTTACAACCCTTAGAACTAACCGCCTCGGGTGCCAAAGTCCAAAAGTAAAGGTGATAGTCCCCCAAGTGGACTTGAATCCATCTTGACGGAGGGCAGCAGCTTCATCAAGACTGGCCTAAGGCCGATGAGGACTTTGTGTGCCAAAAGGGCTCAGGACCAGAAAGTGACTCGCGGAACTGGATCAATGGTACGGGGGTCACACTGCGATGCGGAAGGCAGATAAAAGGTCATAGCATTATATTCTCAGGGCAGTCTTCATGGATGGTCACCATGATGATTGCCTTTATTCAAATACGGCAGAAGAAGAGCCAGCCGCTGAAGCTGTTTCTTTCCTTCCATGCGTCTGACAGTGCCTGCTACTACAGGTGAAACTCGGAAAATTAGAATATCGTGCAAATGTTCATTCATTTCACTTAAAAGGTGAAACAAATTTATGAGATAGACTCACTACATGCAAAGTGGGATATGTCATGCCTTAATTCGTTATAATTGTGATGATCATGGCATATATGAGATTATGTGATGATTAGGACCGTGGGGGGGGGGACCCTCCTGAGATAACAGCCCCCCCCCCCAATATTATATATGTGAGTGTGACATTGTTGCCCCTCCTGAATTTTTTTGCCCCTCCTGAACCTCCCCCCCCCCAAAAAAAAATTATCTAGAATCCTGGCTACGGCCCTGCCATACCTCTCAACCCGCGGCTCCGGAAAAATGGGACCTGCGCACATCGCTTGTGCGCAGGTCGCTTTCCACGCATGCGTGGAAGGGTTTTACGCCTTCCATGCATGAGCGGAAGCGCTATGCCACTTGTGCAGCCCCTACGCAAGCGGTGTAGCGCTTCTGCGCATGCGTGGGAGGGGTAAAACCCTTCCATGCATGCGCGGAAAGCATTTCCCCCGTTGCCAAATTACGGGGGTTTGGCAGCGCGGGGCGGGTTATGACGTCAATCGACATCAAATTACGGGGTTTTCCCGGCCCAATAGGGATGGTTGACAGGTATGGGCCCTGCTCCCCAAACATTTCTCCCCCTGCTACACCTCCGTGTGACAGGAGAGGCAAGGGGCGCCAAAAATCCTGAAGGCTTGAAAATCCAGACACCAAGCGACCTCGCTAGCGACAAGGTCCTTGTTGTGTCCTGAACATTATACCTTTAAGTAATGTAACACTCGAATGAGTGGATATAATAACCACCAGCTGTAACACTGTAACCTTCTGTATCAGGACGCGAGCTAGTGACCACTAGGTGGCAATAGCGAGCGTCCAGCTCACATGGTTCCAATTCCCCAAACAACTACAGCGCGGGAAGATTCCCGCCACCACCTCACCTGGACAAGAAGGGCGTGACGAGGAATGACGTCACGCAGACAGTAGCCAATGGGCTATCGAGGAGCCACATTCAAATGTATAGTCACAGTATATATTGAGCTGTTCATCCACCATTACCACATGTTCCCCCGGACCATCATGCAATAAAGATGTGTTAAGCCAACCCTTCGGCTGTTCGTATTGTCTTGGTTCTCATACACTAAACTGGCGACGAAGGTGGGATAATGGATCCCCACGGAATCAAGACAACACGGGCCGGTTTCGACATCAACAAACCAGAAGAATGGGAGCTCTTCGAAATGGACTTCCAAAGCGCACTGATGGTGTCCGACATCACAGACGAGGGGAAGAAGAGGGCCATGCTCATCAGGATGCTCGGGTTCCCCGCCATGAATGTACTGGTGGACCTGGTGTCGCCGAAGAAGGTGAACGAAGTGCCGGTCAAGCAGCTCCTGAAAGCGATGCGCGACCATTTCCAGCCCTCGGTTTCGATGTTTTCGGCTCGGGACGCGTTCTGGAAGAGAGTCCAGGCGCCGGGTGAGTCCGTGGCCGCCTTTGCAGCGGCCCTCCGGTTGGCCGCCGGCCCATGCAAGTGGGAGAACCTGGAAATCGCCCTCAGGGACCGCATGCTGTGCGGCCTGTGGGACGAGGAGGTCCAGCAAAAGCTGATGAACCAGGAGCCGCCCCCGATGCTGCACGAGGTCGTGAAGGAGGCACAGGCGGCGGAAGCCACGAGGGCCGGAGTTAAGGGAATCAGAGCAAGGCCCCCACAAACCGACACGGCGGCGGGCAGGCGGGCAGACGGGCGCCACAATCCTCCACGGAGAGCAGCGAGGACGAGGACGTCCAGAAGGTACGGAAGGATGGCCGGCGTTGCGACGGCTGCGGGGCAGCCCTTGACCGCATCAAGTGCCCGTTCCAGAAGGCCGAGTGCTACAACTGTGGACGTCGAGGGCACATAGCCAAGGTTTGCAGACGGCGGCGCAGAGACCAGAAAGGCTTGACAGACCGCTCACCGAGGATCCAGGAAGGCGTCCGGCCCACGAGGAAGCAGGACGGCGTGGGCCACATCTCCAACGACAGCGACGACGCCGCCCCAGTTCACAGCGTGTCCTTAGGACACCCCCGTTACTTTGTTGAGGTACTGGTGCAAGGGGTCACCATTAGGATGGAGATAGACTCGGGTTCTTCATATTCAATCATTTCCCAGAGGGAGTTTTTGGGAATTTCCCCCAACGTGCGGCCCAAGCTCAAAGCACTGAGGTCTACGCTGCGGGACGTGCAGGGAAATAGCATTCCGGTGTTGGGGGTTGGAAAATTCAAGGTCCAATACAAGCAGCACACCGCGGAACTTCCCCTGGTTGTTCTCAAGGGGGGAAGCTGTAGCCTTCTCGGGACTCAATGGTTTAAGCCCCTGGGTTTGTTCATTGGGGGGGTGCATGCCGTTGGGACTGACCCAATACAAGAGGTGTGTGACGCGCACCCCGAAGTGTTCAAGAAGGGACTCGGAAAATTCAAGGGACCCACAGTCGCGTTCGACCTGGACCCGGAGGTCCGCCCAATAAGACTCAAACCGCGCAGAGTGCCTTTTGCACTCAAGGACAAGATAGAGGTGGAACTGGACAAATTGGTGGGCCAGGGGATTCTTGTTCCTGTTGATTCCGCGGAGTGGGAAACTCCGATTGTAACAGCGCTGAAGGCCAACGGGGAGGTTCGAATATGCGCAGATTACAAATGCACCATTAATAAGGCGATACGCCCAAATGCGTATCCGGTGCCGGTGGTCAGCCACCTGTTGGCCAGGTTACATGGGGGTGGTGTTTTGCAAAGCTTGACCTGGTGCAGGCATATCAGCAGCTCTCGGTAACCCCAGCTGCGGCTGCTGCGCAGACAATAGTCACTCATAAGGGGGCATTCCAGGTGACGCGCCTACAGTTTGGCGTGAACTCGGCGCCAGGCATCTTCCAATCGCTCGTGGAACGCCTCTTAAAGGGTCTGGAGGGGGTCTTACCATACTTTGATGACGTGTTGATAACGGGGGCAAATGAGTCAGAATTGGCTGAGAGGCTAGACAAAGTACTGACGGTATTCGAAAAGGCGGGGTTGAGGCTGCGGAAAGACAAATGCGTCTTCTTCGCAAAGGAGGTTGAGTTCTTGGGTTTCCGGGTAACCCCTACAGGAATCAAACCCTCCAAATCAAAGGTGGCCGCCATTCAAAATGCCCCTCGCCCCACCTCCAAGCCCGAATTGCAGTCGTTCCTAGGGCTCTTAAACTTCTACCATTCCTTCCTGCCTCGGAAGGCATCGGTAGCAGAGCCGCTTCATAAGTTGCTAAAAAAGGACGAGGCGTGGAAATGGGGCGAGAGCCAGGAGAGGGCATTCAATGAGCTGAAACAACTCCTAGCCTCAGACGCTATATTAACCCACTTTGACCCCAAGAGACCAGTGGTCCTGATATGTGATGCATCCCCAGTGGGGGTGGGGGCGGTTCTGTGCCACGTGTTGGAAAACGGGCGGGAGGCCCCGGTGGCATTCTACTCCAGGTCCCTGTCTCAGGCAGAGCGAAACTATGCACAGACAGACAGGGAAGTGTTAGCGATAATTGCTGGGACAAAAAAGTTCCACGATTTCCTCTACGGCTGCCCCTTTACCATAGTGACTGACCACAAGCCCCTGCTAGGCATTCTTACTGCAGACAAGCCCACGCCACAGATTCTGTCCCCTAGGATGCTCAGGTGGGCCATTTTTTTAAACGCGTACCAGAACGCGCTGGTGTATCGCCCTGGAAAGGACATAAGCCATGCGGACGCCCTGTCGAGGTCTCCCCTCCCCCACACAAGCAGCCACGTGTGCGAGGTAGAACAAGACCACCAAGTACTCATGATAGAGGTCTTAGATTCACCCCCCATAGTGCCCGCAGAGATCGCCAAGGCGACAGGCAAGGACAAGACGTTGGCCCTGGTCAGTTCTTGGGTGCAGAAAGGGTGGCCAAAGTCCTCCCCGGCGGCGGAGTTCGCCCCGTTTTTTCGGAAAAAGCTAGAATTGTCCTTAGAGAGGGGGTGCGTCCTGTGGGGCCAGCGGGTAATCGTCCCTGAATCCCTGAGAGCTAGGGTGTTTAAACTGCTGCACGTCAGCCACCCTGGAATTGTCCGCTCCAAGGCACTGGCCAGGAGCTACTTCTGGTGGCCCCAGTTGGACGCCGATATCGAGCACATGGTGGGCACTTGTGTGAGTTGCCAAAGCTCCCGGCCCGAAGAAGCTCGACTTCCGCACAGGGAGTGGGATACGGCAAAGGGGCCGTGGTCCCGCGTGCACATTGACTTTGCGGGCCCCTTCAGAGGATCGCTTTTTCTCCTCATAGTGGATGCTTACTCCAAGTGGTTGGAGGTAATCCCAGTTGCGAACACCTCCTCAACCACAACAATTAAACAATTGTGCAGGGTGTTCAGCACGTTCGGTATACCCGACACCCTTATTAGCGATAACGCTAGTTGTTTCACGTCCGCTGAGTTCAGGGCATTCACCGAGATCAACGCCATCCGACACATCACCTCCGCGCCCTTCCACCCGGCGACAAATGGCCAGGTAGAACGCCTCGTGCATACCACCAAAGACGCGCTGAGGCGCATGGGCCCCGGGGACTTAAACCTGCAGTTGTGTCAGTTTTTGCTGGGATACAGGGTAACCCCCCTAGCGTCAGAGTACTCGCCCGCAGAGCTCCTAATGCGCAGAAAGCTGACTACGATACTGAGCAGGCTAAACCCTACGAGGGTGGAAGACACTGGGAGGAACATCGGGGTAGCGGGCACGAAGAGTTTCGAAATAGGCGCCCCGGTTCACTGCAGAAACTACGCTAGCGCAGGGCCAGCCTGGGTCCCGGGCGTAGTCATTGGGCAGACAGGTCCCGTGTCGTATTGCGTAGAGATCAGCACAGGTCTACTCTGGAGGCGACACGCAGACCAACTCCGGCGCCGGATCTCCGGAAACCAGGGCGCGGACAGCGCAGAAAAGGATTCAACATTAGGGTTCTCCCCCACCCATTCAGCCCAAGGGGGAGGAGAGGGGGGCCAGTGGTCCCCACCAAGGGGGGAAGGGTCCCCACCAAGGGGGGAAGGGAATAAGTTTGTCCCCATAGATATCCTGAGAGAAACCCCCATAGATACCCCAGTAGATGATTTTGAGTTTGAGTTACAAAACCGGAGGGGGTTTCGGAGTGGTCCCCCACCCATCCAAGCGAGAAGCGGGGTTTTTCGTTAGCCCCCAGTGCCCCTGGTTTTCCCACAATGGAGTTTGTCCCTACCCCGAAAGCCGCGGAACCGCGGCAAGTCGTTAACGAGTCTCCCTCTCCCATTGCAGGACAAGAGACCAGGGAACACAGAAGTGATAGCACCCCCGGGACAAGCCAGCCAGCCTTGCGCCCAAAACGCGCTTGCAATAAACCATATTGGATGAGAGACTTCGTCTCATCCTAGGGGGGAGGGATGTTGTGTCCTGAACATTATACCTTAAGTAATGTAACACTCGAATGAGTGGATATAATAACCACCAGCTGTAACACTGTAACCTTCTGTATCAGGACGCGAGCTAGTGACCACTAGGTGGCAATAGCGAGCGTCCAGCTCACATGGTTCCAATTCCCCAAACAACTACAGCGCAGGAAGATTCCCGCCACCACCTCACCTGGACAAGAAGGGCATGACGAGGAATGACGTCACGCAGACAGTAGCCAATGGGCTATCGAGGAGCCACATTCAAATGTATAGTCACAGTATATATTGAGCTGTTCATCCACCATTACCACATGTTCCCCCGGACCATCATGCAATAAAGATGTGTTAAGCCAACCCTTCGGCTGTTCGTATTGTCTTGGTTCTCATACACTAAAGTCCTGTTCTCAAGAGGTCGCTTTTAAGAGCCTTGGTGGCGCAGTGGTTAAACTGCTGTACAGCAGCCAAAACGTTGTGAGTTCGATGGTGACTTGGGTTCAAGGTTGACTCAGCCGTCATTCCTTCCGAGGTCGGTAAAATGAGGACCCAGCATGTTTGTGCCAAAATGTTAATTAAGGTGGGAACCACCCAGAGAGAGCACTGACTAAGCGCTATAAGGTTTTTTAAAGGTTTCCCTTGCTCAAAAGCCAGTCGTATCCAACTCTAGGGTGCAGTGCTCATCTGTTTCTAAGCTGAAGAGCCAGCGCTGTCTGCTCCTGCAGACGTTTCCGTGGTCATGTGGCAGGCATGACTACACACTGGAGCGTGTGGAATGCTGTTACCTTCCCATCGAAGTAGTCCCTATTTATCTACTTGCAATTTCTTGCTTTCGAACTGCTAGGCCATACCTGTCAAGTTTTGGGAAATTTCTGTCAAACCCCCATATTTTACACTATTTCCCACCGTTAGTTAGACTGCAATTAGACTGGAGTTAAACTGGAGGCCAACACAGGATAAGCATAGATGTCCAGTTTCCCATTTTGGATGGGAAATTTCCCTTATTTGACAGAAATTTCCCTAAACTTGACAGGTATGTGCTAGGTTGGCTGGAGCTGGGACGAAGACGGGAGCTCATTTCCGTCCTGCAGTACAGTATATGCAGTAAGTGTAATTTCTATTGCTTTCCAGGGGCTTGGGAAGGGCGGCGGCGGCGGAGGGAAAAAAAATTCTTTGCAGGACCTGTGACGCAACGCGCACGCGCAATGCTGCGCCGTGTCGCCAAACAAGCGCCCTCTTTCTCTTCCGCCCAGAAGCGCCTTTCCCTCCCACTGACGTCAGGAAACTTGCCTGCCACGCACTGCCACAAGGGGCACCGGCGTCCCACCTCCCTCTTCACCTGATTGGTTAGCTAGTGTTCTTGGGAGTTCGGATTTAGAACCCTGGCGTTAAAGAGGTGAGAAGCTGATTGGCCGAGATGCGTGTTGTCTCATTCTTATCAATGGACAAAGGATCGCTCCAGCGAGAGAGTTTGTGAATGACGGGGAGTCAGTTTGCGAAGAGACGGCGGTCATCTTGGAACGCCGCGAAAAGCCCGCCCTGGCGGGTCTCCAGGAAACTCCGCGGCCCCAAGGGCGACAGCAGCAGCCGCCAGGTGGGTCTGTCTGTACCTGGACTGAGGAGCCTGACAGGGAGGGGGTGGAGAGGTAGCTTCGGTCGGTAAATGTATCCCTTGCTCGAAAGCTAGTCGTATCCGACTCTAGGGTTCAGTGCTCATCTCTGTTTCAAAGCCGAAGAGCCAGCGCTGTCTGCTTCTGCAGACGTTTCCTTGGTCATGTGGCAGGCATGACTAGACACCGGAGCGCATGGAATGCTGTTTACCTTCCCACCGAAGTGGTCCCTATTTATCTACTTGTAATTTCTTGCTTCCGACCTGCTAAATTGGCAGGAGCAGGGCCAAAGACGGGAGCTCATTCCATCCTGCAGTACTCGGGAATCGAACTGCTGACCTTCCGCCTCCCAGTCAGCGTCATAGCCACTTGAGCCACTGTTGTAAAATTCCAGGTCGAGTTTGAGAGAGAGAGATTTCCTGGCATGAGGAGAGAGAGGCAGAATAATCCCTGCCAGGAAATCTCCTTTATTAAAATAAACTATTGATTTGATTGTGTCCTATTTAATTTATTCGGTATTCCTCTTTGAACTTCAGAACCATTGTGCATTAAGGAAACATGGCAGTTGGCTCTTAATGACAAACTTACATGGGAATTAAATGAAAAGAAAGGGATAATTAAAGAACACAGATTTTGGAAGATTTGGAAATCATTTGTGGAATACTCTCTAAAAAAAACAAGGATACTGTATGCCTGTACCAGAACAATTGAAATATTGGAAATATTGAATTTTGTAGAGACAGGCTGCTTTCCCCTTTGGCAATGTATTATATCACTGGGTGTTTCTTTATTGTGAGTTGGGCGGCTATATAAATATGAATGTAATAATAATAATAATAATAATAATAATAATAATAATAATAATAATAATAATAATAATAATAATAATAATAATAATAATATAAATAAATAAAAAATTGTATTTTGAGTTGTGAAAGAGGTTTTAGATTAAAGTGTGGTTGAGGTTTTTTTAATATTATAAATAGAAAATGTCTATGTGGATACTCATCTTTTTCATTTTTCTTAGACTTCTTGATAAAGAAAAATGAGATCTAACTAGTAATTAAAGGTGATGACTTTTCGAGATTTCATTAGTTTATATAACGTAAGTTTAATCATGGACGGTATATTCCTAAATTGAATGTTAAATTAGATAAGCTTATAATGTGTTTATCCTGTTGTTGTTGTTGTTTTTTTTTGGGGGGGGGTTATCACTTATTTCATAATTGTATGTTTTATTATTATTTTCTTTTTGATTCCTTATGTATATAAGAAAACTTTCAATAAAAAAAGAACCATTGTGCATGGTGGTAGTAGAACTGGCAGGTTTATCGTAGATCAAGCTATGTGATACGTTGTTCCAGGCAACTTAATCATTAATTAAGGTCAGTAAACTGCGAAAGAGCTAAAGGCGGGCGTATGTTGCAGATATCTCTGCTTGGTAGTTTAAGCCCAGAGAGTGAGTGTGTGCGAACACCTACTGGAATTGTTGCTCGGCAGAAGGTTGTTGTACCTAGGCTTTCCAGTCCAGACACTCGTTAATGCACATTACAAGGCCTGAGATACAAACAAGAGTGCTCACCTATTTACAGTAAGTGCCCTTGTTTGGTCGTGTTTCTTGATCTGGCAACTGACTGACGATTTCTTTTCCTCCTCACATTCCCCAGGTAAATTTGTGTGTTGGACAAGATGTACTGTTAGGATCGCCAGCTTTGAAAACCAGACTGTATAGTACCTGTATTCAAATTCGCCAGGGTGTGCAAATTCTACCAGACTAATTTGCAACTCTCTCCCCCCCCCCCTTTTTTTTTCCTGGTGAAGTCTGTAATATCACAAGCCTCTTCGAAGACTATTGTTTTCAGACTTAGTTAAGCAACCACCATGAAAAGTTAACGGGAGAAGCCAAACTCTAGCCTCACTGCTAGGTGCATAAAATGTGCCCCATAATGCTCCAACTCTGACACTCCCTGCTTGGGTGGAATGTGCCCACATAGGCATTTTTTTTTCATTTTCTTAGCCTGCAGCTGTTTTCCTTTTAGTTCCTTCCTCTCTACAGTGGAGCATACCTGCATTCAGCAAGAACTGAAATAACACTACATACGCTGAGCCTCCCCTAAACTATTGATTTCCAGATGTATTTTACAACTCCAATAATCTGCCATCAGCACAGCTGAGAACTCTTGTCCAGGAGCACACAGATGTTCTATATCTGGCTGACTGCACAAAGGGTGGGCAATTTGTGGCTCTCAGTGTGTTCCTAGACTGCAGCTCCTGTCACCACTTGCTATGCCTGGGAGGCCTGATGGGAATTGCAGTCCAGCAACATCTGCAAGGCCACATTGCTACTTTTTGGCATACTGTATAGGAATTGCCAAGGGGAAGGCTTCAGCTGTAATAGTAGGAGACATCATTCCTTGTGCAGTGATAGAATCAGTCTTCTTCTATGAAGAAGTTGCTTCATCCTGTCAATGAGCTGCTAGTCTGGTTGCTTTATTACAAGATTAAGGAATGACTATGTCCTCTTCACCCCCTGTAACACAACATGAGGGGGTGGCAGGAGAATATCAGCCAGCAAGATCAGTTAATTTTGCTGCTTCATTTCATCTTGTCCCCAGAACTACCTCCAGCTACTGAATGGAGGGACCCTAGTACCATGGGTACCCCAGCCTCTATCGCCAATGACTTGCTGCAACACCAGATCTCCAGATCCTGCACACGCAAGAGAGCATCAGCCAATATCTTTCATGGAGTGTCATTATGGCAGTTGCGCCGTCTCTTCCATGGTACCGGAGATGCACAAGCAGAGGAACGAGCCCAGCTGGTTTGGGAATGTGCAGAAAATCAATGCATTACCCAGGCCTTGCAAAAGCTCAACAGAAGGCAGAGAAAGCGGAGATTGCGGTCGCGTCTGAGGCCTTCTGAAAAGAGCAATAGTGCTAGGCTCCGCGAACTGCAGCACTTCAGTCACTTATGGTAAGTTGCCACTTTTGTGATGTCACATTGCACTTCAGTTACATAGTCCAGGGATAAACACTGATTTTGGGTCCAGGTCTTGTATCTGGCATTGCCAAGGCAGCTTAGGGTTTATACACATGCACACGACACTAGACTCATAAAATGATCCTGGTTCTACCTAGTGGATCATAATTTTGTAACTCTTCCATGTACCATTCCACAATAAAGGTACTACAATAATGCACTTCACATACTGCCTGTCCTTAAAGTGCAGTTCAGAAAGTGCAACTGGCTGCTAGAATACGTGCAAAGGCTAGGTATTATGATCACAATAAAAACCAGGTGTTTGTGTAATTTGGCATCAATTCTGCATGAGTTATGCCACTTGCCATTTTGTTTCTGGACAAAATTTATCGTGTTTTATTTAAAAAGTTATAAATACTGAGATTATGTAACCTGAGTGCTGCCTACATCCATATAAACTTGCTGCAACATTAAAATGCATGACTGAAACCTTGCCTGTCCATTAGCTTGATGGAACAAGGACTTTTCACAGGTGTCTCCCTGCACATCCAAAACTCCCTTCTCCCAGACCATATAGTGTCATTGCTGCAAAATAAGAGAACAAGCCCAAGTTTGATTAATGTGCTGTGCTTTTAGACAAAATTAGCTGCTGGTTCTTAAATGCAGAGTTTCTGAAACCAGCTCATATTTACTAGGTATGCCAAACCATAATGTATGCACAGAATATGGTGCTGCGTATATTATTGGACCACAACTCCTAACAACCTTACCTGATACAACCTACAGTGAGGGATTGTAGGAGTTGTAGTCCAGCAACACCTGGACTACAGGTTGGCAGTCCATGTGGTAACATCTAGTTTTCCCCTCCCACACACCCAATCTCTCTTTCCACTGCACTGATTCAGCATTACTGGAGTTACATGCCATGTTAGAAACCCAAGGGAAGGTGACATTTTCCATAGATTTTGTCTGTTCCACCAATACCACAATTAGCAGGATCTGTTTGTGTGTGTGTGTACATGAATAAATATACTAAATTTGCATGATCTATAGAGCTACAGAACATATTCTGTCTTTAACAATGTATCTTTCTTATTATTGAAGTACAGCGTATACTTAACATGGCTAGATTGGCAGATTGCTGTACTAGATTCACAAGATGTTGAGTACAGCAGCAATTCTGGGCATGAATTGTCCCCTGGTCATGCCTTGGTTTTTTGTTGTTGTTTTTTTAAGACAGCACAATAGGTCTCATCTCCCTTTTCTTTGTATTGCTTTCCCAGTTTCCCAGAGAGAAAATATACTTTAGCTTTTAATATGAGATTTTATCCATCCACAGCATTGAAGACTATACTGGATCTGGTGCTGATGTTGACAGCAGTAGCAGCAGCAGCAGCAAGAACACAGAGGCTCCAGATCAAACTGACCATTCAATCGGTCTCCACTACAGGAAGAAAAGGGGAGTGGGAGCCGCAGGTTATCTGCACCAGCTCCACCAGTGAGCGCTGAACCAGGGCTTCATACCAACCTGTTTAAATGCCAATATATGACATGGGAGAAGCCCGGAAATGAGAGAATCCAACAAGCAGACACAGTTCAGGCCTGCTATTTAATAACCACTGAGCAGAGGAGAATAGTTTAGACAAAGATCAGTTCTCCTACTTCAAGATTGTTGTTATGGTAGACAGATTTGAAACCAATCCCCTCACCCTTAAACACTACTGTGTTCTAGTTATTCAGACTTGGCCACAGCCTGCTGATTTTGAAGCACAAACACTATATATATGGACTGCACTTGCTATATTTAATAAATATTATATATCTGTATATAGTTCTTCTTTTAAAGACCCAAAGATCTACCTAGTACATCATGTTTTCCATAATCAAATGTTTCTGGAAAGCTGACCCCCCCAAAAAAAATAAAAATAAAGTAAAACTAATAAGCCTTCCTTTATGTTGTTCTGCCCATTCATTTTGAAATATATCAATATTCACAATCTGTGTAGAGGTTCTGGGGTGCAGATCACAAATGGAGACAGAATCAGCACAGCTGGTGGCCAACCTTGGCTCTCCAGATGTTCTTGGACTTCAATTAATAGAAGTCCAAGTCAGCACACCTGCTGATAATGGCTTCTGGGAATTGAAGTCCACGAACAGCTGGAGTGCCAAGGTTGGCCACCAGGGGCATAGGACAAACTTCCTACCTTCTCAGAAGTCCATTCTAGAACAAGCTGTTCTAGGACTAGGGTGGTGTGTTCAATGTGGCTAGCTCACTTTAATATACCTGTCCTCTTATATGTACACTAGCATATTTTGCCTGGCGGTGCCGGGCTTTTTAAAATTGTGTTGGATAGTAAAGGGTTTTGTTTTTTTCTTCAACCAATGGTGCTGGGCTATTTTAAATGGTGTTGTAAGGTTTTGTGATTTTGTGGCTTCGAGGCCAGTGTTTGCGCTCCCAGTGTTTGTTTGGGTTTTTTTGTGCGCCGGCTTCCTCAGTGCCGGGCTCTTTAAATTGGTTTTTGAAGGTTTTTGTTTTATGTTTATGCAAATTTTATTTTAATTAATTTTTTTAATGTAAATTAAATTTTTTTAGTTTAAAATTTAATTTTGGTTTTTTAAATCTTTATTTTTACGCATTTTTTATTTTTTATTTTGGTTTTTTTGAGTGAAAAGTGATTTCTGGGTTTTTTTGGTATTTTTTGAGATTAGTGTGATTATTTTTGAATGTTTTTATAACTTATTTGATTAATTTTGGAATTAATCTTATTAGTTTCAATATTTTTGAATGTTTTTTCTCTTGTGGCCTCTGGGTGGGGGTGGTGAGCTTTTCTTCCTCTCCACAATTTTTCTCTTCTGTCCTCTGGGTGTCGCTTCCGGTAAGTATTTTCTTTATTTTCTCATTTGAGTTCCGGTCTTCATGGACAGAAGACGTCTTATGGTAAGCTCTCTGGATGTTTTGTTTTGTGTGTGTTTTTTGGGGGGGTTGGGTTATTTTTTTTTTGGGGGGGGTGTCTGTGTGTTTTTTCTTGTTTGTTTTTGGCTGTTTTTGTGTTTCCTTTTTGGATTTTTGTTTTTGAGTGTTTTTGTGTTTACTTTTTTAGGGGGGGTGGCTTTCTTTCCCGCAGGCCATGCTGGCTGGCCCATGGGAAGGAAGGGCAATGGCTGGGGGGGGCCTTTCTTTTCCACGGGCCATGCTGGCTGGCCCGTTGGAAGGAAGGGCAGCGGCGGCGGGGGGGTTCCCGCGGGCCATGATGGCTGGCTTGTGGGAAAGAAGGGCAGCGGCAGCGGGGGGGTTCTTTTTTTCCCCGTGGGCCATGCTGGCTGGCCCGTGGGGAAGAAGGGCAGTGGCGGCGGGCATTTTTTTACTTTTATTTTTTGCGCGCTGGCTGCCTCAGCGTTCTGCGCGCTAATGGCGCGCAGGATGCTGGGGCTTGTAGTTTTGCCTGCGCTTGTTTGCTTACTGCAGCGGGTTTTTTCCTGCGGCTTTTTTTTGATTGGCCGCGGCGCGTTTCCGAACGTTCCTTTTGCCGTGCAGCTCAGCCTGATTGGCTCTGGCGTGGTGCAAGGAACATTGGGAATTGAAGTTTCCTTTTTTTGTTTGCGTCCGGGGGGCTCCTGCCCCCCGGCCGAAAATTTCAGCCTGACAGTTACCTGCGAACCGGGTTCGGGCGAGTGAACGGAGGCCCATTACGGGCTACTGGGGCCTGATGCAACATCCTTTGTCACATTCCAACAGTTAATGCACCATTTTATAGGTATAGATTCTATGAATGAATGCTATCGTAGAACAAGCAGATCATTACCTGAAAATTTCCATATGAAGCTCTAGGTGCCTTCCTCCCACATTTGCACAAAAGTCCACCATAGACTGAATGTCTAATCAAAAGCTGCATTCACATTCTCTAGCATTCTCTACACACATTATTGTCCCTTTCCTAACTACAGCGAATTTCATCAGCTGAAAGCATGTTAACAACTATGCCCATGTAAAGTTGAAGATATCAGCAGGGGTCACTTTTCAGAAATTAAACATTTCTTATTTCTGTCCTGAAGCTCCCATGGCTCCCATACAGTCCCTTTCATCACGAGAAAGCCGTGGGATCTGTGAGATAGGAAGAAGAGGTCTTCATCAAAAATTGCCACCACTAATAAAGTCACCTGGTGGAGCAATTTTCAGGAATTAAAAACTTCCTTCTCCCATCCTGTAGCTCCCAGTTTCCTAACAATGAATGAGATTACTCAGAAGCCCTGTGAGGCCCAAAGTCAGAAATTCAGCTGTATTCAGCCGTACCCAGGCATACGTAATGCAACTCTAATTCAGCCTCTAGCTTGTACAAAGGTGATGAGACTGAACAGCAGTAAGATGCCTGCTCCTTCATTTCACAGGCCCAACTAATTTGTCCAATGAATAGATCCTATATTTCTACTTAATTATTGCTAGGGAAACCAGACCCCTGGCTGGTAAGAAGTTAAGTCGGCGGCTCTCCCACAGCCTCTTACTAATAGTTTTAAAGGCTAAAGTTCTAAGAAGCAAAAGAACCATGCTGGCCATTCCAAAAGCACACAACAGCAAGAAGAATCAAGGCTCTACTGCTTACCAGTCTAGTGTGTTTGTGTATCAAGGAATTAACACTGCCTCATTGCAGGTGTAGCTCTCTCACACAGGAGTGTGACTTAGTACAACCAACTAAATATTTGGTGAAGGCATTGAGCAGCTTATTCTTCAATAGTTAGATTTAATGTTGCCTGAACAGAATTCTGAATACAGTACTAATCTTCCAAGGCAATTGTAATCAGTATATGAAATACTTCTTCCCAGCAGGAGTATCCATGCTGACCAGTAAGGTTACATGACTCAGCCTCTTAACAGCTATACAAACAAACAGGAGGTGGATTTTGTGCCAGCACAAAGTCCCTGATACAGGCCAACTTCTCCTGACAGGCTTTAGCATAGAAAGCAAACATCAAGGATTCAGCCAGTGTGTGTCTCACTGAACATACCAGGTTTGGAACATGCGGCCTCACAAAGTGTTGGATTGCAATTCACATCCTCCTTCTTTGCCATTTTTCAAGCTAGCTGGGGCAAACCATGGTAACTGTGGTCCAACAATGTCTATGTTAGTGGTGGCGAACCTATGGCACATGTGCCAGAGGGGACACTCAGAGCCCTTTCTGTGGGCACATATGCTATTGGCCTAGCAGTTTGCCCCGCCTATCTGCCCGGCAGTCCAATGGGAGTGCTATCTCATTCCCCTAGCAGTTTGCCCCGCCTCTCTGCCCAGCAACCCAATGGGAGCACTTCCTCCCTCCCCTAGCAGTTTGCCCCGCCCCTGTGCCCAGCAGCCCAATGGGAGCATTTCCTCCCTCCCCCCAGCATAGAGTGGGTTTTAGATTGCAGTTTGGCACTTGGTCTAAAATGTTCGCCATCACAGGTCTAGATAGTCACATTTTCCCCAAATAGTCCCACTCCATGGGCTGGATAACAACTCCCACTTCTTCCCATCCTGCATAGCTGCAGTGCCACAATGAGGGTGGGGGGACAAGTAGGAATCCCGTCCCAGGCCCAGAGATAACAGGAGCCCGTCAGCGCCAGGAAACAAACGATGTGCGCATACGTAAAGAAATTACGCATGCGCAGAAAACCACGGGGCATGGCGGCGCTGGGAAACCACCAATGTACGCATGCGCAAACAGACTACGCATCCGCAGAAACCAGGGGGGTGGCCAAAATGGGGGGGGGGGTTGCGTACTGGGCACGGAAAATATGTCAGCCCTGCATAGCTGCCTGCAATTTGACCAAAGATGGAAAAATCTATGGTTCAGCACATCTAGAGGGTGCTAGCCTGGAGAAGATCAGCCTGCTCTCGGAGGGAAGATCCAAATGGCACAGGCAGCAGAAGACAGTTGTACACAAAGGAGCAATTGCAAGCCACAGTACTATTGTTGTCGGGGAAGAAGTGTGGGATGAGACACACAGCCAAGTTGCATTTCACGTTAACTGCAGCAGTCTTAAAAACACAAGAGACTGGCTCTGCAAGTGCAGACCTGCTATGAAGATAACTTGCATTGATTTAAATATATTACATATATTTCTACAGTGCATAAGAATGATACATTTCAGTCCGGCCTGGCAAAAAAGGAAACATCTCCTCTAGCGCCAAGTACAGCAGCTTCAGCCTGGCTCCTCAGGCATAGCACAGGGAATTGTCTCTCCGATGGGAAACCTCCAGAGAAGGTAGGCCCCATATATGGGGGGAAGGGGGGCGAACAGGAGGGAAGCTTGGCTCAACCTCGCACAAGACTTCTCCTTGCATGCTTGGATGGCAACTACGTCAGCAGCACCCAAGAAGAAACCAGAACACTTAGATTGACAGCCTCACAAAGGAAGGTCTTGTGACCAAGGGTCAAGCATGGCAGTCTCTATCATACCATTCCATTGTACACAGGGCAAAGCTTCAGCATGGGAGCGATCCTGACAGCAATACTTCCCGTTACAGGGCTTGCAGAGGATATCCAGTGATGGCGAAGTTTAGCACTCCAGGTGTTCTTGGACTTCGATTCCCAAAAGCCCAAGTCTCTGTGAATCCACACAAATGAGCTTACTGTGTATACGCGCAGTAAACCCATTTGGGTGGATTCACAGACTTGGGCTTCTGGGAATTGAAGTCCAAGAACACCTGGAGTGCCAAAGTTCACCATCACTGGGATATATTAAGATCTGCTCCATGCTGGCAGGTAGTATCTCACTGGAGAACTTTTGCCTCCCCCCGCCCTCCGATTGTCAATGCTCATACAGACCCCGCAGGAAGCGAGACAGGGTTACCTTTCGCAATAACCTCTCTTCTGGCCCCTCCACCTCCCAGTTCCACATTTCTAGAGAGAAAAAGGGGTAGCTATTATGAACTCCGGGCACCATTTTAAGTTGCCGCATGAAGCTAGCCCAAGGTAGAAGTGCCAGGATATATCATCTCCCTCTTGCATGTTCTGGGACTATGTAGCACGTGAGTGGATGTGTGCATGTGATGAGGAATTTAAAACCAAATTAAAATATTCTATTTGGATCCTTTCTTCCCTATTGGGTGAAGGAAGGGAAGGGGAACAGGTATCCTTTCCTATCCCTATGGCTCTCTTGCACAGCTCACCTGACTCTAGGATCTACCACTATCCCAAAGTGGACGGAAGCAGCTCTGACCCAATCCTTAATATTTGTCCCTTTAGCCCAGTTTGATGGTTTTTTTGTCCCAGAGCAGCCATTGACAATCTGGCCTCCCTCCCCAAAACAAACCCCACCAACACGAAGAACATCTTCCTAGGGCCAAAGGTAATACCGGAAGCCTAGTGGACCAGGAGGCCATCCTCCTGGTTGCGGGAGCAACAAAAGGGTGCACAGTCAAGGAGGAAAGAGCATCAAGGCTGATATTTGCACATGGAGCACAAGCACTCCCATCCAGTTCAGGTCATTCCCTTGCCACCAGCTTGCCTAGACAAGACGATGCTGCGTTCTCCACCCGGATGGATATGAAAGGAACGGCTAAAAACCAAATTGATGCTGCATGCAGGCACCTGCTGGACGAGGCTGCTGTGCTCAGGCTGGGAAGCAGTCTCTCCAGCTCACAGCCAGAGGGGAGTAGTAGTCAGTCTGAGGAAGGGCCTTCCCTTGCTGCTGGGAATGTGCAGTGTGGAGGGTGGCCAGGAGCGCTTGCTTGCACTTCTTCTGCCAGCTGCAGCACAACCGGATCAGCCTGTGGTTGCCCATAGTCAAGCAATAGACTCCACCCCCACCCCCCTCAGGTTCCTCAATGAGCACAGAGGCGAGCGCTACCACCAGGAAAAGAAGGGCTTGCGGCTCTGGAAGCTTTGCGTGTACGACTCACTGGCCGAACGCTGGTGGGAGCGTGCCGTTTCCACAATGACTGGGGGCATCTGGACCAGGTGGAGAGGACTCTTCCCATCTTTCAAGGCCTGTGTCAAATTCAGGATCTAAGGAACAGAAGAGGAGAACGATAGGTATTTTATTTATTTTTTCCATCACCAATACGTTTTTGCCATTTTTTTAAAATGCATGGGTGTTCTTTTGCTTTCTTGATGTTTTTAATTGATCTACATTTTTTTTATTCTGAAGATTTTTATTATTGTTGTTATAGTGTTGTATGCAGCCCAGAGGGGGAAAATATCCCAGATGGGCAGGGTATAAATGTAATAAATATATAAGTAAATAAGAATGGATTGCCTTGTGCTAAATGTTCACAGGATACAGGTTCAGATGAACGGTTTAGGTGGGGGAATGTTAAGGATATCATTATGGTTATTCTGACTTAATATGATTAATGATAAGTAAGTGGAAACATAATGAGAAATTTGAACTTTAAGATAATAGAGTAATAAGAATATGTAATTAATCCCTGAAGAACGCGAATCTGTTGATGTTCTTTATGTAGATGTTCCGTTGTTTTATTTTGATTTTTTAAATTAAGTTTACATTAAAAAAAACTCAATAAAAACTATTTTTTTAAAAAAGAATGGATTGCCAGGATGTGACAACTCTGTATCAGGGGGCAAATGAGACTCATGGTTAGCCCTGATCCCCTCCCTCCTGAAGGGCCACGCCACGTACCTGACCACGCATGACAGCAATCTGCTTGTGAAACTGGCCACGGTCAAAACCTGGATCCTTCTATGGCAAGAAAAAACAGCCAGAGGTAGATAACCCCAGTTAGAACAATTGGGTTCCCTCATCTTCTGTCTTTATGAAGAATATGTACAAACCCACATCCCGTTACACATCCAATCTCACCTAAGTAATTTGCTCAAAAGCAAAAGTAAGGACATCAGAGAATACTTGCCCTGCTGCTTGTAGTTACCTTGAAGAGTTCATACAGATCTTCTTCCAGATCCTTGACAAAATTGGGGTCTGAAATCTTTGGCAAAATTAGGTCCTTGATCTCCTGTGAAAAGGGGATTTTGGCCTGAGGCAGCCATGCCCAATAGAAAGGGTCTGGAGGCAGAGAAAGAGAAGGCGACTTAATTAACCAGACTAATGATTTATTTATTAAATTTGTGTTGCCTCCCCCTCGCCTAAGTGACTCCGGGCGGTTCACAACAAGACATAAAAAACATAAAAACATCCGTAAAAATAATCTAAAACCAACCCATTAAAAAACCCATCCACCCCATATGCAAAAGAAAGGCGGGGGTCACCTCCCCATCAGTGCCCCACACCTGCCTTACCAGCCAGGTTTTAAGTTCTTTCCTAAAATAATGAGGGTAACGAGCCAGCAAGGGCATCAGATGAGCACCTGAACATGCTGGGCCCTTGTAGAATTGCATCCAGGCCAGGAGAGAAACACTTGTTGTGAAGCTGCTCAGGGATACTTACATGCTCTCCAAGAGTCTGGGTGCTTGAGAGGGAAAGCCAAGCCATTGTCAATGGCAGCCAGTTTAATGACAGGCTCCTTCACCAAAACCCATTCTGAGTCCTGCAGAAAAAGGGAAGGATGCAGAGCTGGAAACAGGCACCCAATATAAGCTGTGGACCAGGGGTTCCCAAACTATGGCCCATGGGTGCCAATTCATCCGGCCCATGCCGCCCTTATTGCTCACAGAAGCAGAAGTAAAATGTGTGTTTTACTTCTGCTTCCGGGAGCGACTAGGGCAGTGAGGGCTGGATGAACTGGCATCGGAGCCCAGATCTGGCCCACAGACCGTAGTTTGGGCACCCCTGGTTTAAGCAGAGAAAATGGCAGCCTACAAATTTATCTCATCCTGTTGCAAAACAGATTGCAAGGTGTGTGTTACTTCCGCTTCCGGTGGGAGGAACCATGTGACCGGCCCGCTGAACCACATGACCGCCCATGGCCTGAAAAGTTTGGGGGGCCCTTGCTGTTTGGGGGACTTCCAGAAGAGCAACAGGTCTCAAGACAATACAGCTGCCACTCTCCCTCCCACTAGGCTCCCTGACCTGCTCCTACCTCAAATCCTCTCTGCCTCCTTTTGCTGAAACCTAAAGGGAGGCCACACTCTGTTAAGGCAGAGGCAGTATTTTAATACTAGTGCCCTCTTCTCGCTTTATTTGCTCAAAACCTCATGCCAGGTTACCAGCAAGTACCTTTCCTTCATTCACTGAGAATGTGCTCAGCAAAACCTGGATTCTCCACATCTTGGCACCAAAGTAGACAATGAAAGCCACGTTTCTATAGTCACCCTTCATAACCAGTCCATGGATTCATGCAGTCTTAAAAAATAACAGGACTTTCACCCGCCATGCAGTGGCCAAAAGCCTATTATATGTTTATGCCAACATAATGTAATTAGCAGGGCTGCAGTGGCTCAGTGGTTAAGAAGCTCACCTTGTTAGCTGGAAGGCTGGCAATTTGGCAGTTTGAGACCCAGGTACTGCATGACAGATTGAGCACCTGTCTCTGTCCCAGCTCTTGGGGACATGAAAAGAGCCTCATTTGGCCGTTCCCTGAGCGGAGTTTCTTTTGCAAAAATCCTTTCAACCCAGAATAATTTCTAACACAAAATAATAATAACAACAACAACAACAACAACAACAACTACTACTACTACTACTACTACTACTACTACTACTACTACTACTACTATTATTATTATTATTATTATTATTATTATTATTATTATTATTATTATTATTATTATTATTATTATTATTATTATTATTATTAATGCAATTAGTGTACATTTCGGCAGCAAGTTGTTGTCACTTAAAAAGTCAGCATTTGTGTAAAATGATGTTGCTACCAAGACTTAATTTTTTGTTTGAATGCCCTACCAATCCAATTTAAGGATAAGGAGATTATGGAATATCAAAATTTGTTTAATAATTTCTGTAATGGAGGAAACAAACCAAGAATATCAAAAAATTGTGGTATTTATCTCAGAAAGAAGGAGGATTAGGATTGCCGAATGTTAAGAATTATTATAGAGCTTTTCAAATAAAGAATATTGTGAAAGTTTTAATGAAGGCGGAGATAATCTGGGAAGAAATTGAATTGAAAGAATTAGATCAAATTGGTAAAGCAGTATTTTTAGATGAAGACATGGGTAAAATAGTTATTAAGAATAAAATGTTAAAGATAATGATAGATGTATGGAAGAAAGTGAAGAAGAAATTAGCCCCAGATTCATCCCCAATTATAGCAATGGAAGAAATGAAGAATTTCTCGATAAAAATAGATAAGAGGATAAAGGAAGTTTGTTAGAAATGATGTATTCCTATTGAAAGACTGGATACGGATTTGTCAAGATAGAGAGAAAATGTTAGCAATATTTACACAAATGAGGTTGAACTCGTTTCAGATTGCATTAGTAAATAAGTGGAATAATTGAGAAAAACCAGTTTAGATAGGTGTAGGACAGAATTTGAGGAATTGGTATCAAAGATAAAAAAGGAAGAAATGGGAATTAAGGGCTTGGTGAGTAAGTTATACAAGATTCTAAACCAAGGAGGTAGACCACATTGAGAAAAATTTGAGAACAAGATTTGAATGTTAAAATTACAGAAATAGATTGGAAAAACAAATGGAAGAGAAGGATCATGAGAGCTATGTCTGACAGAGTGAAAGAACATAATTATAAAACGTTATGGAGGTGGTACCTGACTCCAGTTAGGTTGCATCAGATGGGTAATAATAAAAGTAAAATGTGTTGGAGATGTAAGAATACACTGGGTACTTATAAACACATGTGGTGGAGTTGTAATGTGATAAAAGACTTTTGGACAAAAATTGAGGAAGAAACTTCAAGAATAACGGGGATAAGCATTAAGCTGGGGTCGGGTACCACTTTTGTTGACAGACATGGATAACATGAATATAGATAAGAGTAAAAAAGAATTATCTATAACATTAACAACTGGCAGACCATGTGTTGCAAAAATTGGAAAAGTGATGTGTTATTTAAAACTGAAGATTGGTCTAGGGAAATGTGGGAGATTGCTTTGAATGATGAGCTAACATGAGAGTTGAATAAAAAGAAAGGTATTATTGCTGAAAATAAATTTTGGAATATATGGCAACCATTTGTAGAATATACATTGATTAAAGGCGAAGGTGGTAGGCCAGTACCTGATCAACTGGGTTTTTGGAAATAGTAAGAGATGACTGTGATACACCGCAATCTCCAGGGCAATGTATATATCACAGGGATGTGTATGATGATTTTGTTTTCTGTTTGGTTTTTTCTTTTTTTGTTTTATGGTGTTGTGAAAGAAAAATAAGTAAACAATGAAAATATGTACACATAATAAAAATTAGTCATGAATTCAGATTTAAATAAACATTTAGATAATGAGAATAAATTCATGAAGAATTACTTATTGTATTAATTGCTTAAGGATTAAATGTTTTATTGTGTTGTAGTGTAATTATGTTGTGTATTGGATGTATTTTTTGTCATTATTCATTATGTCTTGTTTGCGTTTTATTCTGTATTTTACTTTGAAAATTAATAAAACATTTATTAAAAAGTCAGCATAGATATCTGCTGTTGCATAGTGAATTATACATCTTGGTGTGTGACAAAAGTGCCTACCCCAACTTCTGAACTTGAAGACATTTGCAACACAATTTGACATCGATTGTGTTACATCAGCAGCCATAGCTGAAAGGATTTTGGCTGCTGTGTTGCAGCGTGATTTGTAATATGGCTGACTAATGTGGGCCTAATGGTTACAAGGCTTGATTATGTCTTTTGCAGACATCACATGCCACAAATCTTTGCTGGACCTTTAGTGTCTGTTGCTGCACAATACACTATGTGGACCCCAAGTGGAACTTTCACAGCAACCTGACCTAGGAGTCCACTTACCCGCGGGCTTGTGCTGTCCAATGGGCAGTCATATTTGATCAGCCAGTTGTCATTACCCCGGTCTGCAAAGGAACACACAGACACACTAATCAAACCCCCAAAGTAATTCAGCATTAGCAGTAAACTCTCCTGGAGGCATGGGGTGACCAGAGAAATCACATCACCTGAACTTGTAACCTAGCAGTTTACCAATGTTCTAGTTCAGGAGTGCCAAATCATGGCCTGTGGGCCAGATCTGGCCCCCAATGCCAATTCATCCATCCCACGAAGCCCTCACGAGGAGCGATGAGGGTTCCGCGGGCCAGATGAATTGGTTTCAGGGGCTGGATCCAGGCCACAGTGACCGGCCCCCTGAACCACATAACCGGCCTGTGGCTCAAAAGGTTTGGGCACCCATATTCTACTTGCTCATCCTCTAGGGTTGGGGGATACATTTATCTTGTTACGGTTGCTTCTGGTTATTCTTGCCAAAAAGAGAAATTGGGTTTGACAGAAAATATAAATGCAAAGTCCCTGCTTGGTCTTCCTTTAGTGATGAGTGGAGGCTGGAGAGACTACATTGCAGGTTTGGAGATAAATGGCTATCCAAGAAAAGTAGCTCTTCCTAAACTCCATGAGAACTCAGGGACAGAATAACTACCCGTGCATAGTGTAGCACTCTCAGATGCAGTGTTTATCTAAAGAGCTGTCAGGTATCATCACAGTGTTACACAGGATTGCACTCAACAGTGTACTATCAGTTTGTCTGACCTTCCCAGGCAAGGCTAGAAAAATATCTAAAAAGATCCCAGGAAGCCACTTTCATTTAACACTCAACAAACCTTGAGAAAGTTACTTTTTGGACTCCATTCCCAGGTTCTGCCAGTTAGCAATTATGCAGATTCTGCGATTGAAAATAACAAAAAAAAAAAACTTTCCCAAGTTTTAAGCAGAATGGGCCAACAGCTTAACTCATGACCACAGGATGTTTCCTCTTACATAATACTTGGCACATTGTAGGGAGTCCCAGAGCCAAGGGGGTTTCCCAATTAGCATGCTAGGAAAGATTCCCATTAAAGCAGAAGAGCATTCCGAATGTCAAAGTACACCCACCTCCTCCCATAAAGGAAACTGTTCTCAACATAAAAGATGCATCTCCCTCCAGTTTACTCAAGTACACCCCAACTGCCAGGGCTAGGAGCGACGGCACAGCTTACCAGTATTGCGAATGATATAGTCCAGTACCACCAGTCTCTCAAAGTACAGCAGCAATTGGCGGTTAGTATTTTCTGGGAGAGACTCAGCTTCAAAGCGACGCAGCCAATAATCGGCATCTTTGTAGCCTTCCACAAAGAGCTGGAAAGAACCCACCTAAGAGCAAGAAGTGGTCGTATTAAGCAGAGGCACATGGCACATAGTTGGACCACACACACCCTCCCCCCACCCCCAGATGCCCTTCACCCACATCCCCTACCTTTGGAGGAAGCCCAATGCGATGAAACCTCTGCCCGACCTTTGGCACTTTTTCCAGGGCCAGGCGTTTGCCCCGAGATTTCACTCTATCAATGGCACTATAATTAAATGTTTCACTGGCCAAATATACCACCTGTGGGGCAAGGGGGGGAAGAGATGATTCAAAAGCTTAATTCATAAGCAGTTCACAGTGTCCTCTCTCTTAACATATAACCATTTGCAGAACAAGCTTGCAGCGCATAAATCTAGACATCGTCAGACCCCTTCACCTTTAACAAGTTTTACATCATTTATTATTTGGAGTGGGGACCAAAAAAAACATTACTTTCCTATCATCTAACTATGTTAAAAAAAGACAAAGTTTGAAAATATATCTAACAATCAGTCCTTATGCTTACTATTTCTTCCCCACCGTGTTGTGGCTTTCTTCTGTTTTACTCTTTTGCTACATGCACTTCTAACCAAGATGTTTGCAAAAGATAAAATAAGGAAGTCAGATTCAAAAGATGCACTGCACACTTTTTTTGCCAAACAAACAAACCCCAAAACAACCTGACGTGCTTCAACAATATGCAGAGTTCGCAACATAATGTTATAAAGGTACAGTACAGTAGAAACTTGGATAAGGTCCAAACTCCGTTCCACAAGTTTGGACTTTATCTGAATCTGGACTTTATCTGAATCCAATGGGGCGATGCATCGGATAACGTCCAAAAATGGACTTTATCCGAGGTTCCTATACCAATTACCTTGGATAACGTCCAATTTTTTGTGGTTTTGGACTTTATGCGATGCATCACATGTGCATGAGAACCGCGACTTTATCTGAATCTGACTTTATCTGAGGTACCACTGTACTCTCAATTGCTTCTTGCTCAGTGTATGTGTATGTACTTCCTGCTTTCACCTCAAATCAAAATTTAAAGCTAAAAGCCTTCCTGGATTAGGATTAAAGCACATGAATAGATTTCATAGAGAACTAAATACTGGAATAGAAACCAAGGATGAGAGCTGGACTGAAGGCACATATTCTATGGTCTAAAACAAGGAGATCTTATGTAGCAAAGTTGGAAAACTTGTGATCCTTCAGGTGCTTCATTCCCCCAATTCTAAATCCCATCAGCCACATTCAACATGGCTAAAGATGACTGGAGTTGTATTGTTAGAAAATTGGGAGGGCAACTGATTTCCCACCTCTGGAAGAACAGCCTCTCCTATCTGAGGCTTACCTTTGTGCGGGGAACAATGTTCAGTTCCAACTTCTGGTCAACAAGGCTAGCACCTGCCTCAGACAAATACCCTTGGTTGAGAACAAGACAGTCTCTTCCGAAACAACACGGACAGCAAAGTTTTTGTAGCCATTTTGTCCACTTTGGGTTCAGCTGCCCATAGGGTTCTTCATTCTTGGGTTTGAACACACCAATGACTTTCTGATAAGGAAAGAAATTGAGGTTGGTTAACACAAGCTAGGTTAAGCCAAAAACAAGCAAACAAATGGAAACCCATCAACTTGGCATTGTGTCCAACTCTTGACAAATAGATGAATAGTCATGGAAGCAGAGAACAGTCAAAGGTCGTCCCAGGAAAGGGACATAACATGTTTGCAAGGTCATTCCTTGTTAAGACAGAGGTGCTCAAGTTGAACAACACAAATCCAGGCAGCCAAGCACACTTTCTCTTGGCCAGCATGCTAGTTAAAATAATCAGGTCCTAAATAAAACAATTGTCATTTGTCATAAAAGAATCTTCTGAATTTCAAGTAAACTTTATCAATGTTATCAGGCTCATCCGCCTTGCTGAGAAGGTAGCTGACCATTGGAAATGGCCAGTACAGTATGATCAACCAAGTAGATGCACTCCCTTCCAGCTTCTAGGATCGCCCAAACTGCCCTCAAAAGTTTGTAACAACATTTGAAGACATCTCTAGTTAGGAGCAGTGCTATGAAGTTTTGCTTCACATTTCTGCCCAAGGAAGGTAACCAAACTGTGATCAGGGCTGAAAGTAACAATATAGCATAGGGTCAGCAAAACCTATGGGGTATACCAGTGATGGTGAACCTTGGCACTCCAGCTGTTCTTGAACTTCAGTTCCCAGAAGCCCTGATCAGCAGGAGTGCTGGCTTGGGCTTCTGGTAACTGAAGTCCAAGAACATCTGGAGTGCCAAGGTTGGCCATCACTGGGGCATACAGAAAGAGCCTCCTAAAAAATTGTGGTACTTTTCAACCACAATCTGGCAAACTTTGATAAGAGCAACCTTGTGTTGCCAGCTAATCTTTCTCATACTAGGTCAGGCGAAAGGACCTGCAGAATGAACTCACCAAAAGGTGCCTTCATGTTGGCAGTTTCACGTCTGGCCTAGACACAAGAAGAAGGAAAACCTGTAAACATACACAGTACTCAAATAGTAAGTGCAGCTACTGTTTTCCATCAAAGGACAAGGCTTCAACATCTTTTAGAACTTTAGTCCCCTTCTAAACTTACCCTGCCTCAACAATAATCTCTTCAGCAAGGAGAAACTACTTCAAACTTGACAATTATACACTTCAAGATTTCCTAGAATCCTATTCTTCAGACTTAAAGAAAGACTGCTTTGTCATCCTCTACTGGAAACATGAGCAGAGGGCAAGTAGTCACCACTTCCCATCTGGGTGGGACTGGTAGGTTGTTGCTTAATCATGTGCCAAAGAACTAGTTCCATGGTGATGAACGTTGGCACTCCAGATGTTCTTGGACTTCAATTCCTAGGAGCCCAAGCCCCCATGAATCCTCACGAATGGGTTTACTGCGATTCATCCGGCCAGCGCCGCCCTCGTCGCTCTTGGAAGCGGAAGTAAAACGCGCCCATTCGGGCGCGTTTTACTTCCTCTTCCAAGAGCGACGAGGGCGGCGCTGGCCGGATGAATCGCAGTAAACCCATTCGTGAGGATTCATGGGGGCTTGGGCTCCTAGAAATTGAAGTCCAAGAACATCTGGAGTGCCAACGTTCGCCATCACGGAACTAGGGAATCCCAGAAAGGAAGTAGAACATCAAAAATGTCACAAGTAGACAAAGGTACTTCCCATTTAAATCCCATCGCTTTATAAAAGCCTGATGGTGTAAAGCCAGAGCATGAGGGTAGGCGCACATCACTAAAGGGAGAACCAAATGGTTTCATCGTTGTAAAAAAACAAAACAGATGTGCAATATGAAACACACACATACTCCAAGGTTGCTTGTGCAGCCAATGGCCTCAGACGTCACCAGTAGCCGCACACACATGTACAAACCCCCCAAAAAACAGAGGGAATGTAAACTGCCACTCCTGGATACCTCCTTCTAAGCAGCCTGCCTTTTATAAAACAAGAATAGAAGCAAAGTATTGTGACACCTTAAAGATTCGTAGAGTTATTTCAGTGCAAGCTTTTGCGAAAACTTAAGACTGGGAAGCATCCACAATATTTCCCTTTTTTTAAATTCTTGTTTCATTTTTGTTATATAGTCTGAAGCTGACTACCATGGCTAACTCTTTGAAGAGCCTGACAGTTTTCCAAAAGCAGAAGTGGGCTTCCAGTTTCTATTAATTCCACTTTTTTATATATGTGATTGTTTGTCTTTTCCCCCATCCCTCTCTTTGGAGAATCCTGAGATCAGAAAAATGATCTCCGCCAAACTTGGCCACTCCTGCTATAAAAGAACCATACAGACCTTACATGCTGCTATAGCAATAGTAGGCAAAATATGGCTCACCAGATGTTTTTGGAATATAATTCCTATCAGACCTAGAGAGGATGGTCTATGTGTGAAACACTGGAGATGTGCAGCCCTGAAACCTTCGCTGAGTTGCACTTTGCCCATCCCTGCACTATAGTTATCTTCCCTGCTTGCACTTCATCAATCTGAAGCCACCATCTCCCATCAGATGTAACCAGAATATTAAAAGGTAAAGGTTTCCCTTGCTCGAAAGCTAGTCATATCCGACTCTAGGGTGCAGTGCTCATCTCTGTTTCAAAGCCGAAGAGCCAGCGCTGTCTGCTTTTGCAGACGTTTCTGTGGTCATGTGGCAGGCACGACTAGACACCGGAGGGCACGGAACGCTGTTACCTTCCCACAAATCAAATCTTTATTATTACAGCCAAAGGCCAGACAGAGTGCACCAGATAACACAACCATTCTGGCATCACATATAGAATAAAAGGATTTCCGACACACCGAGCATATACAGTAAAATATTAAAAAATAAAAATTTGTTTGAGAATCCTATAATACACACCATAGTATTTTACTTTAGTCTGACTGTCCCAAGTTCACGTTCGTGAATTTTAAACCTTAAACAAATATCTTCCCCCTGAAGTGGTCCCTATTTATGTACTTGCAATGTCTTGCTTTCGAACTGCTAAGTTGGCAGGAGCTGGGACAAAGACGGGAGCTCATTCCGTCCTGGCAGTACTCGGGAATCGAACTGCTGACCTTCCGCCTCCCAGTCAGCATCTTAGCCACTTGAGCCACTGTAGTCCCTGTGCAGTGGCTCAAGTGGCTAATATTTACTGGCCAGTAAAATTGGGAATTGAAGTCCAGAACACTCAAAGTACAAGTAGGGAAGGATTAGCAAAATATAGCTTCCCAAAGGCGGCTGGGCTGCACATCTCACCGTTTCCCCCAGGGTTGTGCGTGACTAAAACTACATTATATAGATTCTAAAGCAACATCCTGAAGGAAATCAACCCTGACTGCTCCTTGGAAGGACAAATATTGAAGCTGAAGCTCAAGTACTTTGGCCACCAAATGAGAAGAGAGGACTCACTTGAGAAGGCCTTGATGCTGGGAAAGATTGAAGGCAAAAAGGAGATGGGGGGCGGCGGCAGAGAATGAGGTGGATAGATGGCATTGTTGATGCAATGGGTGTAGAGCTGAGCAGGCTGCAGAGGATGGTAGAGGGTACAGGAGCCTGGCGTGCAGTGGTCCATGGGGTTGCAAAGGGTCAGACTCGACCGTGGACTGAACAACAACAAAAGCAATATGTGGGACCCAATTCCATAAAAAAACATGGCTGCTGCTGGAAAATACATAGGCTATTTCCATTAAAGCATTAAAATAAAGTATGGCGTGTAGGGCTTCACTCAGTAGCCCCATCTCACCCGAAGGCTCTCCATGCATACTGCTGTATAATTAAAATCTTCCATTTATTAGTTCTGTAGCTAAAGAAAGTGCACGTATCCTGTATATAGAAAGGAGGCAAAATGAAATGGAAATATTCACGTTTGGATCTAATATATTCTGGATTGTTCAACTGAAAACTGTTTTAGTTTTAGCACAGGATTCTACTTTCTCAAGATGCTTAGCAAAATGTAAAATGAGAGTTTGAAAAGATGGGAATATTATAATGTGCACAGAGACTGACTATGGATCACATGCACATAGAGATCAGGGTCAGACATGTGGTTTAGAACAGGGTTTCTCAAACTTGGCTCTCCAGATGTTCTTGGACTTCATTTCCCAGAAGCCCTGATCAGCAAGTGTACTAACTTGGGCTTCTGGGAATTGCGGTCCAAGAATACATGGAGAGCCAAGTTTGAGGAACCCTGGACTCTAGAAGAGAGACTACTTTGCATCATGTTTAGGTCAGGACGTCTTGAAGCTTTCTTTACCTTGCTCTCGCCTCCCCAATACTGTGCTTACATACTGTGTAAATCCTCTCTATTAGCCATAGTATGAAGATAATTCTACACCAAAACAACTTCTTCCAAAGGTATTGGACAGCAACTTCTATTATTCCCAGCCAGCATTGCCCGGGAATTAGGGGTTGTAGTCAGTGGTGGGCTCCCAAAAAAATTACTACCACACTGTGGGCGTGGTATGGTGGATGTGGCATGGTGTGGGAAAGCCCTGCGTTGCACCCAAATTAGGACTACTTTATTTCAAAACTTGGATGGGCGCGGCCAGCCAGAATTTCTGCTACCGGTTCTGGCGAACCGGTGCAAACCTTCTGATGCCCACCACTGGTTATAGTCTAACCATCTCAAGACCCTATGCTACAGGAAGCCTACTCTACATCACTGGGTCGTGAAGACTCCATTGTTGTTAGTGGAAAGGCAGTTTTCACAGTGTAGCTTCAGTGTGACACAGGCAGCAACTATACTCATATTGGCATATACTCATATTTTTCCAGCCAGCCTTTCTGTGAGGCATCCAAAGGGAGGCTAGCTGGAAGGATAGGAAGAACTCTCTCTGCAACTACTCTTCTGGAGTCATGAGCAAACACACGACAAGGAAAAATAGTGATGCTATATATCAGTCCATCTACCTAAGGTAGAAGTACAACGACCAGTTTGACTCATCACTCCAGTAGCATCTGCCAGGAACCAAGGTAAGAAGAAGGTGAATCCAAAGCTACAACTAGCTAAGAAAAAAGAAGATTGAATGCTCTCAGAAGAAAAAAACCAAAGCCTGTAGATGAAACATAATGTCATGTAATCAGTACAAAAGATTCAAAAAGAGGAAGCTGAATTCATCCAGTTAATCATAAGTGGTCACAAGTAAAGCCACACGACATATGCACAGTCGGCTCATAGAGAGGCATGGAGAATGCACTGCAGCTGACTGGACTCAGACCATTTGGCACTCCACTTAGTATGTTAAGGGCTCCTTTCCCATAACTTTTAAAGAACTGTACAGTACTGTACTGCCAACCTAGCAGTTTGAAAGCAAGAAATTGCAAGTAGAGAAATAGGGACCACTTCGGTGGGAAGGTAACAGCATTCCGTATGCTCCGGTGTCTAGTCATGCCTGCCACATGACCACAGAAACATCTGCAGAAGCAGACAACGCTGGCTCTTCGGCTTTGAAACAGAGATGAGCACTGAACCCTAGAGTCGGATACGACTGGCTTTCGAGCAAGGGAAACCTTTACCTTTAAAGTACAGTACTACGAAAGCACTCACAGCAAAATACAAACTGGGATGTCTAATCCCTGCAGGGAGAGACATAAATAATAAACTGAAAGGGGGGGGGGGAGTCTCAGAAACATACCTGCCAAGTATCCCGGATTGGCTGGGATTTCCCATATTTCCACGCTCGTTCGGCCCCTTTCCTGCTGCCATCCCATATTTTCAACAGGGGGGAAGTAGCTACTGTGCATGTGCGCCCCTGCCTCTGACAACCACGCATGCGCAGTAACCCATTTCCTGGCCAAAGGGGTTTCTGCACATGCGCACAGAGGTTTCTGCAAAAGCGCGCCGCTGCCTCTGTTGGCCACACATGTGCAGTAAGCCATTTCCTGCCCGGCGCCTGGAAACTTACTGCGCATGCGTGCCCGGCTCCCAGATTTCCAAAACTGCAACTTGACAGGTATGCTCAGAAATATTCACCAGGAAAACAGGACAATGCAGACTAGAACTCAAAATCTGAATATAAGACAATGTAACTGGTCTCCTTCCCTATGATACACAATCCTGTGATCTGGGACTACTGATCCCAGAATCTTGGAGTTTGGTCATGCTGACTGGATTCTAGGAAACTTACACCATTGCAGTTGGATGGCACATGGAGAATGTTCCCCTATCGTAGATACAAGCATAGCTACATAAACCTCACCTGTCTCAACACATGTTTATCAAAAAAAAAATTTCTAGGGACATCGATTCAAGTGTTTCTTCAAAGACCTTATTCCTCTACACATATTTTCATATTGTTCAGAAGGTTTAATTCCTCTCAATTTAGCAAGATTTAATCACATAATCTCCTATTTCTTGGTTTATGGAATATTTTACTTTACAGAATAAGTACATTTACTTTGCAGAATAACACGACAACACTCTTAACTGCCTTAAGAAGCTTGCAATATTGTAAAAAGGGATCTACCAAAGTTATAGCTTTTTAATCATATCTACAAAGCTAATGTTTTAAATGAAAAGAATTAAATGTATTTGGTAAAATATGAGGATGGTTTTTAGGATTTGTGTTGATGAACAGAAAAGGCTGATTACCCAAGCAAGAGGTTATGTGGTGTTTTTTAAGGGTACGGGATGAAGTAAAACATAAATTGCTAATAATGTACTGGTATCTCTTTTTGTCCAGATAGTGGATGCACTATTTAGATTGTGTTAAGAAAACTGTGTATGTATAATGCTGTATTTTTCATATTTGTACTTTTTTCTTTGTTCTTTTTTTTAAAAACTTTTTTGTAATTAATAAAATGAAAGGGGGAAAAAGAATTGTCTGAAATTAAATCAACAGTTATCAACAACTGTTAAATGGAAGGTTATCAAGAGGAACCCAAGATGTTTGAGCAATTTGGGTAAATATTATCAGCACTGGGAGCCTGACATTTTTCAAATGGTAAACAAACCATCTGAAATTTGAAAAATGTGTCATTCTCAAGATTTGTCTATAGATGTCTAGATCTCTCAGCTCTCCTTCCTAAAAGACACTTCACTATCTCAAGATCCTGCCAGATTACACAGACTTTTAAAAATCAAAGCGGAGCTGAAGGAACAAAATGATTTTTAAAAACTAACCAGTTTTATTTGCAAATCTCAAAAGTTCAAGGAGCACATGATTAGGACGGGAAGTTCAGCAGCTGCTCTCAGAGGCTGACAAACATTCGCCTCCAAAGGGATTATCTGTCTAGTGAATGCAAAGGCATTGCACGAGCAAATACTCAAATAACCACTGAATTACTGTACTACTGTATCTCTAATGGGGTCGCATTCAAATTAGCTAGGTTTCATGTGCCACTTGTAAAATTGGGGCCATAAGGAGCATTACTCAGGTAACAGTGACAAAGTGCATAATCATATAAAGTAATACTGTACTAGAGTAACACAAAGTAGTAACAGATCTCAGTGAAACACTGGGTAACAGGGACAAAAATATCATGTTCTTCCGGAGCACATCTTATTGGCTCAATATCTTGTGCCAATCTACTGCCATTCTATATGTTTTCCAATGCAAGAACCATGTGGCACATGTCAGACTTAGTAACATGAGACAGAGCACTGACACGATCTGCTCAAAAGGCCCAAAGCCAGAGACCCAGCCATACAGGAACTCAGTACGAAGATCAGAAGACCAGAGGGAAAATCCCAAGAATTGCTGAGAATCTGCAGACATCTCACACGCACTGACCAAATAAATAAATACATAAGTTAATGATCAACTCCAAGATACCATTTGACAAAAGACTGCCATAGCAAAGCCGTTAAGTATGTCTGGAAAGACAGCCCACACATTGCAAGTGCAAGATACATTTTGCCCGACTAATAAAGCATTTCAAAATGGCAAGCATCGTTGTGCTTCATCATAGGGCAATCAGGACCTAAACGTTATATTTTAAATCGAAAGTCTCTGATACCACAGTATCTTATCACCTTTTTATGTTCACATAGTTCTGGAAATGCAATATGCAAATCTGGTTGTTATTCATCAGTGCTTAACATCTTTTACTTTTTACATTTGTTTCATAAAGAGCATCACTGTGCCTGATTGCACATCTTATTACAATCTTACTCTTAGTCCCATTTAATAGCAAGGTATCCAGTGCTTGCTTCTGACACAACTGACAGGTTGCCTATATACCTTATATCATTGCGCCTGCATTCAGCCCACTGTGAAAACACATCCAGGACAGGGGTAAGAGGGTGGGGAAGGGCTAGCCTAAGGCATAGCAGAATGTGAGAAAGCAAAGGGCTTCAAAACAGATGAAACCATCTTAGGACACATATAAACTGTAACAAAAAGTGCACTTATTGGCACTTTGCTTTCAAATGTCAAAGCATGGAGCCATGAATTATTAGCTATAATGCTTAGAACAAACTGTCACTCAGGACAAGGTTACTGGCCACTTCCCCAACTCTGCACCTTTAGCTGGGTATCAAAGCCAAAGGCCGGCCAGCGAGGTCACGGCATGGCGGAAGTTAAACCCCTTTGCCATGACACTACAGAGCAACACAAAACAAGTGTCTCTCAAGAAGAATCCCCTGATTCTGTGCATGTTGTCCCATCCCGACCTTTAATGCCCAGCCCCCTTGTCTAAGTCCTCATCCCTGGTGGCACAGTGGTTAAACTGCTGTGCTGCAGCCAGAACGTTGTGAGTTCGATCCTGGCCAGGGGGGAAATCAAGGTTGACTCAGCCCTTCAATCCTTCCAAAGTTGGTAAAATGAGCACCCAGCATGTTGGGGGCAAAAGGCTAATGAAGCTGTGAACCGCCCAGAGAGAGGGAGGGAGGGGGGGAGGGAGAGCACTATGGGGTGGCACATAAGTGTCATCGCTATTGCTCTCCCCTCGCCCGGATGATCTCTTCTTCTTACCCCCTGCGGGTCCTTGACGAAGTAACTGCCGCTGGAGCCCTGGTAGATGCGCTCCGGGTAGATGCCGCGCTCGCTCGCCAGCTCCGCCTGCCGCACCACCTCGGCGAACTCGGGGTCGTCGGGGAACTCGTTGCGGGGCTCCCGCTCCCCGCGGGCCCCAGCGGACGCTGCCCCGGCGGACCCCGCCGCCTGAGGCTGGGTGGGGGCTGCCCCGCCGCCGCCGCCACCGCCGCCGGCCCCCCCGACAGCCCCGCGAGTCCCACGCTCCGCACCGGCGCCCCGATCCAGCAGGGGCTGGCGCTCCCGGTCGCGGCTCCCTGTGGGAGACCCGGGAGGGGAAGGACAGGGGCAGGCTCCGGTGGAAGCTACGGAGCAGGGCGGGGAGCGCACGGCGCCCCCGGGCAGACCATACCCCGGGGCCGGACCGCGCTCCGGAGACACCAAAGGGCTCGTCTCGTCCATAGGGCGGAATCAAGACCCAAGTGCGCTTGCAAAAACCCCGCTCGGCGCGGGCTGGCAACGCAACACACACACACACACACCAGCTCACTCCCGGCCCCGGCACAGACAGCGCCCCCCCCTCCTCTTCAGCTCACGTGACCGCCCGCCCCGCGGCCACCGCCGTTTCCGCCAGAACGGCTCCAGCCACTCACGGCAAGGCCACGCCCCCTGTTTACAGGGCGCCCGGAAGCCACGCCCACCTGGGGCCCGCCTGCGACCCACTCGTGGAGCACTGTATAAAAAACAGGAGATGGCATGACGTCACAAACTTGAAGCCGACTAATCTGGTAGTCCGCCATGTTAGTTGGCCCAAAACATTGCCCTATGGTGCTTTGTGTGGAGTCGTAAACGTAGATCGAGTTTCCCCTTTAATATCAATGGGTGGGGGGTTGCGATCCCCCTCTCCGCTGGCTCCCCTGGGTCCAGAAGGGTTGGGGGAACAGACCCATTTTGTCCCCCCAACCCTCACAGACCCACGGGACCCAATCGGAGTTTCCCCTTTAATATAAGTGGGTGGGGGGTTGCGATCCTCCTCTCCGCTGCTCCCCTGGGTATGGGATGTTTGGGGAGACAAAAGGGGTCTGTCTCCCCAACCCTTCTGGACCCAGGGGAGCCAGCGGAGAGGGGAAATCACACACACACACCATATTAAAGAGAAGAAAGCAAGAGGTTTCTTCTCTTTAACAACGGAGTGTTGGGGGGGGGGTGGATTCGTTCCCCTCTCCCTGGTCCCCTGGGTTTGGAAGGGTTGGGGGGACAAAAGGGGTCTGTCCCCCCAACCCTTCCGGACCCAGGAGACCCGGGAGAGGTGATCGATTCCACCCCCACCCCCCAAACACTCCGTTTTTAAAGAGAAGAAACCGCTTGGTTTCTTCTCTTCAATAACGGGGTGTCCTGCGGGGGGGATCCCCTCTCTGCCGGGTCCCCTGGCTCTGGAAGGGTTGGGGGGACAGACCCCTTTTGTCCCCCCAACACCCCCTAACCCAGGAGACCCAGGAGAGGGGATCAATACACACACACACACACACACACACACACACACACACACAGGAAGCAATCGTAAACGGTAGTCTGCTAATGTTTTGGTCCACCTAATATGGCGGCAGGTCACGCTCACTGGCTTCAAAAAACTTAGAGCATGAAGCCTGTAGTGCATTCTCCTGTTTTTTATACCTCCATGGCTCCGTGCGCCTCCAATCCCGGAAGCCCCGCCCACCCGTCTCGAAGCCCTGCCCCCTTCATTGTGTCGAAGAACGCTGCCTGCCTCGCCGAGTCATGCATGGGCGAATGAAGTCAGCGTGTGTGTGGGTCGCTTCCCACGCGCCGTGTTCCAAAGCTGGATGGGGTGCCATTCATCTGGCGCTGCCCTGGTGGCGCAGTGTGGTTAAACTGCTGTATTGCAGCCAGAACGTCGTGAGTTCGATCCTGGCCGGGAGACACACCCGTGGTTAATGGCATCATCAGGGCCTATTTGAGCAAGCCCAGTTTCGAAGCGGTGGCTCGGTGGTTAAGAAGCTCGCCTTATTAGCTGGAAGGCTGGCAAGACGGCAGTTCGAGACCCGTGTACTGCATGATGGATTGAGTGCCTGTCTCTGTCCCAGCTCTTTGTGGACATGAAAGGAGCCTCATTCGGGCGTCCCCTAAGCGGAGTTGCTCCCGCAAAAATCCTTTCAACCCAGAATAATTTCTAACACGAAATTTATTTTTATTATACTCCCTCAAGCAAAGAAAGAAAAATGAGGATCTGTATCCTTAACAATTGCAAAGTGGCGCAGTGGTTAAACTGCTTTCCTGCAGCCAGAACGTTGTGAGTTCGATCCTGACAAGGACTCAAAGTGGACTGATCCTTTTCCAGCCTTCCGAGGTCGGTAAAATGAGGACCCGGTGTGTTGAGAGCAAAATATTAATTAACTTGTGAACCGCCCAGATAGTGCACTAAGCGCTATGGGGCGGTATAGAAGTGTAATTGCTATTGCTAATGACTTTTTCTGCCGCTGGAGCCCAGCCGTACAGCTGTTCCATTGTCGCCTTTTCCCTTGGCTAGAGATCGCATCTTCCCTGCGTATTTCACTCCTCCGTCTCCGTGGAAAAGGCACGTCCGCATATATAACGCACTCCTTCTTCCTCCTCCTCAGTAGGATGGACGTAACTTCTCTCGCGGCATTGTCACCACCCATCACATTTTTAAAAAAACCCACATTGGTACGCGCACGTGCATAACATTAGGTCTCCATCCTACTCGAACTCATTTAAGCGTCTCCCAGGAGCCCATCCCTCCCTTCATAAGAAAGAACGGCGCACACCTCCTACTGCAAAGCCTTAGCTAACCCCTTGTCACTACATTGTCTCGAAAGGGCAACAGCAAAATCCCCACCCTTCTGAAAAACCTGGCAAAAGAGTCCAGCACCATATCTGATGGCCCTTACAGTCAGCACATCTAATGTCACATATAGTATAGACATGGAACTGGTCCATGCAACAACAAATAAAAGGCAATAGTCAATAAAGATTAGAACCTTGTATCTCCCTCAACACCCAAAGAAGAAGAAAATGATGGTGGTGGTGATTATTAGGTTGTACCCCCGATAAATACAAGGTCTAGTTTCTGTTTTTATATTTGTTTGTTTTTTCCTTGACCAATTTGACTTCAGACCATCTGCAGTTTGTAGGATCGGGGCCGCTGGACGGCCGTGAGGTCCCGGAGGAGACTGATCAAGTAACGATACGAGGCAAATGGAGCGAGATCAGATCAGTGGTTTATTGAGGAAAAAGCATCATCATATATAGATCAGAAGGCAATGCAGGATAGAATCGTCATCTGACAGAAAATCACATCACCCATTTACTCGGGTTAATGGGGAATCTCTCTTGGGGAAGTTAATTAACTCGAGCAAACACTGACAGGGGAAAACCATTGTTCGAGGCTTACACCAGAGTAAATATGGCCTCTATTTGCACTAGAGCTTGGGCTGATCTGTGAGTCAGTAATTGCCTAATACGTAACGGAGGTTAGCGATTTGCCTTCCTCAGCAGAATCGCCGGTCAGGTCAGATGTGGGTGAATAAACCCTATGATTATTGCTATTAATCCGCTCCCCCAATTTCTGGGCCCGCAGAGCCCACGGACCAGGAGCCTTCTCGACCGGAGTGGCCTCTGCCAGCCGCCGCGTTATGCCAATTGTGCTCGCGGAATCCATAGCAGTTATCTGCTTTGCTTTTTCATTCTGTCTAGCAAATAAAAAGTAAATGTGGTTTTCCAGATATTTTGGACTACAAATCCCATAATGCCTTACTGTTGTCCACTGGCTAAAACTGACGTGAACTTTAAGTTAAGAAACATTTGGAGGGTCAGAGTTAACCCACCTCTATTCTAATTCATGCTAATAACAACAATAATACTGTAATTCCATGCCATCCAGTAAAGCAAAAACAAATCAATCACACTTCTATATCGCATCATAGTGCTTAGTACACTAAGAGGTGATCTTTTGCCAGTATAAACTAGATCAAGAATACTCTGAAGCAGATTACCATCCACTTCTTCTGGAAGCGCCCAGGAGCAGTGCATATTTCCTTCTCAGGTGTACAAAATGGGGGGGGGGGGAGATACAGAGTGGAGAAAAGATACTTTATTCTACCAAAGTAGAAATGTTAATTTTGAACATTTACACAAATGATCAACTGATGTTCCCAGTAGGCCAGGATTTTCATTTATGCTGATGATCTTGTCTTGACGGTCCAAGAGGAAACCTTTGAGTCTATCAAGTACCTGCTAACATCTGCCTTGGAAGATCTTTCATTATATTATAAAAACAACCAGCTGAAACCAAAAATACAGATTTGTGCCTTCCACCTAAAGAACAGAGAAATAGGGAGGAAGCTCCAGGTTAGCTAGGAAGGCAAGATTTGGGACATTGCCCAACTTAAAGGAACTGGCTGTCACTCTTGACTAAGCCCTGTCGTACAAAATATATTATTTGAATATCATAGAGAAAGTTACCACTAGAAATAACATACTGAAGAAACTGGCTGGTTCAAACCTGGGATGCACACCCATAAACAATAAGAGCAACAGCTTTCTCCCTGTACTACTTCATAGCAGAATAGCTTTATGCCATATGCTATAAAACAGTGCATGCAAAGAAGTGGATGCAGCTCTTAATGAATCATGCAGGATTATTTGCTGCCTGAAACCTCTTACAGAAAAAGTCTATTATTTGGCTGGCATTGTCTCTCCCAGAGTATATCAAGAGGTGCTGGTAAATAACAACAAGTGCATGGACAGCAACCTCTTAGATTACAGCAAAAATAGAGGAATAGTTTTCTGCACACCTCTCAAGCTCTAAATATTAAACCAGAGGCTAGGCATAATCAACAAACCTTCTGAATAGATGACTGCTGAAGACTTTCCAGACCAGATTCTGGCTGGATCATCTAGAAATCACTTAAGAGACTTCAATGGAAAGTAGGAAGATCAAAGAATAATCAAATGTGACAACTTGAATATAGGATAATTTTTCTATGGAATGTGGAGAAACTCAATCAATGCAGCATTTATGTGCATGCAATTTATGTCTCACCACATATACAAAGAACTACTAGATGGCTGAGAGAAGGTCACTGAAGTAGCCTACTTCTAGTAACAAATAATGTAATTGTGCAACATTCTGATATGGACAAAGAAAAGAAAGATTGCCTTTTATTTACATATCCTTTTCTCTTTTAGCCCTGGGGTCATTGTGGCAACCACTATATAATAAACAAACAAGCCACTAAAAATGCTTCCTTTTACAAAGAAATCAAAGTAAATTCCCCATCCCGCGATGATATCTGCACTGACCAAATGATGAAGTATGGGCAGAGAAAATGGTAAAATATGAACTGAATTTTCATCCACATACCCTGTGTTTCTGACATGAAATATATTCCTAGGATTCAGACACATGGCAGAATGAAAAAGAAATAAGGATCTGGGTCCTTTTGCTCTTACACTACTGACCATTTGTATGTTATTTTGCACAGACAGAGGTGTCTCTTTGCTTAGCTATTTGGTTGGTTCTTTTGATAATTCAAGGTTGATACAAATCCAAAAATTTGATTAGGATGATCTCCCACTATGATATTTGCCTGATTTCTGTAATAAACTACTTCAGTTTTTCTAGTGATAATAGATCTCAGGTTCCATCAGTGACAGCTATTTAGTTTCCTTCGGTCCACTTGGTTGATCTTGTGACTTCTTACAACAGCAGAGTATTCTCTTTTCTTTGTTTTAAGGTGCGGATTCCCCATGCCCAATTGGCATGGAACGGCCCTCGCAGAGGCCACTTCAGTCGAGAAGGCTCCTGGCCCGTGGGCTCTGTGGGCACAGAAATTAAGGGGGGTGGATTAATAATAGGGGTTGATTCACCCGCTTCTGACCTGACCGACGGTTCTGCCGAGAAGGCAGATCGCTAACCTCCGTTACCCATTAGGCAATCACTCATCTCTGAGTTAAGCGTAATCTCTGGTGCAAATAGAAGCCATATTTACCCTGGTCTAAGCCCTAGACAATAGTTTTCCCCTGTCAGTGTTTGCCCGAGTTAATTAACTTCCCTAAGAGAGATTCCCCATTAACCCGAGTAAATGGGTGATGTGATTTTCTGTCAGATGACTGTTTTTTCCTCCCTTGCCTTCTGATCTATAAATGATGATGCCTTTTCCTCAATAAACCACTGATCTGATCTCGCTCCATATTGCCTCGTGTCGTTACCTGATCAGTCTCCTCCGGGACCTAGCGGCCGTCCTAGCGGCCCCGATTCCTACATTAAGGGTTTGAAAGAAACAAATGAGAAGAATGAAGGCAAAGATATATAACCCAAAATAGTCATGTTATTCCATTATAGTTAAAACAACAACAAATCACGGGACACTTTTAAAAAGGCTAAAGGGCTATAGCAATGCATTAAGATTTGTAACAAATCGTTAAGGTTTCACAAGACACCCAAACTTGGCCCGCCAGCCAGGTCTTTAGTTGTTGCCCTTTAGGAAGGAACTAAAGACCTGGCTGGCGGGCCAAGTTTGGGGTGCGGGTGGGGATGGGGGTACTGTTGGGTGGTTGATATAGAGAAGTGTGCCTTCCCCCAAGGTCCCTTCGGTTCTTGCGCACCTTTTAGGGGTGGGGTTTTTTTAAACTTTTTAAACTTTTAACTTTTTTATCATGTGTCTTTTATGTATTTACTGTCCGCTATGTAAACCGCCCTGAGTTGGGTTGTACCTGAGTGGGTGGTATATAAGCGTGAAAAATAAATAAATAAATAAATAAATTGATAATCCCAATTAGAGTGCATACTGTACATTGAATGACTATGGCTTTTAAAGTCAAAACCACGTAAGTCCCAACGATACAAGCAAGACCTTCTGAAAATAAGATCCTTGATTACTTTTTTTAAAAAATAAAAATTGGTTTATAATGCAATTGAGATACTGGGAGACAGATTATTTAGGAGACCTGGGCTCGACCTTAGCCCTGTAAACTCACAGGGGGCTGAGGGGGCACTGCTAAAACCACCTCTTGAATATCTCACCTTGAAAGCCTGGTTAAGACCACTATAAGTCAATTTTCTGTTTTTGTTGTTGCTGAACACTATCTCTCTTTCTGAAAACATTTTAAATTCTTTATTACGTTTGATTATCTCAAACTTGTATAAATTGGGGTGTGTGTGTGTGTGTGTGGAATGGGGAAATACCATTTTGCTTGAGGAGAAATGTGATTTATTGTCTCCCTTCTTTAAGGTTCCATTACAAAATGCTCATTCAGTCCTGTGAAGCAACTTAAAAGGTGAAACAAATATATGAGATACTCATTATATGCAAAGCGAGATACGGTAGTTCAAGCCTTACTTTGTTATAATATTGATGCTTATGGCTTACAGTTTATGACAACCCCAACCCCCCAATCTCATACCTGTCAAGTATCCTGTATTGGCCGGGATTTCCCGTATCCCAGCGCCGCTTTTCCTACTTTTCCGCCCGGAGCCGCCGCCATCCCATAATTTGACGGCGGGGGGAAAGTAGTTAATGTGCATCCACTTCTGCGCAGAACCTTTCTACACATGCGCAGAAGGGGATGCACAGAAGGCTTCTACGCATGCGTAGGGTTCTGCACAGAACCGTTCTGCGCAGGTCCCTTCTGCACATGCATAGAAGCCTTCTATGCATACGTAGAAGGGACCTGTGCAGATCGGTTCTGTGCAGGTCCCGTATTGTCTGGAGCCGTGCTTGACAGGTATGAATCTCATGTACCCCATAATCATCACATAATCTCATGTACACATGATCATCACAATTTTAACGAATTAAGGCATGACATCTCTCGCTTTGCATGTAGTGAGTCTATCTCATATATTTGTTTCACCTTGTAAGTGAAATGAATGGACTTTTGCACGATATTCTAATTTATGTATGTCTAGGCACTGTACTGTAAGTGACTTGCAAGAGACCCTTCCCTCAAACTCAGAAGAGGATAGTCGTAGTAGTACTAGAGTGCAGGAGGCTCTCAATATGGCAGCCTCTCCGCACTGTTAAAGGTGGGGGCGGGGGAGGCCTTTTTTCCCTTGCCCTTCACAAATATGGCCTCCCTGTACTAAACATCCCTGCCCGCCACAAAGAGGGCTGCTGAAGATAAAATGGGGAGAACCCGAGTTGAGCCAGAAGGTTGGGCAATGGAGAACCATGTTACTGATGGTTGCTAGGGTAACAGCCAATGGCAGGAGGGGATGGTTCCTGGTGGGCGGTGATCCCCAGTAGTGGCGATTGCGGGGACTGGGAGTGGGTGGCTGGGGTGGAGGGGAGGGGAGCCTGGCATAACGGGCGGCAAGGAGGAGAGGAGGGGCAGGGCCAGGGGGGCGGTGGCCGATGGGGTGGGGAGGGAAGCAGAAGGGCGTGGGGATCGTGGCAGCTGCTGAGACGCTTGGAGCGCAGGTGAGTGAGCGAGTGGTGGTGATGAGCACCGCGAAGAAGAGCCAAGAGAAAGCGACCGGGTGGGGAGATGAAATAAAGCTTTGGGGACCAGGGCGGGCTAGCCGTGCAATGTCGGGGTGAAACGGGGGTCAGGAGGAGTCGTGGTGCTTTTGGGCTGCGTGCAATGACTTGGTTGGGAGGATGATGCTACGAAGAGGTGGTTGCAAAGGTGTGTGAGAAAGACCGACCCCAGTTGTGGTGTCGGAGTATTGTTGATGACTCGGGGGTGCAGGGCTGTTCTCTTCCTAGCTTTCTCAATTTCTGGTTCAATTATTATTAAATACTTGATCCTAGAGGAAGTAGTTCACACCGGCTTTATAAAAGATACTTTATTCCAACATGCACAAACAAAGCAGGGTGATGGCGAGACTGAGTTCACCCAACCCCTGCCCCCATATATACATAAAAACCCATAGGTGGGGCAGCACATAGCTGTTAGTGTCACCCGCACCACCTGTCCCCCACTATGGTATAACAAGATGCCTTAAGGCAACAGTAACCCCTTACACATTACACACCTATGGACCTAACAAGGTAAGGGTCAAGATCCTGAAATACTACCAACCACTAATATATAACAATTATGATCCATTTGATTGATCATCAAGCCACTCTTCCCCATCCACCACCACCACCACCACCAATCCTGCCCTCTTAAGGATCCTGTTGCAACATTCTCCTGCTTGCAGAAGAGTGGGTGCGGTTGTCTCTATAGCTTTGTGGAACACTTATGATCCTCCTAGTAAGCACTAGCAGCTGCGGATGCTCTGCTCCAGTGGTGTGTTGCAACTGTTTGGAAGGAAGGAACAGGCACTGTATGGTCCCTCTGGTGGGTAGGCAAGGCATCTAGGTCTCTTTCTACATACCGTAGTCCCGCAGTCAGCGCTTCTCAGTTGAAAGATATTTCTCTTATGTATTTAGAAGGCAATTAAACTTGTGTCTTCATGACAATGACTTTTTCCTAGTGTGCCTGTTTGGTTGAGAACGTGGTGGTTTCAAACTTGCCACTCAGTGTATTTTCCAGTTTAATGACTTGTTTTTATCATATCTGTCAAGTTTCGGGAAATTCCTGACAAATCCCCATATTTTACACTCTTTCCCGCCATCATCCCATATTAGTTAGACTGCAGTTAGACTGGAGTTAGACTGGAGGCCAGCACAGGATAAGCATAGCTGTCCAGTTTCCCGTTTTGGCCGGGAAATTTCACTTATTTGACAGAAATTTCCCGAAACTTGACAGGTATGGTTTTTATTCTATATTCTGACTTGTCCAATGCTACATAGACCTCCACATGACAGTGAGTCTGAGATGCTCCTTAAAATCTGGAGTTCAATTTAGGAAGTGAGTACTGTACTCTCATTAAAAACTTGTGTGTTGTTCTGCTACCATCCACCATCTTATTATTATTTCCTTTTCATCGTGCTCAGTACCCGTCTCCACCACTACAACTTATTGGGCAATGAGGTTCCTCGTTGTTTCGGGGCCAGGGCACTAACATGACATGCAACCCTTCTCCTTTCTCATCCAGGCTTAGGACTGGCAATGGCGGCGACATCATGCACCATAGGTTTTGAAAATAGATTGGCCATGCTTTTGTCCTCAAATTGAGTTATATGTGTGTTAGGAGAAAGTTTAAACATGAGTCAAAGATATTGTTAGGGAAATAGAGGGAGCAATGTTTCCCCTTGTGCCCAAAATCACATGTGGTTATTCTTTGGGAATTCGTTTATCTCTGACCACTTGATTTTATACAGAAAATTATTGATGCTGTAATAAAATCTGAATGTATACATAAATCCTTGCTTTTTAAAAAGAACCACAGAGCACTACAAATAGGTGAGGGCAAGAGCCATTTAGCCTAGCATCCACTTCCCAGTCCTGTTTCCAAGAATCCCACATAGGTAGTGCATGATAGCAAAGGCCACACCCACTTTTTACTCATCCAGGCAGGTGATATGAACTGCATGCTGTCTGTGAACCTAGACATCCTATTGAATTATCATGACTAATTGGTTAATGAACATGATAAAACTACAGTTTGTGGCAATTGATTCCATTTTTGTTTTTGTATTTTTTCCTATTGTTTCTTTTGTCTTTACGAAAACCAACTCATATCAGTTTCATTGGATGAACCCAAGTAGCAGAGAATGGAAAGAAAAAAGTATCTTGTCGACTTTTTCCACACCATGAATATGATATCACTCTTTATGTCTTTGACCCGTTTCGCTGATTTTTTTATTTTAAAAGAAACAAAACCAAAAATCCCTCGGCTTTAGCTTTTCCACATGAGTGGAAATACAGCATTCCCTTGATAATTGCTTCTCTTGGCATCCGGTTTATTTTTTGGTCCAATTCAAAATGTTATTTTTTCCTCTAAAGCCCAACGTTGCTTGGAAGCCTGATACCTAATAGAAACATTTCTTCTTGTATATTTTATGGTTTATGCTTTATGTATGCTTTATGGTTATTGATGGAGTCTTTCAAGTACCCCTCGTGAAAAATTTGGAATGTGGCCATGAGAGAAGGCTTTCCTTGTGATAATCCTCTGGCTATGAAAGAGAAATTAGCCCTTCGCTAATATGTGTCTTTTTGTCTAAGCTTGCAAGTTATTTTTAAAACAATAATATGGGAGTGAAATATACTGACTAACGAGGCCGAGGAAGAACTTTCAAGAGCCATAGGAGCCATGGAAAGATCAATGCTAAAGTGACCACATCCCCAACACCCAGATAAGAAAACAAAGTGGAATCAACAAAGCTGTTGCCGAATATCATAAACAGAAATTGTGCTGGGCTAGACAAATCTCTTGAATGACAGACGGGCGTTGGGCAGCAGCAATCACCGAGTGGAATCCCAGAGAAGTAAAAACACCCCTTGGCAGGTGCCTCAAAAGATGGGAAGACCCAATTGTGAAAAGTTTTGGTTGAACCAGGAGAAGAAGACTCTTCTCAGAAGAGTGAGCAAGCAAAAGGAATGCGTGACCAGCAGGAACTCACCCCCTGATAGTCTGGTCAATCGAGGAAAAAGTATAACTCTATAGCTCTGTCAAACTATTCAAGACTCAGGTTCAAGATAATAAACCCTAGCCACCAGAAGATTGGCAAATGTATTGAGATATTTAAATTGAAATGTCTCCTGGTGTTTGGAGACTGCATCTGACTTCCCTAAACAACACCTGGGTTTGTAATAAATACAATCTGAAGCCAAAGAAGAATATTCCAAGGAGCAGTTTTGTATGGCTGCTGCTTTCTACCTCCTGTGGGACCCTTTTAAGCATGCACCAACTGAGCAGACATTTCCTTAGGTGGTTGTACGAGTACAAGATACTAAATACTTACATAGTGTCCACATGACTGGAAAATATTCCAATATTTTCCAAATATAATGGTCTTAGCTTGCTAAGATAACCATTGCCAGATATTGATAAGTATCTAGATCGGTGATGGCGAACCTTTTAGAGACTGAGTGCCCAAACAGAGGGACTGGGTGAATGTGCTGGGGGGAGGGAGGAAGTGCTCCCATTGGGCTGCTGGGCAGAGGGGTGGGGCAAACAAACTGTGCTGTGGGGAGTGCTCCCTTTAGGCTGCTGGGCAGATGGGCAGGGCGAACTCTGTGCTGGGGCAATGGTGCACATGTCCAGTGGTGCGCATTTCTGTGAGTGCACCCTTTGGCATCTGTGCCATAGGTTTGCCACCACTAATCTAGACCATTAAAGTTTGAAAGCTGTGACATATTCAACCAAGAACTTCCAGTGTTCATATTTGGAACATGGAGACCATTACAAAGAATCACTTTAAAATAAAAGATGAAGAGGAGGAATATTTTGTGTGTTTGTGGGACAAAATCCCAACCTTTCTTTGGGTAATACTTTTATCAAACCAACCAGAATGTCACAAGGAATTTGTAGGCTTTCATGTTCTGACGAAGTCCTCATAAGATGATATAAAAAAGATTGTAGTTGAGATAGAAAAGAAACGTTCAAAAATTAAACCAGATGTAGTTGTGAGATCGGCAATTCGCCATCTAGTCTGCAATTGCCATCTTGCAATTGAGTATAAAAAGTAGGTCTCATGGCCACAATAAAGGTACGGTATGCCACCAGCGCTATTCAGCTAAAAAGAATGCTGTTTCTTCTTTATGAGGGTCTCTAAAGCAGACTGAAAGAACAAAGAGGGAGGATCATTATTCCTCTGCCTTGCTGTGCCTCTCTTTGGAGGCACTGCTTTATCCTTATCCTATTGAATTGCCTGCATAAATTCCCTAGTATTTTAAGTAATTTGATACATATTCCCTAAAACAGAAGAGACAGAGACAGAGTGAAAAAGCTGGGTCCTGCCCCCTGCAATTAAAGTTATGAAGCATCCTGGCTCTTTAGGAGCCAGAATGCTACGTACTGTAGTAAGATTGACATGTAGGAAATATCAAGTGATTTCGGAACTGTAAAAGAGGAGGAAGAGGAAAGAGGTGTGCATGTTTGTTTGGGGTGCGTGCATAAAAATGCATATGTAAGACAGCGCTGGCTCTTTGGCTTGAAACAGAGATGAGCACTGAACCCTAGAGTCGGATAAGACTGGCTTTCGAGCAAGGGAAACCTTTACCTTTACTAATACAATCTATATGTAATACAAGTAGATCTATATGTAATACAAGCAGATAACTGTGTGTTAACAGTAAAAGGTGGGATGCTGCTGAAACCCTGCCTAAAATTTGTCCATCATGTATACACTGATAGGGTCTGAGCTGAGTGTGAATAACTAGGAAAGAGAGATTGAGGTTGATAGAAATGTTGAGCTACTACATGACTGCTATGTCTATGATAGGAAAGAAAAGAAAAATAAAACTCCCCATTTCAAAACATCTGTACTTGGATCTTTTGTGCCGAGTTCACTTCACCACTGTACAGTTGGAGAAACTGCAGGAAACAGAGCAAAATGATCAAGGGATTATAGCACTTAGTTTCCCCATTTAAAAAAAGGTTTCAACTTTGGGTCTCCTTGACGTTTGAAAGGAAAATGGATGAGGAACACAAAACGGCTGTATGAAGTTAAAGAAGGTGTGGAGAAGATGAAGAGGGAGCCTTTCTTCTTTTTACAAAACACTAGATCCTGGGATCATCCAATTATGCTGAATTATAGAAGATCCAGGACAGAGAAAATGCAGTTCAGCTATAAAAGCGATGGAAATCACTGCCGTAAGATACAGAGCTGGGCACCGTTTTTAATATCTTTTTAGAAAAGCAAATAAATTAATGGAGAGGAAACTGAAAAAAACACCCTACTAGTCATGCCATTGGCTCCAGCAGAAATGGGTTCAGCATCAGTTGCTGGGTCACCTGAATGGAGGGTGATGTTGCGCTCCTATTTTGCCTGTGAACTTTCTGTAGCTGGCCCTGCAGAACAGAATGCTAGACTAGACTGGCCTTTAGTCCAGCATGACTCTTCATGTGCATTTCTGTATAACAGGTAATTCCAGGTTGGGTCCACAGGCCAGATGAGCTCCACACGTGAATCTTTTATGAAGGTACATCCCTATGTACACTGGTTACATTTGAGCCTAGTCTTGTGAAATAAAACCAACAAGCAACAGCAAACTGAGCTGTACAGTTTAACTTCATGAGGAAGGAATAGATTCTCTGCATCACAGACACAGAGAAATAGGACAGAAGTCTACAAAGTGTAGAGGTGAACTACCATGGCTGCAGCTTTGTGCATCTGCTGGGAGAGAATACCACGTGTGGAGAGTACATTGCACAACCTACATTTGAGAGGTTTGTGTATTATGCTTGTGGTGCAGTTATTGGAATGTCACAGTAGTCAATGGTGGAGAACCTTTGCACTCCATGTGTTCTTGAATTTCAATTCCCAGAAGCCCTGATCAGCAGGAGTGCTGGCTTGGGCTGTTGGTAATTGAAGTCCAAGAACACCTGGAGTGCCAAGGTTCACCACCACTGCACTAGAGGAAGACTTGAATTTACATCAAGATTTATCCAGAAGTGGCACCAGCTAACTGGGCTACTCGTATTCTCTCATTTTAACCTACCTCATAGGACTGTCCTATGGAGAGAAAAAGCTATGCATGTTCTCCTTAACTCCTTGGAGGAAAGGAAAGGCAAAATCTTTGGTAAAAAAAAAGTTATGTGTTATGTTAAGGAGAAAAGGTTCTCTTTTACTGGGAAGCCAGTGATTTGCAATGTATAGCAATACGTTGTAATATCCAGTACAGTATTAGTTTTTAATGTTAGTAATACTTGCAGTGCACAAACTGCTTGAAACTCATTCTGCTTAACAATGGTTCCCTTAGAGGCCATTGCTCTTTCTTTGAAGAACACTAAGCAACTTGTCATGGGTGGTGTGGCAATCTTGATCCACCTTCTAGCAAAAAAACATGCAACTTGCCTGACTCTCTATTTTGATAATGCTTAAGAGATTGATGAGGACCCCTCAGATATAGTATTGAGGAACATGAATCAAAATGGGGGGATGCTCCATGAGGATGCCAAATGGGATAGTACACTGCAGACTAAAATGTATATGATGTGTAATATTAGATTCTTCTTTAACAGTTTTGCTCCTGGTCACTCTTAGCACAGGTATCCTACATATGTTAATTCTGTGTGTTAAGATGAAGTAAATTTTCCAAGTTAAAAGTCCCTTTTGCTTTTATGTATAGTCCCAGGATAAATCAGAGATGGATAATACCTTTATTGGATGGGTAAAATACCATTAGAAGGCAGAGTTTTGGATTCTGCAAAACTCTTCCTGAATTTTCAACAATGATTCTTTAGTAGCTAGGACCCCACAAGTTGTTGAGTAGCTCCCTGGAGAGGAGAGTCTATCATTGAAGTGATCCTGATCGATGGCCATCCAATCTCTGCTTAAAATCCTCCAATGAAGAATAATAATGTTATTGCCTTCAGTGTTAGGATGCTTTACACCAGGGGTGCCCAAACTACAGTCTGTAGGCTGGATCCGGCCCCTGATGCCATATGGGCATGTTTTACTTCCAGGAGCAACAAGGGTGTTGCAGGCCAGATGAATTGGTTTCAGGGGCTGGATCCGTCCCACGGGCCGTAGTTTGGGCACCCCTGGGTTAAGCAGAGAAAATGGCAGCCTAAAAAATCTTTCTCATCCATTGCAAAACTTCCTTCCAGTGGGAAGAACCACGAGACCGGCCTACTAAAATATGTGACCGGCCTGCAGCCTGAAAAGTTTGAGCACCTGCTTTACACTGAAGTTTTCAGTGCTACACTATGTTGTGTTAGTCACTCTTTAGAGAGTAACTGCATTATATCACTGGCTCCAAAACTCTGCAACCTACTTGTTTGGGTCTCTCTCCCCAGAGCCCTGTCCTGATGCCATGCCTTTCTCACCTCTCTCTCCTGGTATTCACATTACCTGTTTTAAGCTGTGTGTATATTCTTCTGCAGTAGAACTATGGTGGCTTAGTGGTTAAGACGTGGAACTTGACGACTGGAAGGTTGGTAGGTCAGCAGTTCGAGACCAGAGTGTCTCTGTCCCAACTTCTGCCAACCTAGCAGTTCAAAAGCAAGAAACTGCAAGTAGATAAATAGGTACCACTTCTGATGGGAAATGTAACAGCGTATCATGTGCTTCAGCATCTAGTCCTGCCTGCCACATGATGATCATGGAAATGTCCACAGACCAGACAGTGCTGGCTCTTTGGCTGTAAATGTGGTTGATGAGCACCGAACCCTAGAATTGGATACATATGACTGACTTTTGAGCAAGGGCAACCTTTACCTTTATCTATGTTCTTCTACCCTCTGTTACAGCTCCTGTCCTCCCTTGGTGAAAGCTGGCACCATGACCCTGACCAAGGGCTCCTTCACCTACTCCAGTGGAGAAGAGTACTGTGGGGAATGGAAGGAAGGTGAGTGGAGCTGGGCAAGTAGTGGGCCAGCTTCAGACAGTGGCTGCCTTTGCTGGATTATCCAGAACTGTGTGTCTTTGAAACATTTCATGGGATAAAATGGTAATCGTAACTAACTAGTGGTAGTCATACCATTTAGCAAAAAATAAATAAATTGATTAGGAAAAACAAGTAAGCATGATTGTATAGCTGTTAGGGAAGAGCTAGAAAGCTCTTCACTAACCTGGTGCCTTCCCGATGTGTTTTACCACCATTCCATCATCCATAGACAGCATGGCTCTTGGCTGGGAATGATGGGAGTTGTATTCCAGCCTATTGAAAAAGTGCCAGATTGGGGGATGCTGCCCTAGAATAGTGATGGTGAACCTTGGCACTCCAGATGTTCTTGGACTTCAATTCCCAGAAGCCCCCGTGAATCCACACAAATGGGTTTACTGCGATTCATCCGGCCCACGCCGCTCTCGTCACTCCTGGAAGTGGAAGTAAAACGCGCCCGTACAGAGGAAGGGTTAACCCAGAAGAGTCTTAACCGTATGGGCGCATTTTACTTCCACTTCCGGGAGCAATGAGGGCGACGCAGGCCGGATGAATCACAGTAAACCCATTCGTGTGGATTCACGGGGGCTTGGGCTTCTGGAAATTGAAGTCCAAGAACATCTGGAGTGTCAAGGTCCACCATCACGGCCCTAGAAACTCCCAGCCTTATAACAGTGTGTTATGGTTCTTTCCCTTCCCTACCTTTTTGGGACAAAAAGTGACTCCAGAATGGGCAGCTGAGAATAGACAGCAGTTCTGTTCTTCAGAGCAATATATGGAAAGCAGGGCTTGACACCCCTTAGTTCTATAAGCAGGAGTTAATCAGAAATAAAATTTCACTTCTAGACATTGTATTTTCTCTTCTCTGGCCCTCTTATCTTTTTGCCTCCTGTGACCCAATGTGTCTGTGTGGTGTTAGAAAATCTTCCTTAGCTGTATGCAGGTATGTACTGTATAATAATAATTTTGTGTCAGAAATTATTCTGGGTTGAAAGGATTTTTGCAATGGAAATTCCACTCAGGGAACACCCAAATGAGGCTCTTTTCATGTCACCAAGAGATGGAACAGAGACGGGCACTCAATCCGTCATGCAGTACCCAGGTTTCAAACTGCCGGCTTGCTGGCCTTCCAGCTAACAAGGAGAGCTTCTTAAATCACAGAGCCACTGCAGCCTCAGTATGCAGGTATTCCATTGCAGTGTCTGAAATCTTTTACTGGCTTCATAAAGCTAGCAACCTTAAGATAGTGTTCCTCGCTGCCCCACAAAGCCCTTTATGAAAGGTCTTCTAGCTGTATTTGTTCCTGTGTCCGACTGCATAATGAGCTCCAGCATGCTTTGTTGAGGAACGGTAAGTTGAGAAGAACAAGCCAAGGCAGAGGTTCACGCCATTCTCGCTTTGCACGCCTGCTCAGTCCGCATGGGCCACTGTCACTGTCTCCTTCCTGCTCTCCTTTTGCAGTTAAACATGTCCATCTGTGGCTTACTGAATGTCGGAGTCTTCTTTCTCACCACTGGCACATGAGCAATACTGGTTGTTCTCTCTGATTAGGGCGCCGGCATGGTGTTGGGCAGCTGACATTTGCTGATGGCAGCATTTATCTGGGACACTTTGAGAATGGTCTCTTCAATGGCTGTGGGGTGCTCACTTTTGCAGATGGCTCCAGGTGGGTACAGGATTGTTGGCACACTGGCACTCCTCTGGATTAGTATATAAAGCAAGTTGCCTGTGTGCATGACCTATAAAGCAGGTGCATGTGCATGACCTAAGAGGCCTTAAGAAAAGTCAATTAAAATCCTCAACAGAGGCTGCCTCTGCTGTGTCACTCAACTTCAGGAATGCCTCTGACTTGCTACCCACTGCATGACAATCCTTTTTTTTAATGTCAGCATGCTCACTTGACTTGGAGCCATAAGCATTCAGTTCTTGGTACTAGCTTTATCATCCATCCACACAGGTTATCTGTAGGAACTGTGGTTGCTGGAAAACCATTTTAAACACGTGCCAGTAATGCCTCCTTAGCCCTGGATCTTCTTTTCAGAACAGTATGTTCTGAAAAGTGTTTTTCAGAAGCATTTTTCAAAAGCTTTACAGAATCTGCTGATAGGTTATAGGTAGCAGTCCTTCGACCTGACAGAGTCCTATCACCACTTCAGGTATGAAGGAGAATTTGTTCAGGGAAAATTTAATGGTGTTGGAGTCTTTACACGCTATGACAACATGATCTTCGAAGGAGAATTCAAAGGTGGACGTGTTGAAGGCTTTGGTGAGTACCAAGAATTCCTTATTATTTGAGCAGAGCATTATTATGACTAGATTTATTTTGGAAGCACTGCTGCAAATGCAGAATGCATATACATGAGGACTTGGGCAGACATCATCTTCTAGATCCGTGGTTCCTAACGTGGGTTTAGTGTCTTGCACGGAAGACAAAGAAGGAGCCGCAGTGAGGGCTAAACGCAGGTTTATTGGGTGATGATCAGGATGAACATGTGGTAATGGCGGAGGTACATCACATTATATACAGCAGTACAATACATTTGAATCTAGTTGCACGGTAGCTCATTGGCTGCTACCGGCGTGACGTCGTCCCGAGTCATGCCCATCATCTGCAGGTAGTGATAGTGCGGGAAAGTTCCCACGGCTGTCGGTGATTTGGGGAATGTGAACCATGTGAGTTGAACGCTCGCAGCTGCCCTCTATGGGCAGCTTACTCGCGTTCCTTAACAGCTGAGCTACATTGTAATTACGGTCAGGTTACATTCATACATTTCTTAAAGCAACATTGTACATACATAACAGTGGGGCACATGCCCCACAGGGGGGCAATTAGATTTTTACAGGGGGATTATTATTATTGTTGTTGCGCTTATGCCCCGCCTCTCTAGGGAGAATGAATCCCTATACAAGGCGGCTAACAACATAAAATCCACCATACAACAAACAGACATTTTAAAACTACCCCCCATAAAATTATGATAAAAATACGCTACAATAAAACCGACAGTAAACATGCCATAAAATTGGGCCAAAATACAGCAGACCCATGTCCTAAACCGCTAAACTGGGAAAATGTAAGCTGGGCTCCAGTCTAAAAACCAGGGGTAGGTAAAACATTTACAAAGGCCTCCTCAAAAGCATAGTCTTCAAATGCTTTTTGAAAGACTGGAGCAAGGAAGCCTGGTGCAGCTCGAGTGGAATAGCATTCCACAACGTTGGTGCCACCACCGAGAAGGCTCTTCTCCTCGACCAAGTCCTCCTAGCCAATCTTAGGGACGGCACCTCAAGGGCAATTTGAGAATGAGTTAGACCACTGTTTCACAACCTTTGGTTATTTGTACTTCAATTTCCAGAAGCCCAAGTTAATTTCCCGACGCACTGATCAGCCAATGTACCGACTTAAGCTTCTGGGAATTAGAAGTCGAAACCCCAAAGGTTGGAAAACATTTTGTTAGATGAAGTTAATGGCCTTTTAGGCTTCCGCCATGTGAATAGGAGTTTATTTTTTTAATAATAAGAATTATATGTCATGAGGGGTGGGGACATCAGGATTTTAGAGATGCTTAGGTGGGGCATGGCCAAAAACGGGTTGGGAACCACGGATCTAAATACTAAGTCTAGTGCAGACGTCAGTTCACAACTCTGAGTTCTTGCTTCCTCATCTTGTTGTGTTCTTCTTTATCAGGATCCTTGCCAGAAGGCTCCCCTACCGTGCCACATACCTGCTGCTGTGGAGCCATACCAAACAATGTTGCATTATTGTCTCCTCCCTCAGGCCTTCTTACTTTTCCCGATGGCTCCCATGGGGTCCCCCGCAACGAAGGCTTCTTTGAAAACAACAAACTGTTGCGACGGGAGAAGTGCCAGGCGGTTGTGCAGCGTGCACAGAGTGCCTCCAAAACAGCACATGGCCTCACAGCATGACGGGTGCAGACCTCAAGGCACCTGAACCCCAGGACTTTCCCATGAACTGCAGCCTAGCCAGCAGATTAGCAGGAGCACGGGATGCAGGAGTCGCAGAAACAGACACCATCTCTAGGATGCAGGTGAATCTCAACTAAATTTGGTTCAGCAGGTTAGTCTGCCTGGGCTGTTTGCTTCAACAGCCCATAGTGTGAAGGACCTCCATGTTTTTTTACCACAGGGTGTCTGTCACTCCTGAGGCAGTCCACCAGTGCTCTAGCCCTACAGCGATGGCAGGCACAATGAGATGCACTGTACTCTCCACTCCATCTACTGTGGGGAGCAAGAAGCTAATCATCCATGTATATTTTAAGGCTTCGCAAATGTATGTTTACATCTTTCCCCACTTTCAAGCGAATGCAGCTGGTAGATGGTCAAAACTGTTGGGCCGGTCTTCAACAGTTGTGGGCAAGGGGGTGTTGGAACTTGCACGCAGCAGTTTCCTATCTCTCTCTTCATGGCCCCAATCCTCTAGTTGCCTCCTTCCTTGAGACTAAGTCTTCCTTTCCATGCCCAAATAATAAGAAAAACGATGATGCAGAATTGGGAAATAGATTGGCATTCTAGAATGTCTGGACATGGTTTCCCCCAGCTTTGCAGATCAGTGTAAGGAAGGCAGCCTCAGTTGCTACAGAAAGTACCTGGGATCTCTTTCTTTCCATTCTTTTTTTTCCCCTAGCTGTCTTGTACTTCATTCTGTTTATAGGGACTACTGTCATTATGAATATTTGGGGTAATTTTGGGGCGTTAAGTAGGATTTTACAGCTCTCCTCCTTTTCTTAGGGTCCATGCTGCTTGACTCAGAAAACCTAGGCCCATGATGGCGAACCTTGGCACTCCAGATGTTCATGGACTTCAATTCCCAGAAGCCCAAGCCCCCGTGAATCCACACGAATGGGTTTACTGTGATTCATCCGGCCCACGCTGCCCTCGTCACTCTCGGAAGCAGAAGTAAAACACTCCCATCCCGGCGCGGACCGGATGAATTGCAGTAAAACTATTCGTGTGGATTCACGGGGGCTTGGGCTTCTGGGAATTGAAGTCCAAGAACATCTGGAGTGCCAAGGCTCGCCATCACGGGCCTAGGAGGTGGGGACCTATTTTGCCTCCAAAGCTGTTGCATGGCATCCATGCACCTTAGTGCCACATAACACAGGACTGCATGGGCTACATTTCCAAGAGCCAACTCCGGCAGTAAGCAAACCCGAATTTACCAGTTATATAAATGAAAACAATTGACACATCAGTGCTGTTGCTAATCATGGGAAAAGGTAAATGGCCTTGCCAAAGATTTATTCCTTAACCCCTAAAAGTTCTACATAACACTCAATACTTTTAATACCTATTTTCATAGGCGCTGCTCTTCTTGTTGCCTCAGTGGTTGGAAAATAGCATTACACACACATACACAAAATCCTTCAATAACAAAATAGTAATCATTGTCCCATATGATATAACGTCATATTACCAGGCAATGTTGGGGCAAAATGCTAGTTAACTTGTGAACCGCTCAGAGTGCAATAAGGGGCGGCATAGAAGTGTAATTGCTATTGCAGTGGCTCAAGCAGCTAAGATGCTGACTGGGAGGCAGAAGGTCAGCAGTTCGATTCCCGAGTCCTGCAGGATGGAATGAGCTCATGTCTTTGTCCCAGCTCCTGCCAACCTAGCAGTTCAAAAGCAAGAAATTGCAAGTAGATAAATAGGGACCACTTGGGTGGGAAGGTAACAGTGTTCCGTGTGCTCCGGTGTCTGGTCATGCCTGCCACATGACCACAGAAACGTCTGTAGAAGCAGACAGTGCTGGCTCTTTGGCTTTGAAACAGATGAGCACTGAACCCTAGAGTCAGATACGACTGGCTTCCGAGCAAGGGAAACCTTTACCTATATCATCGTATACACGCAGTCCTGTGAATTCCTTCAACCTTCCCCGTTTCCCTCATCAGGTCCAAAGAAACAGCTCTCCCAGAAATAGTCATTTTAGAGAGAGAAATGTACCCCATCAGAAGAACCTGTCCATTAGCACCATTTTGGTAGACATAGGGAGCTTTGGAACCTACATTATTGTATGAAGATTGCATGGTATTCTTAATATCACATTTTATTTCTCTTTTGAATTGCAACTGCCAGGATTTTCCACCCATTGGCTGAGCTAGCTGAGAATGTCTGGGAGTCTTGGACCAAACAAGGAACTGTTCCAAGGTCTGCTTAATGCATTGGTACAAATTAAGCTGGTCCGAAGATGTGGAAAAAAGCAGCAGCATCTCTGCTTGTGAGAAATGTGGGCTAATTCAAAGTGCAGCGCTGGGAGAGTGGAAGGGGAGGCTGTTTGGAGAACATAAGAACAGCCTTGCTGGAACAGGCCACAGCCCATCCAGTCCAGCATTCTGTCTCACACCGTGGCTCACCATTTGCTTCAGGGTGTTATTCCCAAGCAGATGCCTTCACCTGCTTAGGATTCCCCGGAAATGGCATTGAGAGATATCCTGCCTATCTCTCAAACCCGGAGGTTGTCCTTAAGTATCCATAATTATAGCCATTGATCCCCTTGTCCTCCATGAACTTGTCTAATCCTTTCTTAAAGCTGTCAAGACTGACAGCTGTCACCACTTCTTCTGGCAGGGAGTTCCATAGACCAGTGATCCTCTGGGTGAAAAAGTACTTTCTCTTATTTGTTTGAGAACTAGTACCCAAAAGTTTCATGGAGTGCCCCCTAGTTCTAGTGTTATGCGATAGGGAAAGAGGAAAGGGGAGAGGAAAGTATAAAGCAGGGTGGGGGATGAGTTGGGATTGAGAATGCTGCTGTTTCTGCCCAGCTGCCTTGTGTTTCTGCACACTGAAGTGAAGCATGGGATTGTTTAAAGACTGGGAGAGGGGGTGTTCTTAGCCAAGCATTGACCCACATTGTGTGTGTCCCAAAGTGCCATGCTGGAGCCTTGTGTGACCAGCCCAACTCCACATTGAATGTCTGTGTGTCAATGCCACCCTCGTGCCTTTGTATCTCTGCCCATGGAAGGGCCTTGGCCAAATAAAAAATTGCTGGGTCTCTGCTTCCTTGTTCTTCCTTCCATAGGGATAGAATGTGTTCAGCCTGTATGCAAGGAGAACCATTAGCTATACAACCCATGCAACTGAAGCTTCCTGTTTTGCAAAAAAAATGCAGACAGTTAAGTGTTGGACATATATGCATAACACAACAGGTTTCAGTTTAAAGTGGCTCCACACCTGTTAGGTTTATCAACTGTGAACATAGGCATGGGTTCTGTACTGTATCACACTATGGTATTTGGCAGTGGCTTTTCAATTCTCAGAACTGCCATGACTTAGTAGTTAAGATGCAGAATTTGATGATTGGAAGGTCAGCAGTTCGAGACCTGAGTGCTGCATAATGGAGTGAGCTCTCCTCCCTGTTCCTGCCAACCTAGCAGTTCGATAGCAAGAAATTGCAAATAGATAAATAGGTATCACTTTGGTGGAAAGGTAAACAGCGTTCCGGAGTCTAGTCATGCCTGCCACATAAAACATGGAAATGTCTACAGATGCAGACTGCTCTGGCTCTTTGGCTGTAAACGGAGATGTGCACCGAATCCTAGAGTCAGACACAACTGGCTTTCAAGCAAGGGTGAACTTTACCTTTCAATTCTCAGCCACAGATCTCTTTCCTTCCCTGCGGTCTCATTCTGTTTTGGAGGATATGTTATGGACTGAACTTAGGACCTGTCCACCTCCCAGTCTTCCACTTCCAGGAGCAACGAGGGCAGCGCGGGGCAGATGAATCACAGCAAACCCATTCGTGTGGATTCACAGGGTGCTGGGGCTTCTGGGAATTGACGTCCAAGAACATCTGGAGTGCCAGGGTTCACCATCATGGACTTAAGATGTTCTTGGAATACAGTTCCCAGATGTCTTAACCATTGGCTGTGCTAGATAGAGTTTCTAGAAATATTCATCTAGAAATATATGGGGATCCAAATTTGGTAACCATTGCCCTTATTCGAGAAAACTTCAGTACATGTAATTGAAATAATGCATGTTCATTCTTTATTCTCCCCTACTACTACTACTTCTGTTGTTTCCTTTGTGAGGAATTTCATTTGTTAAACTGCCCCTTACTGTTTCTAGATTCCAGATTCCATCAGCCTCCGGCTGTGAACATCTTCAGGGCTACAGGTTCTCCACACCTGTTCTAGACAGTAAGCAACTGAAAACAGAGACTTGCCATTTTACACTTTGCAAAGTCCCTTGTGCTTTCTAATGTACTATAGTAGAATATAAATAAAAACAAGGGTGGTTATTTACAGTAAGCACTAGTGCTTTACTGTTAATTTCTACTTGCTGTAAATGCAGATAATGGTGCTGAGATTACTTTTCCCGATAATCTGAACAAGGTACAACAACAGATGATACATTTCATCTTTATATAATACTCTTCTGTAGATAATTCAAAGTTCTGCTTTGGTTTGGTTTAAGATACAGTTCTCTCAAGAGATTGTGAAATCACTGCACTTTAATAAAGCCCTGCCTTTTCTTTTGCCAAGCAGGATACACTTTCATTGAAATAGGAGAATGCCTACAATGATAGAAAAATCCTGATGCTGAGAATATTGTTGTTGTTCAGTCGCACAGTTGATTCCGACCCTTTGCGACCCCATGGACCATTTTCCTCCAGGCATCTTTATCTTCCACCATTCTCCTCAGCCCACCAAGCTCTGTGCCCATTGTGTCCACAATGCCATCTATCCATCTCATCTTTGGATGCTCCCTTCTTCTCTTGGCCTCCACCTTTCCCAGCATCAAGGCCTTCTCAAGTGAGTCCTCCCTTCTCATTTGATGTCCAAAGTACTTTAGTAGATAAAACATCTGGGAGGAACATCAACAATTTGAGTTATGCAGACGATACCACCCTAATGGCAGAAAGTGAGGAAGACCTAAAGAATCTATTTATTGGGCTGAAAGAGGAGAGTGCAAAAGCTGGCTTGAGACTCAATATCAAGAAAACCAAAATAATGGCAACAGGACCTATCAGTACCTGGAAAATAGATGGGGAAGAAGTAGAAGCAGTGACAGATTTTACCTTCTTAGGAGCTAAGATCACTGCAGATGGCGACTGCAGCCATGAAATAAAAAGACGATTAACTCTGGGGAGACAAGCTATGCAAAATCTGGGGAACATAGTAAAAAGTAAAGACACCTTAAAAACAAAAATTCGTATAGTCAAAGCAATGGTAATGTATGGGTGTGAGAGCTGGACCATTAGGAAAGCTGAGCGTAGAAGAATAGATTCCTTTGAGATGTGGTGTTGGAGGAGTGTTGAAAGTCCCCTGGACAGCGAAGAGAACAAATAGGTCAATCTTAGAAGAAATCAACCCTGACTGCTCATTGGAAGGTCAAATAGTGAAGATGAAGCTTAAATACTTTGGACATCAAATGAGAAGGGAGGATTCACTTGAGAAGGCCTTGATGCTGGGAAAGGCGGAGGGAAAAAGAAGAAGGGGGCGTCCAAAGATGAGATGGATGGATAGGGTGGTAGACACAGTGTGCACAGAGCTGGGTGGGCCAAGGAGGCTGGTGGAAGACAGGTGCCTTGAGGACAATGGTCCATAGGGTCGCCAAGGGTCGGAATCGACTGTGCGACTGAACAGCAACAATTTATTCCATGTTACCTCAGTCTTTAGGGGACTTAGATCAAGCAAAACTCAGCACCACAAAGCAACACTGGCTATGTAGTAAATCATCTTATATCTTCAAGATCCTGACTAGCAAGTACAGTAGTTTGGCTTCAGTCTGCACCATAAACCTATAGGTTAAATGAAACAAGGCCCCAAGCTTTTTGGGCACTATAGGCTCACAGGAGCAGATCGTACAGCAATGTGGCAACCTTGGATATTCTTAGCCCTGACCTTATGGAGTGCATGAGTGAGGAATGGGAGGTGATGGAATAAAAGGTATTTAAGCCTGGTAAGTGACACATGCAGGAACATTGGATTATAACCCTAAACCAGTGGAAATTTCGAAGTAGCCATGTTGACCTGTGCAAGAGTATACCTATAAATATTGTGGCACTGTAAAGGCCTATTGTTATATTTTAATGTGAGCTTTAATGGATACCTCCACTTCTTTAAGGCATACTGAAGTGAAACAACTGCAAGTTATATACAAGTAGGCAGAGGAAATGGATTAACACGGTGACAAGTTTTACACCAATATGTTTGAAGAATTAGATGTAGTCATGAATGCTCACATTGGGATAAAACAGTCCTTAAGATGCTAAAACATTTTTTGTTTCTATGACATAGACCTGTGATTCCTAGAACCAAAGATTGTTCTCTCTAATCAAACTGATAAGTGCACTTGTCAGGAGTAAATAGTAATATAGTATAGCAGAGAAGGGGATGCAAGCAGCATCATAGTGTAGGGATGATAGATACAGTATATCTGTAGAAACCATTGGCCATTTTAATCAGGAGGGAACAAAGCCTGAATGGAGACAAGATTTCTGGACTCCTAGACCTCTGCAAAGCATAGCATTCAACCATCATTCTGGAGTCTTATTTCCCTTGTTTTCAGTGCTGTTGCAGTTCTCAGATTTCCAGTGAATTGTGCCAACGGATAAGCTATAGCGTGAGTGAGCTAGATTTCGCAAAGTGACAAAATATTGGTGAAAACAGATGACAAACTAGATAGCAACAGACATATTGCCCATTTCCATGTTCCAGTCCTTGTGTAGAAGCACTTTGCCCTTTAGAGCCAGCCATGGGAGCTGAAATGCTGGCGCAGTTCCGTCACTTCTGTTTCATTTAACGGAAACAAGGGGGCACGACAGAAGCCTCCTTTGTAGCCAAACCACTCCATGGCCTGCTTTAGGCCTGGGATCCCAAACTTCTGGGTCACCTGCAAGAACAGAAACAGTCTGAAGATCTAAAAACATCCATATGGCAAACAATCTGGAATAGGTGTCCTGAGTGCAAGAACTGTTCACCAGTAGAACAGACCGTGTTGGAATGTGATGGACTCTCCCTTCATTGGAGTTTTCTAAACAGGCTGAGTAGCTGACAGGGATGGTTTAGCTGTGGTTCTTCTTTGCGGTCCCCATGAATCACATAAGTGGGTTTTATGCATGCGCAAATCAATTCTCAGACATTGCAAAAATCATAGCAGCCGTTAATGGCCTGTGGATTTCTTGCATCTGGAGGAGGTTTGACTATACAGTACTCTCACAAACATTCCAACTCTATGGTTTTATGCTTCTGTTGTATAGGTATCACTCATTCCTAGGCTCGCAGGATGTGAAAGTAACTCAAGAATTGCATGAGATAGAATGACCTGCCTTCACAAGGTGTTTTGGACTACTGCGCCCATCATCCAAAGCTAGCATGGTCCTCGGTCCTGTTGGCTGAATATGATGAGTTTTGCAGTCCAACACATCTGGGAAGCAGCAGTTGGAGAAGGCAGATGTAGAAATTATCGTATGTCCACAGAAGGCTCAGTATAATAGAAACAGATGGACATTATCAGGATCTTATTTTTCCTGTTTGATCCTTGGTAAATGTGTGCAAAAACTTATATTGCACATCAAATTAATCCTCAGCATTTTAAGTTAATAATGACCATGTCTTTAAGCAAGTGGCTGCTCCTTTCTTTGTTTACTTGATCTCCATAATTAATAAAGACCAGTTCAGCATAATAAGATAAGAAACAGCCTAATGCTAAACCAAGTTAATACTCCTTGGTTTCTTGTTTTTACTGCCTGGAGTCCTTTAACCAGAGCTAGCAGGGATTTCATTTGGACTAACTCTAGCATTGAGCCATGTCATATGCCTATTAATAAGAGACTATGGAGAGACTTTATACAGATCAAGCTATTCTGTCTAGCTAAGTGTTGTTCGCTGTAGTTAGTAAGATCTCAGGATAAAAAAGCACAAGAAAATCAGCACTGGAATTAAAAGCCCTGGGTATTTTCCCATAAATCTTAAATAATCTACCAAACAAAACTCTCACTAATTATGGTTTTGGAAAGTGCAATGTGTATACACCATTGGGTGTGCAAAAAAGCTGAAAACTTCAGGATCTGTGTCTCACAGTGGTATTTTTGGAGATACCAAAAATGAAATCAAAAAGAAACATTTCCACGACTCAGGAATCTGACATTCACAGAGCAAGAAAGGGCAGAGTTCAGCGCTGCTGTAACTGGGGGTGGGGTTTGAGGCAGTGGTGGGCTCAAAAAATGTTTTACTACCTACTCTGTGGGCATGGTATGGTGGGCATGGCCAGGGGAAGCCCTCCGTTGCACTCAAATTAGGACTTTATTTCAAAACTTGGATGGGCGGGGCTAGCCAGAATTTCTGCTACTGGTTCTGGCCAACTGGTGCAAACCTGATGCCCACCATTGGTTTGAGGTAAGAAAAACCTGTATCCAATAATTAGACACAACTGCTTGGTTTTGCTACTGATCTGGCACTAGGGTGCATATAACTTCTGTTTCAAAAAATATTTTTTTTGCCAAAAGGGAGAAAAGATGGGACTGAACTCCTACTCGGTGCAGCCCAAGTAGTGCACAACAATTTTATCTTCCCTGAGTGAATTACACAGAAACTTCCCATAGCCTGACAAAAGAGTAGCTTTGCCAACTTCAGATCCAACACTTCTGCCAGTCTTATAATTGTTACCGCAATGTTTGGCTCAATGAGTCGGTGCTGCAGTTTACGGGCCTCATCCCAGCTTCCAGCATGGCACAGCTGCTCAAGCTGACAAACAGGCATGCCAAGAACATTGGCAAGGGCACATATTCCTCCAGCAGCACCTGGAGCAAAGAACAACCAACAGAAAAGCGGACCTTGACATCTTTGCACAATTGACTCTCTCTCACTAGTTCAAGAATTCTTTCTCATTCTTTCTTCAATCCAGTATGGCATATCATGAGCCAAATCTTATAGTCTCCACTTCAAACAGCTCAACTGTGAGTATGAAGAACACTAATAAAATACTAATTCACTACAAGGCTGTGTCAAGATTGCTATCCTTTACAAGAGAATGAGACAAAGGAGCCAAGGATTAGGTTGCCATAATTTGTACAAAATGTATCTGTGGAAAACTACTGCTGTTGCTGATTACAAACTTAATATAGCAAGAAAAGAAGGACTGTCTGCTCAATCAAAAAGATAGAAACAACCCATCCCATGCTTTTAATTTTAATAGTCCATGCAGTGAAACAACAGCTGCTGTAGTTCTGTTCAAACTACATTAAAATAATTTGTGCATACATCCAAATTCTCATTGAAAGTACCTTAAAATATCTTGGTTTCCAAAGGTGAGAATAATTTTAGGATTCCTCATCCATGACTGTAAAAGGATTTGGATCCCTAACGTCAACCACTATTTTTTAGCTGTTCCACTCAAAAGAAAATTGTAGGGAAGCAAGTTTCTCAAAAGTATACTCTGTTACTGCCTTTCAAAATGTTATACATATAACATATTTTGTACCCCTTCCTTCTCTTCTAATCCTCCCAGGCAAAACACCACCACCATATGCAGGCACATTTCTGCCATCACTTACCTAAAATATAGCTGGCCAGGAGAAAGCCAACTGATCCTGCCAGTACCTGGAAGTCTTCATGCTGGGTTTTGTGAACTAGCAGCCCCAGGCGGGTTATCTAACAAGAAATGAGACTGCTTGTGGGGGAGAAATAACATTGATCACAGTGGGGTTGAAAAAGTTGCCACTGGTAGTAGACATAGGGTATTCATTATTAAGTCATATACTAGTGTACTCTTTTTCAAGTGTTTGGTAAAAGGGGTGATTTGAACATGTGAGCAGAGGAAGCATACTAGCCCATCTTTGAAGAAGTGAAACAGCACTACATTTGAAGCACCTCTACTTGATTAGGAACTTTGATTTTTCCATTGATGAGAAGCAAGCAAAGGAAAACCAGCCTCCAAGACAAGGCATGAGGATATCCAGGGCTGATTTTTCAGGGTTTCCAATTCTCTATATATGAAGATGTCTCTTCTCTTCAGATTTAGCATTCCATATAGGGAGAACTAGAACACAGTATAACAGGGTTAGCTTGGTCCTTCTACTCACACATTCGAACCGATGATGCCTAGAATGCTGCCTGGGTTTCGTTTAAGTTTTGGTAAGGTCGTTGAGCCTTGGCCTCTGACCCCCGGATTCATTTGTTACTATGTAATATTGTTGTACTTGCGCTGTATCTTCTGTAATGAAAATTGTATAGTTTTTTAGTACTTTTTTGATGTTTCTTCTCACTGGTAATTGTAATGTGTTTTATTTATTTATTTATTTATTTATTTATTTATTTATTTATTTATCACGCTTATATACCGCCCACTCAGGTACAACCCAACTCAGGGCGGTTTACATAGCGGACAGTAGATACATAAAAGACACATGATAAAAAAGTTAAAAGTTAAAAAAGTTTAAAAAAAACCCCACCCCTAAAAGGTGCGCAAGAACCGAAGGGACCTTGGGGGAAGGCACACTTCTCTATACCAACCACCCAACGGTACCCCCATCCCCACCCGCACCCCAAACTTGGCCCGCCAGCCAGGTCTTTAGTTCCTTCCTAAAGGGCAACAACTCCGTCTGGACACGCAGTTCCACAGGCAGGAGGTTCCAAAGGGCTGGTGTGGACACGGAGAAGGCCCTCCTCCTTGTGCCAGAGAGGCGAGCCCCCCTGGCTCATGGCACAATTAGAGAGCCCCTCCGGTCCGCTCTGGTTGGACGGACAGACGTCCTTAGGGCGATGCGGTCTCTAAGATACCCTGGCCCACTACCATGTAGGGCTTTAAAGGTCAAAACCAGCACCTTGAATTGCACCCGGAGACAAACTGGTAACCAGTGCAGCCCCCGAAGCAGTGGTGAGGCATGGGCATAACATCCACACCCCATCACCACCCGGGCCACGGCATTCTGGACCAGCTGCAGCCTCCAAATGGTCATCAAGGGCAGCCCCATGTAGAGCGCATTACAGAAGTCTAGTCTGGAGGTCACCAGAGCGTGAGTGACCATGAGCAAAGACTCCCGGTCCAGGAGTGGGCGCAACTGGCGAATCACCCAAAGTTGGGCGAAGGCCCTCCTGGCCACAGCTGCCACCTGTTCTTCTAGCAGCAGCCGCGAATCCAGGAGGACCCCCAAGTTGCGCACCGGGTTGGTCTGGGGCAAAACAGCCCCATCCAAAACCAAAGATGGTAGCTCCCGGGATAACACAGGACCCCCTATCCATAGCCACTCAGTCTTGCTAGGATTCAGCTGTAGCCCATTTGCCCCCATCCAGACCCCAACAGCCTCCAGACAGCTGGAAAGGACTTTGACTGCATCACTGGGGTTCCCACGGGCCGAGATGTACAACTGTGTGTCATCCGCGTACTGGTGGTACCGCACCCTGTGGGAACGGATGATCTCACCCAGCGGCTTCATGTAGATGTTAAATAGGAGAGGAGAGAGTACCGAGCCCTGAGGCACCCCATATTTTAGGGGCCTAGGACTCGACCTCTCACTCTCCAACCACACCGACTGGGTCCGGCCCCTCAGAAATGAGGAAAACCAGGACCACACCGTACCCTGGATCCCCAATCCTCGGAGCCGTTCCAGAAGGATACCGTGGTCAACAGTAGCGAAGGCCGCTGAGAGGTCAAGAAGAGCAAGGACGGACGGATGACCGCCATCCCGCTCTCGCCAGTACCATATCCAGGCCTGAATCCTGACTGGAATGGGTCCAGATATTCCGCTTCATCCAGCACCCAGTTATGTACTACATTGAACTTGTATTGTATAATTTATGCTGTACGCCGCCTCGAGTCACACGCTGTGTTGAGTGAGGTGGGATAAAAATCTAACAAATAAATGAATAAATCCTGATTGCCTGAATAGGGCTCTGGATACAGGACTAGAGTTTTAGAAATACTCACCAACATTGCTTGCCCTGCCCTACTTTTTGAAATTAAAGCAGCATCCCCCCCGCCTTTTTCTTCGGCTGCCATATCCAAATCTGAATATTGGCGATCCTCATGGCGCTCAGACATGAAGACTGTCCTGTGAATATAATGTTGTGGCCTTTCATCTGCCTTCCGCATTGCAGGGTGACACCCGTACCACTGCTATATTAGGGTGGGCAATATGTATCTGGGCTTTCCCATAATCCAGTATGCTAGCTAGGCTGCCTAGGGCTAATGGAAACTTATTTACCAACACTTGGAGTGTTATAGTTGCCCCAGTCAAGTTCAACATCTTAATCACTAAGCTGATATGCAAGATTGAGAAATTAGTGCCTGGCTCAAGATCACCTAATTTATTTATTTTATTTATGTATTTATTTATGATTCACATTTGTATATGCCGCCCACTCAGGCAGAACCCGACTCAGGGCGGCATTACAACAAATCTAAAAAATACATAAAAACATTTATAAAACCTTATAAAAAACCCACATCCACCCCAATTAAAAAACCCATATCCCACCCACCCATCACACCCACCATACAAAAAGGGAAGAAGAGAGAGTTCCTATAAAAGCCAACCGGCGGGGACCATAGTCCTGTTCGGGCCCCACACCTGCCCTGCCAGCCAGGTCTTTACTCCTTTCCTGAACGGCAGCAGTTCACTTTGAAGTCTTAGATCTATTGGCAGGAGGTTCCAGAGGGTTGGTGCGGACACGGAGAAGGCCCTCCTTCGGGTGCTAGACAGATGTGCACCCCTCGTTGACGGCACCACTAGAGAGCCCCTCCGGTCCGCTCTGGTTGGACGGGCAGTCACTCTTGGGGCGATGCGGTCTCTAAGGTATCCTGGCCCCCTGCCATATAGGGCTTTAAAGGTCAAAACCAGCACCTTAAATTGCACCCGGAGACAAACTGGTAACCAGTGCAGCTCCCGAAGCAGCGGTGAGGCATGGGCATATCGCCCACACCCCATCACCACCCGGGCCGCCGCATTCTGGACCAGCTGCAGCCTCCGAATGGTCGTCAAGGGCAGCCCCATGTAGAGCGCATTACAATAATCTAGTCGGGAGGTAACCAGAGCATGAGTGACCATAAGCAAGGAGCCCCGATCCAGGAGCGTGCGCAGTTGGCGAATCACCCGAAGTTGGGCAAAAGCCCTCCTGGCCACAGCCGCCACTTGTTCTTCCAGCAGCAGCCGTGAGTCCAGAAGGACCCCCAAGTTGCGCACTGGGTCTGTCTGGGGCAAAACAGCCCCATCCAGTACCAAAGATGGTAACTCCTTGGATAACATGGGGCCCCTTATCCACAGCCACTCTGTCTTGCTGGGATTCAGCCGAAGCCCATTGGCCCCCATCCAGACCCCAACGGCCTCCAGGCATCCGGATAGGATTTCAACAGCATCACTGGGGTCCCCACGGGCCGAGATGTACAGCTGAGTATCATCCGCGTACTGATGGTACCGCACCCCGTGGGAACGAATGATCTCACCCAGTGGCTTCATGTAGATGTTAAATAAGAGAGGAGATAGCACAGAGCCCTGAGGCACCCCATACTTGAGGGGCCTAGGGCTGGACCTCTCACTCTCTAACCACACCGACTGGGTACGGCCCTCCAGAAAAGAGGAAAACCAGGACAACACGGTGCCCTGGATCCCCAGTCCTTCGAGCCGTTCCAGAAGGATACCGTGGTCGACGGTATCGAAAGCCGCTGAGAGGTCAAGAAGAGCAAGGATGGATGGACAACCCCCGTCCCGCTCCCGCCAGAGATCATCCATCAGTGCGACCAATGCCGTCTCCGTTCCATACCCGGGCCTGAATCCTGATTGAAAGGGGTCTAGATAATCCGCTTCCTCCAGGACACTCTGCAGCTGGCGCGCCACCGCCTTCTCCAAGACCTTACCCAGAAAGGGCAGGTTGGAAACCGGCCTGTAGTTGTTAAGGACAGCTGGGTCGAGGGACATTTTCTTCAGGAGGGGGCGCACCAAAGCATGTTTTAACTGTGCAGGAAATACCCCCTCCCGTAATGAAGCATTTATTATCCCCCCAACCCAACCCCCTGTAACCTCCCTGAAGGCTTTCACCAACCAGGTGGGACAGGGGTCCAGAGGACATGTAGTGGCACGAACAGCTGCAAGGAGCCTGTCCACTTCATCAGGGACAACAGGATCAAACTGATCCCAGATCGTACAGCAAGACTGTGCACCGGCACCCCCCCGACCCTCCCCATCCACGCCAGGATTCAATCCTGAACGAATCCGATCGATTTTCTCCACCAGATGGTCAGCAAAGTCCTCAGCCGAACCCTGCCAACCGGGCACCGATCCCCCTCTACCGAGGAGGGACCTGGTTACCCGGAACAGGGCGGCTGGGCGATTATCAGCGGAGGCAATAAGGGCGGTGAAGTATTGCCGCCTCACCACCCCCATTGCCACTAGGTAGGCCCTAATAGCGGCTCTAGCTAGTGTCCAATCGGAGTCATCCTGGGTCTTCACCCAGCGGCGCTCTAGGCGTCTCTTTGCCCGTTTGAGTTCCCGCAGTTCCTCTGTGAACCACGGGGATGACCTAACCCCACGGGCGCGGAGAGGCCGCAGTGGCGCGATTTCATCCAAGGCAGCTATAGTCGTCCTATTCCACAGGTCGACGAGTGCCTCGGGTGAATCGTGTAGCCGATCCAGAGGAACATCCCCCAGTTCCCTCTGGAATCCGTCTGGATCCATTAGTTGCCGAGGGCGGACCATTTTAATAGGCCCTGCCTCCCTACGATGAAGTGTCGCCCCCAGAAAGTCAAGAGTCACCAGGTAGTGATCCGACCATGGCACAGGTGAGATGGCTAAATCCTGTAATCTCAGATCACTCTGCCACTGCTCCGACAAGAAAACTAAGTCTGGCATGTGACCACTGCCCCTGGTCGGACCCCGCACTACCTGAGTCAGGCCCATGGCTGCCATGGAAGCCATGAACTCCCTTGCCACCTCAGAAGCCATCCCCAGCGATGGCAAATTGAAGTCCCCCAGCACCATAAGCCTCGGGAACTCCAACGCCAGCATCGAGGCGGCCTCGAGGAGCTCAGGCAGGGCATCCCTTACCCTGCAAGGGGGCAGGTACAGGAGCAAGATCCCCAACTGACCCTTGGGGCCCAGCCGTAGGAGCAGGGCCTCACAACCAGACACTTGTGGAGCAGTGGCCCTAGCAACTCCCAAAGACTCCCTGGCCACAATGGCGACACCACCGCCCCTCCCCTCACCTCTAGGCTGGTACCAAATACCGAACCCGGCTGGACACATGTCCGAAAGAGGTACTCCATCTTCAGGAGTCAGCCAGGTTTCGGTGATGCATGCCAGATCGGCCAGCCCATCTTGGATGGCATCTTGAATCAGGGGGGCCTTATTACAGACCGATCTGGCATTCACCAGCAGCAGCCTAAGGGCGGGGTCACTCCGGATCTGCTGCTCAGGACCCAGAGATGTACCTGCAGGGCTGGAATGAGGGACCGCACTAATGAGTTTTATGATGAACTATGGGTTTAACTCAAGGTCTCCACTAACTGAGCATGTCATCTTTCAAAGCTTGGGCATATTACTTTTGGGGATAACAATTCCAAGAACTCTCCTGCCAGCACAGAAAATGGTAATCTATTGTCCAACAAATGATCACCAAGATTTGACAGCTCAAAAGAGCTAAACAAATGTGCGGAAATCTACCACCCAAGTGTGCCCTTTGTATATAAAAATATTTTCTGGGCTAAGGAAATTATTACTTTGATGTTAATATTTCAACACCATGCAAGGAAAATGTTGGCAGGCCTCTAGATTTATGTGTTGTCTTTGTGTGCTTCTACCTCTCAAACAGTGGAAGGAAGCCATTCAACAATTATGTGATCCATTTTTTTTTTGGGGGGGGGGAATTGACCCCCTCCCATGTAATCTGACCGTAATTTTATCTTCGACCCCCTCCCCGCCTTTAAAATTACGTAATCCAGAGCTTTTGTATCGAAACTAAATTTTTAGAGCTTTTCACTATTGGTGCCTAATGCACAACAGCTCCAAATGGATTACGTAGTCTTTGACCTGACCCACCACCACCCGCCCCGCCCCACGTAATTTTTTCATACTTCAGATGGCAGTACCCTTCAAGGATCACGTAATTGTTGATTGGCCCCAAGGTCCTCAAATTCAGAGATTTGTCTATATAACCCTCATGGCACAGTGATTGAGGTGCAATGTAGCCAAAACCCTGCTCATGATTTGAATTCAGTCCCAATAGGTATCAAAGTTGACTCAGCCTTCCATCCTTCAGAGGTCAGTAATTTGAGTACTTAGCATGTTGACAGCAAATGCTAATTACCTTGCAAACTGCCCAGAGAGTGCTCTAAAAACTATGGGACAGTATATAAGTTTGATTGCTATTGCATGTCAGCATCTCAAAAATGCAATTATATCCTCCCATCTCCTAGATCAGGCTTGGGTCAACATCTGGCTCAGACCTTCCTTCACTTACATTACCACCACTGTCCTTGATCCCCACAATGTTGGAGTGCTGTGCTAGGCTAAGCACGGCATCACTGGGCAGCTCCAGGCCTGTGTTGGCAGGGACACTGTACAGGATCACAGGGATTGGAGAGGCATCTGCTACCTGGGTGGCACAAAGCAAGAACAAGTGTGAGTTTCCAAGAAAACAACCTGCTTACTCAAAACTGTCTCATATCCTCTGACTGATTGGTGTGGTGCCCTGACTCCATACTTTACCTGTGTATAATGATGGATCAAGGCTGCACTGGTCATTCTTCCCCGGAAGTAGCAAGGGGTGACCACAAGCACAGCATCAACACCTTTGCCAGCCATTTGCATTGTCATCTCAATGGTGCCCTGAGTTGCTAAAGGGAAAAGTATAGTTAGGATAAGATCTGCATGGGGGCAAATTCCAATTCCAGAATCGTTTAATCATAGCTTGGGCAAGTATCCCTCCATCCCATTCTTCACATAGCTCACATTCACTTCCCGTTCCAACAATGAGGAGTTTTTCCTTGGGTGTAGCTTGGCGCACCCGTTTCACCAACTCTAGACGTTCCTGCTGTGTCAAGTAAGGAGCTTCTCCATTGGATCCATGCACCACAAAACCTGCGAAAAACAGTTGGATCTTGGGTCTGCATTTTTGTTTGTATCATATAACCGCCACATTTTGTGAATGTTTCAAGTATTTACATGTTGCTTTTTCGCTAGAAGTCGCCAAAGAAACATGCAATAATCACAGCCAATAGAAAAGAAGTGGACTTGGTCCACAAAAGCTAACATTAAAATATAACAGTCTTCAAAGTGCTACAATGTTTTTGTTTTGTTTATTCTCTGATATGCTAGAAAATAAAACTTTTATTTTACTATAAGGAAAAAGATGAAACTATGCTCTTTAAGAAAAAACAGAATCATTCTCAGACTGCCTGTCAATTTAGTGTAGAAGAACATTTGGGAATAGGGAGGAAAGTGTCTACTAAAAAGCAGATTCCTCCTCTGTACCTCTGGGACTGTGGTAGCTCAAGTGGTTAAGACGCTGAACTCGCTGACTGGAAGGTCAGAGTTCGATTCCTGGGTACTGCATGACAGAGTGAGCTTGTCTCTGTCTCAGATCCTGCCAACCTAGCAGTTCGAAAGCAAGAAATTGCAAGTAGATAAATAGGTACCACTTTGGTGGGAAGGTAAACAGCATTCCATGCACTTTGGTGTCTAGGCATGCCTGCCACATGTCCATGGAAACATCTGCAAACACAGACAGTGCTGGCTCTTCAGCTATAAACAGAGATGAGCGCTGAACCCTAGAGTCAGATACGACTGGCTTTTTTTGAGTAAAGGTGACCTTCATGTATTTGCATGTTGCTTTTTAGCTAGAAGTCACCAAAGAAACATCTAATAATCACAACCAGTAGAAAAGAAGTGGACTTGATCCACAAAAGCTAACATTAAAATATGATATAATTACTGTAGTCTTCAAAGTGCTACAATGTTTTTGTTTTGCTTTGTTTATTCTCTGATAAGCTAGAAAAGAAAACTTTTACTAATGAAGCTATGCTTTTTAAGAAAAAAAAACCAGAATCATTCTCAGACTGCCTGTCGTTTTAGAAGTAGAAGAACATCATTTGGGAGCAAGGAGGACAGTGTTGACTAAAAAGCAGATTTCTCCTCTATGCCTTTATTTCCTGCAGAGTTGAAGACTAAGATTAAAGTCCAAGCAGGCAACCATGTGTGTCACTGAGAATAAACTATAAGTTAGCAACCAGTTCAAGCAGCACATCCGACTCCTCTTTCCTGGAAGAGATCCAGCGAGTACCGACCAAAGTCAAGGAGTTTGCTTTTGCTCCCCACCCCAACGTTTTGTAAGCTACCGGAAAATGCAATTTTGGAAGTGGTAGCCACGTTAGTCTGTACAAGCACATCAGAGAGTGAATGAAACAAGACAAAAAAAGTTAGGTAAAGGTAAAGGTTTCACGTACTCGAAAGCCAGTCATATTCGACTCTAGGGTTCAGTGCTCATCTCTGTTTCAAAGCCAAAGGACCAGCACCGTCTGCTCCTGCAGACATTTCCGTGGCCATGTGGCAGGCATGACTAGACATTGGAGCGTACGGAGCACTGTTACCTTCCCACCGAAGTGGTCCCTATTTATCTACTTGAAATTTCTTGCTTTCGAACTGCTAGGTTGGCAGGAGCTTGGACAAAGACGGGAGTTCATTCTGTCCTGCATTTCTTGGGAATCGAACTGCTGACCTTCTGCCTCCCAGGCAGCGTCTTAGCCACTTGAGCCACTGCAGTCATGTCGTAGCACCTTAAATCCCAGCTCCTGTGTTTTAATGCTAGCTTTTGTGGCTCAAGTCCACTTCCTAAGACATAAGAGTGAGACTTCATGGCATCAACTAATATATATCAGGTACAGAGGCACACTGTGGTTCTTCCTCGGTCTCCTCGGTGTCCTCAGTGTCCCGGTAAAGTGATGGAAACTATCCTAAAAGATAGGATTAATAGGCACATAGAAGAGAAGGCGCTGCTAAAGGAGAGCCAACATGGCTTTTGCAAGGGCAAATCATGCCTCGCTAATCTGTTGGAATTTTTTGAGAGTGTCAACAAGCATGTGGATAAGGGGGATCCAGTTGACATTGTTTATCTGGACTTTCAGATGGCTTTTGACAAGGTCCCGCACCAAAGGCTCTTGAATAAACTTACCAGTCATGAAATAAAGGGACAGGTCTTGTCCTGGATCAGCAACTGGCTAAGGGACAGGAAACAGAGGGTAGCACTAAATGGTCACTTCTCCAAGTGGAGGAAAGTAAAGAGTGGGGTCCCCCAAGGGTCAGTACTGGGACCCCTGCTTTTCAACCTCTTCATAAATGATCTAGAGGTAGGAGTAAATAGCAAGGTAGCCAAATTTGCTGACGACACTAAATTATACAGGGTAGTGAAAACTGTGAGAGATTGTGAGGAGCTCCAGAGGGATCTCTTGACACTGGGGGAGTGGGCAAAACAGTGGTAAATGAGCTTCAACACTAGTAAGTGCAGAGTGATGCACGTTGGGGGGAAAAACCCCAATGACATTTATAAACTGATGGGGTCTGAACACTGCGACAAACCAGGAAAGGGACCTTGGTGTCCTGGTGGACAGCTCAATGAAGGTGTCAACCCAGTGTGCCTCAGCAGTGAAAAAAGCAAACTCAATGCTAGGGATCATTAGGAAGGGTATCGAAAATAAGTCAGCAAGTGTCATTTTGCCTCTTTATAAATCTATGGAATACTGTGTACAGTTCTGGTTGCCATACCACCAGAAGGATATTATGGAGCTAGAAAAAGTGCAGAGGAGGGCAACCAGAATGATTAGGGGACTGGAACACCTTCCTTACCATCTGAGGCTGCAACGGTTGGGCCTCTTCACTCTTGAACGACGACGTCTAAGAGGTGACCTGATTGAAGTTTATAAAATCATGCACGGTGTGGACAAAGTAGATAAGGAAAAACTGTTTTCCCTATCGCATAACACTAGAACTAGGGGACACTCCATGAAACCTTTGGGTGCTAGTTCTCAAACAAATAAGAGAAAGCACTTTTTCACCCAGAGGATCACTGGTCTATGGAACTCCCTGCCAGAAGAAGTGGTGACAGCTGTCAGTCTTGACAGTTTTAAGAAAGGATTAGACAAGTTCATGGAGGACAAGGGTATCAATGGCTATAATTATGGATACTTAAGGACAACCTCCGGGTTGGAGAGATAGGCAGGATATCTCTCAATGCCATTTCCAGGGAATCCTAAGCAGTTGAAGGCATCTCCTTGGGAATAATACCCTGAAGCAAATGGTGAGCCACTGTGTGAGACCGAATGCTGGACTGGATGGGCTGTGGCCTGTTCCAGCAAGGCGGTTCTTATGTTCTTATGTACCCAAACTCTAGCCCATGGGTCGGATCTGGCCCCCTTGCACAACTGTAGGGCTGAAGGTGGTTGGGTGGGAATGGAGGGGAGGGGATTTTTGCCCACCTGCCGAACTCTCTCGCCAGCCAGGCCACCTTCCAAGATCTTGCCCCGACCGAGTCCCTTGCCTTCCCAAGGTGTCCCTTACCTCGGAACGGGACCTCCGAATAGAGGCGCAGGTTCTCTTCCAGCCGCCCGTAGTCGACCTCTCCCTGCGTGGTGAAAGGGGTGACCAGGGGCGGGTAGATGCCTCGCAGGTCCAGGCGTCGGTTCGGGGGCGCTGCGGCAGCCTTCCCGGAGGCCAGCCTCCTAAGACTGGACCCCGACCCCCCGAGGCGAGAGCACGGGCCGCCTTTGGCCCAATAAACCAGCGGCAGCAGCAAACGCCGGGCGACAGCCTCCATTGCCTCGCCAGTGCAAGAGTCGCCTGGCTGGAAGGGGGGGGGGCGTGGGGGGCGTGGTGACCCTCCTTCGGAGGGGCGGGAAAACAGGAGGCTCAGGCCACCCTTGCGCTCCAAACTGCCCAGCCCTCAAAGCAATGACGCTTCGTGCACTCTCTGGGTCACGGGGCAGGGGTGGGCATCAGCAGGTTCACACCAGTTCGCCAGAACCAGCAGCAGAAATTCTGGCCATGCAAGTTTTGAAAGAAAGTACAGTAGTCCTAATTCGGGTGCAACTCAGGGCTTTCCCCTGGCCACGCCCACCATGCCACGCCCACAGTGTGGCAGTGAAATTTTTCAGAGCCCACAACTGACCAGGGGTGCTCAAACTACGGCCTGTGGGCCGTATCCGGCCCTCAATGCCAATTCACCTGGCCCGCGAAGCCCTCGTTGCTCCCGGAACGGAAGTAAAACGTATGGGTGCGTTTTACTTCTGCTTCCGGGAGTGATGAGGGCTTCATGGGCCGGATGAATTTGTGTCGAGGGCTGGATCTGGCCCACAGGCTATAGTTACTGGCCCTCTAAACTGTGTGACCGGCCTGCAGTCCAACAAGTTTGGGCACCCCTGCTCTGAGCGGTTCACAGAGCAATTAGCATTTCGCCTCAAACATGCTGGGGACTCATTTTACCGACCCCAGAAGGATCAGTCCACCTGAGTCAGGATCAAACTACAATGTTCTGGCTGCAGTACAGTAGTTTAACCACTGTGCCACCAGGGCTGAAGTAGGAGGAAAGCTCTTTTCCAGATGGGGTGAGTGGGGAAAGAGTCCTGAAAGGCCCTAGCTGTCCTCCCTGTTGGCTCTCTTGCAGGGATATTGCTTTCACGTGCTGTAAGGTCGCTTCTGACTTATGGCGACCCTATCAGAAGTTCGTTTCTCCCCTGTGTGTCCAGGAACGGCAGCCACCATGTGTAGCCGTCGGCAAGCTGCACAGTCATTATGAAAGGAGTACACGGTCCACCAGCGGTAAATAACCTGACTCCCTAAAGGGGCCAATGGCTACCTGCACATGAGCCCCTTTAGGTTGGGTGATGGTCCCCTCAGTGAAGGAAATGGCACTGGAAACCATCATATTGGGCCCAATGGCAAAATGAGCAGAGGAGGAACTCTGATTCCCAACCGTCATGGAGGCGTAAGAGGCCATGCCAGATGGACTGGCTGTGAAGGTGCACCTTATCCATATCCTCAAGGCTGCGGCAGTCCATTGCAGTCCCGGTGTTAAATCCTGCACATCTCATTTCATATGTGCTGCAGGAGATGGCTCTGTGATTATAGTGTGTGGGTCACTTCATGGCAAGCTGGGATCCACCTTAAACAAATTCACGCCAGTGGCATTTTTCCTGCTTCTGGGGAAAAATGCATTCTTAGATGCAGCCGCCAACACGGTCCACCAGATGTTCAGACCAGAGCTTGGAAGCCCCACTGCTCCCTGGACCAAAAGCGTCTGTGAGGTAACATAGCTGATACCTAGAAGTGCTACTCTCTACAATTGCTCTATCATAATTCTATCAATACCAATCGCAGTAAGCATATTCCCCCCGCCCATCCCTTTTGGGCTTGCTCCCAGAGCTCCTATAGCACAACTGCTATCACTGTTACCGTTTTCTCCTAGAGATGCTGTGCTTCAGTTTTCAAATCCTGATCTCTGGTGATCTTTTCCATCTCTTCCACTCAACCATCACCTGGAATCACCTTGCTCGAAAGCCAGTCATATCTGATTTTACGGTTCAGTGCTCATCTCTGTTTATAGCCAAAGAGCCAACGCTGTCTGCATTTGCAGGTGTTTCTGTGGACAAGTGGCAGGCATACGTCAACACCTAAGTGCACGGAACGCTGTTTACCTTCCCACCGAAGTGGTCCCTATTTATCTACTTGCAATTTCTTGCTTTTGAACTGCTAGTTGGCAGGACCTGGGACACAGATGGGAGCTCATTCCATCGTGCAGTACTCAGATCTTGAACTGCTAACCTGCCAACCTTCCAGTCATCAAGTTCAGCATCTCAACCAGTGAAGACTGGGGAAAAAACCTTTATATGAGAACTCCAGAGGCTATGTGCAGAAGAATCACCATCTGCCCAGCATCATGCAGGAGATAGGTAGGGGGAAAACTGAAAACCAAACTGCCAACATGATACTATCCTTATACAAATCTATGGGCCCTGCAATTTGGTGTACAGTTCTAGTCAACACACCTCAAAAGGTTATTGTTATGTTTGAGAAAGGGCAAAAAGTAGCAATCATATACAGAGACTGGATACGTTCCTCAATGTGAAAAGGTTATAGTGTTTGGAGCTCTTTGGGGAAAAGACAACTAAGGATGGAATTGATAGAGGTGCATAAAATGAGGCATGTTGTGGAGGAAGTTTTTTTTTTTGTCTCACATAATTCTGAAAACCAGTGCCATCCAGTGAAGCAACTGGTAGAAGGTTTAGGAATGATCAGAGCCGGCATAAGAAATTTCTGGGCCCGGTACGCCGCCTCCCCCCACATTTTGGCCACACCCCTGTGGTTCCCTGCACATGCATGGTTTGTTTACGCATGCGTACATCAGTGGTTCCCTGGCACCGCCACGCCCCTGTGGTTTTCTGCGCATGTTTGGCTTGTTTGCGCATGCGCACATCAGTGGTTTCCCAGCGCCACTGGCCCCCCGTCATCTCCAGGCCCAGGACGGGAGTCCTGATCCCCCCCCCCCCCGATGGCGGCCCTGGGAATGATTAATGAAGTACGTCACTTTAGTGTATGAGAACCAAGACACAGGAACAGCCGAAGGATTGGCTTAACACATCTTTATTGCATGGTGGTCCGGGGGAACATGTGGTAATGGTGGACGAACAGCTCAATATATACAGTGGCTATACATTTGAATGTGGCTCCACGATAACCCATTGGCTACCGCCCGCGTAACGACATCCCTGGTCACGCCCTTCTTGTCCAGGTGAGATAGTGGCGGGAATCTTCCCGCGCTGGAGTTATTGCGTAATTGGAACCATATGAGCTGGACGCTCGCTATTGCCACCTAGTGGTTACTAGCTCGCGTCCTATTATGGAAGGTTACAGTGTTACAGTTGATGGGTGTTACATTGTTGCAAAGGCATAGTATTAGGAACACAACATCCCTCCCTCCTAGGATGAGACGAAGTCTCTCATCCAATGTGGCTTATTGCAAGCGCGTTTTGGGCGTTCTGCTGGCTGGCTTGTCCCGGGGGTGCTATCACTTCTGTGTTCCCTGGTCTCTTGTCCTGCAACGGGAGAGGGAGACTCGTTAGTGACTTGCCGCGGTTCTGCGGCTTTTGGGGAAGGGACAAACTCCATTGTGGAAAAACCGGGGGCACTGGGGGCTAACGAAAAACCCCGCTTCTCGCTTGGATGGGTGGGGGACCACTCCGAACCCCCCCCCCGGTTTTGTAACTGAAACTCAAAATCATCTACTGGGTCATTGGGGACATCCCTCAGGCTATCTATGAGGACAGACTCCTTCCCCTCCCCCCTTGGTGGGGACCACTGGCCCCCTTCTCCTCCCCCTTGGGCTGAATGGGTGGAGGAGAACCCTAACGTTGAATCCTTCTGCGCGCCGTCCGCGCTTTGGCTGCCTGGAACCCGGCGCCGGAGTTGATCCGCGTGCCGTCTCCAGAGTAGACCCGCACTGGTCTCTACACAATACGACACGGGACCCGTCTGTCCAACGATGACGCCCGGGACCCATGCTGGCCCTGCGCTAGCGTAGTTCCTGCAATGCACCGGGGCGCCTACTTCGAAACTCTTTGTGTCCGCTAACCCTATGTTCCTCCCAGTGTCCTCCACCCTCGTTGGGTCTAGCCTGGTCAGAATCGTGGTCAGCTTCCTATGCATTAGGAGCTCCGTGGGCGAATACCCTGAAGCTAGGGGAGTCACCCTGTAGCCCAGCAAGAACTGACACACTTGCAGGTTAAGGTCCCCGGGGCCCATGCGCCTCAGCGCGTCTTTGGTGGTGCGCACGAGGCGTTCTACCTGGCCGTTTGTCGCCGGGTGGAAAGGGGCGGAGGTGATGTGCCAAATGGCGTTGATCTCGGTGAATGCCCTGAACTCGGCGGACGTGAAACAACTAGCGTTATCGCTAATTAGGGTGTCGGGTATACCGAACGTGCTAAAGACCCTACGCAATTGCTTTACTGTCGTTGCTGAAGAGGTGCTCTTAACCGGGATTACCTCCAACCACTTGGAGTAAGCATCTACCACAAGGAGAAAAAGTGTCCCTCTAAATGGGCCCGCAAAATCAATGTGCACACGGGACCACGGCCCCTTTGCCACGTCCCATTCCCTGTGCGGCAGACGCGCTTCTTCGGGTCGGGAGCATTGGCAGCTCTCGCAAGTGCCCACCATGTGCTCGATGTCTGCGTCTAATTGGGGCCACCAAAAGTAGCTCCTGGCCAGAGCCTTGGAGCGGACAATTCCAGGGTGGCTGACATGCAGCAGTTTGAGTACCCTAGGTCTCAGGGATTCAGGGACTACCACCCGCTGGCCCCACAGAAGGCACCCCCTCTCCATGGACAACTCTAGCCTCTTCCTGAAAAACGGGGCGAACTCTGCCGCCGGGGAGGACGCTGGCCACCCTTTCTGCACCCAGGAGCTGACTAGAGCTAGCGTTTTGTCCTTGCCGGTCGCCTTGGCGATGTCTGCGGGTACAATGGAAGGCGAATCCAAGACCTCTATCAGGAGCACTTGGCGGTCTTGTTCCTCCTCGCCCACGATGCTGCTAGCGTGGGGGAGGGGAGACCTCGACAGGGCGTCCGCGTGGCTTATCTCCTTTCCCGGTCGGTACACCAACGCGTGCTGATACGCGTTTAAGAAGATGGCCCACCTTAACATCCTAGGGGACAGGATCTGAGGTGTGGGCTTGTCTGCAGTGAAAATGCCTAGCAGGGGCTTGTGGTCGGTCACTATGGTGAAGGGACGGCCGTAGAGGAAATCGTGGAACTTCTTAGTCCCCGCGATTATTGCTAGCGCTTCCCTGTCTGTCTGAGCGTAGTTCCGCTCTGCCTGGGACAGGGATCTGGAGTAGAATGCTATCAGGGCCTCTCTCCCGTTTTCCAACACGTGGCACAGCACCGCCCCTACCCCCACTGGGGATGCATCACATATCAGAACCACCGGTCTCTTGGGGTCAAAGTGGGTGAGAATGGCGTCAGACGCTAGGAGTTGTTTCAGTTCAATGAATGCCCTCTCCTGGCTCTCGCCCCACTTCCACGCCCCGTCCTTCTTGAGTAGCTTGTGAAGTGGCTCTGCTACCGATGCCTTCCGAGGCAGGAAGGAGTGGTAGAAGTTTAAGAGCCCTAGGAACGACTGCAATTCGGGCTTGGAGGTGGGGTGAGGGGCATTTTGAATGGCGGCTACCTTTGATTTGGATGGTTTGATTCCCGCAGGGGTTACCCGGAAACCTAAGAACTCAACCTCTTTTGCAAAGAAAACGCATTTGTCTTTTCGCAACCTCAACCCCGCCTTTTCAAACACCGTCAGTACTTTGTCTAGCCTCTCAGCCAATTCTGACTCACTTGCCCCCGTTATCAACACGTCATCAAAGTATGGCAAGACCCCCTCTAGCCCCTTTAAGAGGCGTTCCACGAGCGACTGGAAAATGCCCGGCGCCGAGTTCACGCCGAACTGTAGGCGCGTCACCTGGAACGCCCCCTTATGAGTGACTATCGTTTGCGCAGCAGCTGCAGCTGGGGTTACTGAGAGTTGCTGATAGGCTTGCGCCAGGTCAAGTTTTGCGAAACTTGTAACCTGGCCAACAGGTGGCTGACTACCGGCACCGGATACGTATTTGGGTGGATCGCCTTATTAATGGTGCACTTATAATCAGCACATATGCGAACCTCCCCGTTGGCCTTTAGCGCAGTTACAATCGGAGTTTCCCACTCCGCGGAATCAACAGGAACAAGAATCCCCTGGCCCACCAATTTGTCCAGTTCCGCCTCTATCTTGTCCTTTAGTGCGAAAGGCACTCTGCGCGGCTTGAGTCTTATTGGGCGGACCTCCGGGTCCAGGTCGAAGGCTACTGGGGGTCCCTTGAATTTTCCGAGTCCTTTCTTGAAAACTTCGGGGTGCACGTCACACACCTCCTGTATTGGGTCAGTCCCAACGGCATGCACCCCCCCAATGAACAAACCCAGGGGCTTAAACCATTGAGTCCCGAGGAGGCTGCAACTTCCCCCTTTGAGAACAACCAGGGGAAGTTCCGCGGCGTGTTGCTTGTATTGGACCTTGAATTTTCCGACCCCCAACACCCGAATGCTATTTCCCTGTACGTCCCGCAGCGTGGACCTCAACGCTTTGAGCTTAGGGCGCACGTGGGGGGAAATTCCCAAGAACTCCCGCTGGGACATGATTGAGTAGGAGGAACCCGAGTCTATCTCCATCCTCACAGGGGCCCCTTGCACCAGTAACTCAACAAAGTAACGGGGGTGTCCCAAGGACACACTGTACACTGGGGCGTCGTCGCTGCTGTCGTCGGAGATGCGGCCCACGCCGTCCTGCTTCCTCGCAGGCCGGGCACCCTCCTTGGTCCTCGGCGGGCGGTCTGACGAGCTCTTCTGGTCCTTGCGCCGCCGTCTGCAGACCTTGGCGATGTGCCCCCGGCGTCCGCAGTTGTGGCACTCGGCCTTCCGGAACGGGCACTTGATGCGGTCGTGGGCCGCTCCACAGCCGTCGCAGCGTCGGCCGTCTTTCCGAACCCTCCGGCCGTCCTCGTCGTCGCTGCTCTCCGTGGAAGATTTCAGCGTGCGTCTGGCCGCATGCACCGAGCCCGCTGCCTTGTCGGGCTGTGTGGGCCTTTCTCGGAACCCCTTAACTCCAGCCCTCCTCATCCCACAGGCCGCACAGCATGCAGTCCCTGAGGGCGATTTCCAGAATTTCCCACTTGCATGGGCCGGCGGCCAACCGCAGGGCCGCTGCAAAGGCGGCGATGGACTCACCAGGCGCTTGAACTCTCTTACAGAATGCGTCTCGAGCCGAAAACATCGAAACCGAGGGCTGGAAATGGTCGCGCATCGCTTTTAGGAGCTGTTTGACCGACAGCTCGCTCACTTTCTTCGGTGATACTAGGTCCACCAATACTCTTTTGGCGGAATTCCCAAGCATCCGGGTGAGGATGGCCCTCTTCTTTCCCTCGTCCGTAATGTCGGACACCACCAGCGCATCTTGGAAGTCCATTTCAAAGAGCTCCCAGTCTTCCGGCTTGTTGATGTCGAAACCGGCATGTGTCTTGATCTCATGGGGATCCATAATCCCATCCTCGTCGCCAATTTAGTGTATGAGAACCAAGACACAGGAACAGCCGAAGGATTGGCTTAACACATCTTTATTGCATGGTGGTCCGGGGAAACATGTGGTAATGGTGGACGAACAGCTCAATATATACAGTGGCTATACATTTGAATGTGGCTCCACGATAACCCATTGGCTACCGCCCGCGTGACGACATCCCTGGTCACGCCCTTCTTGTCCAGGTGAGGTAGTGGCGGGAATCTTCCCGCGCTGGAGTTATTGCGTAATTGGAACCATATGAGCTGGACGCTCGCTATTGCCACCTAGTGGTTACTAGCTCGCGTCCTATTACGGAAGGTTACAGTGTTACAGTTGATGGGTGTTACATTGTTGCAAAGGCATAGTATTAGGAACACAACAGTCACATAGTACAGTACTTCAATGCACTTTCTACTATGGCAAATGGTACCACAAGAGGTAATGATGGCTACCAACCTGGATAGCTTTAAAAGGAGATTAGCCAAACTCATGGTGGATAAGGTTTCCAATGGCTAGTCATCATCATGACTATTTATTATTCTCAGATGCTGAAGAACATGAGCAGGAGGTGTCTGTTACATTCATGTCCTATTGTGGACTTCCCAAAGTTACGTGAGAGATCATTGTGGGGACAGGATGCTGGGCTACAGAAAGAGTCTTACAGCATCCTTAGGAGTAACAGATACATTATAATATGAACTTTTTGAAGATAGTTCCTCAGGTGCAACCTTTGATGAAGTCTAGATAAACTGGACTCAACAGGCTTTTGGGGATTTTTTGTTAGGTTAATTTCCAAATTATAAAAGAGTGCTGTTAAGTTAATGGGATCTTTCTACATGGAAATACCTTCCAGGATGCCGCCCTGAGTCGGGTTCTGCCTGAGTGGGCGGCATATATAAATATGAGTATTAAATGCAATATGTGATTTGAAATCCACTTGCTGAGTTAGTTTAGTACTGGCCACCCATATCCTCTCTAAATACATTTGATCTTTGCTGAAAGGCCACAAAGGGATTAGTTTAACCATCAATGTGAATATTTCTTGTGTGTTTTTGGAAAGTATGTTTGTGCCAGAATTTTGTATTTCTGAAAAGATACTTTTTCCCCATGTGATATTGTCACATAACATAGGGAGAAGTCTAATGGACAGATTAATATGTGCCATCCACTTAGTGTATGACTGGCTACACAGGAAAGTGCTGCAAGCTTAGATCTAGGTAAAGGTAAAGGTCACCCTTTCTCACAAGCCAGTTGTATTTGACTCTAGGGTTCAGTGCTCATCTCTATTTACAGTCAAAGAGCCAGTGTTGTCTGCATCTGCAGACATTTCTGTGGATATGCGGCAGGCATGCCTCGAAACCGAAGTGCATGGAACACTGTTTACCTTGCCACTGAAGTGGTACCTATTTATCTACTTGCAATTTCTTGCTTTCCAACTGCTAGTTTGACAGGAGCATGGACAGAGACGGGAGCTCATTCCATCATGCCATACTCGGGTCTCAAACTGCTGACCTGCCGACCTTCCTGTCATCAAGTTCAGTGTCTTAACCACTTGAACCATTGGTCATCCCAATGTTTGAGACTGCCATGCCTTTATTGGTTCTCGTATCTTATATTCCTGAATTAACGTTTGCTTCATAGTCAGAACTCATTTCTGACCACTCATCCATTCACTTTTATGGAAGTGCTAATTAAACTCACTCTGAGAGCAAGCTGTTTGTTTCTCTTGCTGTTTACCAATTGATTCTGCCAGGGGAAAGTATACTGTTACTTTGGAATCATTAGGTGAGTCCTTGAAACTTTGTCCCTTCAAATAATACCTCGAGTGCAATGAGAACAGTCTGGAATTGGAACACATGTTGAGCTTATTTGGTCATCATGCAGCTTTCTAAGTTATATACAGTTGAAGTGCATTACCATAGGCTCAACTAAATTTTATTTATGGTCTGTAAGATAAGTTTTTTTTTCTAGCAAGGGTCCTGTACTTTAATAGTTGTGCAACTGAAATTTCACATGTGCAGCCAACAGAAATAGTGCACTGAAGAAAACTTCAGCTATTAAATTTCTACCTGTTATGTACTGAATAGAATGTGACAAGTACTCTCTAACTGATTGTATCCGGCAATTGTATCCATTGTAACTAATCAGAGACACATTGTAGCAAGCTGTTAAGGATACTACTGCCCCTGCCAGTAGCAGCATCCAGCTCACATGATACAGATTCCCCTGAATACCTGAAGGGCGGGAAACCTTCCTGCCGCACTGCACCTGGAGAAGATGGGCGTGACGATCCATGACGTCACGCAGACAGTAACCAATGAACTATCACCCGGGTTATTCAAAATGTACAGTGTGCTATAAATAGAGCTGTTGGTCCGCCATTACCTCATGTTCACTCTGACTACCATGCAATAAAGTGGTGTTTTAGCCCTTACTGCGGCTCCTTCTTTGTCTTCTGTGCAAGACACCAAATTGGCGACGAGGATGGGATGGCATCCCGGAAAGTGAACATCGCGCCCTTCGACACCATGAAGCCAGAAAAATGGGAACTCTATGAGCAGCAGTTCCTCTACGCTATGGACCTCGAAGGCATTGAGGAGGAAGCCCAGGGTCGGGCATTCCTACTGGCCCAGTGCGACCTAGAGACTTTGGAACTGGCCACCAACCTCCTGATGCCAAGACCGCTCAGGGCTGTGCCCCTAGATGAGATCCTCACTGATCTGAGGAAACACGCTCAGACAATTGTTACCCACAAGGGAGACTTTAAAGTGACGTGCCTCCAATTCAGCATAAATTCGGCTCCGGGGATCTTTCAGTCCCTCGTAGAGAAATTGTTGAAAGGGCTCCCAGGTGTTTTCCCCTACTTTGATGACATTCTGATAACAGCGGGAGGGGAATAGGAATTGGCCAAGAGGTTAGACCAGGTACTAACAGTGTTCGAGAAAATGGGGCTCAGGTTGAGAAAAGATAAGTGTGTGTTTTTCGCTGAGGAGGTAGAGTTTCTGGGTTTCCGAATAACCCCTGAGGGCATAAAACCGGCAGAGTCCAAGGTAGCGGCAGTGAAAGATGCTCCTCGCCCCACCACCAAGGCCGAGCTACAGTCCTTCCTAGGACTCCTAAATTTCTACCACTCTTTCCTCCCGGGAAAGGCGTCAGTAGCAGAACCGCTGCATAGATTACTCAAAAAGGATGCAGCTTGGCGGTGGGGGTCCCCCACCGCCAAGGAACGGGCATTCCGGGGGCTCAAACAGCTTCTATCTTCCAAGGCTGTGTTGACCCACTTCGACCCAAAGAAACCTGTTGTGTTGGTCTGTGATGCCTCACCGGTGGGGGTGGGGGCAGTCCTCTGCCACGTGCTAGAGAGCGGGCGAGAAGCCCCAGTGGCATACTATTCGAGATCCCTGTCCAAGGCAGAGCGCAACTACACGCCAACAGACAGGGAAGCCCTAGTGATTGTTGCAGGAACCAAGAAGTTCCACAATTTTCTCTATGGCAGGCCATTCATAGTCATGACAAGCCCCTCTTAGGAATCTTCACTACAGATAAACCAACCCCGCAGATCTTGTCCCCAAGGATGCTGCGATGGGCGATTTTCCTCAACACGTACCAGTACGCGTTGACCTACCGCCCCGGCAAGGAGATCAGCCATGCCGATGCCCTTTCCAGGTCACCCCTCCCACAGGCAGGGGACCCCGAGGTAGAACAGGACCACCAGGTGCTCCTGATTGAAGCCCTAGAGTGGCCCCCAATTCTGCCAGCTGAGATCACCAAGGCTACGGCGAAAGACAAGTCATTGGCCTTAGTCAGTTCATGGGTACAGAAAGTCTGGCCGGCAAGCTCCCCTATGGAGGAATTCAGGATTTAGGGTAGGCGGAGAGACGAGCTCTCCCTAGAAAGGGGCTGCCTACTTTGGGGGCAGCGGGTAGTAATCCCCGAAGTTCTGAGGTCCCGGGTGCTCAAGATACTGTATATCAGCCACCCGGGGATCGTGCGCTCCAAGGCACTAGCTAGGAGTTATGTCTGGTGGCCCAAACTGGACACAGATATAGAGCACATGGTGGGCACTTGCGAGAGCTGCCAGAGCACCCGGCCCGAGGAGTCCCGACTTCCACACAGAGAATGGGACACGGCCCAGGGTCCGGGGTCACGTCTACACGTGGACTTCGCGGGTCCTTTCAGGGGTACCCTTTTCCTTATAATAGTGGACTCCTACTCCAAGTGGTTGGAGGTAATGCCGATGGCCAGTATATCATCAGCTGCGACGATTAAGCAATTACGCAAAGTATTCAGCTGCTTCGGTTTACCTGATGTACTTGTGAGCGATAACACCACAACTTTCATGTCAGTGGAGTTCCAGGGTTTCATAGAGATTAACAAAATTCGCCGCATAACTGCAGCCCCCTTTCAACCCGCTACAAATGGTCAAGCAGAACGCCTGGTGCGAACAACAAAGGATGCACTGCGTAGGATGGGCCCCGGGGAATTGAACTTGCAGCTCTGCCAGTTCCTATTAAGGTACCGTGTAACCCCCTTAGCGTCAGGGCTCTCACCCGCCGAGCTCCTCATGCGGAGGAAACCCGCCACGATCCTCTCGAGATTAGACCCAACCAGGGTGGAGGACATGGGTAGAAACATAGAAACAGGGGGCACCAAGAGTTTTGAGATCGGCCAGCCAGTAGATTGCCGAAACTACGCAGCTGGCGGCCCCACTTGGGTACCTGGAATAGTGGTCGGACAGACGGGGCCAGTCTCCTACAATGTCGGGACAGGCACAGGACTCCTCTGGAGGAGGCACGCCGACCAACTCTGAAGTAGAGTAGTGGGAAGGCAAGATGTGAGTGACCAAATGGAGCAGTCAGCGTTAGGGTTCTCCCCCACCCACTTATCCCAAGGGGGAGAAACAGACCACAGGGGGGAGGGAAATGAGACAAACCCATATCCTTTTGACCCCCTCGGTAACAGGGACAACTTGGAAGAGAGAGATCCCAAAGAATTGTTAGATTTTGAGTTAGGAGACCGGGAGGATTTTTTGGAGTGGTCCCCCACCCATCCAAGCGAAGAGTGGGGGTTTTCTTTAGTCCCTGGAGCCCCCGGTCTCACATCCCTGGAGTTTACTCCCACACCTAGACCTCCCCAATCCCCGGCTCACGACTCGCAGCCAATCGCTAACGAGTCACGCTCCTCCAATGCAGGAACTCCGGCCCGAAGTGCGGCCACCCCTCACCCAAAGCGAACGTGCGGAAAGCCTCAATGGCTAAAGGACTTCGTCCTCACCTAGGAGGGAGGGATGTTATGTACTGAATAGAATGTGACAAGTACTCTTTAACTGATTGTATCTGGCAATTGTATCCATTGTAACTAATCAGAGACACATTGTAGCAAGCTGTTAAGGATAATACTGCTCGTGCCAGTAGCAGCATCCAGCTCACATGATACAGATTCCCCTGAATACCTGAAGGGCGGGAAACCTTCCCGCCGCACCGCACCTGGAGAAGATGGGCGTGATGATCCATGACGTCACACAGACAGTAACCAATGAACTATCACCCAGGTTATTCAAAATGTACAGTGTGCTATAAATAGAGCTGTTGGTCCGCCATTACCTCATGTTCACTCTGACTACCATGCAATAAAGTGGTGTTTTAGCCCTTACTGCGGCTCCTTCTTTGTCTTCCGTGCAAGACACCAAACTACCCATCTTAAAAACCTACTGTATAAGATGGGTAAACATTCAATCGATGAAGCTTTTAGCAGGATTGTGCATTATAACTACCCAAAGAAGTGAATGGACTCCCACTGTTTTATCCTTTGTTTGGTTCTTTTGTTGTTGTTCAGTCACACAGTTGATTCCGACCCTTTGAGACCCTATGGACCATTGTCCTCCAGGCACATCTTCAACCCGCCCAGCTCTTTGCCCATTGTGTCTACAATACCATCTAGCCATTTCATTTTTGGCCACCCCATTCTTCTTTTGCTCTTCACCTTTCCCAGCATCAAGGCTTTCTCAAGTGAATCCTCTCTTCTCATTTGATGTCCAAAGTACTTTAGCTTCATCTTTGCTATTTGACCTAAGGAGCAGTCAGGGTTAATTTCTTCTAAGATTGACCTATTTGTTCTCCTTGCTGTCTAGGGGACTCTCAAAACTCTCCTCCAACACCACATTTCAAAGGCGTCTATTCTTCTGCGCTCAGCTTTCCTAATGGTCCAGCTCTCACAGCCATACATTACCACTGGGAATACCATTGCTTTATTGGGTTTTAATGACACAACTTCAGCACCGAGAACCACTTTTGCTTGGAGTTCCATCTACTCTATTTGGTCCTTCCATCTGTGCTTCATGCTGGTGTTTCTGTTGCATTTGACTCTTGATTCTCCAGTATGTCCCGAGTATCTGTCTGCCATAGCAGCACTAGGTCTATTGGAGTCTTGCCAGCCTGTGGCAGAAAAGGCAGAAGTAAGAAGGATCCGTATCCTTGGGTCATAAAACTGCAATTTGCATCAAACTAGTAATAGAAATGTGGCCTGGGGGGAACCCGGGTGAATTCCACCAAACATCTGAAATGCCACCTAGGTAGAAGCCAGGCTTCTCCTGACACTTCAGCCAGAATGAGAATCCCCCACTAAACTGCAAATGTGTTGGAGGTATAGGCCACAAGGTGGCGACACTCACCATGTTTTTGGCCAGCATGTCTGCCCCGTGCTGAATCAACAGCTTAATGATCTTGTAGCGATTGAGGCGCACAGCATCATGTAGGGCATTCTCTCCCTCCTGCAAAAGACACACCATGGCTACACTGAGTGCACAATAAAGGCAAGCAGGCAGCAGATCAAAACATGAAACCATGACAGTGACCAAACTATGTGCAATCTTGCCCAGATGGCTCAAATGTTTGGAAAAGTCTGGGCATAGCAAATAAAGCTTTATGGTGGTCAGCTAAAGCAAGAAGGTATTAGAAAATGCCACTATAAGATTAGATCAGGCCAGTTAAACACAGACTTTCTGGCTGTTATTGATAGGATACCAACTCCCCCCATCCTTACTAATGAAAGTTACTAATTCGGGTGGGTGGGGCAAGAACAAAGAATCTGTAGCTCTAATCCATATGTGGTTTCCATTATTCTCCAGCACTGTCTGTGCTGGCTAATCAACCTGCAATCCAATAACATCTGAAGAACCATGAATTTATCTCCCATGGATAATGAAATATAAATGAGTGTTAGATAATTTCGTGGTGATAGCAGACAAATCAGCTACTTAAAGAAAAGAGGAGGGGAAGACATTAGGACTAGGAATTCAGTAACTGAAATGGATAACAAATAAGAACATAAGAACAGCCTTGCTGGAACAGGCCACAGCCCATCCAGTCCAGCATTCTGTCTCACCACAGTGGCTCACCATTTCCTTCAGGGTATTATTCCCAAGGAGATGCCTTCACCTGCTTAGGATTCCCTGGAAATGGCATTGAGAGTTATCCTGCCTATCTCTCCAACCCCGAGGTTGTCCTTAAGTATCCATAATTATAGCCATTGATACCTTTGTCCTCCATGAACTTGTCTAATCCTTTCTTAAAGCTGTCAAGACTGACAGCTGTCACCACTTCTTCTGGCAGGGAGTTCCATAGATCAGTAATCCTCTGGGTGAAAAAGTACTTTCTCTTATTTGTTTGAGAAATGATAGGGCTTTATCACTATATCACAATTTCAGAGTGATCTTTACTATACTTTCTATGCATAATATTCTGTCTCTGCTTGAAGTTGATCAGGGCAGCACAATTCCTACACAATCCTCTGCTTGTGTGTGTGTGTTTGAATGGTACATGCTTCAGTAAAGAGAGGTGGTATCAGAAAGAATATATCTTACCCAGTCACGAGAATTTATATCTACTCCATTGTTTATCAGATGCTCCACAATCTCAATTATGCCAGTACGAGTAGCCACGTGTAGAGGAGTGCTAATAAGCTGAATTGGAGGAAAGAGTAAGTGAATACTGAAGTATGAGAAGGCAAAGAGACACATGAGTGGCCGTCAGTTCCATCCTGCCCATCATGTGCTTAGACTTTCCATCCTGGAAGGTATTAACATTGATCCAGAATAGCATAGAGTACACATTCCAGCAGCCCCCATTCCATGAAAGTCTCTATCTTCTCATTAAAAAGTAAAGGTTGCCCTTGCTTGAAAGCTAGTTGTGTCCGACTCTAGGGTGTGGTACTCACTTCCATTTACAGCCAATGAGCCAGTGCGGTCTGCATCTGCAGATATTTCCGTGATCATCTGGCAGGCATGACTAGACACTGGAGTGCACTTTTACAGTACCTTCCCACCTACTTGCAATTTCTTGCTTTCAAACTGCTAGGTTGGCAGGAGCTGGCAGGAGCTGGGACACACAACAAGAGCTCACTCTGTCTTGCAGTATTCAGGTCTCGAACTGCTGACCTGCCGAACTTCCAGTAATCAAGTTCAGCATCCTAACCATTAAGCCACTGCTGTCACCAGTCTTCTCATTACTCCTGCATAAATCTCCTTCAACCCCAGACAGGGCTGGCATCAGAAGTTTTCAGGCCCGGTATGCGCCCCCCCCCCCCCCATTTTGGCCATGCCCCTGTGGTTTTCTGCTCATGCGTGGTTTGTTTGTGCATGCTTACAACAGTGGTTTCCCGGCAGCGCCGGGCCCCCGTCATCTCCGGGCCCGGGACGAGAGTCCTGATGGTCCCCCCTGATGCCAGCCCTGACCCCAGAACATCAACATCTTTCATCTGTTAGCAGACTGTCCCAAGTTTCTCCACAATGTTCTGCTTCTGACATGAACTATAGCCTGGAATCTGCATGGCTTAGCTCACCTTGTCCTTGACGTTGAGATCAGCTCCTTTCTCCTGCAATATCTTCAAAACCTCCAACTGTCCACCACGGCAAGCCCAATGCACAGCAGTGGAATCCAGCTGACAATAAGTAGCATACATCAATCAAGGTGAGGAGAACCCCTCCATACTGCACCTGTTCTCTCTCCCCCCCCTGTTTCAGTGTCATGCAGCAGCATTGCCCAGTTTGCTGTAGCACTCCAGTTGTTTCCTTCAAGGCTCAATGAGCACCATCATTGGATTCACTTTGGGGGCAAGCTAATATATGGCCCTCTAACAAAGTCTTTGAAGTTTAAGAATCTTGGTTCAAGTAGGTTGTCAAATTTGAAAATTGTATGTACATTTTAATAATAATAATGTCGTGCCTTCAAGTGAATTGCAACTTATGGTGACCCTTTCCAGGGATTTCTAGGTAGAAAATTCCACAGAAATGGTTTACCATTCCCATCTTCTGGTGGTGCCCTAGTTCAGTGCAGCTTATCCGAAGCCATGCAGGATGGCACTTCTCCCAGGAATCAGCATGGGGAATCAAACTCCAACACTCTGGCTTCACAACCTCATACCTAAACCGCTGAACTATGCAGCCAGCCACGCATACTTTAAGTGCTTTTAAATTATCTAAATTGTTATATACATTTTTAGGTTTTGTCAGTGATAATAATGCTGAGAAAAGTTGAAGTCAGTAGGGAAAGAGTAATATCAAAAATTATATGGGTTGACTTAATAAACTACTACCTTTAGTTCAAAAGACAAGACTGAGCCTGCTACGACAGGAGCATTTGGAGGCCACTTATTCATAAGGTCACCACAGGTCAAAGGTGATTTGATGGCACATAGCTAGCTAGCTAGCTAGCTAGCTAGCTAGCTAGATAGATAGACAGATAGATAGATAGCTAGATAGCTAGATAGATAAAAATTGAAAGAACCAAAGTAATTTCTGTATCCAAAGTACCAAGTACATGCTTCCTCTTTTATAGAGAGAAGAAGCTATATGGATCATGAAATAAAGCAGTAAATACAGAACATGAAAGGGGAAGATGAGGTAGTTTGCTGAACAAACAAGAGTATCTTACGCGATCTCTGAAGTCAACAGTGGCACCTTTGGTCAAGAGCTTCTCTACAATCTCTGTGTGTCCCTCAAGCGAGGCGCGGTGCAAAGCTGTCCTGTGGAACTGAGAAAGGAAGGGAGTGATAAACCTCAATGGAAGAGTGATGACAAAAGGAAAGGCCCTGAGTGAACAATAACTTGCCTTTGGGCAAGTGCATGTCATTAACCAATTGTGCCCACTCCTGGACCAGGAGGCCTTGCTCATGGTCACCCATGCCCTGATCACCTCCCGTTTGGACTATTATAATGTGCTCTACATGGGGCTGCCCTTGATGACCACTCAGAGACTGCAGTTGGTCCAGAATGTGGCAGCCCATGCAGTGGTGGGGTGTGATAATTTCACCCATGCCTCGCCACTGCTGCGAGAGCTGCAATGGCTGCCTATATGTCTCTGAGTGCAAGGTGTTGGTTGTCAACTTTAAACCCCTTCATGGTAGCGGACCAGGATACCTCAGGGACCGCATCGTCCCTAGGACATTTACCCATCCCACGAGAGCAAACCGAGAGGGCACCCTTCAGGTACCATCTTATGGGGAGGCGCACCTGTTGTGTTCTAAAGCCTGTGCCTTTAAACAATGTACCTATCCATGTGTATCCAATGTAACCTTTCTATGTGTAACATTGTAACCTTCAGCTGCATCACTGTAACCCTAATAGGACGCGAGCTAGTGACCACCAGATGGCAATAGCGAGCGTCCAAGCTCATTGATCCAGACTCACCTAAGAACTACAGCGCGGGAAGATTCCCGCCATCACCTTCACCTGGACAAGAAGGGCGTGACCTGCAATGACGTCACGCGGACAGTAGCCAATAGACTGTCAAGGAGCCACATTCAAATGTATAGCCACTGTATATATTGAGCTGTTCATCCGCCATTACCACATGTTCCCTCTGACCAGCATGCAATAAAGTTGTGTTAAGCCAGCTCTTCGGCTGTCCTGGTGCCTTGGTTCCCATACACTAAATTGGCGACGAAGGTGGGATATGGCTTCCCACGGGACCAAGGCATACGCCGGTTTCGACATCAACAAACCGGAAGATTGGGAACTCTTCGAAATGGATTTCCAAGGTGCGCTGGTGGAGTCCGAGGTCACGGACGAGGAAAAAAAGAGAGCCATCTTCACCAGAATGCTCGGGCACGCCGGCAAGAGAGTGCTGGTCGACCTCATCGCACCGAAGAAGGTGGGCGAGTTGAAGGCAACAGAGCTCCTGAAGGCGATGCGTGACCATTTCCAGCCCTCGGTGTCGATGTTTCCAGCCCGGGACGCGTTCTGGAGGCGAGTCCAAGCGCCGGGTGAGTCGGTCGCTGCTTTCGCAGCGGCCCTGCGACTAGCCGCCGGCCCATGCAAATGGGATAACCTGGAGACCATGCTCAGGGACCGCATGCTGTGTGGCATGCGGGACGAGGAAGTTCAGCGAAAGCTGATGAATCAGGAGCCGCCCCCGACACTGCACGAGGTCGTGAAGGCAGCGCAGGCCGCAGAAGCCACGAGGGCCGGAGTGAAAGAGCTCCAGGGCCGGCTCCCACAGGCCGACCGAGCGGCGGGCTCGGTGCACGCGGCCCGGCGAGCATCGAAATCTTCCGCTGAGAGCAGCGACGAGGAAGACGTCTGGAAGGTCCGAAAGGGGGGTCGGCGTTGCGACGGCTGTGGAGCGGCCCACGACCGCGCGAAGTGCCCGTTTAGGAAGCCCGAGTGCCACAACTGCGGCCGCCGCGGGCACATCGCCAAAGTCTGCAGACGACGGCGCGAGGACCGGAGGAGTTCACCGGACCGTTCGGCGAAACCAGACCGCTCGACGAGACCGAAGGATGGCGCCCGGCCCACAAAGAAGCAGGACGGCGTCTGCCGCATCTCCGACGACAGCGACGACGACGTTCCAGTTTTCAGCGTGTCCATGGGACACCCCCGTTACTTTGTTGAGGTACTGGTGCAAGGGGTCCCTGTTAGGATGGAAATTGACTCGGGCTCCTCATATTCAATTATTTCCCAGAGGGAGTTTTTTAGAATTGCCCCCCGTGTATGGCCCAAACTCAAAGCGTTAAGGTCCACGCTTCGAGACGTGCAAGGGAACAGTATCCCGGTGCTGGGGGTGGGAAAATTCCAGGTCCAATATAAACAGCACGCCGCGGAGCTTCCCCTAGTCGTTCTTAAAGGGGGAAGTTGCAGCCTCCTCGGGACTCAATGGTTCCAACCCCTGGGTCTGTTCATTGGGGGGGTGCACGCCGTTGGGACTGACCCGATACAGAGGGTGTGCGACGCGCACCCCGGAGTCTTCAAAAAAGGACTTGGGAAATTCAAGGGACCCCCAGTAGCGTTCGACCTGGACCCGGAGGTCCGCCCAATAAGACTCAAACCGCGCAGAGTGCCTTTTGCACTTAAGGACAAAATAGAGGTGAAACTGGACAAATTGGTGGGCCAGGGGATTCTTGTTCCTGTTGATTCTGCGGATTGGGAAACTCCAATTGTCACGGCGTTGAAGGCCAATGGGGAGGTTCGCATTTGCGCCGACTATAAGTGCACCATTAATAAGGCAATTCGCCCTAATGCGTATCCGGTGCCGGTGGTCAGCCATCTGCTAGCCAGATTACATGGGGGAAAGTGTTTCGCTAAGCTCGATCTGGCACAAGCCTATCAGCAACTATTGGTAATCCCTGCTGCAGCTGCTGCATAAACCATAGTCACGCATAAGGGGGCGTTCCAGGTGACGCGCCTACAATTCGGCGTGAACTCGGCGCCTGGAATTTTCCAGTCGCTTGTGGAACGCCTCCTAAAAGGGCTGGACGGGGTTTTGCCATATTTTGATGATGTATTGATAACAGGGGGGAGCGAGGTCGAGTTGGCCGAAAGGCTGGACAAGGTTCTGGCGGCATTCGAACAGGCGGGGTTGAGGTTGCGAAAAGACAAATGTGTCTTCTTCGCAAATGAGGTTGAGTTCTTAGGGTTCCGAGTAACACCTGAGGGGATCAAACCGTCCAAATCCAAGGTGGCCGCCATTAAGAAAGCCCCTCGCCCCACCTCCAAGTCCGAGTTACAGTCATTCCTAGGGCTCTTAAATTTCTACCACTCCTTCCTTCCCCGGAAGGCGGCGGTGGCTGAGCCGCTTCATAAGTTGCTCAAGAAGGATGCGGCATGGAAGTGGGGCGACGACCAGGAGAGGGCATTCACTGAGCTGAAACAACTCCTGGCGTCCGACGCCATTCTAACACATTTCGACCCCAAACGGCCAGTGGTACTGATCTGTGATGCATCCCCGGTGGGGGTGGGGCAGTTCTATGCCACGTGCTGGAAAACGGGAGGGAGGCCCCGATAGCGTTTTACTCCAGGTCCCTGTCCCAAGCGGAGAGGAATTACGCCCAGACGGACAGGGAAGCGCTAGCGATAATTGCGGGGACCAAAAAATTTCACGATTTTCTGTATGGCCGCCCCTTCACCATCGTGACTGACCACAAGCCCCTACTAGGCATTTTTACCGCAGATAAGCCCACGCCACAGATCCTGTCCCCGAGGATGCTTAGGTGGGCCATCTTTCTCAACGCCTACCAGCACGCATTGGTATACCGGCCCGGGAAAGAGATCAGCCATGCGGATGCCCTGTCGAGGTCCCCCCTCCCCCAGGAGCACAACCACGTGGGTGGGGAGGGGCGAAACCGCCAGGTGCTCATGATTGAGGTTTTGGATAGTCCCCCCATACTACCCGCCGACATCGCTAAAGCGACAGGCAAGGACAAGACGTTGGCGGCGGTTAGCTCCTGGGTGCAGAAAGGGTGGCCAGCGTCGTCCCCAGCGGAGGAATTCGCCCCATTTTTTCAGAAAGAAGCTGGAACTGTCCCTAGAAAGGGGGTATCTCTTGTGGGGGCAGCGGGTAGTGATCCCTACATCCCTTCGGCCGCGGGTGCTTAAACTGCTGCACGTCAGCCACCCTGGAATTGTGCGCTCCAAAGCGCTGGCCCGGAGCTACTTCTGGTGGCCCCAATTAGACGCCGACATCGAGCACATGGTTGGCACTTGCGAGGGTTGCCAATGCTCCAGGCCAGAGGAGGCCCGCCTTCCCCACAGGGAGTGGGACGAGGCTAAAGGGCCGTGGTCCCGGGTGCACATAGATTTCGCGGGCCCGTTCCGAGGAACCCTTTTTCTCCTTGTTGTGGACGCCTTCTCCAAGTGGTTGGAGGTCATCCCAGTTACGAGCACCTCCTCGGCCACGACCATTAAGCATTTGTGGAGGCTCTTTTGCACGTTCGGCATACCCGACACCCTAATTAGCGACAACGCTAGTTGTTTCACGTCCTCCGAGTTCAAGGCATTCACAGAGATTAACGCCGTCCGGCACATCACCTCCGCCCCCTTCCACCCGGCCACCAATGGCCTCGTACGCACCACAAAGGATGCGCTACGGCGCATGGGCCCCGGGGATCTCAACCTGCAAGTGTGTCAGTTTCTGCTAGGGTACAGGGTGACCCCATTAGCTTCAGGCTACTCCCCCGCGGAGCTCTTAATGCGCAGGAAACTGACCACCATACTTACTAGGCTAGACCCCACGAGAGTTGAGGACAGGGGGAGGAACATCGGGTTAGAAGCCACCAAGAGTTTCAGCGTGGGTGCCCCGGTGCATTGCAGGAACTACGCCAGCGCGGGGCCAGCCTGGGTACCGGGGGTGGTCGTGGAACAGACCGGCCCCGTGTCGTACCACGTGGAAACCAACACAGGTCTACTTTGGCGGCGGCACGCGGACCAGCTCCGGAGCCGGGTCCCGGGAAGTCAGGGCGCCGACGGCACCAACACAAATTCAGCGTTATGGTTCTCCCCCACCCGTTTAGCCCAAGGGGGAGGAGAGGGGGGTCGAGAGTCCCCACCAAGGGGGGAGGAGAAGGAATTTGTCCTCATAGATATCCCGCGGGATCCCCCAGCAGAGTTTAATTTTGAGTTACAGAACCGGGGGGGGGGGGGGTTTCAGAGTGGTCCCCCACCCATCCAAGCGAGAAGAGGGGTTTTACGTTAGCCCCTAGTGCCCCCAGTTTGCCCTCAATGGAGTTTGTCCCCTCCCCTAAAGCTGCAAAACCGCAGCAAGCCACTAAAAAGTCTCCATCTCCCATTACAGGACAAGGGACCAGGGAACAAGGAAGCGGTAGCGCCCCCCGGGTGGGCCAACCCACATCGCGGCCCAAACGCGAATGCAAAAAGCCATCTTGGTTAAGAGACTTCGTCTCATCCTAGGGGGGAGGGGTGTTGTGTTCTAAAGCCTGTGCCTTTAAACAATGTACCTATCCATGTGTATCCAATGTAACCTTTCTATGTGTAACATTGTAACCTTCAGCTGCATCACTGTAACCCTAATAGGACGCGAGCTAGTGACCACCAGATGGCAATAGCGAGCGTCCAAGCTCATTGGTCCAGACTCACCTAAGAACTACAGCGCGGGAAGATTCCCGCCATCACCTTCACCTGGACAAGAAGGGCGTGACCTGCAATGACGTCACGCGGACAGTAGCCAATAGACTGTCAAGGAGCCACATTCAAATGTATAGCCACTGTATATATTGAGCTGTTCGTCCGCCATTACCACATGTTCCCTCTGACCAGCATGCAATAAAGTTGTGTTAAGCCAGCTCTTCGGCTGTCCTGGTGCCTTGGTTCCCATACACTAAAGCACCTCTCTAGCATGAGGAAAAGGGCCTTCTCGGTTGTAGCCCCCATGTTATGGAACCTCCTCCTGGTAGAATTACGCCTCCAGGCCCAGTTGCTACTGGGAGAGAATTGAAATTGTGGTTAGCGGAATGGGTCTGGGGGCCGGGATTGCCAACAAGCTCTCCTTTTTGGCTCATCTGAGGTTCTCCCCCCCCCCCCTGTAATTGGTTTTATTGAAGGGCTTTTAGCTGTTTTTATATTGTTTTTAAGTTTTGCTGAGCAGCCAGTGAGGTGTTCACTGAACTGTGTACACCGCCCAGAGTCTATTGATTGGGACAGTATATAAATCTAAATAAATAAATAAATAAATAAACTTGTCTGTTGCCAAAGTCTCAATTATCTTTTAAAATCTTTGCTAACTTCAGTCTTCCCCATGCCATCTATGATGAGGCCGATGTTTATATTTTCTTCCAAGCGATGATTTAAAGTAGATTTGAAAGCAGACTCCTTTCATTGTGACCACATGTTGAGGAATTAGTCTCTGTTCCTCTGTGCCCAAGAAAATCTGAGGGGCTGGGATCCTGTCATGTTACTCAGTTATAGTCACATCACTTTTGAATTGGATATTGGCAAAAGAAAGAAAGGCAATTTTTTTGTAGCACCGCAAAGACCAACAGATTAATTCCATCGTGAGCTTTTGTGGATCAAAATCCATTTCTTCACATTAAAATAAATCTGTTGGTCTTTGGAAGTGCTACAACACCACCACCACCACCCCTTTCTATGTTAATACCAGAAAGAGACTACTATGGCTGCTTCTTCGCAGCTGGATTTTATTTATTTATTTATTTAAATTTATATGCCGCCCAATCAGGAGAATCCAACTCAGGGGCATAAAACAGATCTGTGTAAAAACAGATTTTAAAATCCTAAATCGCCCACTCACTTCCCCACCCTACTACCCCCCAACCCAATTAAAAGAATAAAAAGAAATAAAAGGGAATGGGGGGTTACAACAACACAAAGGGAGGGATATTAACTAAGTACTAATTGGGGATGAGCCAACAGGCTGGAGCTGTATTCCTATTAAGGCCCCACACCTGCCCTACAAGACAGGTTTTCAGACTTTTCCTGAAGGGCAGCAGTTCTGTCTGTAGCCTCAATTCTGTTGGAAGGAGGTTCCAGAGGGCTGGTGCGGACACGGAGAAGGCCCTTCTTTGTGTGTCAGAGAGGCTGGCCCCTCTAGCTGAAGGTACAACTAGGGAGCCCCTCCGGTCCGCTCTGGTTGGACGGGCAGACACTCTCGGGACGATGCGGTCTCTCAGGTATCCTGGCCCACTGCCATATAGGGCTTTAAAGGTCAAAACCAGCACCTTATATTGCACCCGGAGGCAAACTGGTAGCCAGTGCAGCTCCCGGAGTAGTGGGTAGGCATGGGCATAACGTCAACATCCCATCACCACCCGTGCAGCTGCATTCTGAACCAGATGTAGAATCCGAATGGTCGTCAAGGCCAGCCCCATGTAGAGCTCATTACAGTAATCTAGTCTGGAGGTGACCAGAGCATGAGTGACCATGAGCAAGGAGTCTCGGTCCAGGAGCGGGCGCAACTGGTGAATTACTCGAAGTTGAGTAAAAGCCCTCCTGGCCACGGCTGCCACCTGCTCTTCTAGCAGCAGTCGCAAGTCCAGGAGGACCCCCAAGTTGCGCACTGGGTCTGTCTGGGGTAAGACTGCCCCATCCAAGATTAGAGGTGGTAGCTCACTGGATAACTCCGGACCTCCAACCCAAAGCCACTCAGTTTTGCCAGGGTTCAGCTGAAGCCCATTGTCCCCCATCCAGACCCCAATGGCCTCCAGGCATCCAGGCATGACTTTGACCCCATCACTGGGGTCCCCACGGACCGAGATGTACAACTGAGTGTCATCCGCGTAGTGATGGTAACGCACCCCATGGGAACGGATGATCTTAGACATACTTAGACATACTTAGATTCACAGGTTTAAAGTCAGAGGTATTCTAAGAAGCCATCTACTCTGTATTCTTATATTTATTCCTTTCTTTCCTCTCAATTTTTCTTTCTTGAAAGACAAATGCTTCTTTCCCCATATCAAAACAACCAGTCCTTGGAATATTTAGGGTGTTCCAAGGGCCTTCTAGCTTCCAGCAACCATAGGCCAAGGGTAACTGAACCGAAGCCTAGCTTCTCACTTGAATTTAACTAGATTAAGCGTCAGAGCCCGGTAACCTAATCTCATAAAAGACTATAGATGAGCTCTCAGGAGCCACACCGGCCACTACTCAGAGTCCTGGTGGCACAGTGGTTGAACTGCTGTCCTGCAACCAAATGGTTGTGAGTATGTTCATGATCAGGACTCAAGGTTGACTCAGCCTTCCATCCTTCCAAGGGAAGTAAAATGTGTACCCAGCATGTTGGAGCAAAATGCTAACTAACTTGTGAACTGGGTAAGTAAATGGCAATTATCATACTCAGGAGGTAGTGCCCAGAGAGTGCACTAAGCACCATGAGGCAATATATAAGTGTGATTGCTTTGTTTTGTTTTTCTTCTTTGATAATTTAGACACTTCATTTCAGCTCTCTCCAAAAATCTATATTCTTTTTTAATGTAAGCACTACCTCCTGAGTATGATAATTGCCATTTGCTTACCCAGTGAATCATTATTTGAATTACATCTTCCCCAACCTGATGCTCCCCATATGTGCTGAACTACAACCTTCATGATTCCTATCCAGCATGGCCATGGAACAGGCCAGACAAGCAGTGGTCACATATATTTCTTAGGTTGGGAACAATAGCTGTTCTAATTCATAGCTCCATAGGAAGGGTCAACAAAAACTATTGGAAAGATCACAGTGCAATACCTCATCACACGTGTCTGGGGAGCCCCCATCTGCCAGGAACTTTTCCACTACATGCAGCTTGCCATGTACTGCAGCCTTCAAGAAGTCTTCTTCTGCCACAGGGCCTGTCTATAATGAAGAATTGGTCTTTAGTGGGTGTTGCAAAAGCACAAAAAGCATAGCAGAGATTTCTGACTATTTTATAAGAAGGCCTTCTATCCAACAGGGGTGAAAGTGAAACCATATCTGATCCCATCCCACCCAGGCAGGCATTGTTTCACAAACGTTGGAATCAAAGAGGACTCTAGCCACTGAGAAGCACTCAGAGAGCCTTCAACATCTAAGAAGGTACCAGTTCTTGGTCCCCCACCCCAAAGGTCCAACCCTGGGGAAATTCTGTTCTCTACACCAAAGGGTCCCCAACCTTTTTTGCACCATGGACTGGTTTCATGCTAAACAGTGTTCCCACAGACCGGCCGTAGTAAAGCAACGTGCAGGAGGGGCCCAACCACCTGCCTATCTGCTGTGTCTGAAGCCCGTGCTCTCGCTTTGTTCACTGGAAGAGCACGTTGAGGGCAGAAGGCTGCCATAGGGGATCCCAGTGCCATCCATGCCCCTGGCCCGGTTCAGGACAGCCTGTAGCCCAGTACTGGTCCACAGCCCAGTGGTTGGGGACCCCTGCTCTACACAGCGTTTCTTCAGCATTCCCTTTCCCCTCTAGAATGCCCCCTACGATTTCCTCCGGTTCTGGCTCTGGTTTCTTCTCTTCTTTCTTCTTTCTGGGTTTTTTCCGTAGCTCAAAGAGGTATTGGGTGCCACCAACTTCAATTATCTCCCGCCTTAGGTCCACGGAACTCTTCCGCACTTTCTCTTGACCCTACAGGAAGAAAAATTGATATAGAACTGTCATGCCCATTCTTTCCAGAGGGGCAGCCTTGTTAGACTGTTGCAGCAAAACCAACAGAGACTCTGCTAGACTAACTGATTTATGACAACAGAATCTTTAGTGTTATCCTAATTTGACAAATACATGTTGGTGGAAGGACAGCCTTGCTTAGCCAGATGCTCTCCAGATTCGTTGGGCTACAAAGTCTATAATCCGCAGTCAAAATGGCCAGACTAGTTGGGGGAAATCAAATTATACTTTGGCACATCTTGAAGACCTCTGATTGAGGAAGGCTGACACAAAGAAAAAAGTTTAACAGTGATATCAGAAAGATAGAAAATGTGAAAATGCACTGATGCACATGATTACATTAAAACAGTACGGTATATACTAAAGTATAAGCTGAGTTTTTTAGCCCCAAAATGAGGCCTCAAACGGGGACTCGGCTTATACTAAGGTCAATGATCATGAGGATCCCAAGACTGTGCTGGATTGAGATGTGCCAACAATATAGTTATTTTTACGATATTTTCATGTATTTTGATTATTGAAACTCACTAGCAGCTGCTGCATTTCCCACCCTTGGCTTATACTTGTGTCAATCTATTTTCCTGGGGTTTCAGGTCAAAATTAGGTACCTTGGCTTATATTCAGGTTGGCTTATATTCGAGTATATACAGTAGTTCATAACTTGGGGCTCAGGCCCCACAGGGGGACTTCAATTCCCAGAAGCCTAAGTCAGTACATTGGCTGATCAGTGCTTTGGGAAACTGACTTAGACTTCTGGGAATTGAAGTCTAAAAACCAAAGATTGGGAAACGCTGCATTAAAGCCTACATGTACTGTATATGAGATAATAAGCGACTATTATAGCTGAATGTTTCTTTTTATATCCACTGCCTCCTTAACAGAACCTTCCCATTTTACTTTCTGATCCTGAACAATGACTTGCTACTGAAAGAGCTTATTGTTTTCGTTGTTTACCCCCCAAATTAAACTTGGCACGGAGAGAAGATAGAGGCCTGCTGACTAAATTTGGTTTCTCTTCTTTCAGCCAGAAGAGAGAAATCTTTTTCATATGTCTGTTTGGAAGATATCAGAAGACAAGGAAAGGCGAAGGAGTGGAGTGTTTTAGATCACAAGTAATATAGACTGCTTTAGATGAATGGAATAATGCAGTTTGAGAAACAAGGTTTAATATGGTCTGGAGCCCAGTTGCAACTTACTCAGGCATCTCTGGGCTCAGCTTGAAAACTGCATTTCCTAATCCCCTGACATTAGGAAGCCAAGTTTTCCAAACATGTGTGAGTCCCTGCCCTCTCAACAGGCAGCATAACTACCAGGGCTAACCTTCATATTAGACAGAGGGAGACATGTGCCTCAGGTGCATGCAGACAGGTAACAAGGTATTGGGTGACAACTGTGTTGCCCTTAGGTGCAGTGCAGGGCAGTGAAGTTGCTTTTAAGTGACAATATGGTGGAACCTGTGTACATGCAATTGATGGCGCAGCGGTTAAACTGCTATACTGCAACCAAAAGGTTGTGAGTTTGAGCCTGACCAGGACTCAAGGTTGACTCAGCCTTCCATCCTTCCGAGGTTGGTAAAGTGAGTACCCAGCATGTTGGGGGCAAAATGCTAATTAACTTGTGAACCGCCCAGAGAGTGCACTAAGCCCTATGGGGTGGTATAGACATGTGATTGTGATTGCTTTGTTTGTGAGGGCACAGAAACCCTTTTGGTTTTCGCCTCAGGAAGCAGAACACCCTGCATTGGCTTTTACTATTTTTTCACGACGTCCTGTAGGTAAAAGAGATTGTCAGTGGACTATTTATCCCTGTTTCTTTAACTGTACAGGTATGTACCTGTTGCTGGGTGTGTGCAGAATTTATATCTAGTATGGGCTGGAATTCTGTTGGTGAAGCTGTGCAGTTGTAAATGGTGATGACATCGTCAGCCTCAGATGCTAATCCTTAATTTAAAGGTTTCTAACCACCCCTCCCCCATTTCTGAGCCTCCTTAGTCAATCCTGGCTAATGGTGATTTCTCAAGGTGTTCTAAATATAAAGTACTCAGAGGTGAGTTGTCATTCCCTTCAGCTCAGGGTGTTCTGGGACTGTGTGACTTGCTCAAAGCCACACAGGGTGGCTATTCTCCAAGAAAGTACAGCAAGCAAACTCTGAATCCCTGTCAGTTGCTGTATAAAGGTAGCATCAAGTTAAAGGTTGCCCTTGCTCAAAAGCCAGTCATATCTGATTCTAGGGTTCAGTGCTCATCTCTATAGCCAAAGAGCCAGCGTTGTCTGCATCTGCAGACATTTCCATTGACATGTGGCAGGCATGACTAGACACCGGAGTGCACAGAATGCTGTTACCTTTCTCACTGAAGTGATACCTACCTATCTACAGTAAAATCTCGCATAAAGAGTGCCTCGCTTAAGGAGCAACTTGCTTAAAGAGCAGATTTTTCTCTGAATGGTCACCTTGCTTAACAACTAAAACCAACCAAAAACTCTATTAACTAAATCCGGGTTCGCAATCCCCCCCCCCCCCACCAGAAATCACAATTGGTCACTTACAATGGTGTTTTGCTTAAAGAGTAAACTCGCTCAAAGAGAAATCCTGTGGACGCATTATGCTCTTTAAATGAGGTACCACTGTACTTGCAGTTTCTTCTTTTCAAACTACTAAGTTGACAGGAGCTGAGACAGAGACGGGAGCTCACCCTGTTGTGCAGCACTTGGGTCTTGAACTGGTGACCTGCTGAGCTTCCAGTCATCAAGTTCAGCATCTTAACCACTAAGCCACCCCAGTCCTTAAAGGTAGCATATCAGAGAGTAAACAAAACATAACAAAATAGACCAAAATAAAACCCCTCGCTGTGGCACCTTGAGTGTCCCACTTTTATACATATCAGAGTGTAAATAAAACAAAAGAAAAAAGAAAGAAATGTTGTGACACCTAAAGTTTTTTTTTGTCTTTTGTTTCATTTACTCTGTGATATGTATAAAGATGGGACACTCTAGGCAATGGAGCAATTCATGCTCTAGGCCTCCAGAGGGCTGGAAAAGGCATGTGGGTATTGGTATTTGGTACGTGGAAAGAACTTGTGGAATGGGTACTTCGTGCGCAGCTATTATCCCTTACTATTTTTATTCTTTCCTTTCCGCAAGGAGTTTGTGAGAGTGTACATGGTTCTCCTTTTCTATTTTATCCTCTTGACTATCCTGTGATGTCGGTTAGGCTGAGTGTGACATAACCACCCAGACTACTGAGCCTGAGTCTCCTCAGGTCTAGTCCTTCCACTATAACCACCATAAATAACAAACTGGCTTTGTATTGCTCCTCTGATTGGCTTCTGTTAGAACTGTACAAAGGCTATTAGCATGAAATAACATATATTATTGGAGAGGAAGAATCCGGCTGCTTAAGACAGTGAAGTAAGTTCTGAATTCTACCACATGGTTCATACATTTTGAGATGAATTATGTCCAACAAAATAGAATATAAGAGCAGGGCCGTAGCCAGGGGTGCCAGGGGTGTGTGAAAACCCTCCTGAGTTAACAGCCCCCCACCCCACCCCGTGGTGCCAATGTTATATACAGTATGTGAGAGTGACATTGTTGCCCCTCCTGACACCCCCCCCCATCTAGAATCGTGGCTATGGCCCTGTCTAAGAGCCATACTGTGGGTTTGTGACCCACTCACCTTAAGTCCCTCGATGCCTTTGTTGACAGGTCCGTGCCTCTTCTCATCCTCCAGAAGTGGGGTGTCTATCCTCGTCACTTCTGGTGGATATGCAGGGGGGCAGGGGCAGTGTTTCTAGGCAAAACAAATAAGAAATAGGAAAATAGGGAAGCCTGCAGTACTTGGCCTCTCCCTCTTTTGTTTTCTTCGTGATTGTAAGAAACCACAATGACTTCACTTTTCAAACATGATCAAAATCAAAAGTGATTTTCACCATCCAGTTCACGTGGCCACTACTGGATCCATTCATTGTCTGTGTCTAGCCTTCTGCTTATGTTTTCCCTTCTTATAATCCTAATATTCCTTCATGAGGCTGTTCTTTCATGCTTTCTAATAATAATAATTTCATGTCAGAGACATGAAAGGATTTTAAGGGGTTTCATGTCCCTAAGTGCAACTCTCGGGTATCGAACCCCGACCTTCCAGTCTCCAGCTCAGCGTTTTAACCACTAAGCCCACTAGGGAGGCCGCATGCTTTCTATAATACCTAGTTTTTTGTTTTTGTAGGGAAGGGCTGGGGCAGTGGATTTTCAGCAGCACTGCCCTAAAATATTCCATTTTTTACATGAAAATTGAAAAAATGCGCTCTTCTCCCTGTTTATTACTATTTTTATAGTTACCATACATAAAAAAGAAATTAGAGACCAAAAATATGTATTGATCTTTAGAATCTGCTGTCTTGAGCAATGCCATCAATTTCAGACTCTCCTGTTCTTTGGTTGGCAAGAGTATTAGATCATTCTCAGGGGAAAGTTACATTTTGTATATTAAATGCCCAGACTTTACTGGGTATCGGCCGCCCTCGGCCGCCCTTGCTAGAAAGCCAGTCGTATAAGACTCTAGCGGGCAGTGCACATCTCCATTTACAGCCAAAGAGCCAGCGTGTCTGCATCTGCAGACGTTTCCATGGTTATGTAGCAGGTATGACTAGACAGCAGAGCCCACAGAATGCTATTACTTCCCACTGAAGTGGTATCTATTTGTCTACTTGCAATTTCTTGCTTTCGACCTGCTAGATTGGCAGGATACCCACTGTGAAATTTGGTTGGTTAACTCTTGTAAGCTCTGATTCTCAAAGTCCTCCATTTTTGGAATTCCAGGCAACCATCAAGGCTCCAGCCTTCACTAATCCCTTAGGTCAGGGGTGCCCAAACTATGGCACATGGGCCAGATCTGGGCCCCAACACCAATTCATCCGGCCCACAAAGCCCCCGTTGCTCCTGGAAGCGGACGGGCACATTTTACTTCTGCTTCTGGGAGCAATGAGTGCTTCGTGGGCCAGATGAATTGGTGTTGGGGCCCAGATCTGGTCCATGGGTCATAGTGTCCAGCCACCTGAACCATGTGACTGGCCCATGGCCCCAAAGGTTTGGGCACCCCTGCCTTAGGTCTACACAACCCAACCCCATGTGAGCCCCCAAGACTTACTTGCTGTTCCTCCTCTAGAGCTAGTTTCTGGTCAATTAGTTCTGTTGCCAGTTTCACTTCCTGTTCAGTGTCCATCCTTTTTGCTCTTCTTGAAGTTGTAAGTCCACCTTCCAAATTCTAACTCAGCTGTCCTTCCAACCTTTATGGAGGTTTCACTAGGTCCGCTCTTGCCTTCTTATAGACCCTGCTGTCAAAGACTGACTGTGCAGTCAGTAACACGATTCCCTTCCCCACCCACCCCCACCCTCAGACACCTTTGTTATGAGCTCAGCTGTCATGTTCTCTCTCTTCCTAAAGTGACCTATGAGTAGCAGGGACACTTTCTCCCAAAGGGGAGGTGTACACAAAACATTTCCTGCTTCTCATGGGAGATGGGATGTTACCAGAACCTCATCAGTTCTATATAGGCTGATGTCCTTCTCCTGATTAGAATGGGGACAAGAATCACGGCTCTTTGCCCTGCTGCAAGTCTCCAAAGTTGTTCGATGAGTCACAGGTGCTTCTGGTAGATTTGCTTGTCATACGTTCACACCTGTTGTCTCAGAAACTCCATAGTCACGATCAATACTGCAGAGAGGGTCTCAACATAAAACTACATGAGGCACCCACCCCACTCACATTCAATGAGCAGGAGCTGACCAAACTAGCATGTAACTCTTAGGCCAACATACAGTAGGTAAAGGTAAAGGTTGCCCTTGCTCGAAAGCCAGTTGTATCCGACTCTAAGATATACTTGAGAAAGCCTTGATGCTGGAAAAGGTCAAGGGGGTGTCAAAGAATGAGAAGAAGGGGGTGGCAGAGAATGAGATGGCATTGTTGACACAATGGGCACAAAGCTGGGCAGGTTGAGGAGGATGGTGGAGGATAGTGGTGCCTGGTGTGCGGTGGTCCATGGGGTCATGAAGAGTCGGAATCGACTGTGTGACTGAACAACAACTAGGGTTTGGTGTTCATCTATGTTTATAGCACTGTCTGCATCTGCAGACATTTCCATGGACATGTGGTAGGCATGACTAAACACCAAAGTACATGGAGTGCAATTTACCTTCCCACCAAAGTGGTACCTATTTATCTACTTGCAATATCTTGCTTTCGAACTGCTAGGTTCGCAGGAGCCAGCATACCTGTGAGCAATAAACTAATCCAAAGGCTCACCATGTGGTAGACAGAGCTCTGTTCTCCAACATCTTCCTACCATACCCTGCTCCATACTTCTTTTTTGGCTGTTACATGGCTACTTCGTTCTGTCTCAGAATATGGCCAGGGCCCTGAAAATTTCCAATTATAATTTTTAAAAATAAGTAAATAAACAAACAACCATTCGGATCTGTAGTATATGAAATAAAGCTATCACTTATAAGAACAAACAACACTAAACATGTGAAAACAGAGCTTTGGGAATAAAAAAAGTCCACTTTAGATAAGGGCCACCTGGAAATCTTATTCTGAGTTTCACGGGGTAGGTCTTAGGCATCATTCTTCTCCAAATGCCTGTATAGGAAGGAGTATGACTAAAGAAGTGTGTTGATACCCTAAGCATTTAAAAAGGTGCTGGTTGTTGACCGACACATGCTTCAGCAAGGCATGGGCTCTGCCAAAAAACAACTTGCCAACCTGCCAAGCAGCTAACTTAAGCACAAAGCCTGGAACAGTATGAATCATACTGGGTGAGCTGGGGCGGGTGAGAGGACTCCAGGGGAGGAGAGGGACTGAGCTGGGATCTATTTGTGGCGATAGACACACCATTCTGTCTTTTTCTCTGGGCCCTCAATTGTACCATGGCAGCAGGCCCACTTCCCAAAAGCTCTTGGGTGGTCATCTATAGAAAGGGTGGGAATGTTTCCTAAACAGCCATACAGGGAACTAATGACTCAGGCTTCTTTCCAAAACCAGAAGGCAGGTCTCACAGGAATACAGGCCAAAATGTGCCTGTGTGCTTGGACTAGTCTTCACGTTTGGGGGTGTGAGGGGAGGAAGCGGATGCACCCAAACACATTTTTGTTCATGTTTTAAAGGATTTCAGATCCACTGAAATTCTTTCTGTCCCTAACCATCAGGCATCAGTGACCCTGATTTCAAGCCAGCTTACTCAAGTAGCCAGTTGCCAGCTGTATAAGGAAAACAAATTTACATTGTGTATGCCTATGTACATAGATGTTAAAAGTTTGTGTAAGCTCCTAAATGAACAAAAGCAGCTCAAGCTCATGGTAAGATGCCAATCAGAATTAAAAAGCAAAGCAATCACACTAATATACCGCCCCATAGCACTTGGTTCACTCTCTGGGCACTTCACAAGTTAATTAGCATTTTGCCCCCAACATGCTGGGTACTAATTTTTCCAACCTCAGAAGGATGGAAGGCTGAGTCAACCTTTAGCCTTGGTCATTATATCTATACCAGTGGTGGTAAACCTATGGCACGTGTGCCAGAGGTGGCACTCAGAGCCCTCTCTGTGGGCACCTGTGCAGTCACCCCAGTACAGAATCTGCCCCACCCCTCCTCCCAGCAGCCCAATGAGAGCGCTTCCTCCCTCCCCCAGCACTGAGTTCACCTCACCCTTATGCCCAACAGCCCAATGGGAGCTTTTCCTTCCTCCCGTTGCTGTGTTGGCACTTTGAGATAAATAAGTGAGTTTTGGGTTGCAGTTTGGGCACTTGGTATCTAAAAGGTTTGCTATCATTGATCTATACCAGGGGTCAGCAATCTTGGCTTGCCAGATGTTCTTGGGCTTCAATTCCCAGAAGCCCAGATCAGCAGGTGTACTGGCTTAGGTTTCTGGGAATTGAAGTCCAAGAACACCTTGAGAGCCAGGTTTGCTGACCCCTGATCTATACCCATGATTGACCTTGTTACACTGTTCGCTTCTTCCCTTTAAATAAAACTAAGGTGTAGCCATAACACTTCTGAAGGTACTAATTATTATTCAATGTTATTCTTGCACCTCTCTTAAGAAATCTCCACATAAAAATCTGTTATCTAAGGCCCAACTCATATTTTCCTGACAATACTATTGTGCTTTGAATGTGACTATTCCTTGTCTGACGATTCTTTCCTGCGAAGGCTGATTCCCCTCTGCAAATAGAAACAAGCCTAGCTGTACGGCATGGAAATAGATTATAGTAGCTATTTCTCCCCCATCTTCTCCTAACTCCTGCATCCCTGTTACATTTCCCAACAGGCAGTTATGATGGTGTACAGTAATACCTCATACAAAGTCCGCTTCATACAACATCGAATTCATACAACATTGCCTAATTCCTTGAAAAAAGTTACCTCATACAAAGTCGCTCAACTTTGTATGAGGCATTCAGTTTTTCCTAGGTTGCATTGTGCCTGGGCAGTATAAAAGGCAGGACACATGCGTGCATTGCTCTTGTGGGTTTTGCACAAGGCAAAGAGTGTTTAGGAGTGGTTTTGAGCGTGATTTTGGATTTTTTTAAATTTTTCATCAGAATTTTTAGAAGCATTCCTGGGATTTTTACAGCATTCTTCAGGTTCTTGGACAATCAGGGTTGTTTGACATGTTTTTGTAACGTATTTAGCCTTTAGACAATGATTTCTTAAAGTTCTGTCAGTTTCCTGTCTGTTTCCTTGACTTTGCCCTGAAGTCTGTGCTGTTACAGTACAATGTATCTCTATGGAAACGACGTTGTACGAGGCATCGCAGCAAGGATTTGGACGTTGTATGAGGCATCGTGGCTAGGATTTTGCATGCCTCATACAAAGTCCAAATCCGTATAAAGTCCAAATTTGTGGAACCAAGTTTGGACGTTGTATGAGGTATCACTGTACTTCGTTTTTATCTTGAACATGAGCTTTACTTTTCAGTGAAGATATTCCTCTCTGGCTCCAGTTGCCCCATGCAGAACTGCCCATTTCTCATCTGGAAATACAGTCACTGCATTACAAAGGCCAGCTTCGTGACTCTTTCTTCTAGACCAGGATTCCTCAAACTTGGCTCTCCAGATGTTCTCAAGCATATCAGAGGATAAACAGAACAAAACAAAAAAATTGTAGCCCTTTGAGACTAACTGTTATATTTTAATGTTAGCTTTCGTGGACTTGGTTTACAAAAGCTAACATTAAAATATAACAGTTAGTCTCAAAGTGCTACAACGTTTTTGTTTTGTTCTTTTTCTCTCTCTCTGATATGCTTGAAAAACAGACGAACATGGCTACTATTCCAACAAATTCCGATGTTTTCAGGCTTCCATTCCCAGAAGCCCTGGCCAGCAGGTGTGCTGACTTGAGCTTCTGGTAACTAAAGTCCAAGAACACCTGGAGAGCCAAGTTTGCGGAATCCTGTTCTAGGCAAATATGAAATAGTTTACAAATCAGGAATCCCCTATTATAGGATTTGAGACAGGTCCCCATGAAATAGTCCAAAAGTTATCAAAAGTTCAAGAGCAAAATTAAGTCCCAGATGACTTAGGCACAAAGCTAGTTGGAAAAGTCTTTATTGATAAATTACACTGATACCCATATATACAAACCGTCCTCCAGTCTCCTTTATCACACCTTATCTGGATGTGGGGTTTGTCCATATATTCAGGATGATGTATGGATATATCTCACTAGCTCATCAAAGGTGATTGTGCAAACAGGCCAACCTCAGCAGGACCCTAGGCCTAAAAATGAAAGACCACCATCAGTGGGGTCTTTGACTATGCATTTTTGGCCCTGGACCTGGCATGGTCCCTCACAAGAGGGACACTTTGGTCTCCAGCTTCTAAGTGCCTAAAAGGGGCGAGAGCTATGCTCAGTTCATGATGGGAATTACACCCACATTCCATCATACAGGTTCAAAGCCCAAACACAGGTCTCTCCACCTGGGCTAGAGCTGAAGGGGAAAGGAGAAAGGCATGTGTTTCGGTGCCAGCCGAGCCCAGAGCCTGGGGAAAAAAGGAGGCAGAGAAGGACAATCCAATCCTTTGGGGTCTTGGGAGGTAATTTTAAAACGGCCCAAAGAGGAATAAGCAGCAAACCATTGGGGAGAGACCACTTCAAACAATGCCCAACTGGGCTGTGGCACAGCCTGCTACTCTTGGTCTCTACCCTGCAGCAAATGGACATCTGCTACTCCTCAAGGTCCACCAAGGCCATCTTCCAGCCCTTATTCTGGGGAAAATATCTACTTTCCACAGATACAAGATCAGCTCCTTGGGACCATGAGCTCCAGCTTAGCCTCTACTGCTCACAGGCTCAAACCCATGCCTGATGCCTTCAGCTCAGTTCCTTGGTGCAACTGGCTGGTTGATGATGACTTGGATGACAAAGTCCTTCTGGATCTTGGTCTCCTGCAGGCGGGTTCTGTCCGTCAGGAGTTTGCCAGAGAAAAACCAGCGCTGCCAGGCAGGCTCCAGTCCCTCCTGGGCATAGAGCTGCTTCTTCAGCTGCCCAATGGTGTCAGTCATGCTGGCACTCAGACGCAGGTCCTTGCCCGTGGAGAGCCGCACTTTGAGGGAGAACTCGCGCCGGGCATTGGGTGCTGGCTCTGGAGGCTCCACACCCTCCTCCTCACTCCGCTCCATAATCAGGTTGACAGGTGGTGCCAAACAGTACACTGGGAGCTGGTAGCGATTGCCAAGTTCGTCGTAGCACTCCGTGAGAGATCCTGCAGGAGAAGGAAGACACCAGTAGAGGGCGGAAGAGACTCAGGCAAAAATAAAGGTCAAGCTCTCTCTTGCTCAAAAGCCACTGGCTCAGTGGTTAAGAAGCTCGCCTTGTTACCTAGAAGGCCGGCAAGTTGGCAGTTCGAGACTCGGGTACTGCATGACAGATTGAGCACCCGTCTTTGTCCCAGCTGTTGGGAACATAAAAGGAGCCTCATTCGGGCATCCCCCAAAATCCTTTCAACCCAGAATAATTTCTGACACAAAATTATAAAAGCCAGTCATATCTGATTCTAGAGTTTGGTGCTCATCTCTGTTTATAGCCAAAGTGCCTCCCATTTATTCTAGTACAAGGAAAAGATTTTCAAACATTAAGATTTCCTTTTTCATCTTACTCATGTGATGTTCTCTGACCTGACCGAAGACCTCCCCATATCCTAGACTTTTTTCCAGGGCCTTAGTGATTCCTCAATTTTAGCATGAAGTCCTGCAACACCCCTATTCCCATCCCTTGGAATGTGGGAAATGATTAACATTGTCTCAGAGTACTGGTCCATCCAGCCCTATTGATGGGTTAATAATATTAAAGGTAAAGGTCACCCTTGCTTGAAAGCCAGTCGTGTCTGACTCATCTCCGTTTACAGCCAAAGAGGCAATGTTGTCTGCATCTGCAGATGTTTCCATGGTCATGTGGCAGGCATGACTAGACACTGGAGTGCACGGAACACTATTACCTTCCCACAGAATCAGTACCTATTTATCTGCATGTAATTTCTTTCTTTTGAATTGCTAGGTTTGCAGGAGCTGGGACAGAGATGGAAGCTCACTCCATCGTGCAGCACTTGGGTCTCAAACTACTGACCTGCTGATCTTCCAGTTGTCAAGTTCAGCGTCTTAACCACCAAGTCACCAGAGTCCCATATGAATACTAATAATAGCTACTAAGTGACCTTTAAGGGTCATGGCCTATGTGAGGAATAGCACCTCTGCTTGCAAGAACTGTGCATTCCAATGAGCAGAAAAACATGCTTCGTTCTCTGGAAGAACCTGGCCTGAAACAGACAGCAACTAATCAGGTACCAAGTAGATAAAGATGAGCCAATCAAGTAGAAACTGTAATGACTCTTTGTGTAAAAAGTATAAGAATGTATTAAACCGTAGACGTGGATGTCCTTTATAGAAGGCTCCCTGTTGTACTGCTTTTTGTCTCCAGCTACCTAAACAAAATGTGTTTGCTTTACAAACAGCTTGGTTTGTCTTGCTCTCCTGTAGAGAAAACATGAACTTTAAAATCTGGGTAACAGTATATTTAATCTCTTTCCTCAGCGCATGATGCTCCTGTTGGTAGCAGGAGCCCTCCAAAGTTTCAGGCAAGATTCCTTCTTAACCCACCAAGGGATCTCCCATACTTTGTGGTGATCTCCCACAAAAGTACTAACCAAATCCTCAACCTTAGCTTTATAAATCAGATGAGATTAAGTGTTCTAGCGGTGTTTAGGATGGTACGGTAGGTGACTCTCAACATGCCTGGAACTAAAAGTTCAGCCTACTAGCCATTCTTAGAATTACTGTTTTTCTCTTTGACCCACCAGAGACTACTTTCTACCTACTGATAGATTTAGTATCCATTTCTAATGATTATGTTTTGGTAGTTTTTGGGGAGGTACCTTTACTAAACTAGATGGGCAGAGAGACTACTAATTCCATAATCCCTTGCAGCTCCCACATATCTTAGTCCCTCAAACCTATTTCTTCTATACTTTCCGAAGGACAAAATGGCCTTTTATTTCTCAGCTGTACAGAACTGAAAACTCCCATGATGACTTTAATTTTTCAGCTAATGCCTCCAGAATTCTGGCTTGGGGAACTCCTAAAGATATTTTGAAAGCTAAAGCCCAAGAAATAAGAAACTCCTATTCCTATTCAGGACTCTTGGATGTACTAGATGTAAGAACAACAGATGGTGTTTGAGTGCGGCAAACTTATTTATCACAGTGACTATGATTTATGTAGTGAGGCAATATGGCCATATCTGGCCTCCCACATGTGTTTCTCTCTATAGAACAAATAATAGTGACCAATATATGCCTATGTACATACACTTCTGCAGTCAGGTTCTTCTTCTTCCATGTCTAGGCCAGATGTGAAACTGCCAAAACGATGTCACCTTTTGGGGAATTAATTCTGTACTTCATTTTGCCTGACCTAGTGTGAGAAAGATTAGCCGGCACAACAAGGTTGCTGTTGCCCGCAGCATGCCAGAATTTGGTTCAAAAATACCACAACCTTCCAGGAGGCTCTTTCTGTGTGCCCCAGTCAGGTTGACATGAGGTGGCAAGACCCTTAACACATTTACCTGGTTAGATGTGCCTAGTTTTTATTCCCATTATAAGACACAGCTTTGGGGCTACACTAGAAATGGGAGAGGGATTAATCCAAGGATTCTCAACCTGCGGCCTGCAGGATGGATGCAGCCTGTGGCACCATTTCATGTGAGGCCTCCACCACCTCCACTACACCAGGAAGTGCTATATGGTGGAAGAAGGGCAAAATGGCCGTCCAGCCCCTGAAGCTGTCTGAGGGAGCGTGACCCGGCCCCTGGCTTAAAAAGGTTAAGAATTGGATTAATCCTATGAGACGTCTGCTTCTCTGCACATACCATGAGGCAAAGTAACTCCAGCACCATCAATAATGGCTTGTGCTAGCCCATGATCATTTGACTCCACAGCATAGGCAGCGGCCTTTAGCGCATCCCAGATTTCTTTGCGGCCCTCGAAGGCAGGTGCAGTGTCCCAGAATTCATCCCGCTTGCTCCGCAGCTGGCCATCGGTCATAGGATAGTCACTTTTCCATTTGGGACGATCTTTTTTCAAGGGTTCATTTCGACCTGCAAAGGGAAAGGACAGCTTCAAATAGAAACCAAAAAGTAGACATCCGTGTTGAATCTAGCCCAGTGTTTCCCAACCTTTGGCTTTTGGACTTCAATTCCCAAAAGCCTAAGTCAATTCCCCAAAGCATTGATCAGCCAATGTACTGACTAAGGCTTCTGGGAATTGATGTCCCGCTGTGGGCATGGGCCCCACGTTGGGAACCACTGCTCTAGCCCCATTTCTCCTTTTAGTGTCTTGCACGGAAGACAAAGAAGGAGTCGCAGTGAGGACTAACACAGGTTTATTGGTTGATGATCAGGATGAACATGTGGTAATGGCAGAGGTACAGCTCATTATATACAGTCGTAAATACATTTGAATTGTGTTACACAGTAGCTCATTGGCCGCTACCGTCGTGACGTCATTTGTGTCACGCCCATCTGCTCCAGGTGATCCTAGCGCGGGAAAGGTTCGCACGGCTGCCGGTGATTTGGGGAATGTGAACCATGTGAGCTGAACGCTCGCAGCTGCCCTCTATGGGCAGCTTACTCGCGTTCCTTAACAGCTGGGCTACATTGTAATTATGGACTGGTTACATTCATACATTTCTTAAAGTAACATTGTACATGCATACATAACACTCCTCCCCCCTAGGATGGGACGAAGTCCCTCAACCATTGTGGCTTGCCGCACGTGCGCTTGGGGCATACGGCCGCTTGACTTAACACAGGGGAGCTGGTGGCTCCTGGTTCTGCGGAGTCTCATCCTGCAACGGAAAGTGGGGACTCATTAGTGGTTCGGTTGGGACTCTGCGGTAACCTTGCATTGGGGGACGGGAATGGAATGAACAGTTGGGAGGTGAACCCCTGCCTACCGCTAGAGGAGCTTGGGGTTCCCCCTAGAACGAATCTCGGGACCGACGAGGAGGCCCTCGTGGTCTCGCCACCCCCTGTTGCCTGTCCGGGAGTCCTAGAGGTTGAGGCGGGCGAATTTTCCCCGGCTACTTGTCTCGGAGGTGTCTGTCTCCGGGGGGCTGGAGCTATGGTGTATTCTAACACAAAAGGGCTGGGGGGACTGGAGGTACCAGGGGCTGAACTGAAACCCCTCTTCTCGCTAGGACGGGTGGGGGACCACTCCGCGACACCCCCTTGGTACTGCAAATCATAATCGAACTCGTCTCTCTCTCATGAAGTATCCTCTCCTGTGGCTGAAAACCGAGGATATGCATTTGTATCCCCAGGTGCCGCCGTGTCTCCCCCTTGGGTAACGCGGGTGGGGGAGGACCCTAATGCTGATTCCCCTTCACTGGTGACCCGCCTTCTGAGTTGGTCGGCGTGCCTCCTCCAGAGTAGACCCGAGCTAGTCTCGACCCTATAGGATACTGGCCCCGTTTGTTCAATGATCGTCCCCGGTACCCACGCTGGCCCCGAGGCCGCGTAGTTCCTGCAGTGAACCGGGTCCCCTACCGAAAAACTTTTGGAGCCCTCTCCCCCTATGCTTATATTTCTCCCTTCATCCTCCACCCTGGACGGATCCATCCGGTCAAACAGTGTTACCGGACGCCTCCTCATGAGGAGCTCGGCTGGTGAGAATCCTGAGGCTAGGGGGGTTGTCCTGTAGCAGATAAGGAACTGGCACAGATGGAGGTTCAACTCACCGGGACCCATGCGCCGCAGTGCGTCTTTCGTAGTGCGCACTTGGCGCTCTACCTGACCGTTTGTGGCGGGGTGAAACGGGGCAGCGGTAATATGCCTGATCGCGTTCCTTTCGATGAACGTCTTAAACTCCGCAGACGTGAAGGTACTAGCGTTATCGCTAACAAGGACGTCTGGCAGGCCGAAGCAGGCAAAAAGCTTGTGCAACTGCTTAATGGTTGCCGCAGAGGAGGTGCTATTCGTGGGGATTACCTCCAACCACTTGGAGTAGGAGTCGACTACCAGCAGGAACATGGCCCCGCGGAACGGGCCAGCGAAGTCGACATGAATTCGGGACCATGGCCCGCGGGCCGTGTCCCATTCCCTATGGGGTAACCAGGACTCCTCGGGCCGGGAGCTCTGGCAGCTCTCGCACGTGCCCACTAGACGTTCTATATCCGCGTCTATCTGGGGCCACCAAAAGAAACTCCTGGCCAGAGCCTTGGAGCGCACGATCCCTGGGTGACTGGTGTGCAGTAATTTCAGTACCTTAGCCCTTAACTTCTCTGGGATCACTACCCTTTGGCCCCAGAGTAGGCAGCCCCTTTCCAGGGAAAGCTCTACTCTGCGCCTGCAAAACGGCTTGAATTTCTCTTCGGGGGGGGGGGAGTAGTGGGCCACCCTTTCCTCACCCAGGAACTAACTTGGGTCAGGGTCTTGTCGGCCGCCGTGGCCTTGGCGAGGTCGGCCGGGACGATGGGGGGCGAGTTGAGGGACTCGATCAGCAGGACTTGGTGGTCCTGCTCTACCTCACATGCGGGGTCTCCTAAGCTAGGGAGGGGAGATCGGGACAGTGCGTCCACATGGGAGATCTCCTTCCCTGGGCGATAGACCAGCTCATATTGACATGCGTTGAGGAAAATGGCCCAACGCAGCATCCTGGGGGACAGAATTTGTGGGGTAGGTTTGCCGGTAGTGAAGATCCCTAGCAGCGGTTTGTGATCCGTCACTACTGTAAACTCGCGGGCGTATAGGAAATCGTGGAACTTCTTCGTCCCCGCGATTATGGCCAGGGCCTCCCTATCAGTTTGCGCGTAATTGCGCTCGGCCTTCGACAGGGACCTTGAGTAGTACGCTACCGGGGCTTCCCGCCCGCTCTCCAACACGTGGCACAGGACCGCCCCCACCCCCACCGGGGACGCATCACAGACTAGCACCACTGGTTTTCTCGGGTCAAAGTGGGTCAGGACAGCATCCGAGGATAGGAGTGTCTTCAGCTCTTTGAACGCCTTCTCCTGCCTGTCCCCCCACCGCCAAGCCGCGTCCTTTTTTAATAATGCGTGCAGTGGCTCCGCAACCGATGCCTTCCTCGGCAGGAAGGAGTGATAGAAATTTAGGAGCCCCAGAAATGACTAGAGCTCCGGCTTCGCGGTGGGACGAGGGGCGTTTTTCACGGCTGCGACCTTGGATTCAGAGGGTTTGATTCCCTCCGGGGTTATCTTAAACCCGAAGAACTCAACCTCCCTTGCAAAGAATACACATTTGTCCCTCCTTAGCCGAAGGCCCGCTCTCTCGAACACTGAGAGGACCCCGTCTAACCTCCTTGCTAACTCTAATTCGCTCCCCGCCGTTATCAACACATCGTCGAAGTAGGGGAGAACCCCTGGGAGCCCCTTTAAGAGGCGTTCCACGAGGGACTGGAAGATCCCGGGGGCTGAATTCACGCCAAACTGAAGGCGCGTTACCTTAAACGCCCCCTTGTGTGTCACAATCGTTTGTGCAGCGGCAGCAGCCGGGGTTACTGAGAGCTGCTGATATGCCTGTGCTAGATCTAGCTTGGCGAAACACCTCCCCCCATGTAAGGTGGCCAGTAAGTGGCTGACCACGGGCACTGGATATGCATTTGGCCGAATGGCCTTATTGATCGTACATTTATAGTCCGCAGAAATCCTGACCTCCCCATTTGACTTAAGGGCCGTAACAATCGGCGTTTCCCATTCCACCGAATCAACTGGAACCAAAATCCCCTGCCCCACCAATTTGTCCAGTTCCGCCTCGATCTTGTCCTTGAGGGCGAAGGGCACTCTCCTTGGCTTGAGGCGGATGGGCCGGATTTCTGGGTCCAGCTCGAAGGAAACTGGGGGGCCCTTGTACGTTCCAAGTCCCTTCTTGAAAACGTCCGGGTGTGCATTGCACACGTCCTGCATTGGGTCAGTCTCAATGGCGTTAATGCCGGACAGTTCAATTCCCAGGGGAGCAAACCACTGCGTTCCCAAAAGGCAGCACCTCCCCCCCTTGAGGACCACTAGGGGTAGTTTCTCGGAGTAGTTCTTGAACTTCACCTTAAAATTCCCCACCCCCAACACTGGGATCCCATTTCCCTGCACATCCTGCAAGTGTGACTTCATGGCCCACAGTTTGGGCCGCACCTCTGGGGGAATGGGCATATACTCTTTTTGGGACAGGATGGAATAAGATGACCCCGAGTCTATCTCCATCCTCACTGGGAGCCCCTGCAACTGTACCTCTACGATGTGGCCTGCTCCAGGCCCACGGGGTTCACGCCCTCCTTGCTGTGGCTGGTTGAGACCTTCCTGGTGCCGGCCGCCTTCCGCTGGTGTGTCTGGGGATGGCTCGAAACGCCCTTGTCCTCGGCTCGCCCGCGCCTGCATACTCTGGCGATGTGCCCCTTTCAGCCGCAGTTGTGGCACTCGGCCTTCCGGAACGGGCACCTCGTGCGGTCGTGGGACGCCCCACAACCGTCGCAGCGGCGGTCTTGCCGTTCGCGGGTCTGTCGCTTCTCCCCACGTTTCTTTATCCTCTGGACGTCGTCGTCCTCGCTGGAGCAGGGGTCCGCCGTTGTGGACGACTCCTCGGACGCCGCTGGTGAGCCGGCGGGCGGCTTGGGGGCCCGCCAGGCCGCCTTCGCTGGTGTCCGCCGGGCCGCCTGCACTGGTGACTTGGCCCTTTCGGACGTGGTCCCTCGGGCCTTGAACACTCTGACCCCGCTCCTGGCCGCCTCGGCCGCTTGGGCCTCCCGCAGTACATCGTTGAACGTGAGGCGGTAGTCGCGGGTCATCAGCTTCCTCTGGAGCTCCTTGTCCCTCAGGTCACACAGCATGCGGTCTCGGAGGGCCTGGTCCAGGTCGTCCCACTGGCAGTGTACCGCTGCAAGCCTGAGGGCCGCCGCGTAGGCGGACACGGATTCGCCCGGGCGCTGGTCTCGCCTGTGGAACGCGACCCAGGCCGGGAAAATTGAAACGGGCGGCTGGAAGTGTTCGCCCAGCAACTCCAGGATGCAGTCGATGGGCACCACGTCCACCTTCCGGGGAGCCACCAGGTTCATCAGGATACGCAGCGTGGCCGGCCCCACCTGGGCCAAGAAGTGGGAGCGCATCTTCGCGTCGTCGTCGACGCCCGCGGCTTCCATCGCGTGCCGAAACTGGCACTCGTACAGCTCCCATTGCTCGGGCTCGCTGACGTCGAACTGGTACGGCTTGACCTTGGGATTCGCCATTATCCCACCTTCGTCGCCAATTTAGTGTCTTGCACGGAAGACAAAGAAGGAGTCCTTCAACCAATAAACAGAGGTTTATTGGTTGATGATCAGGATGAACATGTGGTAATGGCGGAGGTACAGCTCATTATATACAGTCGTAAATACATTTGAATTGTGTTACACGGTAGCTCATTGGCCGCTACCGCCGTGACGTCATTTGTGTCACGCCCATCTGCTCCAGGTGATCCTAGCGCGGGAAAGGTTCGCGCGGCTGCCGGTGATTTGGGGAATGTGAACCATGTGAGCTGAACGCTCGCAGCTGCCCTCTATGGACAGCTTACTCGCGTTCCTTAACAGCTGGGCTACATTGTAATTATGGACTGGTTACATTCATACATTTCTTAAAGTAACATTGTACATGCATACATAACACTCCTGCAGTCCTATTTTTTCCATAAACAGGCTGTAACAAAGTACATCTTATCTTATCTTATCTTTTATATATATATAAACAGAGGTGTAATGGTGTATGTTCCTTATACAAATCCACACACCCTGCACCGATTGCGCTGAAACTCGGCACATACATACCTTGTGCCAGAGAGATGGTCGCTGCGAGGGTCACAAGCCCAATGGGGAAGGGTATGCCCCTGAATTGATCTGCAAATGAGACACCCCCACTGACAGGAGAAAAAGCAAGGGGGAAAAGCAAACCGGGGGGGGGGGATTGTGATGTCATCAACATAGCTCAACCAATCCCTGGCTGACCAGATCTGGGGCTCCGTGATATCACAGGGCTCCCTCATACAAAGTGACCCCCCTGCACTGATTGTGCTGGGGAAAACATGCATGGGCCAAAGTCTGCCCGGCATTCCAGGTGGCGCACGTCCTAGCCGCCAGTATGGGCGGCGGGAATTATGGCCATTACGGCTGCCCCCATCTCAGCGACTACTGTCGACGGGCGGCTACTGCGGCATGGCTCCTCTGTACTCCTGAGGCACACCTCAGGGGGAAGGGAGAACCCACAGCCAGGGGGCGGGCAGAGTACAAGATTGGGCTGCCACCTTCCACAGACCTCCTCCCAACCCCCCAAATGGGTCCTTCGCCCGCCCGCCCAAATGGAGCCTTCCTTCTGCCGGACGTTACCCACGGGAGGACAGAGGGGCAGGCTGTAATGGCTACCAGCTGACTGTAGTCGCTGGGGAGGCCGGCGGCGGCAGCCAGAGTCCGGCTGAGACGGTGCCTCGCAGCAGGGCTGAGAGAGCTGCCACGATGACAGCAGACAAAAAGGTAAGGCACCTGGGGTGGGGGTGGGGGTCTCTCCTTGGGCCGGGTAGGGTACCCCTGGGCAACGCCGGGTCCTCTGCTAGTTACTGGTATTTAGGCACAAATTCTGACCCTCACTCCACTCGCCAACATGCCCATGACACCCATTCCAGATATACAGCTGGGTTGTGTGACCAAAGTTATTTATTTCACTCATTGCATCCTTCATCATTCCATACTACATGTACAGCTCAGGGACTTATCTAAGAAAAGAGCTAGATTGCTGGAGCTCCCCGGTTTGAAAGACTTAGGGAGGATGAACCAGTTCAAGACAAGACTCTAGAAAAGAGGATACAATTCATATCCCCCCCCCCCCCTTGGATATGACACTGATTCCCAGATGACTTTAATTCTTTTCATAGAGGCAAGATTCATCAGGTCCAAATCCTAATGGAATTTACCTTAAGAGGAGGTAATTTGTATCATTATATGTATCATTTGCTCTCTGAAAATATATGTCTTATACTATGATGTATATGTTGTAAACCACCATGAGTAGTGCCCAGCATTAAATCTGGCAGTATATAAATATCATAAATTAAAATAAATAAATAATAATTACATATAGCAACTACACTTAAATACCACCCCATAGCACATAGTACATAGCACATAGTACACTCTCTGGGCAGTTCACAAGTTAATTAACATTTTGCCCTCAACATGCTAGATACTCATTTTACTTACCTGGAAGGATAGAAGGCTGAGTCAACCTTGATCCCTGGTCAGGATTGAACTCACAATGTTCTGGCTGCTGTACAGCAATTCAACCATGTGTCTTTTATTCCTATGCCCACATGCCCTTATATTTCTACATATACATACATACGTCTATATCTATAAAACAGAGGTGAGAGTTTGTATGTGCTCTATAGAAATCCTCACCCCTGGGGATCATGAGCCCCACGGAGGGGGACGTAGCCCCCAAAATTGATCTACAAAGGGGGACATACCCGACAGGAGGGTGTGTGTGTTGCCCAGTGATGTCATAGTGATGCTAACCCAGGTAGGTTGAGATTGTGACATCATCATGATGTAATTGAGCTGGCTAATGTCATAATCCCAGGTAGGGATGCAAAGGGGACACCGTCACTGGCAGGGGCTGCGGACAAATGTATGGGAAGGATAAGGGCGGTAAGTTTCTGTCGACGGGTGAGGAAAGTGGGACGGGTGAGGGAAGAGAGAGACGGAGGAAGGGAGGCTGCCTCGAGCAAAGCCGGGCAATCTGCTAGTGGTATATACATCATATTATGTAGATGTATAGTTGACTAGATACCGTAGTTCAGTGGTTTAAGTATCTAGTTGTGGTACCAAAGGTTGGGCATTCAATTCCCCATCAGGTAATCTGGAAGAGTCTGACTGTGTGATCTTGGGCAAACTGTATAGTTCTGGGTGCCCCCCAAAGAAGGGAATGATGAGCCATTTTTGAATATTCTCTACCTTGGACACCTTGGAAAGGGTTGCCATATTATTATGTGTTTGCATGCATGTGTCTCTTCCAACACACACCCCTCTCCCCTTTCTGGATCAATTAACTCTTCTACATTTCTCAAGATTTTTCATTTCCTTTTTCAGTTTCAACTTTGATATATCAATTTATTTCATTTTGCTTTTATATAAAACTTGCATGCTCTGTCTTATCTTTGTTTTAATTTTGTTATTAAAATGCTTCTTGCTTCACTCTAGGTGGGGAACAACTTATACAAAGAAAAAACTGACAACCAAGTATAAAATTCTCTCAAGGTTGAATGAACAGACCAGTATTAAATTGGTAAGAATTTGTTTTAGTCAATACAGAGCTGGGAATGATATTAAGAGCAATAACATTTCTCTTATAAGCTTAGACAAAATAAGTGAACATCAGTTACTCAGGATGCAGAAGTTTGAGTTAAAGAAAATACCACAGAAGATAGAATAGATATTCTTTAGGGTTGTGCTGAAATAGAATTTAACAGGACTGACATTAATTGCAATATGGAAAGACTGCATAAGGAAATAACAGTTATCTTACAATACCTGCACTTCTACTACTAGCCAACACAGGCACAGAATTAAAAAATAAAACATGAACTAGTTTTCGTGATGTCATAATCAGAAAGCAAGTACTATTTTCAAAAGCATCTGATATTTCTGGAGCCGATATGAAAATTGGTAGGAATGTTCTGTGCTAAGAAAAAAATATTTCTCCTTTAGGACAAGGTCAGAAATACACAGCTTTTCACACTAGCGAGCAGCGAGCAGCAGGGATATATGAATTGCCACCTACCATGATGTGGAAAATAGTACCAGCATCCTCCATAGTTATCAAGGAAGAGTAATAATAATAATAATAATAATAATAATAATAATAATAATAATAATAATAATAATAATAATAATAATAATAATAATAATAATAATAAAAGGCACTGTAAAATAGGACCTCTAAAATACAGCTTCACATTATAATTGCTCTCACAGCAACACACAGCAAACCCCCAATGATTAGAAGATTTTTAATTTTTAAAAATGATTTTACTTTAATAATTTTAAAATATAACACTGGAAGCATTCAAGAGAGAATTGGACAACCATCTGTCACATCTGCTTTGATTCTGATTCCTGCATTGAGTAGGGGGTTGGACTCGATGGCATAAAAGGTCCCTTCCAACTTAGTTATTCTATTATTCTAATACTTTTTTAGCTTTTTGACCACTGTCCTAAAATGAGAATTAATAATTAAAAGGCTTTAGAATAAAATTAAAAGAAACGGGCTCAAAAGAGTCTTTTCCTGGCCCACTAAAATAGCATCAACAGGCAAGTACCATCAGGAATCTGAAACCAGATGAATACTTGCAGAGCCTGGGTTGGGGAGGAGAAATAGAAGTCCCCAAATTATCACAGCAGATGTTGAAGCATCAAGATCTGAAGTTAAAATAGCATTTCAAGATGGCCTTCATAAACTTAAAGCAGGGGTGCTGAAACTTTTTGGGCTGTGGGCCAGTCACATGGTTCGGGGGCTGGTCACTATGGCCCATGGGCCAGATCTGGTCCCCAACACCAATTCATCCCGCCCACAAAGCCCACTTCCCGGAAGTGGAAGTAAAATGTGCCCGTATGTTTACTTCTGCTTCTGGGAGCGATGAGGGCTTCACAGGCTGGATGAATTGGCGGTGGGGGCCAGACCTGGCCCATAGGTCATAGTTTGGGCACCCCTCACCTAAAGAGTCAGTTTGATGGGTGCTGGGAGCACTGGGCTTTACTTCAGGAGTTCTGTGACGGTGCCTTCCTTTGCCTATCATCCCCTTCTCCACCCCACCCCCCAAATGCTGCTATTCCCTTTCATAAAGCAGTTGATGCTCATGGCCACTGTCACTTGACTGACTGACTCAGAATGGGCATGTGATGCAGTCTCTCTGCTTGCTTTTCCCTTCTCTCATTCAGAGCACTTGTTTAACATGGTTGTTGTGGTATTGGAGGAAGGGCAATCTGTAAGTATCTGAAAGGCTCTTGTCCAAAGAAGCTTGGCTTTGAAAGGAGCAGCTCAGAATCATTGGTAGAGTACCAAAGAAGAAAGCAGGGCACAATCTTGCGACTTTGCACTAAGTGAAAATCCAGATTTAATGTTGCCTCATTGCATTTTAGAACTCTTTTTAAACTGGAAATTTCTATAACATCCATATTTTTAGAGGGGGGTGGGTGACAAATAGGATTTAATGCTCAATACAGCACCATATCTCTGGCTAGGTACACCTTCCCTATTCCTGGCAGTCTTTCACCCATAACTCAATTACCAGGTATAATTCCCGTAAGTGATAGGAGTAATGGGAAACTGATCTTAGATACAACCTGAAGGTTTCTTTGAGTAAGGGTTTGCATCCAAAGGCTATTAACTGTAGTGCAATAATGGAGTGTATGCTTTGCATGCAGAAAGCCCAACATTTTATCGTTAGCATGTTCAAACAGGGATGAGGGGACGGAGGAGGACTCATGTGCAGCTAAGGTACCACTGGAAAACACATCAAGTAGAAAAAGGAAAGCACAAGGAAGACATATTTTCATTGGGACCAGTCTTTTTCTCTCTGTGTGGGAGAGAGAATTTTAAAACTTTAATATCCTGCCATGATTCCAGTGAAAATCCCCTCCTGCAACATTGCTTTTACTATGAGGGAGGAATTTCCACTGGCAACAAGAGGGGCTTTTCCTCTAGGTGAGTAGCAGGAGGTGGTTTTTATCAGAATTTACGTGGGAAGGGAGGGTTCACCCTTATCTACATGAACAGATGCCAATCAAAACTGGGCCTAGCCGTGTCTGCTATGACATTTTTAAAAACAAAAATACAGTAAAAACCCCTACTTACATATGTCCCGAGTTACATAAAATTCAACTAATATAATGATTTTTGCACTAAACCATGTCCTAAATTACATAAATGTTCCAATTTACATAACACAATTTCCTATGGGTTTGCTTCAAGTTAAGTAAAAAAAAATCATTTTTCCTATGGGGTTGCTTCGGTTTACATAAATACCATTTTCCTATGGGTTAGCTTCGAGTTAAGTAAAAAAAATCATTTTTCCTATGGGTTTGCTTCAGTTTACATAAATATCATTTTCCTATGGGTTAGCTTTGAGTTAAGTAAAAAAAAACACGATTTACATAAAGGCCTACGGAACAGGCTTTGTACGTAAGTAGGGGTTTTACTGTACTCTGGCATAGTTCTAAGTCACATGTTTATCATCCAATGTCATCTGGCCCTTAAATTTTGGAAAACCACTATCTGTCACTATATAAAAAAGCATACCTCTGGATGGACTGCTGATTTCACTACATAATGCAGTTTCCCCCTTACTTCCGAAATTTACATGTAGCCCTCAGAATATTTCTTGCCTAGAACCTGATTGTCATTTTTAGCCTCTTGGCAATATTCAGTGTGGAGCAAACAACAAATAACTGTTGGGTGAGGTAGGAGGAAATCTGTAGGGAAAAGATATTCTGATTTGACCTGTCCACTTCTCCTTCTCTCTGTCATCAGTAAAAATACTGCCAGGATACAAGCAATTAATCAACTGTAATCTCTAGGGTACTGTGGAAAGCAGGAAAACATTGATCAGTGTAGTAGCAGTAACTTAATGAGGTAAAGATACCCACACCATATCCAGGGATACAGAACAATACATAGAAACATTTACTGTACTAACAAATGTCAACTCTATTCTTTGGAGTAGGAAAGAAAGTCACACGCTGATGGGGGCAATGACAGCACTCTAGGCACCAAATGGGCAATCACCAGCTTGATTTCAAAAATCAGAGAGTAGAATATAGAAGCACTCCTCTCTTTGGTAAAGATTGCCCTTGCTTGAAAGCCAGTCGTATCCAACTCTAGGGTTCAGTGCTCATCTCTGTTTATAGTAAAACGTCTGTGTCTGCAGACGTTTCCGTGGACATGTGGCAGGCATGACTAGACACTGGAGTGCACGGAATGCTGTGTACCTTCCCACCAAAGTGGTCCCTATTTATCTACTTGCAATTTCTTACTTTCGAACTGCTAGGTTAGCAGGAGCTGGGGCAGAGACAGGAGCTCACTCTGTCATACAGCACTCGGGTCTTGGACTGCTCACCTGCTGACCTTCCAGTCGCCATGTTCAGCATCTTAACCACTTGAGCCACCACAGTCTGTTAGAACACCACAATCCCCTTATAATGTCCACAAAACAACGAGGATTTCAGGGATCAATAACAGCAACTCTTCCCTCTTCCTCCCCCTCCTCCATGCATACAGATCCTTTTGAGGATAGAAAGGTTAGACAACAATTTCTTAAGACAGGAATTCTTTTACAGAACCCAGTGCAAGCAAAGCACTGACTAACTCCCATCCTCCATTTCATTCTTGTTCACTTCTGCCCATTACTAAAAGAAAAAAAACCAATACACAACAGGATTTATCATCATCATCATCATCATCATCATCCCTAAATTACCAGGAAGTACTTTTTATGGAGCATCTGCTCATGGGCTTGGGGGTGGGGGGGTTCCACTGTCTTCTCCAGCAAAAGAGATCATAAACACTAATTGTTTCAGAAAATAATGCAAGACTGTTTGGCTCTTATCTAGCAACAGCCTCTATGTGGTACTTGCAGGGGGTTGGAAGAACTGGGCACAGACACAAACAATGAAAGCTGTGTATATTATGCACCAAGAGTTCCAAATTGGGTAACTCAAATGGAAATTGTGGACATATGCATGCTTTTTCCTATTTTGAAGATTTTTGTTCTACTGCTAAAATCGGAACTCTCAAATACAGTAAATCAATTTTGAAAGGAAGCAACAGTTTTTAGAGATAAGATGCTCAAAGAGTAGGGAGATAGGATCCGGTGAGCAGAAGACAGAGAAGTAAACAAAGAGAAGACCAGAAATTCTACCTGCCCACTCCTATCATCTAGGGCAGGGATTCTCAACCTGCAGGCCGTGGGCTGGATGCGGCGGCCCGTGGCAACATTTCACGAGGCCTCCACTCAACCCAGTGATGCACTGCAAAAAAAAATTAGTACCTACTCTGTGGGTGTGGCCAAATCTGTGGGTGTGGCCAAATGGCCAAATATCCTGCATTATGGGCTATGGAGATGGGCGTGGCCAACCAAGTGGGCATGGCCTGGGAGAATTTCCGCTGTGCTACCGGTTCTGCAGAACCTGACAGAACCTGCTGCAGTTCATCACTGCCCCCACCACTTCCACCACACCAGAAAGTGCCATGTGGTGGAGGAAGGGCAAAATGGTCGTCTGGCCCCCGAAGCTGTCTGAGGGAGCGTGGCCCAGCCCCCGGCTTAAAAAGGTTGAGAACTCATGATCTAGACATCTTGCACAGCCTCCTCTGGCTTCTAGGAATTCACCTAGCACTGCCTACATGTTCAAGGTTTTGTTCTCAAGCATTACAGTCACAAACATGTTGTTTTTAATTGAAAGCAGAGAATTTCTGGATGACAGATTATGTGACATATTCCATCAGTGCAGGAAGAAATCACAGACATTCAGAATAAATATCAACTGTACTTCTCACCCCTTAGCAATTTTGATTGTTCTTCCGTTCACTATCAATGGGGGTGGGTACACCTTTAGATTCAATAGGAGTATTCTCTGTTGCCCCAGTATATCCCTAGGTCAGTGATGGCAAACCTTGGCATTCCAAATGTTCTTAGACTTCAATTCCCAGAAGCTCAAGTCCCTGTGAATCCACGTGTATGTGCAGTAAACCCATTTGTGTGGATTCACAGGGACTTGGGCTTCTGGGAACTGAAGTCCAAGAACACCCGGAGTGCCAAGGTCTGCCATCACTGACATAGGTGCGTTACTCAGTTCCCTCTGAGAAAGAGGCAGGAGAAGACCAGCTTCCTGAGCCGACCCTGCCCAGGCTAGCTCTGCGAAGGGATTTATCTTCAAATCAGCTGTATAAGGAGCTTGTGCGGCAGATTTAACTCTAATTAGGGTGGTAGATGGAGGGTAAAGCCAGAGGCGAGACATGTTCTCAGAAATAGAGAATACAGCTGAGCAAAAAAAAAAAAACAGTCCAAATCCAGCTTGCTCTTTCCCAAAACCTTAAAGTAGTCATCTTCCCACTGTGAAAGACTAGAGAATGATCTCATGGGTTTTACGCAGAGAGCAGAGAATTGCCATCCTAACTAAGAAGGCACCTTCTGTGTATCTCTGGCAAATATAAATAAATAAGCAGGCAAGCGAGCTTGGATAGTTGGGAAGGAGACGGTCCAAAACAGTTTAGAATAGGGGTTCCCAACCTTTTCGTGCTGTGGGCCGGACCACGCCTCCTGGATAGCTGAGTGGGCCGGTCACGTGGTTCCTCCCACCGTAAATGAAGCCACAAAATGCATCCGTGGCTGTCGTAAATGCATTTACAACAGCTGCGGGTATATTTATGGCAGCGTTTACGGCAGGTGCATTTATGTGCGCATTTTACAGCTGTCGCAAATGCATCTGCTTCTGGTATCGGCGAGGGTGACGGCAGGCCACATGATATGGTGCCGTGGACTGTGGATAGTCTGCAGGCCGTAGGCTGGCTACCTCTGGTTTAGAAACAGCCTAGTGCCACTGTTAGCTAAGAACCTAAAAATGGAGGGATGCAACTCAGACAGAGTACATTGAACTCCAAATATATGCAGTCCTCTTTCACTCATTTCAAGTGGAAGCAAGAGAAAGAACATTTATCTCATCCTTGCTTTCGAACCTAGCAGTTTAAGGGACTACAGTGGCTTAAGTGACTAAAATGCTGACTGGAAGGCGGAAGGTCAGCAGTTCGATTCCCGAGTACTGCAGGACGGAATGAGCTCCCGTCTCTGTCCCAGCTCCTGCCAACCTAGCAGTTCGAAAGCAAGAAAATGCAAGTAGATAAATAGGGACCACTTGGGTGGGAAGGTATCAGCGTTTCATGCACTCCGGTGTCTAATCATGCCTGCCACATGACCACGGAAACGTCTGCAGAAGCAGACAGCGCTGGCTTTGAAACAGAGATGAGCACTGAACCCTAGAGTCGGATATAACTGGCTTTCAAGCAAGGGAAACCTTTAAATAGGGACTTCAGTGGGAAAAGATATTGGGGACATGAAAGGAGCCTCATTCGGGGTACCGTCCGAGCCGAGTTTCTCCAGCAAAAACCCTTTCAACCTAGAAAGCACATTTGTGTGATTCTGACATGGGGAAAAATCATTTAAAATTGCTTTTTATTTTGGCCACCTCCTGCACACAGAACCCTGCCGGTAAGAACAAGCAGAGTCTCCTACCTTCTCCCTACCCCCAGCGACATTAAGCTTCTCAACTAGATTAGTCCGCGAACGAACAATTATCTTAGTGGTGGCCAGCAAAAGAGGCATCAGTCACCAAGACAGACAAGAAATGCTATTAATTTGACTCTAGGAAGCTCAGCAGGTAAAGGAAGTGGTCTCTGATTGAACAGCTACAAATTCAACTTTTAAAGAGGGCAGGACCCCATCTGACAACCCTATGCCAACTTGTCTCCATTTTCCAATCAGACATCAATTAAGAATAGCTCTGGCTATACAGGCTGCTATTTTTAACAGCTCAGAGGTAGCATGAGCATGTGCAGAAATAGTCCCTGTGCTCTGAACAGGCTCATCACTGCTGCATTGGCTCTTGCTGGCTTAGAGTTCTTAAAGCAGGTAGACTAGGAGAGCTTTGTTATGTTATGGCAGTGATGGTGAACCTTGGCACTCCAGGTGTTCTCGAACTTCAATTCCCAAAAGGCCTGATCAGCAGGAGTGCTGACTTGAGCTTCTGGTAATTGAAATCCAAGAACACCTGGAGTGCCAAGGTTCGCCATCTCGGTGTTATGCAATGCCTTCCTTCAGAGGTCATCTTGTATTTAGGGGTGGGGATGTATGCTTGTAATGTGTGGGGCCTAAGCCAGAGTTAAATGGTGCCTCACTTAAAACAACCTGGTTGTCCCTGTGAAGGGTTTTCCAGATCATTACTAGCTGGGAGTAGTCTCTGTCTTTCTTTAATTCAGATAAACTGATAATGGAGGCACGCATGGGCAGATTATTTATTTACATTACAGGACCAAGAATTCCTGGAGTTTGGAAGCTGTAAACCAAACAAGTAACTTTTCTAGTTCAAGGAATCCTGTCCTGGCTTTCATGCAGCAATTGTTCAAACCTTGGCCAGAACCAATTTTGGCACTCATTCATCACAAATGAAGGAGTTAAAGCAGTGAACAGTGGTCACTATCAAGCCACCTTTCCTAGTAGCAATTGCTAAAGGTTTCCCTTTCTCGAAAGCAAGTCGTATCCGACTCTAGGGTGCAGTGCTCATCTCTGTTTCAAAGCCAAAGAGCCAGTGCTATCTGCTTCTGCAGACGTTTCTGTGGTCATGTGGTAGGCATGACTAGGCACCGGAGCACACGGAACGCTGTTTACCTTCCCACCCAAGTGGTCCCTATTTATCTATTTGCAATTTCTTGCTTTCAAACTGCTTTGTTGGCAGGAGTTGGGACAAAGAAGGGAGCTCATTATGTCCTGCAGTACTTGGGAATCGAACTGCTGATCTCTCGCCTTCCAGTCAGCGTCTTAGCCACTTGAGCCACTGCACAGTCACAGGGACAACCAGCCACTGCAATTGCTAAGCTGCTTCTATTTTTTGTTACCTCTATTCAGGTCAGCCAGACAGAGCACAAGCTTCTAATCATCTCGTTAGGCTTTACTGTCAATTATTAATGGACTGCTGAACATTGCCAACATACATTGGATCATGGAGAAAACAAAGGAATATAGAAACAAGTCTACTTCTGTTTCATTGACTACACCAAGGTCTTTGACTGTGTGGACCACAACAGAATGTAGCAAGTAATTAAAGAGATGGGAATACCTGAACATCTTGCATGTCTCATGAGAAATCTGTACATGAATCAAGAAGCAACAGTTAGGACAGAACATGGAATGACGGAGTGGTTTGGAATAGGAAAAGGAGTAAGACAAGGCTGCATCTTGTCAACCCATATACAGAGCACATAATGCGCAATGCAGGAATGGAGGAATCACAACATGGGATCAAAATTGTGGGGAGAAACATCAACAATTTGAGATACACAGATGATACTACCCTAATGGCAGAAAGTGAGGAAGACCTAAAGAAGCTCCTGATTAGGATGAAGGAAGAGAGTGCAAAAGCTGGCTTGAGACTCAATATCAAGAAAACCAAGATAATGGCAACAGGCCCATACCTGTCAACCGCGGCTCCAGCTAATCCGGGACCTGCGCAGAACGCTTCTGCGTAGGTCGCCTTCTACGCATGCGTAGAAGGGTTTTACGCTTGCATAGCCCCCTTCTATGCATGCGTAGCCTTCTACGCAAGCGGCGTAGCCTTCTATGCAAGTGAAAAACCCTTCTACGCATGCGTGGAAGGTGACCTGTGCAGAAGGGCTGCGCAGTACCTCCTTTCCCCCGCTGCCAAATTCTGGGGTTTCGGCAGAGCAGTGCGGGAAATGGCGCAAATCGGCTCCGAAAACCGTGAAATCCCAGCCAATCCGGGAAGGTTGACAGGTATGAACAGGCCCTATCAGTTCTTGGAAAATAGATAGGGAAGAAGTAGAAGCAGTGACAGATTTTACTTTCTTAGGATCCAAGATCACTGAAGATGGAGATTGCAGCCATGAAATAAAAAGGCAGATTCTTGGCAGACAAGCTATGAGAAACTTGGGGAACATAGTGAAAAGCAGAGACATCACCTTACAAACAAAAGTCCGCATAGTCAAAGCAATGGTATTCCCAGTGGTAATGTATGGGTGTGAGAGCTGGACCATAAGGAAAGCTGAGCACAGAAGAATAGATGCCTTTGAAATGTGGTGTTGGAGGAGAGTCTTGAGAGTACCCTGGACAGTGAGGAGAACAAACAAGGCAATCTTAGAAGAAATTAAACCTGACTGCTCCTTAGAAGGTCAAATAGTAAAGATGAAGCTAAAATACTTTGGTCATCAAATGAGAAGAGAGGATTCACTTGAAAAAGCCTTGATGCTGGGAAAAGTGGAGGGCAGAAGAAGGGGGCGACCAAAGATTAGATGGCTAGATGGTAGTTGATGCAATGGGCACAGAGCTGGGCGGTTTGAGGAGGATGGTGGAGGACAGAGGTGCCTGGAGGTCAATGGTACATAGGGTCGCAAAGGGTAGGAATCGACTGTGCAACTGAACAACAACAACCAAAAGAACATTAGGGTATATTTACCATTTTGTGAGAAAGAAAGCTCAGGTGTATGATTCTTTAAATTTCGATTTGCACTTGACATTCCACAGTATTTTTTAATTACGTAAATGTGCCTAATGATGCTGCAACTCACTTTGAACATGATTCCCCCCTTTTTTTTATTGAATGTTTTATATATTGTAAGCAACCCTGAGTGGTGCTTGCATCAGAAGGGCAGGGTACAAATGTAAATAAATAAACAAATACAAACAATCTGATCTTGCTTTGCTGCAAACATTCCTTGTATATTGTGCAACTCTTGCCCCCAAACAGACCAAGCACAACCTCTCATTCTTGTTTGTGGTGGTGTGGAATGTAGTAAACGAGAAGATCCTTTTGACTCTAAGTAGGGAACTTGGCAAGCCTGGAGAGAAAATATCTATTCTAGAATATGAGGCATACATTTGCCTGAAATAAATAGAAATGAAGGAAGCTGCCTTATACAGGACTACCTTAGTGGCTGCGTTGACTGGCAGTGGCTTTTTAGAGTTTCAAACAAAACACCTTTTCCAGTCCTTCTTAAGATGCCAGAAATGGAACTTGGACTTCTTTTGAAATGCAAAATTTTTGCTCTGTGATGTCTAAACTATTGCAAATTAATGCCATCTATGAGCAATATATTGCAGGAATCAGTGTATAGAAAGCCTTGCTGTAGCGACAAAAGATCTAGCCAGCCAAATTGCTCCACAATTTCCAACATAAGGACAACAGGAGAGCCCTTTCCTTCTCTTCCCTCTCTTCTCTTCAAGGATATCTGAAGCCTAAATATATATTATTGCTGCCATCTATTCGACTAGCTGTGGTTTTCTTTCTTCCTAGCTCAAAGCAAAGTGAAGAAACAATAAAATCTGCCCAAAACCTTTATTCGTGCTCACGTTTAGCCAACTGGAGAAGAGGGCACAATATTATTCTGCTCCTCATAATGATAGGAACATAAAGGTGTGCAAGAAAATAGAAATGCAATTGGATTTTTTTTTAAATCAAGAAGTTCTCTCTCTCATGACGTATATTAACACCTTAGCCCAGTCATCTCTGCCACAAACAAGATCTAAATTATGAGCATAATTACAGATTACAGAGGAACAAGTTCAGTTCTCTGTAATTATATTGAAATGGTACATTGTGTAGTACAAAAACAGATGATGCCATGTCGAAAACCTTGGTTACATCCCATATGAATTTACCATAATGTGCTCTATGTGTGGAGCTGCTTTTGCAAACTGCTCTGAATCTCCAGTGGTTCCAAAATGCTGCAGCCCTGTGTTGATACAGCATAGAATAGACAAGATATTGCCTTTTTACTCCTGTATTTAATCATTTAATGTATTTTAATTATTATTGTAGTTTAATTGCTTTTAATTGTTTAATTTGTGTTTTACTTAGATATTTTTAGCATTATGGGCCACCTTAAATCCTCCATCAGGAGAAAGGAGGTCTACAAATACAGTAAGGTAAAGGCAGCGATGCACTGAAGCAGGTCCTGTCCTGTTCGGGAGAACCGGTAGCAGAACATCTCCCAGGCCACGGCCAGCTGGCTGGCCATGCCCACCTCCATACCCCATTGTGTTGGCCATGCCCACAGATTTGACCCCACAGAGGTGGTAGTAAATTTTTTGGAGTGCATCACTGGGTAAATGTTGTCCTTGCTTGAAAGCCAGTCATATCTGACTCTGGGATTCAGTGCTCATCTGTTTACACTCAAAGAGCCAGCACTGTCTGAAAGACCATATATGTGTGTATGATCTTGCCCAACTCTCAAGGGAAGTATTTTTGTCCCATCACCTTCATTGGCATATTTGGTGAAGATCATTGAGAGGGCATTCATGGTGGTTGCTTCACATTTATGGAACTCCCTGCTGAGGGAGGGTAATGTGGCCCTGACCTTGATGACTTTCCAGTGACAGGCCAAAATATGTTTTATTTTTACAGGCTTTCAGCTGTTTATTAAACTTTTCAATGGTTGTTTATTATTATTATTATTAAACCTTTATTGGCATAAGAGGAGGCAAAGAAAATAATTAACAAAATGTACACAGTCATTCCAACCAGAGCTGACCGTACCTTACACAACATATTGTTAGAAAAATACAGTTGCCATATCTTTTAAGTAATTTGTCTCGGAATTGGACAACTATTTGTGAGATTTCAGGCAGAGAGTCACTTATGTATTGGTCAGAGGGCACCACCTTTTCCCGCCAGGAGTCTGACCATTGCCCCCTCAGTCAGTTGTGCAGGCTGGTCACGTGGTTCCTCCTGGCGGCGGTCGTGGGTGAAATTGTGCTGCATTCCCTTGGAGGAGGGAGCATTGGGAGAGTATTTTCACACACTTTTAAAATGTTTTTGGCACATTTTCACCATGTTTTGGCACTTCTGGTGACGTTGGGGCACTTCCGGTGTCAGCAATCTGGCCCACGGGCTGGATCGGCCCATAGTTTGGGTACCCCTGCCTTAAAGGGTTTAAAAGAAATCCTTGGTGAAGAGACTCCTATAAGTGACAATCGGATATACCTGTAATGTGCTGGGTTGAATCAAGAGATCCACAAGAGCAAAATCTCTCATGTATAGGGGTACATTTGTACCTCCCAAAAAGCAATTCTGAGGGAAAGAAGTTTATTCTGGCCAGAAAGAAAGCTCTTCTATGAGTAGGAGCCGTTAGATCATAAAAATAATGTGCCATTTTACCCAAACAAGATTCAATGTCTAACGTAACGGGAGAATACAAAAGATTGTGCAGGCCTACATTTTTGGTTAAAGATCTAAAAGTCTCTGCTTAAAATAAGAACTGCTCTTTCATCCATTAAAAATAAATCATTGATGGCAAAAAAATGTTGTTACTGCTGTTGCTTTTGTTTTGAAAATGGTTTTAAACTGTATTCATGATGTATTTGTTTTGATATACAGTACTCATCTGATTAATACTGTTTAAATCTGTTTGTCAGTATATGTTATAAGCAGCCTTACATCCCAGAAGGAAGCGAGAAGGGATAGAAATTAAATGAAATAACAAATGCCACACAGATTCTAAACAGGTTGCGAACCAAAATGCTGTGGGAAGGAAGGAATAAAATGCAAAATTTGTATGGAAAGTTTGACTTAAAAAATCTCTAGGTTCATAATGAACAAATTAAAAGGCAGGTAGGTACAGAATCAGACAACATAAGCAAGGCTTTCCTCTGCAAGAACAGGAAGCAAAGTTTCAAGTTGCTAAACTGGTTTCACCACTGCATTAAAATATTACTTCAGATTCCTTTTGAGACAGCTCATAATTTGATAAGGTGACTATGCTGTTACTCGCATGAACACTTAAGATCATATGCTCATGCTAGTTTATTAAAACAATCGGTATACTGGATTTATAGGATGTTGTTAAGGCGGCCCATAAGTAAAATACAAGGCATAGTAAGATTATGTTGGAAATATACAGGTAAAACTCGGAAAATTAGAATATTGTGCAAATGTTCATTCATTTCACTTAAAAGGTGAAACAAAGTGTTGCCGGAAAAAATACAGGAACTGCTCCGGGCAGGGTGCGCATGCGCAGCAAAAACCCCTTTGTGTGTGCGTAGAACCCCTTTGCACGTGCACAGAATGGGCACGTATGCGCAGAAACCCCTTTCCTCCCCAGCCAAAATACAGGATGGCCACGGGAAGGGCTGATGAAGAGGACTGAAATACGGGAAATCCCGGCCAATACGCTAGGTTGGTAGGAGCTGGGACAGAGTTGGGAGCTCACTCTGTTGTGCACCGCTTGGGTCTTAAACTGACCTGCCGACCTTCAAGTCATCAAATCCAGCGTCTTAACCACTAAGCCACCACAGACCTGAATTCTGTTTAAATTCATAAATGTGGATTCACAGAATAATTACTGAAGCTGACTTTAAATCCTCTATCCTGCTATCAGGGTTCCAGCACAGTGGAGAGAGTATACTTGGCCAAGGTCAAGCCCCATTATAATTTGGAACATAGCCTGCTGTATTGCAGCTAAAATGTTGTGAGTTCAATCCTGACAGAACCAAGGTTGACTCAGCCTTCCATTCTTCTGTGGTTGGTAAAATGAGTACCCAACATGTTGGGGGGCAAAATGCTAATTATCTTGTGAAACACCGGCCCTAGTGCACTAAGTACAATGGGGCTGTATAAACATGTACTTGCTATTGCTAATTAAAGTTAAACTATAGATCATGCTTGAGGATATGCGAGGGATGAAGGACTATGCTCAGTAAAGGGAGGCTGTGCCTATAGGGTTGTAGCAGACATCACAACATAATATTCGAACCCTGCCCACTGTAGCATCTTCACTCTCTTTTTCATGAGTCTGTACACATGGGACTGCAGTGGATTAGTGGTTAAGACGCTGAACTTGATGACTGGAAGGTTGGCAGGTCAGCAGTTCAAGACTCGAGTAGTGCACGACACAGTGCCCGTCTCTGTCCCAGCTCCTGCCAACCTAGCAGTTCGAAAGCAATAAATTGCAAGTAAATAAATAAGTACCACTTTGGTGGAAAGATAAATAACGTTCCGTGCACTCCGACGTCTAGTCATGCTTGCCACATGTCCATGGAAAAGTCTGCAAAACGCAGACAGCACTGGCTCATTGGCCAAAAACAGAGATGAGCACCAAACCCTAGAGTTGGATACGACTGGCTTTCGGGCCAGAGCAACCTTTACCTTACATACATGGCATATACAGTTGCTGCCCACTTAGCTACACAGTTTACCATTAAAAACAAAATAACATAATCCAAGATGTAACTGCAGTAAGGTAAAGGTTTCCCTTGCTCGAAAGCCAATCGTATCCAACTCTAGGGTTCAGTGCTCATCTGTTTCAAAGCCAAAGAGCCAGCGCTGTCTGCTTCTGCAGACGTTTCCATGGTCATGTGGCAGGCATGACTAGACACTGGAGCACACGGAACGCTGTTTACCTTCCCACCGAAGTGGTCCCTATTTATCTACTTGCAATTTCTTTGGCCATAGCTAAATGCTACCAAAGGGTTAACTGTCAGAGCCTTCCCTGACACAATAAACTGAACAGCAAAGACAGACAGGGTAAGCACCACAAAAGAGTTCATTGCCTTTGGCAAATGTCATTGCATCTGTGGCTTTGCATGTAGCGGCCCAAAAGCATAACACCCAGTGTTACTGTTTGATTTGCAGTATTCTTGTCAAGTCCACAATGCTACTTTCCTGAAAAATGCTCTCTTTGCTGAGTTACAATTATTACTTCTACCTGGCTGAGACCTGAGTAGAAGGAGGTCACTTTCTTCTCAATGTTGGAAGAAATCTCAGCCACTGCTTAGTAGGAACAGAAAATGTCTTGCCTCTCTCTTAGGATGAAACAGGAAAAGAATCGAAATCTGGAATTGAGGTTATGCACTGATGGAACAGTTTCCTATAGTTGAACTTTTTGGACTAGCTGTGTTAGTCTATGTTTCAAGCATATCAGAGTAAACAAAACAAAACAACGCCATGGCAATTTAAAGACTAACTGCTATATTTTAATGTTAGCTTTCATGGATCAGGTTCACTTCATCAGACATGGAAGTGAGACTTCATGGCATAAAGGTATGTATACACATCAGGCACAGAGATTCAGAATGGTTACTAGCATAATGGATAGGTACAGTATATGGTTTTTCCTTTAGTTGTGGCTCATGATACAACAATCAAGTCCACAACCTCTCCCTCAAACAATAATGAAAAGTAGCATAGTTGGAGTTGCATGGCGATGATAATTGCAGTGCAATATCAAAAATACTGGATTATTTTCCAGTCAGAAAAAAAGGAGATTGCCATGGAAAATATGGAGCAGTACAGGAGGAAGTTGTCATGTCATGTCTACATTGCCTACGAATGTCCATGCAAGAAGCAAGCGTTAGTGTGCAGTTTATAAGTAGTGACAGATATTAGGAGCTGGGAAATAGGGCAGTAATGGCGAACCTTGGCACTCCAGGTGTTCTTGGACTTCAATTCCCAGAAACCTAAGCCAGAACTCATGCTGATCAGGTTTTCTGGGAATTTAAGTTCAAGAACATCTGGAGTGCTAAGGTTCGCCATCACTGAAATAGGGTTTAATTGAGAAACATAAATGGGAAAGAGTAACTAAGGAATTCCATCAAGTCATTTCTGGCGAAACCAAGGAAATAAGTGATACGCAAAAGGGCTCTTATTGAAACAAGGAGGGACAGTCAAGAGCTCCAGGTTCTTTGAACAGTGTTGTGTCCAGCTGGTGTGACTACTACAAACCTCTTAAATTACTTAATGTCAGGACTTTGCCTTTGTGATTCTCTCTCTCTCTCACACACACACTCCTAGCTGTACTCAGTGATGCACTGCACCATGAAACTTTTGGGTACTTGTTCTCAAACAAATAAGAGAAAGTACTTTTTCACCCAGAGGATTACTGGTCTATGGAACTCCCTGCCAGAAGAAGTGGTGACAGCTGTCAGTCTTGACAGCTTTAAGAAAGGATTAGACAAGTTCATGGAGGACAAGAGTATCAATGGCTATAATTATGGATACTTAAGGACAACCTCCGGGTTGGAGAGATAGGCAGGATATCTCTCAATATCATTTCCAGGGAATCCTAAGCAGGGGAAGGCATCTCCTTGGGAATACCCTGAAGGAAATGGTGAGCCTCTGTGTGAGACAGAATGCTGGACTGGATGGGCTCCTGTGGACTGTTCCAGCAAGGCTGTTCTTATGTTCTTATGACGCCAGAACCGGTAGTGGAAATTCCCCCAGGTCCCGCCCTCTTGGTTGACCACACCCACCACCATAACCCATAATGTAGGATGTTTGCCCATGCCCACAGATTTGGCCAGCACATAGTAGGTAATAATTTTTTTTGCAGTGCACCAATGGCTGTACTCTAAAGCTCCCTTCTTTCTCAGAAACCTAACTAAGAAATTTGGAGAGAAACATTTCAGTTGTTAATGTTGTTAGACAAGTGACAGTTTGATACCTTCGTGAACTACTTACTACAAACTACCCGGAGACCTCCAGCAGATTTTGTTTTGCACCGAATTTTAAAATTTTCTGAATTAAAGCTAACTATAAAGGTTCATCCATGAAACACGCAATGAGTACTTTTGAGCTTCCGCAACAAGCATCATTCTTTCTTTTTGCTTTATTTTCTTCTCCAAATTGCAAGTAGATGAATAGAGACCACTTCAGTGGGAAGGTAAACAGCGTTCCGTGCGCTCCGGTGTCTAGTCATGCCTGCCACATGACCACGGAAACGTTTGCAGAAGCAGACAATGCTGGCTCTTCGGCTTTGAAACAGAGATGAGCACTGAACCCAAGAGTCGGATACAACTGGCTTTCGAGCAAGTGAAACCTTTGTCTTTAACACGTCTGCTAGCTCTCTTCTTGATGCCATTAGATGATTTGCTCTATTGTGTCAGTAAACCTGTGTGGGCAAAGAAGTTATGGTTGCCCTGGCCACTATTTGCTTGTTTGCTCTGATGTTATGATTATGTTGGCCTGCATGAAGCTTTAAAATTTGAATTCTGAGAATGAGATTCAATCTCTCTTCACCGGCACTTTGCCATGATCTTTCAGTGATACCTTTTGTGTGCAGATCAGTTGAGCTCTCTCTGGGCCAGAAAGGGACAGGCAAATGTTGTAGCTTCTTATGCTATAGGAAAACTGAAACCTTAAAATATTAGGCTTTCCCATTATGTGGGCAGTATAACAATTCTAGCAACTTGGCTGGACAGTATGGTGGATGGGTAAACTAGGAATCTTTTCTAAATGGTTTGGAATTACAACATTTATACAAACATGGTGCTCTTTGACCAGACAGTTCAGGCAGGGCTCAGATGATCTGCAGTTAACAAGTATTTTGGATCACAATTTGGCTTCTCTTCTTTTTTATTTGTGCGAAACACATTTTCGCTGGATTGGGGCTTGAATGTGTTTCCTGGCTCTGCAAACATGGAATCATGCTTCATGCTGGATGCACACCCTCACTCTTGGACATCCTTATGTCATACCTGTCAACCTTCCTGGATTGGCCGGGATTTCCGGGTTTTTGGCACCGATTTGCACCATTTCCAGCCCCGCGCTGCCGAAACCCCGGAATTTGGCAGCGGGGGAAATGAGGTACTGCGCAGCCCTTCTGCGCAGGTCGCCTTCTACGCATGTGTAGAAGGGTTTTACGCTTGCGTAGAACTCTTGTACGCTTGCATAGAACCCTTGTACACATGCGTACAAGGCTACGCATGTGTAGAAGGGGGATACGCAAGCGTAAAACTCTTCTACGCATGCGTAGAAGGCGACCTGCGCAGAACCGTTTTGCGCAGGCCCCGGATTTGCCGGAGCCATGGTTGACAGGTATGTTATGTTTCAGAAATTAGGAAGACATGGGGGGGGGGGGGGAGAGAGACTATTTTGAGCTATTATTTGTTGAACATCTCCCTCTGTCTCTCTGTTACCACAAGAGCATCCTTGAGGGTGGATGCCCCAAGGCCTTCCCACCTTCTTCTCTTTGTACACTATACAAATATCCTTATTAGGACTTGCCACTTGCCTGGAGCAGCTCATCTACCTGTGACAGGCATTAATTAGTGTTCACTCCACAGGTCCCAGCCGTGGTTGGTTTGCTGTTTTGCTTAGGAAATGTTGCTCTTATATCTCCTTCCAGAGCAATCTAGGCAGAGTTCACATCCTGGAGCCGAAGTGCAGATTGTGCTGCTTGTGGATGCAATGCCCCCAGTTGTTTTCTGAGGCCATTGGGAACAAAATGTGCGTGTGGGCAACAAGTTAAAGGGGCCAGTTTTAAGATACTTTGTTCCAGAGCCCTCTGATGAATGCTTTAGATATTTGTCGTTTATTTTGTTTTTTGTTTTTATTTTGCTGCTGTTGTTTGTTTGTCTGTACACTGCCCAGAGTGGGAAACAGTCCAGATGGTCAGTATAAAAATGTGGTAAAGGTTTCCCTTGCTCGAAAGCCAGTCGTATCTGACTCTAGGGTTCAGTGTTCATCTCTGTTTCAAAGCCGAAGAGCCAGCGCTGTCTGCTTCTACAGACGTTTCCATGGTCACATGGCAGGCATGACTAGACACCGGAGCGCACGGAATGCTGTTACCTTCCCACCAAAGTGGTCCCTATTTATCTACTTGCAATTTCTTGCTTTCGAACTACTAGGTTGGCAGGAGCTGGGACAAAGACGGGAGCTCATTCTGTCCTGCAGTATCCGGGAATCGAACTGCTGACCTTCCGCCTCCCAGTCAGCGTCTTAGCCACTTGTAATAAAAAATAAATACATTTTATTCGTAATTTTGGTGGGATAAAGTATCATTGGTTGCTGAGTTGCTCAAGCACACTGGATTCCTGCACTTTTAAACATTGTGTTGCAGACAGACATTAAGTGCATGCAGCGTGGCATATCACAGTCCTGCTAAACTGAGAGTAACTGCAGCTGACAAAATTCTCTTTTCTACCCAGCTGTTCTGGAACCCCATCCTGATCTGTATGTTTCCCCTACCTGCCTCACTAGCCTTGTTTTTTCATTGTGAGGAAGGGACACTGCTTACGCTGAGAGCTACATGGTCCTTTTTCAAATTGCTGAGCCAGGTATCATGGTGAGAGCTGCACAAGACTTTCTGCTGATTTTCAAGACTTTCAGCAGACTGCTGTCTTTTTCCTCTCAGAAGTGCAGATTTTACAAAGCTGGTGCTGGTCTGCTTAAGCTTATTTAGTTAAGCTAGAATATGGTTCGTGGGGTGGCTGCGGCGCAGGAAGAAGCCTTTGATTCAGCATGACTTGGATGGTCTCATAGCCAGGTGTGGCATCTTCCCAATACCATTGTAACATTCTTCATTGGGCACGACTGTCTTTGGTCAACTCATCAAACATTCACCAGTCCTGCTGATGATGGCTTCCTTCAGAAAATGCTGATCCCCAAGGTTTTCTTTCTTGAAGAATGCTATTTTTGTACAAAAGCAATGTGTCTTCCAGGGCCTTACCACGGAAGAGTGTTCATATATCAAAGGTAGCATCTTGTGTGCAGCAATACAATAAAGGCAATACTTCATACGCGCTTTTACCCCTTCTACAAGCAAGAGTGTGTGTTTATGCTGTATTGCCTGTGGATGATTTCTTGGGTTTGCAGGATTCTGGTATCTTTTGTCCATGGTAGCTGGTGAAGCTGCAGACCAATAAAAGGAGTTCAAACAGAACAAAAATGTGGTGGCTTACTAGGATTTGTTTCTCAAATTGCATCTCATTTTGAGAAACCATGTTGTGCAATGTATAAAATGAAACCAAAATGTAAGACGATATGGTAGCATAATTTTCTTTCATACGCTGCCAGTGGAGATAATTTTCTTGTACACGACCCAGAGTGGGAAATTACCCAGATGTGTGTGTGAGGGGGGGGGGGGGGCATGGTGACAGTGGTTAAGACACTGAGCTTGGCAACCAGAAGTTCAGCAGGTCAGTAGTTCGAGACCCAAGTGCTGCTCCTGTGGGCAGACCCCCCCCCCCAAAAAAAGTAAATTCTGCAAGCCTAAAACCTTCCCATTCCACACAGTCTGACACCCATGGAAGTCTATCCTTCTTCTCAACAACAGCCTACTTTCTAGACTAGAAGCATTAAATGTTTACATTTCAGAATGAGAGGGGAAAATATAGTTCTGGGGCTCCATGTGACCCCTCTAAACTTTCAATGGGTGTCCCAGCCCCATCAGTCTCCCTCATTTATTAAAAGGGGCAAGGTGGTTGACTGTAGCATAAATAAAGGGAAACAGACAGTCCCGGATGTTCCAAGAGTGAACAGACTACAGGGCCTAGGTGAGTGTTCAATACAGTACAAAGAAATACTAGTAGCTTAAAAAGAAAAAAGAAATTGACTTTGGCCAATTTCAGTTTCCTTTTCTCCTTTCCCCTTGCATTTTTGGAATTCCTATGGCCCGCAGAGTATCTTGGGGGCAGAAACCTGGTCTTTAGACACACTGATACTGTCAAATTCCTATTTTAGATTAAATTAAATTTAATAGATTTATATACCGCCCTATCCAAAGGACTCTGGGGGGTGTACCCAAGTTAAAACCAATACACATGTAAAACAATATAAAAAACCCCTTAAAAACATAACAATATGGAGAAGAAAAGATGAAAGAAGTGTTCATCTTCTTTCACCTTCTTGTAATCAGCTTCTCTTACACCACTGAAAGTGGCCCACCCCACTAAAGCATCTTGGCAAATATCTTTGTTAACTTGTCAAACCGACACTTTTGAAATGGGAAACCACAGAACATTTTCAGACTCTGGGCCCTGACTTTCTAAGAACCACAAGTAATGTAGGTCCGGCTATCCCAGACAGAAAACAAGTGCACTGGGACAGGAATATTAGTCCTTTAGGAGGTGACAGGAAAGGTGAAGATGCACAAGAAACGTGTGACCTCGTGAAAGAAAGAAGCCACTTAAGTGATGTGCAATTGAGTGAGGAACAATCTAAATTATAGGGACACAGGTCCTTTTATTCCAAGAGGCCCATTTGCTTCCACTAACAGAACATATATTGTGACAATTACAATTCCTGGACCTGAAGCTCAGATAACTGCTACTGCTGATGTTTCTTCTTCTTCTTCTGTGTCTAGGCCAGATGTGAAACTGTCAAAATGAAGGCACCTTTTAGTGAGTTCATTCTGCAGTTCCTTTCGCCTGACCTAGTGTGAGAAAGATTAGCAGCGATTAATCATTGTTGCTTCTTTTTACTTCTATTTTGGTTCTGCTTTTTTGTTTTTACTGCTGCTTTTACCTTGCTGTCCGGTGTCTAGACATGCCTGCCCCATGTCCATGGAAACATCTGCATACTCTTTGGCTATAAACGGAGATGAGTACCAAACTTTAGAGTTGGATACGACTGGCTTTTGAGCAAAGGCAACCTTTACCTTTACCTAAATCTCTTCTGAGCACTGGTTGCTGCCTTCATGCTATTTATATTTCATAAGCCACTCTAAGCATTGACTTTTTAAAAGAACAGCAGGGTATAAATTGTTTAATAAAAAGAATAAAAAGTTCAAGGATTAAAGTGATGATCTGATTAAGCTTAACAAGTACCTAGAATTAAACAAATTTGCAATGATATTTTTGCCTATACCAGTTGTCCCCTGATCCTCACAGGTTAGAACCCTGTCTGTTCATTTTTCATAGATCCAATGTAGACAGTCCTTAGGAAGGTACAACTTGTGCTACAACTTGTAAGTACTACTCTCAGCCCACTTAGTTACCCCTCCTCACTTCCTGTTTCTCTTTTTCTGCCGCCTACAAAACAGTAATTATTGCTGGGAGCAACACATAAGCAATTGCAATCAGTTGCTGTATAAGCAAGGCAAAGGCATGAGTCAGTCATTCAGTTCCTTGGCGGGGCCAGTTTCTGGCTATAATAGGGTGTATTCTGGAGTCATACTACCTAATGAGAAATATATATATATATGTTTGTCGGTCCCATGGCATGGAACCAAAAACTAGCTAATAAGTTCCTCCAAGGGTGGACACACCCCACTATATTTGCAAGAATCTTTCCAACAGCTTTATATCCATTCGTAGTCAAAGATGATGTTTAAATTAGTTAACATACAGATCTAACTCATCAAAAGACCTGTGAAAAATTCAAAAAGCGAAAAGAATCAGGGAACTTCAAATGCTAATCAGTAGATCAGACCCCGTATGTTAGCTATTTATATACAATGGTACCTCGGTTTACAAACACCTCAATTAATGTAATTTTTGGTTTACAAATGAAAATCCATTGAAAATAATACTTTGGTTTACAGATTTTTTTTCCCCAGAATGAATTAATTGGTTTTCAATGCATTCCTATGGGAAACCATGTTTCAGTTTACAAATTTTGTTTTTCAATGCATTCTTATGGGAAACCGCAAAAATGCATTCCTATGGGAAGCCGGTTTACAAATGTTTTGCAATACGAAATGTCCCGGAAAACGCATTACATTCGTAAATCGAGGTACCATTGTATTATGTTTACCCATGCATGAAGACACAAGAACAAATCCAAAAGCTTCAATAGCATATTGTCCTAACAAAGCAAGGTCAAGATTTGGAACGTGGAAACACAAGTTTCACTCTGCCCATAACCATAATGCAGTCACATCTGGGATGGAGCACATGAGCAAGAACAACTGGTCCATGATTCAGGATCAGAGGCTAAGATAATAGCCTTTAAGTTGCTGCTGTAGTCCACCCTGTCCCACACATGTATGCTGTGCAAGACTTTGGGAAGGATATAAGTGCTTAAAATCTGACACGTCCTGCAGTTTCAGGAACCTTTACTGCCTAACCTAGTGCCCTCCAGATGTTCAGGATTATCAGGGAATCAGCAGAACATGTTTTCTGCTCACAATGAGAAAAGGCTCCTCCTTTAACACTTTCTGAACTAGTCTTCTAAGTTCATGTTATGCACCCAAATATTTTAAAGTCAGATACTGCTTAGTCCAGAATTCAGCAGCCAAAATACTTGTGCTTAACTTGGAATTTTTAAGTTGACACTCTTGGTTGAAGTGTACCAGGGATGTTTGTTCTCATAGTTTCTTGACGATTCAGCTGACCTCGCATTGCCTGAACTTGCAAATGCTTGTAATATCTCACAAAGAGTGTGAACTCAAGTTTTCCTACGTATTAAACATCACCAAAAAGCCTTAGAGCAGCTCTAGGTTTTTATGGCTAACAGAGATATTGACCTTCTACACCATAATCTGACGCATTTTCCTCTAAAAGAAGTACTATATCAACCTGCTGTGTCCAGTAAGGTTTACTCTCTTGGGATAGGGCAGGAGCCTAAAGAAAGAGTAATGCATTTATAGAAACTAGTAAACAAAGTTCTGAATGCATTAGGTCAGAAGTACACAAGGTGCAGCCATCCTCTCCCCAGCAGTCAGTGAAATCTCTAAAGATGCCCTTATCCTCCTTCCTTTCTGTTGCCAAGTTCCCACCAGTTTTATACATGTCCCTTTACCAGATACTGCTATCAGCAAGCAAAGAGTGATCACCAAGAATGCTAGATGAGATAGCGCAGAGGTGTGCCACGTTCTTCTCCAAACATCCTCATACAGTTCATTCTTTGCTCATCAGGACAAAGGGTGAAAAGGCAGCTTTTAATTCCCTCTTGGTGAGAAAGGGGTTGATGCCTGAGATCTGTATGCATGCACAAGCCCCAGTTAGCAACCTACTAGTCTATCTGCAGAGTTTGCAAAAGTTGCCTTTTGGAACCATAATTTCCAAACTCCCCAGCCACGTAACAGGATTTGTAATAATAATAAAAAAGTAACATATTCAAACTTATCAGCCTCTGTAGCCTTCTGAGATAGAAAGAACATGCATCCATGCATGCATGCATGCACTGGTCAAAAAGGAAAGAAATGCTGTTGTTTTTTTTTAAAAAAAGAAGAATGCAACTTTTACCAGGCCTTTCGGCTGAACCCTGGTGGCACAGTGGTTAAACTGCTGGAGTGCAGCCAGAACGTTGTGAGTTTGATCCTGACGGGATTCAAGGATGACTCAGCCTTCCACCCTTCTGGTGTCGGTAAAGTGAGTACACCCAGCATGCTGGGGACAAAATGCTAATTACTCTGTGAACCGTCCAGAGAGTACACGAAGTGCTCTGGGGCAGTATATAAGTGTGATTGTTTTGCTTATGTTTTGTTTGTTATGTATATGATCAACTTTAGACAATCAAAATGCTATAGCTTTTCTGTAAAGTGCAATACAGTACAGTACTGCAATATAGGAAGATCCCTTATGTTGTCAGGCCATTAGCTCTTCTAGTTTCTTTCTGTCTCCAGTGACAGGCAGAAGTTCACCAGGGACAGAATGTGGGATGTTCTTCTACATGCAGAGCATATGCCCTATTATTGAGCTGACGTCTCCTAGTTCCTCAGAATCCAATCATCATCCCAGTACATCCTCCAGGGCATGAGATATTCCTGCTCACAGTAATATGACTCTATAAACTCTGCTGTGTGTTTATTTTTTATTTTAAAATACATACTCAGGTGATGTAAAGAATACTTTCCAGAAGGTCAAGTAGAAAGACTTTGACCTATACTAACAAGGTTTAAAAAAAAGATTATGGCACTTTGGAGACTCATTTATTGTGGTGTGAGTTTCAGAAGAGCCACCTGCTTAATATGAGTACAGTACATCAAGCAGGGACCATGCTGGGTGGGCATTTCTGGAAATTGTAATCCAAAACAGTAGCTTTTTCAAGTTCAGAACATTGTGGGCTATTGAGTGTTAATGGCCATGCCACATTAAAAGAGCTAACCCAGTGTTACAGATTTTTTTTCCCCATTTTGTTTTGGCTTCTGCCAAGTCATCTCATTATTCAAATCACCACTATGAATGGTAAAGCATTTCAAGAGTGCTAATCTAACTGGAACACACAGAGAGCTACTAAGTCTGTCATGGGATAGATAGACCTCATTTCAAGGACAGAAAATGCAAGATGAATCAAAAGAGAAAGAGCAGTGCGTGCATTGCCAATGGCTTCTGGTATCAGTGTTCCTGCAGAGCTTTGCAAAGTTGAGATCTTTCTGTACTGGAATGGGGCACTTGAGGACAAGCTTGCTTTTGAAAGCGGATCATACAGTAAACAAAACAAAACAAAAAATACAAAAAAAATGTTGTGGCACAGACTAACACGGCTACCCACTCTCTCTTTTCCAATCACTTCTAGCAAGCATATGGAAGAAACACCACTCACTCAGCAGAAATGCAAAATCAGACAATGTTATTGAATCACCCAGACTACTTGCAGAGTTAAAACAAAACTAGAATAAACCAACACAAAAAAAAACCTATCTTAGATCTTTTAATGCCCCTGTTTTTTGTGCCAGGTCTGCTGTGTCTCCTAAAAACCTATATCAATATAAACGCACCACCACTCCTGATGCCAAATATTGCTGATGATCTTGTTCTAATAAGCCCGTTTCTGCTATTGATCTAACTAATGCAGTTGCAGTAGAGTGAAAGTGATCCGAGGTTGGAGTGGGAACCAATCATGCTCTTGATTGACCTGGACTAAAAAGAGCCACACTAGATCCTGTGCACGTGGGCTCATGCCACAGAGTCACATGGACACATCAAAGCCTACCACATTTTCCTTCTTTCCATCTTGCAAAAATGCTCACAAGACTATGCTGGGAAACTGACAAGTACTTCAAGGCTAGCTGTATAAACAGCCATATTCTGTGTACATCCTCAGATAGAAGTGCAGCATATAGATGAATATAATAATAATTAAATAAATGGTTTTCTATCGCTGCCTGATGATGGCTCTGATTAGGCAGCAATGTGACAAAGGCTGCATTCCTAGCCGCCTACCACTCTGATTTCTTCACTAAAGTGAGGTTTGACAGAGTACCTGCTGGCCTCAAGACAGTCCCTAAACTACTGAGCACACCTAGGTCAGAGGAGAAAAGCGATACTGCACAACCCACCTTGTGAGACAGGCTAGACTAGCTTTTATATAAAACTGGTAGGCAAGTTTCTGGGCCATCTCACACTCTTCCTTGTGTGTAAATTGATGCCATGAGGTCTCCCTCTTATGTCTGACAAAGTGGACTTGATCCACGAAAGCTCACATTTAAATACAGGAGTTAATTTTTAAGGTGGCATAATGCTTTTTTCCTTTGTTGTTATTTTGTTTTTGTTTACTCTCTGACATTCCTAGAGACTGGAGGACCTAAAGAAGCCCGGCTTGCTCTGCAGCGGCGGTGGTGGGAGTGACCGATACTCTTTATCAAACAAAAATAAAATTACAAACAAAGAAGCAAGTGTCCATCTCCTCTCACCCCTTGAAGGGAATTGTGTGCCAACCCAAGCCATCCATCATACTTGAAATCCCCAGACTCAACACCGTACAAGGGTCACAGGCCCCTCCACCACATATTTATCTATCTGGGCCACAACCTGTCAAGGCGATCCTTAAACACCCCATTGGCATAAGCCATAAGCCAGCACCATGGCATTAACATGCACCGACGAGGACTTAAGTTTGGCCAACGACAAAGCCAAGAAAGTGGGCTTCGTTTTGGCACTCCAGGGGTGTGATCGGGACACGAAAGAAGGCGGGCATGGCATTCACCCCTAGACTTGGTGCAAGTCTCGGCGGGTGCCCAGTGGTGGGAACCGGGGCGGGGAAGGGGGGAGGCAAGAGCCTCGCAGATGGGATTATTAGCCACCCTGATTCCCTCCTTGCTCTGAGACCCGGACCGGGGTGTGGGGTGGGGTATAGGGTGGGGTGCCCAACCTGCTCGCTTGCGCGGGTGTCCCGGGGTGCTCGGCCGCTCTCTGCGCTGTCTCCCCACGCAGCTGCCCATGACGGACGCCCCCAGGCTGCGGGTGGTCGGAAGGGTCGGCGCGCCTGAGCCCGGCTCGGGGCTTTCTCACTCCGCATGGGGCCGGACGGAGACCCCCCCCCACAACCCGCCGCCCTGTCTGGACCAGCGCGCAAACTTTGCTGGGTGCAGTTCCGTCTCTGTCTCTTTCTCTCCAGTCCAGGAGGAGGGTCAGAGTCCGGCGGGAGGCGCCGAGCAGGCTCGGCTCGGCTCAGGTCGGATCCAGCCTCGGCAGGCCCCGCGACTGCGATCCTTGCAGCTGCCGCTGGCTGCTACTGGGAAGCAGCGGCAGCAGCTGCAGCCGCTCCCCCGCCGAGACCGGGCATCTCAGCCAGCCCTGCCCGGGGGAGGATCCGATCCGGCTACCCCGTGCTCCTCCTCCTCCTCCTCCTCCAGGTGAGCATGTGACTCCGGCTTTACTCCGCCCTCGCCCTGCCGATCCCAGGAAGAGGATCGCGTCCGTGACCTAGACCCATGGAGGTATAAAAAACAGGAGATGGCACTACAGGCTTCATGCTGTAAGTTTTTTTGAAGCCAGTGGGCGTGGCCTGCCGCCATATTAGGTGGACCAAAACATTAGCAGACTACCGTTTACGATTACGTCTTGTGTTGGAGGGGTGTGTGTGTATGGATTGATCCCCTCTCCTGGGTCCGCTGGGTTTGGGGGGACAAAAGGGGTCTGTCCCCCAACCCTTCCAGAGCCAGGGGACCCGGCAGAGAGGGGATCCACGCAGGACACCCCGTTATTGAAGAGAAGAAACCAAGCGGTTTCTTCTCTTTAAAAACGGAGTGTTTGGGGGTGGTGGTGGTGGAATCGATCACCTCTCCCGGGTCTCCTAGGTCCAGAAGGGTTGGAGGGACAGACCCAAACCCAGGGGACCAGGGAGAGGGAAACAATCCATCCCCCCCCCCCCCAACACTCCGTTGTTAAAGAGAAGAAACCGCTTGCTTGCTTTCTTCTCTTTAATAAGGGGGGTGTCGGGGGGATTCCCCCTCTCCGCTGGGTCCCCTGGGTTCAGGAGGGTTGGGGAGACAGACCCCTTTTGTCCCCCCCAAACCCAGGGGACCATGGAGAGGGGATCGATTCCACCCCCCTCCCAAACACTCCATTTTTAAAGAGAAGAAACCGCTCGGTTTCTTCTCTTTAAAAACGGAGTGTTTGGGGGGGTTGCGATCCCCCTCTCCGCTGGCTCCCCTGGGTCCAGAAGGGTTGTGGGGACAGACCCTTTTTGTCCCCCCAAACCTCCCAACCCCAGGGGAGCCAGCGGAGAGGGGGGTCGCAACCCCCCACCCACTGATATTAAAGGGGAAACCCCGATCTACTTTCACGACTCCACACAATCAAAGCAATGTTTTGGGCCAACTAACATGGCGGACTGTCAGATTAATCGGCTTCAAGTTTGTGACGTCATGTCATCTCCCGTTTTTTAATACCTCCATGCCTAGACCAGAAGTTGTCGAGCACCGGGGGGAGGAGAGAGGGCGGGAATAGGGGAGACGGGAGCCGTGGGAGCCGTCGAGGGGGTGGGTGGAAGCCACGGGACTTAAATTTACTGCCAATGGATACAAACAGAGCTTCCGTCGCGCAGGCAGGCAGGCAGGCTGGCTGTCGGTCTCCTTCTGAAAATGTTTAAGAGATAGACCGTGTTAGTCTGTGCAAGCATCTCAGAGAGAAAACAAAACAAAGACGAAAAACGTTGTGGCACCTTAAATACTAACTCCTGTGTTTTAACGTGAGCTTTCGTGGATCAAGTCCACTTCGTCAGACGTACGAGTGAGACCTCATACATACATATCAGGTTACAGAGGAAGGTCGAAAGCAAGAAATTTCAAGTAGATAAATAGGGACCACTTTGGAGGGAAGGTAACAGCGTTCCGTGCGCTCCGGTGTCTAGTCATGCCTGCTACATGACCGTGGAAACGTCTGCAGAAGCAGTCAGCGCTGGCTCTTTGGCTTTGAAACAGAGATGAGCACTGAACCCAAGAGTCGGATACAACTGGCTTTCGAGCAAGCGAAACCTTTGTCTTTAACACGTCTGCTAGCTCTCTTCTTGATGCCATTAGATTATTTGCTCTATTGTGTCAGTAAACCTGTGTGGGCAGAGAAGTTATGGTTGCCCTGGCCACTATTTGCTTGTTTGCTCTGATGTCATGATTATGTTGGCCTGCACGAAGCTTTAAAATTTGAATTCTGAGAATGAGATTCAATCTCTCTTCACCGGCACTTTGCCATGATCTTTCAGTGATACCTTTTGTGTGCAGATCAGTTGAGCTCTCTCTGGGCCAGAAAGGGACAGGCAAATGTTGTAGCTTCTTATGCTATACGAGTCCCGCTCCTGGACCGGGACTCTTTGCTCATGGTCACTCACGCTCTGGTGACCTCCAGACTAGACTATTGTAATGCGCTCTACATGGGGCTGCCCTTGATGACCATTCGGAGGCTGCAACTGGTCCAGAATGCTGCGGCCCGGATGGTGAGGGGGTGTGGACGTTATGCCCATGCCTCACCACTGCTTCGGGGGCTGCACTGGTTACCAGTTTGTCTCCTGGTGCAATTCAAGGTGCTGGTTTTGACCTTTAAAGCCCTACATGGTAGTGGGCCAGGGTATCTCAGAGACCACATCGCCCTAAGGACGTCTGTCAGTCCAACCAGAGCGGACCAGTGGGGCTCCCTAATTGTGCCATCAGCCAGGGGGGCTCGCCTCTCTGGCACAAGGAGGAGGGCCTTTTCCGTGTCCGCACCGGCCCTTTGGAACCTCCTGCCTGTGGAACTGCGTCTCCAGACGGAGTTGTTGCCCTTTAGGAAGGAACTAAAGACCTGGCTGGCGGGCCAAGTTTGGGGTGCAGGTGGGGATGGGGGTACCGTTGGGTAGTTGGTATAGAGAAGTGTGCCTTCCCCCAAGGTCCCTTCGGTTCTTGCGCACCTTTTAGGGGTGGGTTTTTTAACTTTTAACTTTGTTTTATCATGTGTCTTTTTATGTATTTACTGTCCGCTATGTAAACCGCCCTGAGTTGTGTTGTACCTGAGTGGACGGTATATAAGCGTGAAAAACAAATAAATAAATAAAACTGAAACCTTAAAATATTAGGCTTTCCCATTATGTGGGCAGTATAACAATTCTAGCAACTTGGCTGGACAGTATGGTGGATGGGTAAACTAGAAATCTTTTCTAAATGGTTTGGAATTACAACATTTATACAAACATGGTGCTCTTTGACCAGTCTAGTCATGCCTGCCACATGACCAGGGACATGTCTGCAGAAGCAGACAGCGCTGGCTCTTCGGCTTTGAAACAGAGATGAGCACTGAACCCTAGAGTCGGATAAGACTAGCTTTCAAGCAAGGGAAACCTTTACTTACAGAGGTACACAGGGATTGGCTAGCATAACAGATAGCTATTTATTACGATTAATAATAACAGAAGGCCTGTGTGGCTGTTTACAACTAGAATAACAGAAAATCCCTGATTGGGATTAGATTACCGTGAAGTACATTTCTCTTGAGATGTAAACAGTTAGTGGATGGATGCATCATAAACTTTTACGTGGGATAAAGCGGACTTGATCCACGAATGCTAACATTCAAATACAGCTGAATTCTTTGAGATAGTAGACAAGTTAGTCTGTGTTTCAAGTATATCAGAGAGTAAACAAAAAGACAAAAAAAGTGGCACTTAAAAGACTAACTGCTGTACAGTATTTTAATGTTAGCTTTCGTGGATCAGGTTGTCTGACGAAGTGGACCTGATCCACGAAAGCTAACATTAAAATACAGTAGTTAATCTTTTAAGTGTCACAACACTTTTGTTGTTTTGTTTACTTTCTGATACGATTAAAATACAGGAGTTAGTCTTAAGCCACAATGGTTGTTTTTTACCCCCTGTTTAGTTTAGTCTCTTGTCTCCTCTTGGTGGTACTTTGGTCTGGGAAAAGCCAGAGCCATGTGCTAAAAAAAACCAGAGCCCTAGGGATTTCCACAGGTCTAACCTGAACGAGGCTCTCTAAACCAATACAGTACAGCTATGCCCAGGATCATGCCAGCTCAACAAAAACATGGGGGGGAAAAAGAGAAATTGATAGATCTTTAGTCGTTCCTCTTGACCAGCCACACTCAGCCTTTGCATCCTTCCAAGGTCGGTAAAATGAGTACCCAGCATGTTGGGGGCAAAAGCTAATTAACTTGTGAACCACCCAGCAAGTGCCCGGAGCACTATATGGGGTGGTATAGAAGTGGACTACAGTGGCTCAAGTGGCTAAAAGGCTGACTGGAAGGCGGGAGGTCAGCAGTTCGATACCCGAATACTGCAGGACAGAATGAGCTCCCGTCTTTGTCAACCTAGCAGTTCGAAAGCAAGAAATTGCAAGTAGATAAATAGGGACCACTTCGGTGGGAAGGTAAACAGCGTTCCGCGCACTCCGGTGTCTAGTCATGCCTGCCACATGACCACGGAAACGTCTGCAGAAGCAGACAGCGCTGGCTCTTCGGCTTTGAAGCAGAGATGAGCACTGAACCCTAGAGTCGGATACGACTGGCTTTCGAGCAAGGGAAACCTTTACCTTTATAGAGGTGTCATTGCTAATTGCTATGGCTAAACCTCTAATAATGTGATCTCAGTTCCTCCCGCCACACCCCCGCTCAGACGGGGACCCATGGTAGGAACTGTACACAGACCGCTACGCTACTCCCGTTACTTTACACGTGATAGAGGGATGCGCACGCGCACTGTGCGCTCCCCGCCCATATAGGATCCTGTTCTTCACTGATCATGGCGGCCGGAAGGTGTGGTGATGGGATGGGGATGGCTGCATCTCCGCGGCTGGACTGGGAACAGGATGGCGCGGCGGCCAAAGAGGCGGTGGAAGGTGAGGGCGTTAATCATGCTGCATTAGAAGTGAGCAGCATGCATGTGCTGTGGCCATGGTCTTTGCAGAATAGGAGGGTTACGTGAGAGCAGCTGGGGAAAAAAAAATCAGTAACTTGCGGGCTGCTGCAGGACGGAATGAGCTCCCGTCTTTGTCCCAGCTCCTGCCAACCTAGCAGTTCGAAAGCAAGAAATTGCAAGGAGATAAATAGGGACCACTTCGGTGGGAAGGTAACAGCGCTCCGTGCGCTCCGGTGTCTAGTCATGCCTGCCACATGACCACGGAAATGTCTGCAGAAGCAGACAGCGCTGGCTCTTTGGCTTAGAAACAGAGATGAGCACTGCACCCTAGAGTCGGATACGACTGGCTTTCAAGCAAGGGAAACCTTTTACCAGAGGGTAAGTGGGGGAGATGGGGAGACAGTGGGAAGGAGGGGAATGGCTGTATTTAAGGGGAAGTCGTCTGAAGCCCCCCCCCCCCCCCCCAGAAATATCTAAAATAAAACTTAGTTAGGAGTGCCTCTGGGCATGCATAGAGTATGGTTGGCTCGCATCTTAATAACTTCATCCATCCACTTCTTGATTTAAGGAGCAATGATAGTAATAATAATGTCGTGTCAGAAATTATTCTGGGGTGAAAGAATTGTTGCAGAAGAAACTCCACTCAGGGAATGGCCAAATGAGGCTGAGGCTCCTATCGCGCAGTGGTGGGCTCCCAAAAAAATTTACTACCACACTGTGGACGTGGTATGGTGGGCATGGCCAGGGAGGAAGCCCTGCGTTCTTACACCTGAATTAGGACTATTATTTCAAAACTTGGATGGGTGGGGCTAGACAGAATTTCTGCTACCGGTTCTGGCAAACTGGTGCGAACCTGCTGATGCCCACCACTGCTTTCATGTCTCCAAGAGACAGGCACTCAATCCGACATGCAGTTCCAGGGTCTCGAACTGCCGAATTTGCCAACCTTCCAGTTAACAAGGTGAGCTTCTTAACCACTGAGCCTTCGCAGCCCCTTTAAGGAGCAGTTAAATTAGACTAGTAAAACATATGCGGACAGCAGGCGCAAGCAAGGTTTTTCTAGGGCAGGATAGTTGACTTTTTTAAAAAGAGGCATATGGTATTAATGACTGGGGCAAAATCATGATCTAAGAAGTATTTTCAGATTGGCTGAGATGGGCATCTCTCTCTTAAGTAAGTAAAGGTTTCCCTTGCTTGAAAGCCAGTCGTATCCTACTCTAGGGTGCAGTGCTCATCTCTGTTTCCAAGCCAAAGAGCCAGCACTGTCTGCTTCTGCAGACATTTCTGTGGTCATGCAGCAGGCATGACTAGACACTGGAGCGCACGGAACGCTGTTACCTTCCCACCAAAGTGGTCCCTATTTATCTACTTGCAATTTCTTGCTTTCGAACTGCTAGGTTGGCAGGAGCTGGGACAAAGACGGGAGCTCATTCCGTCTTGCAGTACTCGGGAATCGAACTGCTGACCTTCCGCTTCCCAGTCAGTGTTTTAGCTACTTGAGCCACTGCAGTCCTCTCTTAGATACCACCTAAATGTGGTGAAGGGGCTTGAATGTGTCAAGGAAGCTGAGAGCAATGCCATCGTGAAGTTAGACTCCATTAGGAGTTTGGACTTTGGTTCTTCCAAGACAGAATGGTCAAAGCTGAGATTCCAGACTAAGATTCATCCACTCTCTTTGTGAATAATGGGAATGTCAGTAGGAGAGATTTGATAGTTACAATAGTAAATGTGTGGAGGAACCTATGGGGAGCAGCTACTGGTGGGGGATCTTTCATAGACAATAGCAGATATATTTAAGCTAGTTTCTGTTAGTAATGCAAGCAAAAGGTCAATTATTCTGAATATTTCTGAAAACTATATGTTGATGCAATCGAAAATGAAGGCACTCCGTCACATCAAGAGAAAGCAAGTCCTGCTGGAAAAGTAGAAGGCAACATTGAAAGAAGGAGATCAAATACGAGATGGATTGATTCCCTAAAGGAGACCACGGGCTGGAGTTTGCAGTAGCTGGGTACAGCTATTAATGATAGACCATTTTGGTTGTCACGCATTGGTAAAATCATCATAAGCCAGAGGCCACTTAACAACAATGAGATGGGCATGAAGGGATTATTGTGGACAAGGTGCATGTAGATAAAACCTGAAGGTGTATCTCTTTGAGGAGGAACTGACCGTACCTTGGCAGAACACAATTGTATGTTTGTCTCTCTGGACTAATCTAATATTGATTCTCTGGTTCTCTCTTATTCATTAAACTGTTCATTTCCCCATTAGACTCTGGGAAAATAGGCATACTTACCCTTTACCAGTCCAGTGACTCAGTGGATATAAGCCAATCCAGCTTTATTCATGTACTGTATCCTTGAATTATGTTCTTCAGCACAGATGTATGTTTCCTTTGTTCTTGAAAACGCTATTTCTTGTTATGGAAAGATCTGCTAGTTGGATTTTAATCCCAAAACATGTTTATAGGGGACTGCAGTGGCTCAAGTGCCTAAGATGCTGACTGGGAGGCGGAAGGCCAGCAGTTCGATTCCTGAGTACTGCAGGACGGAATGAGCTCCTGTCTTTGTCCCAGCTCCTGCCAACCTAGCAGTTCGAAAGCTAGAAATTGCAAGGAGATAAATAGGGACCACTTCGAAGGTAACAGCGTTCCGTGCACTCCGGTGTCTAGTCATGCCTGCCACATGTCCACGGAAACGTCTGCAGCAGCAGACAGCGCAGGCTCTTCGGCTTTGAAACAGAGATGAGCACTGCACCCTAGAGTCAGATACGACTGGCTTTCGAGCAAAGGAAACCTTTACCTTTACCTACGTTTATAGTGTCCTGTGCGTTCGTGAAAAACTATTTGATAGACTCGTTAACAGTGTGAGAACAGCTTTTCTGCTAACTCTGATGTCACTGTACGGCCAGCTGTAGTATCCTGATATGTTGTGAATTCTACCAGCAATACAATCCTAGAGATTACGTAGGAGTGATGAAATTCTTCAAATTGTGTTGTTGATTATCTCAGTAATTGCAGTTACCATACTACAATAAGTTCATAACTGGCAGGTATGCTACAAGTTATTACATGAACTCAGTACTTGCTGACAAGAGGGTGGATTATACTTACATAGTAGGCAGCTAGTTATCCTTTCAAACTGAAAAGGTGTGTTTGTGAACCAGCATTTTGATTAGAAGACAAAATAATGTTTGAGTGGTTGGTTTCGTGGATGATTTTAGTAAGCCCTGAAGTAGGAAAGTCTTGACTTTTGATATTTATGGCAACAAGAATATTAGTTTGAATTTACAGATAGGATGAAATCTAGAAGTAAGTCACAACTAGGGAACCCTTTGAATCAATGGAGCTCAGAGAAGTTGACTCACTGACCCCTAACTGATTCAGTGCATCTACTCTAGTTGCAACTTACTACTGAATTTCAATCACAATTTTAGCATTGTTTTGGATTGCTTTAATGATTAAGAATTCACAGAGGCAGATGCTTGTATGAAGGAATGTTGGGGCAAAGAGACAGATTTAGTCTGAAATTTCTACATGCTTATGGTCTCTGAATTCTAAGTGCACTTGTTCTCATCCAGTGATTCCTTGATATGTTTAGGATTCCTCTTCCATGTTTGAATGCACATACATTTTATCTGAGGCTCATGTACCAGGAAATTAGGTGTAAATAGGTTTATCTGTTTACATAGATCAGAGTACCTCACTTCACGAGAACAGTTACTGTAGTATAGTGATGGCAAACCTTTTAGAGACCGAGTGGCTGCACTGCAAACCAAAACCCACTTATTTATCTCAAAGTGCCAACACAGCAACAGGGGAGGGAGGAAACACTCCCATTGGGCTGCTGGGCAGAGGGGTGGGGCAAACTCTGTGCTGGGGGATGGAGGAAATGCTCTTATTGGGCTACCGGGCAGAGGGGCGGGATGAACTCTGTGCTGGGGAAAGGAGGAAATGCTCCCATTGGGCTGCTGGGCAGAGGGGCAGGGCAAACTCTGCATTGGGGTGACTGCATCCCACAGACAGGGCTCTGACTGCCACCTCTGGCACTCATGCCACAGGTTCACCACCACTGCTATAGTACATCTGCTCTGGCCAGAATGGTGAAACAAGCAGATTTTCTACTGGAGTATGGTTGGGCATTTATCCTTAAGTAAAGGTAAAGGTCACTCTTGCTTGAAAGCCAGTCATATCTGACTCTAGGGTTTGGTGCTCATCTCCGTTTACAGCCAAAGAGCCAGCGCAGTCTGCATCTGCAGATGTTTCCATGGTCATGTGGCAGGCATGACTAGACACTGGAGTGCACGGAACACTGTTTCAGTTCTGTTTTGTGCACTGGAAATAGTTTGAGAGCTGGGATCATTTTTAAAAATATCCAAGCTTTTCTTAAAGGCTCCTCTTCCTGTTCAGTACAGTATATAGGAACTGGCTTATGTCTTCTCTCTAGGCCGGTGATGGTGAACCTTGGCACCCTAGGTGTTCTTGGACTTCAATTACCGGAAGCCGAAGTCAGCACTCCTGTTTATCAGGGCTTCTGGGAATTAAAGTTCAAAAACAGCTGGAGTGCCAAGGTTCGCCATCACTGCTCTAGGCTCATTTTGGATCTGATGTGTCTTCAGTGGGATACCTATTTTACTAATGGGGCAAATTATATACTTATCATAATCAGAATCATTTGAATAAAACAGAGAAGAGGAAAAGAGCACCATAATAAATAAATTAGGATGCTGCTGTTGGAAGTATGCTTTCCTTGAATTCTCGAAATTAGGTTCTGGAATAGACTTTGAAGAAAGGAAAATGTGTTGCTCCTTGTTTTCAAAGAACTATGTTAGAAAAGCACATCTTACTGCTCTTTTTTCCAGTTAGTACATTTGGTACTTTCAGTAGGGAGAGGCTGATAAAATGCAGGTTTCACAATTGACTTAGTGAGACTGATGTTCTAATACTCTTGCAACTATCTAGTAGACTGTGTGCCAGACCTCAGTAGTTACAGAGATACAGTACATGACCCCATCAACCAACTTTCATTGAAAATGTGAAGAACTATGGAAGTACTGTAAAAAGTACTGGTTTCACTGCATCTTAATCTGCACATGTCTGTATTTTTAATTTCCTTTTTTTTAATTTAACTGTTAAATTTATATACTGCCCACTCAGCCAAGGCAGACTCAGGGCTTTTCACAGTCACAATTAAAAACATGTTAAAAACAATTAAAACTACCCACCCCCTAAACAAGGGGTGCAGGAACCAAAGGCACCATGGGGAAGGAGTTTCTTCTACACCAGTCACCCAATGGAGGTTATCCTTCCACCTGCCAGCCAGGTTTTAAGTTCTTTTCTGAAAGGCAGCAATTCTGTCCGGAGACGTAGCTCTGTTGGCAGGAGATACCAGAGGGCCGGTGTGGACACGGAGAAGCCATTCCTCCTTGTGTCAGAGAGGCGGGCACCTCTGGCTGATGGAACAATTAGGGAGCCCCTCCGGTCTGCTCTGGATGGACGGACAGACGTCCTCAGGGCGATGCGGTCTCTTAGGTATCCTGGCCCACTACCATATAGGGCTTTAAAGGTCTAAACCAGCACCTTGAATTGCACCCGGAGACAAACTGGTAACCAGTGCAGCTCCCAGAGCAGTGGCGAAGCGCGGGCATAACGTCCACACCCCATCACCACCCGGGCTGCTGCGCAGGCATAACGCCCACACCCCATCACCACCCGGGCTGCAGCATTCTGGACCAGCTGTAGCCTCTGAATGGTCGTCAAGGGCAGCCCCATGTAGAGCGCATTGCAATAATCTAGTCTGGAGGTGACCAGAGCATGAGTGACCATAAGCAAGGAGTCCTGGTCCAGGAGCGGACGTAACTTGTGAATCACCCGAAGTTGGGTGAAAGCCCTCCTGGTCACAGCTGCCACCTGTTCTTCTAGCAGCAGCCGCGAATCCTGGAGGACCCCCAAGTATAAAAATTTGTTTTAAGAATTGGTACCTCTTTCGATATAATAAACCAAACTGGAGAACCTAACCTACAGTGCTCCTTTTCTCTTTTCTTAGGAGTGAAAGCTGGGACCTGTACTATCTTAGATGTTGTGGAAAACGTGCGGTAAGTGAGAGGCTAGAAAATAATACCTCTTTACTGTTGGAGATAGATATGTTGGTGTCCAGCATTATTTTTGTATTACTGCAGCCACATGAAAGTTCTGCTCTTTCAGTGCCTTCTGGGTGTCACCTGCCCAGCCTATAATGTATATCAGAAGTGCCCAAACTACGGCCAATGGGCCAGATCCAACCCCCAATGCCAATTCATCTGGCCCACGCTGCCCTTGTTGTTCCTAGAAGTAGAACGCGCCTTGGTGCATTTTACTTCCGGGAGCGACGAGGGCAATGGGGGCCAGATGCATTGGTGTCAGGGGCGGATCTGGCCCATGGGCCATAGTTTGGGCATCCATGGTTTAAGCAGAGAAAATGGCAGCTTAAAATTTATCTCATCCTGTTGCAAAACATATTGCAAGGCTCATTTTACTTATGTTTCTGGTGGGAGGAACCACGTGACCGGCCCGCTGAACCGCATGAACAGCCCGAAAAGTTTGGGCACCTCTGATGTAAATAATATTTCAAGAAAGTGGTCTAAAATATTGGGAAGAGTTTCCTCAGACGTTAGAATGTGCTATGGGCTTGCTCATCTCTGTTTGTAGCCAAAGAGCCAAATGCAAGGCAACAATCGGGAAAGCAAAGCAAGACTTTGAGGAGCGTATAGCTAAAAACACTCAGAGAAATAACAAAGACTTCTTTAAGTACATTAAAAGTAAGAACCCAACTAGGAAGGCCATTGGACCATTAGATGACAATGGAAGGCAAGGGGTTATTAAAGAGAAAACAGAGATTGCAGAGACTCAATGAATTCTTTGCTTCAGTATTCACTGAAGAAGACAGAGACCACATGCCCAAAACAGAGCCTATCTTCATAGGGAGGGAAACTGAAGAATTAAGCCAGATAGAAATAACCAGGGAGGAGGTCCTTGCATGTCTTGTTAAGCTAAACACTAACAAATCACCAGGACCAGATGGCATCCACCCACGAGTTCTCAGGGAACTTAAAGATGAAATTGCTGATCTCCTAGCCAAAATATATAATATTTCCCTCAAATCAGGCTTTGTGCCTGATGACTAGAAGGTAGCGAATGTAACACCAATTTTCAAAAAAGGATCCAGGGGTGACCCAGGAAATTACCAACCTGTCAGTTTGACATGTGTCTCAGGTAAAGTGATGGAAACCATCCTAAAAGATAGAATTAATAGGCACATAGAAGAGAAGGCGCTGCTATAATTATGGATACCAACATGGCTTTTGCAAGGGCAAATCATACCTCACTAATCTGTTGGAATTTTTTGAGAGTGTCAACAAGCATGTGGATAAGGGGGATCCAGTTGACATTGTTTATCTGGACTTTCAGAAGGCTTTTGACAAGGTCCCGCACCAAAGGCTCTTGAATAAACTTACCCGTCATGGAATAAAGGGACAGGTCTTGTCCTGGATCAGCAACTGGCTAAGGGACAGGAAAGAGGGTAGCACTAAATGGACACTTCTCCAAGTGGAGGGAAGTAAAGAGTGGGGTCCCCCAAGGTTCAGTACTGGGACCCCTGCTTTTCAACCTCTTCATAAATGATCTAGAAGTAGGAGTAAATAGCAAGGTAGCCAAATTTGCTGATGACACAAAATTATACAGGGTAGTGGAGACTGTGAGAGATTATGAGGAGCTCCAGAGGGATCTCTTGACACTGGGGGAGTGGGCAAAACAGTGGCAAATGAGCTTCAACATTACTAAGTGCAGAGTGATGCATGTTGGGGCAAAAAAACCCAATTACATTTATAAACTGATGGGGTCTGAACTCTCTGCAACAAACCAGGAAAGGGACCTTGGTGTCCTGGTGGACAACTCATTGAAGGTCTCAACCCAGTGTGCCTCAGCAGTGAAAAAAGCAAACTCAATGCTAGGGATCATTAGGAAGGGTATAGAAAATAAGTCAGCAAGTGTCATTTTGCCTTTTTATAAATCTATGGTGAGGCCCCATCTGGAATACTGTGTACAGTTCTGGTCGCCATACCTCCAGAAGGATATTATGGAGTTGGAAAAAGTGTAGAGGAGGGCAACCAGAAGGATTAGGGGGCTGGAACACCTTCCTTACCATCTGAGGCTGCAACGGTTGGGCCTTTTCACTCTTGAACGACGGTTTCTAAGAGGTGACTTGATTGAAGTTTATAAAATCATGCACGGTGTAGACAAAGTAGATAAGGAAAAACTGTTTTCCCTATCGCACAACACTAGAACTAGGGGACACTCCATGAAACTTTTGGGTAATAGTTCTCAAACAAATAAGAGAAAGTACTTTTTCACCCAGAGGATTACTGGTCTATGGAACTCCCTGCCAGAAGAAGTGGTGACAGCTGTCAGTCTTGACAGCTTTAAGAAAGGATTAGACAAGTTCATGGAGGACAAGGGGATCAATGGCTATAATTATGGATACTTAAGGACAACCTCCGGGTTAGAGAAATAGGCAGGATATCTCTCAATGCCATTTCCAGGGAATCCTAAGCAGGTGAAGGCATCTCCTTGGGAATAATACCCTGAAGGAAATGGTGAGCCACTGTGTGAGACAGAATGCTGGACTGGATGGGCTGTGGCCTGTTCCAGCAAGGCTATTCTTATGTTCTTATGCTGTCTGCGTTTGCAGACATTTCCATGAACATGTAGCAGGCATGACTAGACACCGGAATGTACAGAACACTGTTTACCTTCCCACTGAAGTGGTCCCTATTTATCTACTTGCAATTTCTTGCTTTCAAACTGCTAGGTTGGCAGGAGCTGGGACAGAGATCGGAACTCACTCTGAATCAGGACTAATTTAAGGAACATTGTATAATAAAAAAACATCCTCCTGCATACTTTCTAGTTCTAACTTAGTATTCTGGGAAAGTTGTTACTAGGATATCCTTGATGAGAGGGCTCTTCTCTAGGGCCTCTTTTGATTCATTTAGAGAGGGGTTGCCAACCTTTTAAAATCAGACAGTTGAGGAGGCTGGACTGGTGGTCCCCTGCTGTAAACGCCGTAAAATGCATCCGTGACGGTCATAAAGGTGTTTACGCCAGTCGTAGATGCATTTTATGGCTGTGGCAGCAAGGGCATGGGGGGGAGGGTGTTGGATGATTTATGCCCATAGACCGTAGGTTGCCGACCCCTGATTTAGATATTATATGGTAACTCTGACACTATACAGCTATCATTCATTAGATGGTTCCATGTTATCTCCCTTATAGAAACTAATAGGGAAGACTTTTATACATTCATTTTGGCATCTTTTAAATTATGTTTATGATACACCAATGCTGCAGTTCTTCCTCAAAATATCGCCACATTCTGAAAGCTTCAGGTCTATACTTGTCTTCAAAATAATTGAGGTTGTGTGGTAGTTGTGGGGTGAAAATTGTGTATGGAGAAGATTAGGTTAAGGTTAGCTTTTAGTAGAGCATGTCTGATTTTGGAATGTGTTTTCTCAATCAAAACTGAGCAAATCTGCTATTCATGGAAACTAACAGATGTGTAATTCCTTGTATTATATACAGGACCTATTTTAGAGTGTAACTTATTTGGCCGCTCTGCATACTTTGAGAGTGGGTTTGGTTCCCTTAGAGATTTAACTTTTACAGCAACGGAATGTATTGTTGCTGATAGGAACTCTTTGCTTTGTTATTATGATGGCTTTAAAAAGTTCCTTGTTTGAAAAGGTACTGTAAAGACAAAACTTTTCTTCGCAGCAATGTTTATACAGTATCTATTTATTCATTTTTAAAAAAATAGCAAGGAAATTCCCCAAAGAAGAAGAAAGCCCTTGACTTAAAGCAAAACTTTACATTGAAAATTATACCCCCAAAAGTAAGGAAAGTGAGACTGTAGATTGACCCCTACAAGCAGTGGATATTTTAACACAAACTAGTTAAGCAATTCTGAAAATGCAATTCAAAACATTTTGTGCATATGTAATTTTTATCCTGGCTCAATGAGTCAAAGAAAAGTGATGTTTCATTATCCAGATCATCAAGATATATACCCCATAGAACCTGTTCTGAGGAAGTGGACCTGATCCATGAAAGCTAACAGCAATTAGTCTTTAAAGTGCCACATTTCTGTTGTTTTGTTTTGATTGCTCTCTGATATGCTTGTTTAATACAGTATTTTTCATTCTCATTATTATTTTTTATGGTTCTTGAAATCCTCTTTCATTTTTATATCTCTTCTATAGATCCCCTCTTGAGAATGTAGAACCTCGAATTCGTGCCCAGGGCATCCAGATGCTGTCTGATGTTCTCCAGCAGTGTCACTCTTTACTCCAAGAGCAGGAAGGTAGGACATAACAGTATGCCTGTAAAGCAGGGGTACCCAAACTTTTCAGGCCATGGGCCAGTAATGTGGTTCACTATGGCCAGGGGTCCGGATCCACCCCCCCACCCCCCCCCGATGCCAATTCATCTGGCCTGTGAAGTCCTCATCGCTCCTGGAAGCGGAAATAAAATGCGCCCATCTGGGCACATTCTACTTCCGCTCTGGGAACAACGAAGGCTTCGTAGGCCAAATGAATTGGCATCGGGGCCGGATCCAGGGCCCAGGCCATAGTTTGGGCACCCCTTCCGTAAAGGATAGGATTCTGATTCTTTGCAAGGAACTGGATTAAGATTCCAAAGAATGATGCTCAACTCTCTGATTAGACATAGGAGAAGCATCAATTTAGCTGGTAGTCTTTGACATGCAGTTGGCATTCTTCATGAATAACTGGTGGCTTAGACAGTTTAACTGAAAGCAAAGACTTGCTTTTAGAGTGGAGATAACAACTGGCTGCCCACTGGTAATTTTGGACTACACTATATACAGTACTTATTTACCATTGGTCATGTTGCAGGAAATTATGGTTGTCTTAGGAAGTTCTTAAACTAGAAGCCTTTCTTGCTCCTTAGCAATTTTGACTTTTCTAAAGACATCAAGATACACTGTGTCTCTGCTAATTGTAGTTTGCATGACAAATAGTAATTTTCTTCATTAGGAAACTGGCAAAAGGATAGTCTTCAGTATTGTAGAGGAAGGAAATTCCTTATCAATGAAATAATTATGATCACTAAGAAGCAACATTCATGTGACACTTGTTTTAACACAGCAGTAGGTATCAAAGGGGCTGAGAAAAGGGCGTAGATTAAATTGCCTGATTCTCAGGTATTGAAATGCCTGTCCAAGTTTCACATAACTATATAAACCAACTTTAATCCTGAAATCTGCTACTTGTGCTGTAACTGACAGCACTGATCACAGTGCTGTTCCAATCCATCTCTTCCTGCTGTGTGCCAGAGTAGCACATTTATTTTTAACTACATCCTATGTCGGCAATTCTAAGAAATTATCACCAGAAGCGCTGTGAGTTGTGACTCTTCTCTAATGAATGTGCTATGAAAACAAGATATCTTAAATGTTTAGTCACCTTGGCAATTTGCCTTCAAGAATGTCTTATTATTATTTGCTTGTCCATGATTGTAGGCATTACAAATTTGCATTTGTCCTCCAAGTACTTTTTGAATTATAGACTTGAAGAACCAAGAGTAAGGAGGGATGTTAGCTTTGGTGAACCCTGTGCAATGGGTTTATGTTATCCAGTATCCCTTTGTGTATTTTGGGAGTGATGATAATGCTAGTTTGTCTTAAGCACCTCTCGGTCTGTGGTATATAGGCTCACCTACTACCATAACTTCTTATCTCTTGATGCTTGTCTGTTCCAGTGAGCCATCTTGTCTTGTTCTATGAAAACCGACTGAAAGATCATCACATCGTCATTCCTTCTGTTCTGCAAGGACTCAAAGCTCTGGTGAGAATTTGTTGGTGAAGCCATAGCAAAACTGAACAGTTCTCCTCTGCATTTGCTCATAGGGAGGGACGTAGGATTACTGTAAGGACAGCAAGCAGCCTTTGAGCTCTGGCTGACTCTGACACTTACTGACTTTAGCAAAAGTTGCTGCAAGAGACCTGATTAGGATAATAGGTGCTGGAATAGAAACACACTTTTCAAAACCATCTTAGATTCTGTTAAGGGTTAGAAGTCTTTTCTCAAGATTGGACCAGTATCCCATTGCAGATTTGTAGTGTTCACCCTTTTTGCTTGCCTGGCAATAAGCATTGAATTCTATCCTTATGGTTTACTACAAAATGACATTCAGCGATTGTTATCTCCCTCTTTTGAATAAAGAGTAACCTGTAGCTGTAAACAGATTGCTAGGACCTGCTCCAGGCAGCCATCCCATAATGAAGGTGGACATAATGGAGTAATGTTGGTTTTCTTGTGTCTAGAGTATGTGTGAGGTGTTGGCTCCAGGTCTGGCAGTGTCGGTCCTCAAAGCTATCTTCCAGGAAGTTCATGTCCAGGTGAGAATGGGGAGAGTCAAGATTTCTTCCGTTGGTCTTTACATGCCACATCTATGCTTCAGTTTTTCTGTCTTCATCATTACTAGCAAGTTGGTTAATATAGCATCCTGTCCATGCTGTAGTTCAGTGGTGGCAAACCTATGGCACACGTGCCAGAGGGGGCACTCAGAGCCCTCTCTGTTGACACTTGCACCATCACCCCAGCACAGAGTTCACCCTTCCCCTCTGCCCAGCAGCCCAATGGGATCGCTTCCTCCCCAGCACAGAATTTGCCCAGCAGCCCAGTGGGAGCACTTCCTCCCTCCCCCAGCACAGAGTTCACCCCGCCCCTCTGCCCAGCAGCCCAATGGGATCGCTTCCTCCCCAGCACAGAATTTGCCCAGCAGCCCAGTGGGAGCACTTCCTCCCCCCCAGCGCAGAGTTCACCACCACCCTCGTCTGTTTGGGCAATCAGTCTCTAAAAGGTTAGCTATCACTGCTGTAGTCTTTTATGATGAATAGTAGGTAGTTAATTTCTTAGTTAGGACCAGATCATCCATATTCTTTCGGTATTAAGAAAGTCATGTACTGGCTCCTTCAGAAATTTTGAGCATGATCTTGCATGGCCCCTGAGATGAAAAACATTGACAATTTTGCCACAGGTACTGAGTTCTTTACTTAGGGTGTTACCTATTGTTGGCCCCTTTTCTGCTCTGTATTCTTCATCAGTATTAGGAGGGAGAACAGTAATCTCTTACGACATTTGCACATAGTATTGCTTTATTTCCTAGTTGTGCTTTTCTCATCTTCTAGTCTTTGCTGCAGTTGGATCGACATACTGTGTACAGTATCATCACTAACTTCATGAGAAACCGAGAGGCAGGTGAGGTGGATAGTTACAGAAGAAGTTGAGTCAGACTTCTTGATGGAAAGCCGTGGGAACTTCCTGATCAGCTCCTCTCTCCCACAGAGTTGAAAAGTCTGGGTGCTGACTTCACCTTTGGTTTCATCCAAGTGATGGATGGGGAAAAGGACCCACGCAACCTATTGATAGCCTTTCAGATAGTGCAAGACATCATTGTGAAGGGCTATGCATTAGGTAAGTTCAAATGCTCATCAGACTGACTTTGTAAGAGAGAGCCCAACTTAGTTGGTTGGTTTAGTTCAGGAGAGCCCAAACTTTTCAAGCTGCGAGCCGGTCATGTGGTTCAGCAGGCCAGTCATGTGGGTCCTCCCACCGGAAGCAGAAGTAAAATGCTTACTGTTTTGCAACAGGATGAGAGAGATTTTAAACTGCCATTTTCTCTACCTAAACCAGGGGTGCCCAAACTATGGCCCATGGGCCAGATCTGGCCCCCGATGCCAAGTCATCTGGCCCACACCACCCTCATCGCTCCCAGAAGCAGAAGTAAAACATGCCTTTGTGGGCGCATTTTGCTTCCACTTCTGGGAGTAATGAGGGTGGCGTGGGCCAGATGAATTGGCATCAGGGGTCGGGTCTGGGCCGTAGTTTGGCCACCCCTGGTTTAGTTGATCATCTTACTGTGCTAAATGTATAGGATGATACATGCTAGCGGAACAGACCCTGAGCTTGGGATATTATTGGACCAGAACTAATATCCTCATGCTTTGTGATCTGGCACAACAGTAGCACTAACTAGGCTGTAAAATAAAGTTGGCCAAGTCAGAGCTTTTGAATGCCTGCTCTCTTACTGATTATTAACCTAAATGTGACCTAATTCTGTTGTCCATCCAGTAGACTAATATTGATGTCATCAATTTTTCAGGACCCTTTGCAGAGGAATTGTTTGAAGTTACTTCCTGTTACTTCCCTATTGACTTTACCCCTGTGAGTAAATCTGGCGATGTATTGTTTTACTTCTAAAAGTAGTGCCGTCGTTTAGATATGAGTGCCAAAACAAGACAGCTTATGTATCCTCCCGGACGTGGTAGGTACAGTACTTAATAGAGGCATGAGGTTATTCAGTCATCAGTTGTTCTGAAACTGTGGGGATCTTATCCATAAGGTTTTCATTCTGTGGTTCTGTTGCAGCCTCCTAACGATCCTCATGGAATTCAGAGAGGAGACCTGATTATCAGCCTGCGGGCAGTATTGACCTCCACCCCTGTTTTTGCTGAGGTAGGGTACCTTCAGTTGTTGGCTCATGCATGCCCTGTGGCTTTCTTGATTTTCTGTTCTGTTTTAGCAGTGATGCAGTGGACTGATCGGTCTCTGACTGTGTGATGGACAACCTGTTGAATACTGGTGAATGATGTACTGTAGCTATTAAGGAATATTTTCAGGAGCATGGGAGACATCACTGTTGCTGAACACAATGCATTTAATTTCCATATTGTGGAGATAATTCCCCATAACTTTGAGATTTTAGTAGGTTCCTAATATAAATTAGATACGGACTGGGTGGATATGAGGGATTGTCTTTGTCAGCCTGCCTATTTCTATTCCTTTTCTGTCTTTGACTTAATGGTTCTTCAGACTGATACTATTCAGACCTTGGATTTGTCTTGGCAGACTGTGCAATGTATAGATCTATTAAACATACATCTGCCTTCTATTAAAAATAGCACTAGCACTTACACTTATATACCACTCCATAGCGCTTAGTGTACTGTTTAGGCAGTTCACAAGTTAATTAGCCTTCCCTCCCCCCCTCCAACATGTTGGGTACTCATTTTAGCGATTTCAGAAAGTTAGAAAACTGAGTCAACCTGGTTTACATCAGGATCAAACTCACAATGTTTTGGCTGTAGTACAGCTGTTTAACCAATGTGCCGCCAAGGTGCATTAATGGGAATTTGAAAAGCATTATATTCTGTACACAAAACTAGTTTTGCGAGTGCATCTTGCCCATTCTTGAGTTAAAGTTGGGAAGTTATAGAATTCTCTTTTCTGCAGGCATATTTATAATGCTTCTGGGGGTTTTGGGGGGGCATGGGGGGTCTGGTCTTGTTGTGTGATATGGAATCTACTTTGAAAATATCCTGAGGTTTCCAGCATTTTTCTCCCCATCCAACAGTTCCTGCTCCCTTTGCTCATAGAGAAAATGGATTCTGACGTACAAAGTGCCAAGCTGGATTCCTTGCAAACCCTGGTAAGAGCACTGATGAAAATATTCCGTGGTTCCCAATGTGTGTAGGTGTGGGTGTGGGTGTGGGTGGGTGCTTACTTTTCACAGCAACTCAGGAAATGGCAGCTGTGCCAAGCAGCCGGGCAGCCATTCCTCATTCTCTGTGCCTTTTCTTATAGAGAGCTGCCTGTGCAATCTATGGACAAAAAGAGCTGAAGGAATTCCTACCTGGCCTCTGGTCATCCTTACGCAGAGAGGTAAGACTAAATTACCACAAAGTAGGAGGTTCTGGGGAAGTGTGCCTAGTCTTTCTTCCTACTTTGTCGGCTTAGGTCCACATGGGGTGCCTAAACTATGGCCCGGGGGCCAGATCCGGCCCCCAATGCCAATTCATCCTGCCTGTGAAGCCCTCGTCGCTCCCGGAAGTGAAAGTAAACCATGCTCGTATGGATGAATTGGCGTCAGGGGTCAGATTTGGCTCCCAGGCCATAGTGACCATCCCCCTAAACCATGTGACCAGCCCACGGCCCAAAAAAGTTTGGGCACCCCTGGCTTAGGATCTCATCTAAAAGCCATGCTAAATGTCATACCTTTCTACAATGAAGTGGTGCAGTGTTTTGAAGAAGCTGTTGAAATTAAAACAGAGAAGAAGGTTTAGTTTGCTGCTTGTGGACAAGCTGAAATTTTGGCTCAGTTTTGAAGTGGGTCTTCTTTCATGATCAAACTTTGGACTGCTAAAATAAAGCCACTTTCTTGGCTTTGTCGTTGACTAAACTTAAGTCCTCATCAGTACATGTTTCTGGCAGTGATTGGCAAAGCAGTAAATGAGCCCACAACCCCCACTTGAGCCAGTAGGTCTTGCCTTTAGGACCGCGATGGTGAACCTTGGCACTCCAGATGTTCTTGGACTTCAATTCCCAGAAGCCCAAGCCCCTGTGAATCCACATGAATGGGTTTGCTGCGATTCATCTGGACTGGAACGAGAAAGCGGCTGGGGTGTAAATATACAACGTGGGAAGGAAACACACCCAAGAGCAACCATTATAATAATATAAATTCAACTGATATATACTGTTACGGCAAAGATAGTAGACTGTGTAATAACATGCAAAAATGTCTTTAATATATCACATGTAAAAATGAGTAAAATAATTACACAGAAACAAGAAGCAAGTTGCTAACGACTAAACTCACGACATACAAGTGAACACCCACCCGTCTTCAAAGTCCTGCATACAACTAAGGTATAATAACAACAAAGTCCAATAACAACAAAGTCAGATAACAACAAAATCTCCCTATGAGCTATGTCCATATCCCAAGCAGCCCCTATGTGCAATGGTATAAAAGCTCGCTGTAGACTTCTAGTCTATAAACAGTCTTAGAATGATGGATGAGCTGCAGAACCACGTCCAGGTGTCAACGTCGTGGCGTTAAACCTCAAGGGAGAATAAAAAAGTAACATCCGTGCAGGCAGAAGAGCAGAGTGGGGTGCTAAGACTCAAGTCTCGATGTCCCTCCGGTAAATGGACATTTCGTTGATGTTCTTGGACTTCAATTCCCAGAAGCCCAAGCCCCTGTGAATCCACATGAATGGGTTTGCTGCGATTCATCTGGACCGTGCCGCTCTCGTCGCTCCTGGAAGCGGAAGTAAAATGCGCCCGTAAACCCATTTGTGTGGATTCACAGGGTGCTTGGGCTTCTGGGAATTGAAGTCCAAGAACATCTGGAGTGCCAAGGTTCGCCATCATGGCTTTAGGGACTCCAACCCTCAGCCTATTCAGGGTCCTCCAGGTGACATAGGGGATGTTGAGTTCCTCAGCTATATCCTCCTTTAATGTTATTCCTTGTTCAGTGAGCTCCTTCCTCCGTCTTCTAATTTGCTTTTGCTCCTCAAGAATATTAGTTTTCCCCATAAAGCTTTTCCTGGATCTGAGCCAGGAGCCTTGAGGCACAGATCCATTCAGAGGCTGTCGAGGGTCCTTCTCTTGCTTAGTTCTCTCGGCATCTGCTGCTGCTTCTCTCCTTCTCTTAGGTGGAAGGATACCAACAAGAGGGTATATTTTCTCAACCGGTGTAGGTTTGAGGCAGTTAGGTAAGACCAAGTGTGTTCCACTCTGCTTACAGGTGTTCCAGACCGCAAGTGAGAAAATTGAAGCCGAAGGTCTGTCTGCTTTGCGTGCTCTGTCAACATGCTTGTCCCGCTTGGTGCTCAGTTCTGACGATGAGGATCTCCTAGATTCCTTCCTTAGAGGTGCTCTGCAAGGTAAACCATGGATCAACATACCTTTCCAAGTTGCCTGTCAGTCCTGTGAAAGGCATACTGCCATGATGGCGAACCTTGGCACTCCAGATGTTCTTGGACTTCAATTCCCAGAAGCCCCCGTAAAGCCAGATGGATAGGTTTACTGTGATTCATCCGGCCCACGCCACCCTCGTCGCTCCTGGAAGCGGAAGTAAAATCTGCCTGTATGGAGGAAGGGTTAACTCGGAAGAGTCTTAACCGTACGGGTGCGTTTTACTTCCACAACATCCGGGTGGGCCGGATGAATCGCAGTAAACCCATTCATGTGGATTCACGGGGGCTTCTGGGATTTGAAGTCCAAGAACATCTGGAGTGCCAAGGTTCACTATCACGGGCATACTGTTTCTCCTTCGTGATGTACTATTTGGAAGAAACGGTGGCTTCTCAAGGGATAGGGCTCCTTCTGTTGCAGCCTTAAGATGGCTTGCCATGCTGGAGGCAGAGACAAAAGCTGATTATGGGGCAGAAGGAGCCGAGAACAAGCTGCTCACTGTACGTAGAGCAGGCAGCTGGATGGAATCGATAATGTCGTTTCTTGCTGCACATTTAGCAGGAACGTGTTGTTTTTCCCCAAGTAACTTTTGTCTTTTTCAGATTGCAGACACCATTTGTGTGAACCTGACATGAAGCTTGTATGGCCGAGTGCCAAGCTCTTGCAGGCAGCTGCAGCAGGCTCGTTGCGGGCCTTTTACCAGATCACTAGCAGCGTAATCCCCTTGCTGGTAGAAGAATATGCCAAACATGAGCAGGTAAGGACAAACAGATATGGGGCAGTGATGCACTGCAAAAAAAATTACTACCTACTCTGTGGGCTGGCCAAATCTGTGGGTGGGGCCAAATCTGTGGGCGGGGCCAAACATCCTGCATTATGAGCTATGGAGGTGGGTGTGGCCAAGCAAGTAGGCATGACCTGGGGAAATTTCCGCTACCGGTTCTGCAGAACCTGCTGCAGTGCATCACTGATATGGGGCCAATGTATGTGGCAGAGAAGTAATTTGTAGTAGTGGACACTGCTATTGTCTTTGAGGGAGATTAGTGGGAGATACATCTGCAGCTGCCTCAGACATATACTTAGGCCAGAATCTATGTGGGGCAGTGACCTCCATATCCTGCCTCTTCCTCTTGTTGCCTTCCTCTATGCTGCTTTACCCTTCCATCCATCCTCTGTCCTTTTGATCTCTTGTAGAGTAGCCAGCACAGGACAATCTTGGAGGTGCTGCTTGGTTTCTTGGAGCTGCGACAGAAATGGGGTCCTGGAGAGGAAGGTGAGATTGATCCTTGCAGAGATGGGTGGAAATCTGTGGAAATACAGTTGAAACTCGGAAAATTAGAATATTGTGTAAATGTTCATTCAGTCCAGTTATGCAACTTAAAAGGTGAAACAAATATATGAGATAGACTCACTACATGCAAAGCGAGAGATGTCATGCCTTAATTCGTTATAATTGTGATGATCATGGCATACAGCGTACATGAGATTATGTGATGATTATGGGGTACATGAGATTGGGGTTGGGGTTTTCATAAGCTGTAAGCCATAAGCATCAATATTATAACAAAGTAAGGTTTGAACTATCTCGCTTTGCATGTAATGTCTTTCTCATATATTTGTTTCACCTTTTAAGTTGCATTACTGAACTGAATGAACATTTGCACGATATTCTAATTTTCCGAGTTTCACCTGTATATTGCATGTGTTTCCTTCTGTTGCAGAGAAGACTCCACTGCTTTCCTCCAAAGCTTCTCTGTGTTTCATAATATTCTCTGCACTTGCTGAGCCCAATGTCCAACTTCAGTTAGTTGGGATCCAGGCTCTGACTTTTCTTGGATCACTACAAGGTATGTATTGTTCTGTAGATTAAGTGGCAGTGGTGGGGGAAAAGAAGGATTTTGTCCAGATGGACAAAATTAATGCAGATGAATGTGGCTTTATCTTTCCTTGTAAAAGCTTGGATGTTATGTTATATTGTGAGCAGCCATGAAGTTGATATGCAAGCAAATTAAGAGCTGTTACATCTGAATTTACATAAGCTCAGACTTTATGGGCTTTAAACCAGGTGTGTCCAAACTACGGCCCATGGGCCGGATCCAGCCCCCGACACGTAATTCATCTGGCCCACACCACCCTTATTGCTCCTGGAAACGGAAGTAAAACATATCCAAACGGGAGCAACGAAGGCGGTGTGGGCCAGATGAATCGGCATTGGGGGCTGGATCCAGCCCACGACCATAGTTTGGGTACCCCTGGCTTAGGCAGAAAAAATGGCAGTCTAAAATCTATCTCTTCCTGTTGCAAAACATATCTGTTACAAAACAGGTTGCAAGGCGCGTTTTACTTCCGCCTCTGGTGGGAGGAACCACGTGACTTACCCGCTAAACCACGTGACCAGTCCACGTCCCGAAAACTTGGGCACCCCGCTTTAAATAGTCTTAAGGAAGTGGAGTGTAATAGAGCCATATTGTCATCTCTTTTATGTTTCAGGGCTCCTGGTTCCCTCAGATGTGGAAATGCTTGTAAACCGCCTTGCACTGTTTATCTTGCATGAAGAGGATTCCCAGACCAGGTGAAGTATGGGCACAAAGCTTCTGTTGAGGCAGGAAGAAACAGCAGACATTTTGAGCTTTCTAGAATTGCCTTAGAGCTAATTCCTTTTGTAATACAGTACTGAGAATATCTTCTTTCTCTTAGCTCCTTGTCTATAAATTGCAAAAGAGTATATAATTTGTTTCTGAGTTCATCAACTCTTTTATTCGTAAATCCAGAATTGAAGTACAGTAAGATAAAGGTAAAGGTCGCCTTTGCTCGAAAGTGAGTCATATCCAACTCTAGGGTTCAGTGCTCATCTCTGTTTAGAGCCAAAGAGTCAGCTCTATCTGCATCTGCAGACATTTCCGTGGACATGTGGCAGGCACGCCTCAACACCAGAGAGCACAAAATGCTGTTTACCTTCCCACCAAATTAGTCCCTATTTATCTAACTTGCAATTCCTTGCTTTCAAACTGCGAGGTTGGAAGCAACTGGGGCAGAGACGGGAGCCCACTCCGTCATGCAGTACCTGGTACTCGAACTGACCTTCTAATCAGTGAGTTCAGCATCTTAACCACCTGAGCTACCGCAGTCCCTATAATAATAATTTTGTGTCAGAAATTATTCTGGGTTGAAAGGATTTTTGCGCAAGAAACGCTGCTCAAGGGATGCCCAAATGAGGCTCCTTTCATGTCCCCAAGAGCTGGGACAGAGACGGGCGCTCAATCCGTCATGCAGTACTGGGTCTCGAACTCCCGACTTGCCAGCCTTCCAGATAACAAGATGAGCTTCTTAACCACAGAGATTTCTCTGGTCTACTGAGATTTATACATATATTAACTGATTGAAAAGTATCTCTTTGCTAGGAATTCAGCGTCTACATTCAAGCATTAAGATTTATTTCCTAGTAAGGTGACTTCTGTTCTTTTCATATTTAGTCCTAATGTTGTATGAAGCTCATACAGTGGTGCCTCGAGTTAAAAATTTAATGCCTTCCAAGGCATTTTTCATGTTATGAAAAATTTGTAACTCGAATTCCCAAAGGAATGCATTGAAAACCAATTAATCTGTTCTGGAAAAATTCGTTACTCGAGCCATTATTTTCAATTGATTTTCATTTGTATTGTGAAAATTTTGTAACTCGAACCATTTGTAACTTGAGATACCACTGTATTGACATTTTTGGGACTGTGGTGGCTCAGTGGTTAAGAAGATCGCTTTGTTAGCTGGAAGGTTGGCAAGTTGGCAGTTCAAGACCCGAGTTTTGCATGACGGAATGAGCGCCCGTCTTTGTCCCAGCTCCTGCCAACCTAGCAGTTCAAAAGCAAGAAATTGCAAGTAGATCAATAGAAACCACTTTAGTAGGAAAAAAGATCTTGGGGACATGAAAGGAGCCTCATTCAGTCATTCCCTGAGTGGAGTTCCTCCAGCAAAAATCCTTTGAACCCAGAAAGCACCCTTCTGTGCTTCTGACACGATTTTTAAAAATTGCCATTTTATGGCACTTTAGCACAGATTTGTTTGAGTTTTGACCCAGTGTAGCTAGTCTTCTGTAAAACACCAACCATATTCCTTCAGGAATCCCTCATCATTTAATGTCATTATTTCTAATGATATTCTTTCATTTTGCTATTGTTTTTCATTTTTATAGTGAAGATTTGTTAATCTTTCTCATGTTGTTAAATTTTTAATTATGTCTCTTGTTGTTTCTCATGATGTTCATCTAAATTTGTCAGTCGCAAGAGTGCTGTATGAATACTTTAGTTTTATTAACAATGTGAGCATTCCACCTTCTTTTGACACATTGTGAGGTGAACCCAGGTGGAGTGAGTTTAGCAATGCCCAGACAACCAGTTTCACAACCTATAGAGTGCTCTTGATCAATTTGTACTTTCAATAAAGTCTAAGTATTATAAAAGAGTGTGGACTTTCCCAAATGGGCAGTATAAAAATGCAATAAATAAATCTGTTGGGCACACAACACAAGAGTACTTTACAATAGTACCTCGCCGCCGCCGCCCTTGGAATTTGCCTGTGGCCAGGGTGGAGAGGCTGTTATAGGATTGTGTTGTGGTGCCCGGCTTTGTCTGGGTGGGGTTGTGGGGGGGCACTGTCCTACCTCCCAGGGTTGCGTTCCTCGGGTGCTCCTTCTCCTGGGCTGATCTCTGTCCACTGGACTCCTGCCCCGCCCTGCCAGCTACCTTGCCTGGCCAAGGGGCAGGGCCCTGTGATGTCACATTGGCTGACCCCTCCCAAGGGCTGACCAGGTCTGGCCAAGACATCACAAAGGGCATGGCATCACAAAGGCCCAGACCTGGTCAGCCCTTGTGATTGGTTGAGGACTAAATAATCAATTTGGGGGGCTTAACCCCCCCCCCCCATGGGCTTCAGGACATGCGCAATTTCACAGGGTTTGGTCAAGGGGTGCGGCAGCCCATTCCAGATACCGCACCCACACCTCTGCTTTATAGAACTAGCTTTTGTTTTATCTTTGCTCTTTTATCCTTGTAGTTTGGCAGCTATGAAGGCAGCTGGCACCCTGTCCCCTGTCTACCCAGAAGCTTTCAGCAGATACTTGGTTGAGAAGCTTTCAGAAGGGCTACAGTCAGGTATAATATACAGGTGGGGTGGGTTGTGGGGATGTAGACCTCTCCCATGTTACATATTAAGCCACAGTTTGTCAACCTATGGCCTGTGGGCCAGATCCAGCCCATAGTGCCAAATAATCTGGCCCTGGCTCCTGCCGCCGGAATCGACCGCAGACTCATTTACGGCTGTCATAAACTCTTGTTTTTAGGAAGGGTATGAAGGAAAGCTCAAAACATTACTCTTCAAGGAGGCCTTTAAGGATACTTTACCATTGCCAATAAGTTAGATATTTAGATTTGAGCTTGCTTGCCTCAGACGCCATCAGATATTTGACTTATTATTTTGCATGTTGAATGGTATTGATGTTTGTTTGTTTAATTATTTGGACACCGCCCAGAGTGGGAAACATCCCAGATGGGCGGTATAAAAACTGAATGAATTAATTAATGAATTTTAAAATTAACTGATTAAATGAATATTTGTTGGCTTTTAACTGTTTTTACATTGAGATTATCTTAATAATTTTTTTATGGGTTTATGTAATTTTCTCTGCTGCTTCTCATAAGATATTACTCTGTAGTGAAAAGGTAGGCAGTAATATAATAAATAAACCAGAGAATAATGACTTACTGGAGGAGGCTGTGATCTTTACCCGTAGTGGCTCTGTGGTTTAAGGAGAGTGAGCCATGGCCCAATGAACTATTACCTAGTGTTCTGAAGACGGGCTAATATTTTTTGGATCAGTGTTTTGCACCTGGAATGGCACCTGCTGGGCTTCTCCTTTTGGAAAATCTCCCTGCCTAGCTTTTATGTTGTCTATCCTAGAATCTCAGGAGGTGAGCAGTCCACGCCAATGGGAGCGTTGCCTGCAGGCCTTGGCAGCAGTGTCTACTCATCCAAGTATACTGAGGAAGACTGTTCCAGTTCTCCTGCAACATCTCCAGCAAGTTCAGAAAGGTCAGCAGTTGTATATGATAGACCCCTGGGATTGGGGGTTGGTTTGGGAAGAACCCTTCCCACTGCTTGGCTCAATGTTAGAAAGACTGTGTTTGTGTAAAGACAATGAGGTTGAGATGCAGGAAGCTCTCTCTAGATCAGTGTTGGCGAACCTTTCAGAGATGGAGTGCCCAAACTCAACAGGCTGCCATACATGCCACACTCCTGCGCCACTTGTGAGCCGCCTGCCTTGTCCCAGACAGGGGAGAAAGCACTCCCATTGGGCTGCAGGGCAGAGGGGCAGGGCGAACTCTGTGCTGGGGCAACAGCACATGTGTCCACAGAGAGGGCTCTGAGTGACCTCTCTGGCACGCGTGCCATAGTTTCACCACCACTGCTTTAGATTCTTTCTCTGTGCAGTGGTTTGGGTGTTGCAATGTTGAAGTATAGCTCCTTAAATGTGTACATGAGATTATGTTATGATTATGGGGTACATGAGACTGGGGGGTTGGGGTTTTCATAAGCTGTACGCCATAAGCACCAATATTATAACAAAGTAAGGCTTGAACTATCTCGCTTTGTATGTAATGAGTCTATCTCATATATTTGTTTCACCTTTTAAGTAGCATTACTGAACCGAATGAACATTTGCACGATATTCTAATTTTCTGAGTTTCACCTGTACATCTTGGCCTCGCTAAGACAGGATGTGGCTATCCAAACACAGAGACAAAGTATTACTATTGTTTTTCAAGCAGTTGAGAATGCTGATCTGCTAGCCAGTATGCTTTTTAAATACTCTGCATTGTTAGTTTCTAAAAGTACCTTTATTTTTGCAGACAATATGCCAACAGGTGTCCAACGCCTTGTGACTGTGTGCCAAAGTCTACAGCACGTGCCATCGCAGTGCTGTCAAGATGCTCAGAGCTATTGGTACTTTCACCAGACTGTGGTTCCCTGCTTGCTGGGTTTAGCAGTGCAAGCTGCCATGCAAGGTAAGGCTTGGAGGTGAGCACTGATCTGTTCTTCCTTGGATTAGACCAGTGCCTTTGGCTAGAGCAAGACTAGATTTACCATCTTTAGTGTGGCTTGTTTTTTTTTTTGTTTGTTTGTTTGTTGTTTTTTGCACTTTAGACCTCTGAGTCAGAGGGGAAGGAGCTAGCAGGGACTTGATCCATACTTGCCTTTCCCATGTTCTTGGCTGGTCTCTGACTGTTCATTTTGTACATACTTTACTCACTCGGGGCCATTGGGCACTGGTTCTACTTTGTCAGATTATTCAAGTGGCAGATTTCAAAGGTACTCTTTAGGGAAAGTGATAAGATCCAAATTGCAACCCCATCCCTTCTCATTCTTCCCTTTTTTATGACTTCCAGAGAACTCACACACAGTACTAAGCAAAGTGCTGCTGGAGGAGGAAGCTCTATCAGCTATGGTATCGGTCATTAGTGCTGCTTGTATACACTTAAGTCCAGAGTGAGTAACAACAGCTGTAAATGGTTCTTCCTGCTTCACTTGTACACTCTGCTAATACACCTTGTGTTAACGTCCTATAGCTTAGGACTGCGGACTGCCCCACGGCACCATTTCATATGGCCCACCTCTGCTGCACCCGGAAGTGGAAGCAGGTGCATTTACGACAGCCATAAAACGAGTTCATGCATGCGCAAATGCGGTTACATTGGCCGTAAATGCACCCACGGCTGTCGTAAACACAGAAGCGAGCGCATTTACTTCCACTTCCGGGGATATTATTATTATTATTTTTCGACTTGTATGCCGCTCCACTCGCAAAGCAACTCTGGGCGGCTAACAAAGAAACAAAATAGCACAATTACATGGTATCACATTACACAAAAAAAAACCATTTCAGAAACATTTCAAAAAATATAATTACAAAATATCAAATTATCATAATACAAAACACTTCAAAAATAATACACAGAAAAACATCATAAATTCAACCCCACCAACTGTGTCCACTTTCCTCCAAGCCGGTTGGCCGAGGGAGTGTCCGGAGGTGGTGGTAGCGTCGTCGTCGATTTTGTAGCCACCCAAGCCGCGCAGCTGCTGCTGCCTCCAGGCTGGCTGACCAAGGCAACATCCGGTGGTGGTGGTGGCGGAGGTTTTAAAGCTGCCTGAACTGCACAGCTGCTGCTGCCTCCCTCCAGACCGTCTATGCTGCCCGGGGGTGTGTGGTAAGGCCCACAGTATAAAAAGGTTGGGAACCCCTGGCTTAGAATAAGCTGTTTTCTGCCTAACTTTCTAGGGACTAGAGCCTTTGGTAGCTTAGTGGTTAAGACACTGAATTCGATGACTGGAAAGTTGGCAGGTCAGCAGTTTGAGACCTGAGTGCCATGTGATGGAGTGAGCTGTCCCTGTCCCAGCTCCTGCCAACCTGGGGAGTTCGAAAGCAAGAAATTGCAAGTGGATAAATAGGTGCCACTTCAGCAGGAAAAGTAATTGCATTCCGTGCACTCTGGTTTCTAGGCATGCTTGCCACATGTCCACGGAAACGTCTCCAGAGGCAGACAGCACTGGCTCTTTGGCTGTAAACGGGGATGGGTACTGCCCTCTAGAGTCGGATACAACTGGTTTTCGAGACCTTGACTTGACCTAGCTTTCAGCAATTTGGTGGAAGCAGGTCTTGGCAATGCTCTATTCATTGATGCTCTTTTGTTGTGTTCAGAGGCAGCATCTCTTGTTCACTCTCTCCTTTCTTTGTTGTAGGTTGGCTGCACAGAGTGTCTCCCAAGTGGTGCCCCTCTTTCTCGATGGAGAGCTCTCCTTCCTGCCTGGAAACACCTTCCCCAGCGCCTTCCACCCTTTCCAGGTGTCTTGACTGAGTGGGGTGTTGCTTGGGGGGGAGGTTTGGCCCAAAGTTTCAGGAGAGCTTATTATTTTAAAAAAAAACTTTGTTTTCTCCACAGGATCAGCCATGCCCAGTGGCAGCCCAGAAAAGACTTGTCGCTCTGCTTATGGCCTTTGTCTGCTCACTGCCCAAAAATGTGAGTTCTGAGAGACCTTGGGACAACAGCATGGCTGAGGAAATGGGTCTAATGCAAGGGTGGGGAACCTTTTCCTCTGGGGAGGCTGCATTAATTTCCCTCTGCCGCATTCAATAAATCTCAATTAGATATACTGTATTTGCAGGCGTATACGACACACTTTTCCACCTTAAAATACACTGGGAAATGGAGTGCTGCTTATACAGTAAAACCCCGACTTACAAATGCCTTGAGTTACATAAAATCCGACTTACATAATGATGTTATGCTAAAACCATGTCCCAATTTACATGATTCCCTATGGGCTTGCTTCGAGTTACGTAAAAAAATAATTTTTCCTATGGGTTTTCTTCAAGTTACATAAAAAACCGATTTAAGCAAAAGCCTACGGAATGGACTTTTTTTTTGTAAGTAGGGGGTTTACTGTACTCCGATGCATTTTATAAGCTGGCAAATACGGTACTTAAAAATGTACATTTTTTAAAAAAAAAATCTAACTACAGCATACTTGATAATTTTTTTAAAAAAATATGAGAATTTCTGTGGTTGTGTGGCAGGCATGACCAGACATCGGAGTGCACAGAATGCTGTTACCTTTTTCGCTGAAGCAGTACCTATTTGTCTACTTGCAATTTCTTGCTTTTGGACTGCTAGTTTGGCAGGAGCTGGGTCAGAGACGGGAGCTCACTCCGTCATGCAGCACTCGGGTCTCAAACTGCTGACCTGCCAACCTTCCAGTTGTCAAATTCAGTGTCTTAACCACTAAGCCACAGCTGTCCCTTAAATAAATAAAAGACAAACAAAACGTATTAATAACAAAGGATTGCTCTGTAATATTTGGATCCGGTCAGTAGGCCACACTTCAGGACCTAGAAGGCCACAGGTTCCCCACCCCATGTCTGGTGCCTAGGCAACTCATGGTATTGGGCGCCAATGAGAGTGTGTGGGGTTTGCAGTGATCTCTTTGCCTCCTAAACTTCTCTTTCCTCGCAGGTTCCAATTCCACAACAAGACCGGTTACTATGTGAGCTGCTTGCTCTGAGCTGCTCCTGCAACTGCCTCTTCACTGCCACAGCTGCTGCCAAATGCTTTGCAGGACTCGTTAACAAACACCTAGCAGGTAGTCACTGGATCAGGCCGTCTAAATCAGGGATGCCCAAACTATGGCCCAGAGGCCGGATCTGGCCCCAGCACCAATTTATCCGGCCCACGAAGCTATGGGTGTGTTTTACTTCCGCTCCCGGGAGCAACGAGGGCTTTGTGGGCCGGATGAATCGGCGCCAGGGGCTGGTTCCGGCCCTCAGGCCATAGTGACCGGCCCTCTGAACCATGTGACCAGCCCAAGGCCCAAAAAGTTTGGGCACCCCTGGTCTAAATCCTACCAGGGAGGAATTGAGGCCATATTCTGAGGCTAAGGAAATCCCCAAGCTGATTATGGATGCGAATAGGGAGTTACACAAGAGCAACAGCCAGCCACTCTACCTCTCCTCTTGCCAGGACCTCAGTTGGACCAGCTTTTGGGAATGGCCATGAAGAAGCTGGAGCAAGGTCTGAATGAAGGTCCTTATCAAACTCAGGCCCTGACTCTGCTGCTATGGGTATGTTTGTGCCACCTTGCCCCCACCGTTTCTCCTAATAGTACCGAGCTGAATGTGCCTTTCTTTCCCTGCAGGTAACTAAGGCTTTATTGCTACGCTACCACCCTCTAACCACACAACTGACTGACAAGGTGAGCTTCAGGGAAGGGAGGGGGGCTTCAAAAGGAACCATACACTCCCCCCCTATTGTACTTAATCACTTCTGTCCTCTTTCTTACTCTACAGCTGCTTGTGCTTCTGGGGAACCCTGCCCTTGGCTCTGCAGTGAGCGATGGCTTTGCCTTGCTCATGGAGGACTCTCCAGATGTGCTGGGCAAGAGCTGTCATGCTGAAGTGCGCCTCATGTTCCGACAGCGCTTCTTCCTAGAGTGTGTCCCGCGGTTGGTGCAGGGATTCCACATGGCAGCCCCTGGTGAGAACCTCTGCAGGTCCCGTTCCTTACAAACATATATGAATTAGCAAAGAGAATCTGTTCAGCATAATTTTAAAAAATACCTAATTTCTGCCAATACTACAGAATATTAAGATGTCTCCCCTGTTCGTGAATCATATGATGATAATATTAAAGGTAAAGGTTTCCCTTGCTCGAAAGCCAGTCGTATCCGACTCTAGGGTGCAGTGCTCATCTCTGTTTCTAAGCCGAAGAGCCAGCGCTGTCTGCTTCTGCAGACGTTTCCGTGGTCATGTGGCAGGCATGACTAGACACCGGAGCGCTGTTACCTTCCCACAGAAGTGGTCCCTATTTATCTACTTGCAATTTCTTGCTTTCGAACTGCTACTTATTTTACATATTCCTGGCATATGTAAACCAGGAGATGTTAATTCTTCCAGTTAGAGGAGAGGCAGTTTCATCTTCATGTCTTTTCTGCTTCCTTTCGCCAAGCAGTTTGAAGGTCTAGTTCAGGGGTGCCCAAACTTTTTGGGCTGTGGGCTGGTCACTATGGCCCGGGGGCTGGATGCAACCCCTGTCGCCAATTCATCCGGCCCGTAAATCCCTTGTCGCTCCTGGAAGCGGAAGTAAAACTCGCCCGTACAGTTGCGTTTTACTTCCATTTCCAGTAGCGATGAGGGCTTCGTGGGCTAGATGACTTGGCATTTGGGGCTGCATCCGGCCCCTGGGCCATAGTTTGGGCACCCCTGGTCTAGTTTCTGAACTTGCCTGAGGGCAGGAGAGATTACACCTACCAGCCCATACAGTGTGGTCTACTCTATCACCAGAGCAGAATAAACTGAGTCTGGCCAGGTTATCCTGCTATGCTAACCTAGCAGTTTGAAAGCAAGAAATTGCAAGTAGATAAATATGGACCACTTCGGTGGGAAGGTAACAGCGTTCCGTGCACTCCGGTGTCTAGTCATGCCTGCCACATGACCATGGAAACGTCTGCAGAAGCAGACGATGCTGGCTCTTCAGCTTTGAAACAGAGATGAGCACTGAACCCTAGAGTCGGATACGACTGGTTTTTGAGCAAGGGAAACCTTGGACTTGGGTGGCGATGTCCACAGGAAAGGGTGATGATCCCTAAATGGATTAAATCCCACTTGAATCCATTTTGATGGAGGGCAGCAGCTTCATCAATCCTGGCCTGGGGGTGATGATGAGGACTTTGCCTGCCAAAAGGGCTCAGAACCAGAAAGTGACATGTGGAACTAGATTAGTGGTATGGGGGTCACGTCGTGATGTGGAAGGCACATGAAAGGCCACTGCATTATTATATGGTTCTCAGGACCATCTTAATGGCTCATTGCCATGATGATCACCAATACAGTAAAACCTCGTATAACAAAAATAATCCGTTCCACAAGATTTTTTGTGCAGTGAAATCTTCGTTATACGAATTTCCTATAGGAATGCATTGAATGTCATTTCCCACAGGAATGCATTGAAAATGGAAAAAAACATTCCGAATTTTTTTCATTATACGAGGCACCATTTTCCTCCCATTTCCTTTTGCTGTACTGTTTTTTCCGCTATTAGAGCCCTTGGTTATAATGTACAGGGTTTTACTGTGTTCAGATTCAAATACAGAAGAAGAAGGTCAAAACTGTAGCTGCTCTATCTTTAAAAATAGGATAAGATGGCTTTTGTTACTGTAGTACTGCAGCCAAAATTGCTGATGTTATGAGTTCAATCCTGACTGGCTCATCGTTGACTCAGCCTTTCAGCTTTCCAAGGTCGGTAAAATGAATACCCAACATGCTGTTAAAAATGGGATGGTTGCCAAGCTTCTTCTTGAATTTCTGGGATGGCTTCTTCAGCATTTCAAAGAATCCGTAACCACAGCCATTGAACTGTAACATCCTAAATTGAAGATTCATATTTTAAAAATTCATGTAATCCATTAAAGTATGAGCAGCTTCCTGTAATGAAAGTGCTTAGAATGGAAAGGGGAATAACCTTTTATCTGCAACATGCAGTATGCTCTGTGAGATTCATATACTGGTTGTTTAGATATTCGGCACTTCCCTCTTCCCCATTTATTTCGATTTGCTTGGCCAAAAATGCTAAATACCTTATGAACTGCCCAGAGAGTTGTCTAAGCACTATGGAGTAGTAAAAGTAAAGGTTGCCCTTGCTTGAAAGCCAGTCATATCCGACTCTAGGGCTCAGTGCTCATCTCAGTTTATAGCCAAAGAGTCAGTGGCTGTCTGCGTCTGCAGACATTTCCATGGACACGTGGCAGGCATGACTAAACACCGGAGTGCACGGAACGCCGTTTACCTTCCCACCGAAATGGTCCCTATTTATCTACTTACAATTTCTTGCTTTCGAACTGCTTTGTTGGCATGAGCTGGGACAGAGACGGGAGCTCACTCTATCGTGCATTTTTTCATTTCATTTCAACTTTAATTTATACCCCGCCCCTCTCAGCACACGGCCGACTCTGGGTGGCACTACAACACATTATACAATCACAATAATAACATGATATAATCAACAATAACAAAATTCAAAGCTAATAAGTTGCATAGCATCATAAAAAACATATCAGCAAATCGTCATCACATAACATCACGAATCACAGTATCAGTATCAAAAAGCATCAGGTCTTGAACTGCTGACCTGTCAACCTTCCAGTCATGAAGTTCAGCATCTTAACCACTAAGCCACCGCAGTCCCGTGGGGTGGCATATAAGTGTAATTGCTAAAGGCTCGATAGTAGTCAGCTGCTATTCAGGTCCTAAGCCTGCAGAAGCTTTTCTGGGAAAATCTTGTCTTGCCTACATAACTCAATGTCTGTCCTCCTCTCCTCTCCTCCCTAGGTGTGAAAGCAAATTACCTGAAAGCCCTGTCTCACATATTGAACCATCTGCCCAAGCCAGTGCTAGTGACAGAGTTGCCTATGGTGAGCTTGATCTTGCAGCCAAGCATTCTAACAGTAATAGCATAATTAACAGCTTTAAGAACTCTGCCACCCCGGATGCCGAACGCCTGCCCTCGCCCACATGGCTGGAGGGAGAAGTGGCCGCAGCTGTCGGGGCTCGGTGGCTTTAAAAACTCTGCCGCCGCAGCCACCAGACCCCGGACGCCTGCCCTCGCCCGCACGGCTGGAGGGAGAAGTGGCCATAGCTGCCGGGGCTCGGTGGCTTTAAGAACCGGACTTTTCCCCTAGGCCGGCCCCGGCCCTGAGGGGAAGGAGGAGCAGCTGTGCAGCCGGCCGACCATAAGAACACCAATGCCGCCATCACCAGACTTTTCCCTCGACCGGCCTCGGCCTTGAGGGGAAAGAGGAATTGTTACTGGACTTTTTCCCTCGGCTGTTTAGCCTGGAGGGAAGTGGACAAGTCTGAGTTTTTGCAATGTCTTTTTTCCCCTGTGTATTGCTTTGAAATGTGTATTGCTTTTGAAATATGTAGACTAGCCTTCACCTGCTTTCCTCCCCCAATTTTCACAGTTGTTACCTCTGTTGTTGGAAGCTCTATCATGTCCTGACCATGTGGTCCAGCTGTCAACTTTACATTGTCTGCAGCCATTGTTACTTGAAGCACCTCATGTTATGAGCCTGCATATTGACACACTTGTGAGCAAGTTTCTTAACCTGACGGACAACCCTGCTATGGTGAGTACTAGATTCTCTCCCCATCTTCCTGGACAATCCATTGTTTTCTCCCGGTGCAGTATTTGAACTTGGAAACTAACGTGCATCATGTTATTTTTATATTGCAGGCAATCCGTATTGCTGCTCTTCGGTGCCTCCATGCAATTGCCGCCTTGCCCACCACAGTGGTAAGTTGTGGATCTATTTTGTGTGTGTGTGTGTGTGTGTGTGTGTGTGTGTGTGTGTGTGTGTGTGTGTGTGTGTGTGTGTGTGTGTGTGTGTGTGTGTGTTAACATGTGCAGTTGTCTCTTGGCAGCTTATTCTTCTTAGCCAATCATCTGCTTCTCTGTTCTTGCCAGGGTGGGGTCAGAGAACAGGGAGCTCTGAAAACTTAATTAATGCTTTCTTCCCACTGTCAGGTCATCCCCTACAAGGCACGAGTAATTAAGGCATTAGCCAAACCCTTGGATGACAAGAAGCGGTTGGTACGGAAGGAAGCTGTGACAGCACGAGGAGAATGGTGAGAAGGTTTACTTTGGCAACAATGTAGAAAAATCCATATATACCCTGATCAAAGGGACTGCGGTGGCTTAGTGGTTAAGATGCTGAACTTGACAACTGGAAGGTCAGCAGGTCAGCAATTCGAGACCCGAGAGCTGTCTATCCTAGCTCCTGCCAACCTAGCAGTCTGAAAGCCAAAAATTGTAAGTAGATAAATAGGGACCACTTTGGTGGGAAGGTAACAGTGTCCCATGTGCTCTGACGTCTAGTCATGCCCCCTAGTGTCGGATAGGACTGGCTTTCAAGCAAGGGCAAGGTTTACCTTAACCTTGACCTTACCTTGATTAAAAAGTAGGTGCTTCATTACTTATTTCCTTGCATGCTTGCTGTTTAAAATGCACTACTTACTGGAAGATATTCTAACATGCAGTATAGATGTGATTCAGTTCATGAAGGAATCCTGTTGAAGAACTACATGAATACATAATCTATCCATTCTTTCTCTCCAGCTGGCTTAACCCTAGTGCTCTGTTCCTTTTCTTCAGGTTCCTGCTCGGGACACCTGGCAGGTGAAGGCTCACCCTTTGCATCCTGACTGACAATCTCACCAGCCCCTGTCCAGTCGTTGGTTTAAAGACCTGGGGCCTACATTTCCTTGCAAAGGCACATGGGGAGGACATGTTTAACGAGCTGCCCTTTCCGTAGAGTGGCAGAGTCCTCATTGCAACGTTTTGCATCCAACAGACTGGAACAGCCAGCTCAATTCCTGCTGCACTGAAGTTGTGTGTGAAGGAGGCAGGACCCCTGCACACTACATGTGTGGAAGCAGAAGAATAAATAACCTGTTTCCTAAAAGTCTTTGAACAAAGTCCTTTTTTGGGAGAGCAAGTAGAAGTAGTGACCTGTCAGCAGTTCGATTCCCGAGTACTGCAGGAGGGAATGAGCTCCCGTCTTTGTCCCAGCTCCTGCCAACCTAGCAGTTTGAAAGCAAGAAATTGCAAGTAGATAAATAGGGACCACTTTGGTGGGAAGGTAACAGGATTCCGTGCGCTCCAGTATCTAGTCATGCCCGCCACATGACCACGGAAACGTTTGAGATCTGAGTGCTGCATGACAGAGTGAGCATGACCACAGAAATGTCTGCAGAAGCAGACAACGCTGGCTCTTCGGCTTTGAAACAGAGATGAGCACTGCACCCTAGAGTCGGATACGACTGGCTTTCGAGCAAGGGAAACCTTTACTATCCCACATTTGAACATTGACATTATTAGTGTAGCTATAAAAAAGCAGTTATCTTATAATTCTGAGCTAAATATACTTGATAGTTCTCATCCAGCCTTTGCTTTTTCACTTTTGAACTCCTCTTTTGAAAAGTACACTAAGTGAGAGAAAGTGGTAGGTGAAGATGGATATAGGATAGTTTTAAATAACTGTTCAAGGAGTTCTGAGTATGTGGCAAAAGTTTAAAATAGTGTAATAAAGTCATTAAAATACTGATCCCTTTACCCCACAAACCAAGGCTGGGGGCTTAACTTTTAGAATAGTGTATTCAGCCAATAGAAGGAGGTAATTTCATCAGTATCTGAGTCAGTTTGTTACCTTATAGCATCCAGGATCATTATTATTTTTTTGTCAAGACAAATTTCTGTAGCTACCCTATTAGTGTAGAGTTCAGAAGTCTACTTAGACTTGCTCAAGTTAGTCCATCCTTCAGTCCATAGGATTTTTAAAGCCTTAACTTCATAATGCTGTTCAGTTTGTCACTTCTTCCAGCCTGACTTTTATCCATGGAATAAGATAACACTGTAAGCATAGAAAGTTACAGGGTCCCCTGGTTTATCCAGTACAATTTGCCTTGAAAGATCACCTTCTGACAAACTCAGTTGCATTACCTGTAAGGATGGCTAGAAAAACTGTCCTGAATGGGTAGTAAGGACAGAACTAGTGTTGTGGTTGTGGAAGTGACTGCCTTTCAGTCATAGAATTCATGCTTTGTCTCAAGAGGATTCTAGGCTCACTAATGCCTTTGCCTATTTCAAGATTGCAGGAAAGGTCTGAGAAAGACCATTGTGGCAGAATAAATATAATACTCCTGCTCTCAAATACTTATAATAAACTTTGCAAACTCTCAATAGACACATTGGGTTAATTTATAATAAACTAGCTTGAGTGCCCGGCTCTGCTTGGGCGAGTTTGGGAGCGGGGGGCTCTGGCCACCCCCTGGCGCCCGTGGTGGGCTGTGGGGGTGTTTGCAATGTGTCTTTGTTGTGGCCACGAGGCTGGTTTTTTTTTTTTTTGTTGTTGTTGTTGTTTTTGGGGGGTTGACCCAGCCTCTCTCTCTCACACACACACACAGAGGCACGCACTCTCCCACCTAGTCTCTTTTTCCCTGTCTCGCTCAGGAGTGGAGTGTTCCGCCCTACCTTCCTCTTCTCCTCCTCCCCCTCCTTCACAGAAAGCCACACCGAAGTGGGTGCTAGGTGCAATAGCTGCTGGGAGATGTACATGTGTATGACATATTATGGCATATGCTCCAGGGGTGTGGAAACGCATTCAGCATACTACCGTCCACATCCCTTCCTTATAGGTATAGATGCTGGGGATGTTGAGAGGAAGACATAATCATTACTTAGATTTGTGTGAGTTGCTAAGGAAGTGAAATCCTCAGTGATAGTACATATTTCACACTTGAAATTTCAGGACCTACTTGAACACTCACAGATGTTTCAGATACTCAAACACTGATAGCCATGTAGTGTATAGCAATAATGCCATAACCCTACTATACCACTACTGACAGTTTATGAATTGTACAAGCAATGAAGGACAAGAGAAAGGCTGCAGTGGAAAAACTGCCCTGAACTAATGTCATCTCTTCCTACTTATTGTTGGAAAGGCTTATACCCGCCTATAAGAAGTATGACCAGGAATCATCACGCATTGGCTTAAATCCCGTTGCACAACTTTTACACCACGTAAGGCTGATGTTTCCAGCCTTGACATTTTTTTGAACACTTTCTGATCCCCACTGCCAAGGATTGAGGGCAATAGTTTGCAGAAGTTAAAGATTGTCCCATCCCAGTTTACCCAGGGGAAAAAAAGGATCTCAAAGAAGCCTTGGATCGTTTGAGAGGTAAGTGGGTTAGAAATTTTTAGTTTAAAAAAACTGCCAGATGACATCAGCTGCATAAGAGGATCCAAGCCAGAAAATGATATATATGATATATTCTGCTCTTTAAGCGAGTTAGTCTCTAAGCGAGGCATTCTTTATGCGAAGGTTGTGTGTGTGTGTGTGCATATATATGTTTGTATATATATTTATTTATTGTAGTAGCTGGCAGTTGTGGAGTATTACCATATTACTTTATCTGTGTCGAGAAAGTCTTGTCTATCCCACCACCTGGAACTATTATGTATCCATTGAACAAACTGTAAAACCCAATAACTTTTGTCTCAAGATATTGCACCCACCCTCCCTTCTCTCCTTTAAAGAGGAAGTGATGTCACATTAAAAATGGTGTTTATTTGCAAAGTTTTTTTTAAAAAAAAAATCCTGCCCACATAGAGGAAGAACACAGTAGGACCCTGGCATGCCAGCCAGCATCCAGGAATTAAGGAGCAAAGGAGAATTTATCTCTCCATTCCTCCATTTTCAGGAACAACAACATATTGTCCTAGATGGCTAAATTATGTGCAAACACACACAAAAAAATGTGTTTCACCACAGCTGCCTGCAGCTGGGGAAATCTTTCATCTTCCTCCTAAGACTGCTGGAACAGTCAGATACTCAGTTCAGATATTCAGTTTTTACTGTATTAGGTCACCATCTCCTCCAGGAATGTCTTTCCTGTTTGTTTCTCAAAGAAAGCCCTCGGTGGCCAAGTCATGTACCAGCTGGTGCACTTTGCTCCTCATCCAACTCAGATTGTTAGTAGAGGAGTCTTCTGTCCAACAACACAGGGTGGGGTGTCCCAGTTTAGACCATTGCCATAGGGTGGGTGGGTAGAAGGCAGCAGAACTCGGGTAAACCAGTGCCTAGAAAAGTGATCACAGTCATGATCCTTAATACTTTCCAGATTACAAAGCAAGCAAAGCAATCACACTTCTATACCACCCCATAGCACTTAGTGTACTCTCTGGCCAGGAGTTCTCAACCTTTTTAAGCTGGGTGCCGGGTCATGTTCCCTCAGACAGCTTTGGAGGTGGGATAGCCATTTTGCCCTTCCTCCACCACATGGGACCTCTGGGTGTGGTGGAGGCGGGGGGAGGGCACATGACATGCCACCATGGGCTGCAGGTTGAGAATCCCTGTGTGGTTCACTAATTAGCATTCCCCCCCAACATGTTGGGTACTCATTTTACCAACCTTGGAAGGATGGAAAGGCTGAGTCTACCTTGAACACTGGTCAGGATCGAACTTCCAACCTTTTGGGCGCAGGACAGCAGTTTAATCACTGTGCCACAAGGGTAAATGACCCTGAAGGCTACACCATTACTATGGGATATAATCATACAAGAACTATGTTAATAGTACCTTAATCAAAGACCAGCCCCAATTTTCCATGGCACAGGACGTGCACAGTATACTATTTGCAGTAGGCTACTTCCTGTAGCTCCTTACCTTTGAGTTTCTACACCCAGGAAAACCTTCCAGTTCCCCAAAGGACCATAGCTGTATGGGTTTCGAAACACCTATGGCCATAGGAAAAATAGCATGAAATCTTATTCTCCCAATTCTAGCACAAATACTCTTTCACCCTCTATATCCGTGATGATGAACCTTGGCACTCCAGATGTTCTTGGACTTCAATTCCCAGAAGCCCAAGCACCCTGTGAATCCACACAAATGGGTTTACTGCAATTCATCCAGCTCATGCTGCCCTAGTCGCTCCAGGAAGCGGAAGTAAAATGCACCCATACATACCAAGGTTCACCATCATGGCTCTATATAGCAGCCCTGCTAGGAAAGCACAGAACTGCAAAGCAGACAGCAGAACTACTGAATTGTTCTAAGAGCATAAGTAATCAAATCTCTTTAGAAAATCTGTCTATTTCTAAATTTTGTTGGTAATGTGCTAAAAGAAAATCAAAATATTAAACTAGAAGCAATTATAGCAAGTGACACAGAGCATGATAATTGGCCAGTAATAATGGTTTGTGTTTGCAAGAAATTAGGAGGACAGAACCAAATCTCAGGAAAACGTTATTGTTCTAAGATGGCGCAGCAGTAGAAAATGTGTTCTAGACATCCAGTCTCTGTACACTAAGTTGAAAGGACCCTATCAAGACTCAATGAACAGGGGCCAAGCTGCTCAGCCCTCACTGACAGTTCTGCTTCTCTTATTCCTCACCTTGCCCTTTTTCTGGAGCCGTTTCTTTTCTTTGCGGTTGATGTGTCTTTCAATGCTGGTCTCTCCCCGAGTGATGAGGGCAAAATGCCAGAGCATCAGGGCACCGAGTGCCAAGGCAACAGAACTGGGGAGGGAAAGGAGGAAGGTGTGTAGACTTCAAGGGACTAAAACAGGGGTACCCAAACTACGGCCTGTGGGCCAGATCCAGGGTCCGATGCCAATTCATCCTTCCTGTACAGGCATGTTTTACATCCACTTCCAGGTGCAGCAAGGGTGTCGCGGGCTGGATGAATTGGCATCAAGAGCCGGATCTGGCCCACAGGCTGTAGTTTGGGCACCTCTGGTTAAAGCAAAGAAAATGGCAGCCTAAAAATCTATCTCATCCTGTTGCATAACAGACTGCAAAGCACATTTTACTTCCACCTCCGGTGGGAGGAACCATGTGACCGGCCCACTGAACCACATGACCGGCCCACAGCCCGAAAAGTTTGGGCACCCCTGAGCTAAAATAACCAGAACAAGCCACTTGTAAAGACAGAGTGTGTTAGCATGCGATGAGTTGAATGAAGCTCTGGGCCATTCTGTTTTGCAGAGCATGCGACTGATGGAAAGCTCTCGGTGCCTTTCTCTTCCTCCCCATTTTCAGTCAAATCAACAAATCAGTTACCTGCAAAGGACCCAGGCATACACTATGCTCTTGTGGAAAGCTCTCTGGCGGAAGGAGAAGGTGGGTGGTGGTGTCTGAGAGTAAGTCTGCAAAGGAAAGCAGAAATGGCCAGAATCAAATGCAAGAATGGAGCAGAGGCAGCTGCGGCCCAAAAGAGGGAAGGTGTGGAGGGCTTTCAATGAACAATGACAAGACAACACAATAGACAAGACAGATACTTTCTAGGGGTCAAGGACCTCAATGATCATTACTCAGGGGTGGGTAGAGCATGGGTTTGGAGGCTCAGAGTTCACTTCTGTTGCTCCCCGTGCATCCCTTGCCTTCCAAAATGAGAGATGACATACTTAATTCTCTAAATATTTCCTACAGCAACATTCATGCCAGCTGAGACAGGGCTCTGGAACTCCTTTGTGGTGAAGAAGGAAAGGAGCGTTTCTATCCCAGAAGAGGAATCTGAGCTGTTATAATCATGGCTGCAGATTCATTCCTGGGACAAAGAAGTGGGGGGCCCAAACCATGTTCTGTCCTGTCCCTGACATGAGCAGCTGAGGCGTAGGTACCCCACCTGATTGGCTGTCACGTGCAGTCTCTCCTTGTCAAGCAGTTTCATTTTCTATCGGATGGAAAAGAGGGTGCCAGTTATACACACTCAGTTCCTGGCTCATGCACTCTCTTTCTCTTGCGTGTATCCAAGCCAAAAGGAGAGAGCCCCTCTCCTTTCCCCAACACAAGATCCCCTCCACCCCCAATCCTCATGTGCCCCAATGGTCAGAGTTCAACCTCACCTCAATGGCTGCATAGGCTTCCCAGAACATATCCCAGCCACTAATACTGCTATAGATGCAGCCCAGGGTCATGAACAGCATGAAGGAGAAGAAGTAGCGATGGTTGCAGTGTCCCACACAGTTGTTCAGCCATGCTGTCTCCAAGGGTTAAAGGCTTGTAACTACAGGCAGAAAGGCAATCCTCAGATGATAGCAAAGGAGAACCAGTTCTGAAGTCCCCATCTACACCGTGCACCCCCTGACAGAAATGGGAAACTACTTCCCTCCAACTCCATCTGTATCACTCCTGCTAGATTTCTGACACGTGCCACCTTTCCTAGCTTTGGGGAGAGAAATAATTATCTTCTTTATAATACACACATTACTGCTCAAACCCAGCAGGCAAGAACTGCATGCAGGGTCAGTGCTCCATAGGCAGAAGAAACAGCACCACAAGTTGTCCGAACACAGTTTCCCTTTTGGACTGAGCAAGAATGTCCCTTTAGTACAGCCGATTACCCCAGCCACATTAACCTAAAGACATGCCTCCTAAGATGGCTACACAAATGCTTTCCACTCCTTGCTCTTGCAGCCTACCCTTCTTAGCCAGTTGGTCTCAAGAGGACCACATTGTTCCTGAGGACACACTTGGATTCCTGGGATAAGTGACCCAGGAGGACCCTATAGCAATAGCACCATGGCCAATGGAAGGATACGGCAGTGATGGTCCATCTTCAACACACACCTGTGGGAAGGAGGGAATTAGCATCAACTTAAAATAGTATGCAAACAATCTGAAGGCTAGAAAGATGAATTGCTGATCTTTAACAGCATGGCTAAACAACACTGAAGAATGGAGCAGTTACAAAACGGGACGTGGTTCAGCAATACCAGGCAAAAGAAACAGAAGGGGAAATCAGCAATAAAAGGGTAACTCAGCATTCGGTCCCTTATTATACAAGCAAGCAATAGGTTTCTGGGGAGCTGTTTGGGCATTGCTAGGTCCTGGCTGCTCAATGACATGAATATAAGCCTCTCCCTAGCCTGCATCCAATTATCTTTTGGAATGTTACTTTAGCAAATTAATGTGAGGAGACTTCTATGGATATTTGCAGGGATGTCTCAAAGTAGGGCTCCAAATATAAAGGCATTACAAATAAAGAGAATATAACTTTCAGCAGAGTTTAGCTTATTAAAATGTTTAACATAGCAAAAGACACACACACTGAAAGCAAGGCCCTTTCCCCTTTATACCTGGGGTGACCAAACAGGGGTTGAGTGAGTGCAAAGTACAAAAGGAATCTGAACAAACCAGGATTTTCAGGCTTCAGTGTTCTGCACAGTCCTCCATCCTTAACCCCAAGCATAGAAGACGTCAGGGAAAAGGACACATGCAAATTGGACAAATTGTGTAATTCATTTAGGTCACACATTCTAGAGAGATTTTTAACTTCTGTGCAACACATCTGACCGTAATCCTTCTTATAGCTTTTCCCTCTGTATACAACATTCTATGAAAGAAGTAGGTTGATGCTCTTGCACCTTACAATTTAGGTAAAAGGACCAAATGGGAGGAGTGGACCCCAGGATGCAAGTACAAAGTTTAGCTTAGTTGGCCATCATTGCTAATGGACAGCAATTACCTTGTGTCAAAAAGGTAATTCTATATCAGGGGGAACTTGCAAGTATGCCCCAACATCTGAAAATTATAGAAATGTATTTATTCATTTGTTTGTTTGTTTGTTTGTTTATCAAATTTCTAATGCTGCCCCACTTGCCGAGGCGACTCTGGGCAGCTTACAGCAACACAATAAAACCCAACAACATTTAAAACAAATTAAAAACTTTTTAAAGTCTTAAAAACTTCTGTTAAAAACCCACCAAGGCCACATCCCAAATTCGGTGGCCAGTGACTCAAACTAGCCAGCCCACAGTGGCTATTTCCCCGGCCGCCCCACACACCTGCTGCACGAGCCAGGTCTTCACACCCCTACGAAAGGGTAAAAGCTCTGGCTGGAGACGGAGTTCAGTACGCAGGAGGTTCCACAGGGCCAGAGCGGACACAGAGAAGGCCCTCCTTCTTGTGCTAGAGAGGCGAGCCTCTATAGCCGATGGAACTATCAGACAGCTCCTCTGGTCCGCTCTAGCGGGACGGGCAGATATCCTCGGGGCGATGCGGTCTCTTAGGTATCCTGGCCCGCTAACGTATAGGTAATCACCAGCACCTTGAATTGCACCCGGAGGCACACCGGCAACCAGTGCAGCTCCCGAAGCAGTAGAGAGGCGCGGACATAGCGCCCGCACCCCATCACCACCTGAGCTGCTGCATTCTGAACAAGTTGCAGCCTCCGAATGGTCATCAGGGGCAGCCCCATGTAGAGCGCATTACAAAAATCAAGTCTGGAGGTGACAAGAGCGTGCGTGACCATGAGCAAGGAGTCCCGGTCCAGGAGCAGGCGTAACTGGCGAATCACACGAAGTTATGCGAAAGCCCTCCTAGCCATGACCGTCACTTGCTCATTGAACAGGAGTCATGAGTCCAGGAGAACCCCCAGATTATGCACCGGGTCTGTCAAAGACCAAAGATGGTAGCTCCCGGGTTAACGCAGGCCCCTAATCCATAGCCACTCAGTCTTGTCGGGATTCAGTTGTAGCCCGTTGTCCCTCATCCAGACCCCAACAGCCTCCAAACACCTGGATAGGACTTTGATATTGGTTGTATTGTTCAAAACTGTACACTTTAATCGGAATCAGGCATTTAAGGAAAAGATAAAAGTAGAAACAGGAGGACTACATAAATATGAAAATAAAAACATGAAAAACGTTGCCCTCTTTCTCTACCTTTTCCAAACTGGAATTCATCTAATGGTTGAAAAATAGTTTTCACAGTTTAGCAAATATGTGAGAATCTCTGCTAGATATAGGATCCTACACCTAGTATCAAAAAACATGCCACATATACAAAATTGAAGAAAATAAACAAGCAAGATCATCATCCATCATAGCAATAAGAAATAAAACCTGCAGAATCTTGGGGGTGGGAAATGCATAAAAAAACTGAACTTAAAGACTCCAGTTAAAAGGATTAAGAAATAAGGCTGGAAAAATCTTGGCTCAAATTCCTAAAGAGCTACTTCTTGGTAAAATATGAAGTGCTGGGCCAAATGAACAAATGGTTTGTATTTCATAAGTGATCCTAGGAATATGATTGAAGATCAGTATAAAAATGCAGACAGTATAATGAATAAACAGACATAAGATGATCACATTTCATGTAAGGCTGCATCAGATGTTTGCATTCCCAGTCCATGTCGGTTTTATGCAACTGGGATTTTTTAAACAGGAACTATGTTTTAGAAATGATCTGATTCAGCCTTTTTCAATCAAATCTTCTTTTAAAAACAATAAAGAGAAAACCCCACCTGTTGCAGATGCTACAGTGGTGAGTCCGGGCAGGCTTTGGGGCAATGCATTTCCTGCAGATAGAGACGGCAGCAACATCGCTCTTTGACTGCTGTAGAAAGGGAATATCACACTGAATTAAGAATATTATCATCCAGGCTGCTCTTCAGACCCAGTAAAATAACAATTCCAGGTTAGCTGTTTAATCTGTGAAATGTTGTGTCAAAATGTTATTGGCGAGAAATGAAATTGTAGGACTGTGATGGCAAACCTTGACACTCCAGATGTTCTTGGACTTCAATTCCCAGAAGCCCAAGCACCCTGTGAATCCACACGAATGGGTTTACTGCAATTCATTCGGCCTGTACTGCCCTCGTCACTCCCGGAAGCGCATTTTACTTCTGCTTTCGGGAGCTACGAGGGCAGCGCAGGCTGGATGAATCGCAGTAAACCCACTCATGTGGATTCACAGGGTGCTTGGGCTTCTGGGAATTGAAGTCCAAGAACATCTGGAGTGCCAAGGTTCGCCATCACGGTTGTATGATATCACGACAAGCAGCTTTTCTTTGAATCCCCGAGTTAACCAGAAACAAAAGAAAGCCCAAGCAGAAATATTGAGGCCTCTATCCTACCTGTGGGGGATACCCAGGCTGAGTTGTGATGGCCATGTAATAGTGGAAGACAATCATAAGGAGGTTCCAGTGGCCATAGATCAAGTGCCACAAGATCCAACCAATGGGGTAAGTCTGCAGGATGAGTGGCAGGAGGCAGACGTACACTATGCCCACCACTGAGCTGGTTAGAATGATCACAAGAGCCACAAACACCTGTCAGAGGGAAGAAGGAAAGGTCTGGGTCACAAGCATGTTGCAAACAAGTTCCAGCCCATTGAAAGAAGAAAGAATGCATGTCAATTCAGTCCTCTCAGTAAACTCGATTTCATTCTGCTGGGACCAAACACTGAGAGTCTGCAGTGCTTTCGAATTCCCAAAGGATTTGATGAAGCCCCTATGCCATCTTGTCCCCTGTCTGCAACACCCTGTATCTCTTTGGCCTGCTTCTTCTTCCATGTCCCAGTCAAACCCTGGACTGCCAAATGAAGCCACCTGCTTGGTTCGTCATTTAGCCTGCTGAACAATTTGGAGGAGCTTCCTCGGGTGTTTTGAAGCCCAAGGCTGCAGCTTGGAACTGCCTCCGTCACAAGGCAAACCCTCACGTTAGGCAGGCAGGGTAAGCCATCTACCTCAGACCAATCAATTAATTGCTATTAAGTCAATTCCAAGGGACTGCAATGGCTTTGTGGTTAAGATGCTGAACTTGATGACTGAAAGGTCGGCAGGTCAGCAGCCCAAGACCGAAGTGCAACTTGATGGACTGAACTCCCGTCTCTGTCCCAGCTCTGGACAACTTAGCAGTTTGAAAGCAAGAAATTACATCTTAACCACCGATCAGGGATTCTCAACATACGGCACCAATTCATCCTGCCTGCGCCCTCGCTCCAGCTGCCGCTCCCACCGCCGCCTCAATCCTTGTCCCCTCTGCCAGGTTCCTGGCAGCTCTCCATAGCAGGGCAGATGTTGTAAGGTTTACAACATCCACCCGACTATGGAGCACCATTAGGGACACACCAAGCCAAGCGGAGGGGACCAGGAGGAGGCAGCAGAAGCGGCAGATGGAGCGAGGGCATGGGCCGGATGAGTTGGTGCCATGCAGCTCCTCCATGCTGGTAAGCAGGAAAGCGGTGTGTGCAGGAGTGGGGGGTGGCGCGAGGTGGCAACCATCACTGTTGGTGGGTGGGTGGAATGATGGGGGCTTGGGGTGGTCCAGCCGCTGGTGTTGATGGGTGTGAGTGGGGGGCTAGGGGAGGTCCCCCCACCGTTGGTGTCGGTGGGTGAGTGGGAGTGGTGGGAGCTCTGAGATCCTGCTGCCGCCGGTGTCAGTAAGGGGAAGTGGTGGGGAGGCCACATCGGTGGGACCACCCCGATCCCCCACCACTCCCTCCCACCAACACCAGCAGCAGCGGCGGGACCACCAGTCCGGCCCCTGAACAGTCAGAGTGGGCATGAACCTGCCCCCAGCTTTAAAAAGGTTGCGGACCCCTGCACTAGATAAATAGGTACCACTTTGGCAGGAAAGGTAACAGCATTCCATGTGCTCCACCATCTACTCATGCCTGCCACATGAACACGGAAACATCTCAGACAGCACTAGCTTTTTGGCTGTAAATAGAAATGAGCACCAGCCCCCTAAATTTGAATATGATTGGCTTTCGAGCAAGGGTGACCTTCAAGTCAATTCCATCTTATGTATATAGTACAGTACTCAGAAGTGCTTTACCAGTTCCTTCTTCTAGCAGTGCTCTGGGACCATGTAGCTTGCAAAGGCCAAAAAGGATGTCTCTTTTCCCATAAGGTACACTGGAGAATTGAACGCCTAATCTCTAGCTCTGCAACCAGATCTTCTCAACTCACTGAGCAATCCAGCCCACAGCACCTTAAGTAACAAGATACTTAAGCGAAAAGAAATTATAATAAGATGCTGGGAGATAGAGCAGTAACGTGCCATGTATCCTGTCATGTGACTCTTAAAATATTATTAGTTCTGCCCTCTAATGAAAAATTATGTTCTATCATCACCACTTTAGGAATAGTTATCTTCAATGTGTGAATCTGGAGTAGGATGGCATCTTGTCCTTGGTAGCAAAATGATTTCTGTCGGTCTGTTCTAGCAGATCTTATATTCCAGCATTGCCCCTTTGACACATGGCAACAACAGCCAAAAATACAATAACAACAACACAATGGAAAATTATCTACCAAGATGCTCAATAGGTACTAGGAATTGCATGGGAGAGTGAATGGGCTGTTTGTAGAAGGGTGAAACATAAAAGGAATATTATTCCCTAGGTACTCACCACCCCAAACCACCGGGTGACATGATCCACCAGCCAGTAGATGGGCTCAAAGAGAGCATCGAGAGCAGTGTCACCATCAGCAAAGGAGTTGTAGACCAGAGAGCGTAAACAGAGACGTCCATACAGCCAAAGCTGCCCCACCTGCCGAGTCAGCCACAACCGGCGCCACTGACCTATCCGCAGGCACTTTAGGAAGAGGCGCATGACAGCGGAGTACATCTGCCCACGGCTCCTCATCCCTGCCACTTAGACCCTGAGGAGAGATTATTAATGGTTAGCAGGTACTGAAGGGTGTGGCTAGTCCCCAAACAAAGGTTCTGTTGTAAACACTTAATTGTACTGTGATAAACTTGTTGTTCTGGCGTCTTATTACTAAAAGCTGTAGTACTGTAAAGGAGTGGTACAATCACTGCTAATCTTAGGATAGTGCTAGGATGGGGAGATACTTTCTCTCTCAGTTCCAGTTCAACACAGATGAATAGCACAATAATAAGAGACATTCAGAGCTGAAATGTCCCCCTGTGGCCTTGCTACAAATCCTATTCCAGATGCAAGACACCTTGTGGTGACCATACATACAACAAATTCAGGAAGCAGGAGGCTTCCCAAACCCCTGTAATGACCAAATGTGTCAAAGGAACACATCTGTGGAGATCATGTTCAAATTTCCGACCCAGAAAATG